>LR812520.1:58579484-58791984 GCA_903798195.1 Danio kyathit
GGGGAAAAAAATCTGCGGATTTTTGCTAAATAATTTTGAGAGTGTAGGAATTAAAAAAAAAACATCAATTTAAATTTAATTTAAGATTTACAATGCAAATCTAATTAGATCCACTTCTTTGGTAAACAATGCAAGTCTCTTATATCACCATATATCTACTAAAAGACAGAATATATGACTTTGCAAAATGCATTATAGATAAAACATTAAACATAGTTTCTAATCTAATGTGAAAAATGTATAAAATATTATTATTCCTAATTTTTGCTATATCTACGAGGATTTTGTAAAAGGAAACCTGCAGACTTTTGCAGAATGATTTTGAGAGTCTAAGAACTAAAAATGTAATATATGAAAAAAGAATAACTTTTATTTCAAGTTTACAATGCAAATCTAATTAGATCTTCTTGTTTGGTAAGCAAAGTAAGTCTCTCATATTATCATATATCTACTAAAAGAAAGAAAAAATAGGACTTTGCAAACTGTATTGTACAAAATCATTAAACATAGTTTATATTCAGTGTGACAATATGAAAAATATATTAAATATTACCTATATTATTCCTCATATGTTGCTATTTCTATGCAGAATTTGGTAAAAAGAAATCTTTTTTTTTAATTTTGCAGAATGATTTTGAGAGTGTAGGAACTAAAAACGTAATAGATTATGAAATAAAAATAATAACTTTTTCAATTTAAGGTCTACAATGTTACTTTGAGAGATCAGAGTATATACAGGAATCAGACAGTAAAATTCAATACCTTTTAAGACATTTTTAAGACTCTTTCCATATATTTTAAGAGCTTAAAACCACTTTAGGTTTCAACCGGAAACACTGGCGAGATTTTAACTTACAGTATGTAAGATACTAATGTAATTAATGTAAGAAACTAATTCAAAACTAAAGCATTATTCATATACTGAATAAAAACCTATTAAATCTAGCTAATCCAGCAGGTTGGCGCCTATAGAACTGCAGAAATAATGGTGTTGCCTTGTATACTGCAGTAAACAAAGCAGCATGATGTCAAATCTAGTAGGATTCATTGATTTTATAAACTCTGCAGCATCCTGATATTCTCAGATTTAATTCAAGCAAACTTTAGCATACAATCGCATAATCAAACATGATATCAAATGTAATGCCTTAAAAAATAGCATTTAAGACTTTAATACTTTTTAAGGGCCTTAAATTTCTCTACATTGATTTATCAACTTTTAATACTTTTTAAGACCCAGTGGACACCCTGTCAATACTCTGAGACTATTTTCACTAAACACAAAAGAAGAAATTTTGAAATGTTGGAAATCTGTAACCATTGACTTCTATAGTATCTGTTTTTTCTGTGAAAGTCAATAGTTACAGGTTTTTCGCTTTTTTCAAAACATCTTCTTTTGTGTTCAACACATGAAAGAAACTCATGAAAGATTTATCAATATTCAATTTAAAAAGTTTTCATTTTTGGGTGAGTAAACGTTATCCTCCTTTAAGGATAAACTGTAAGTGTCATTAACAAAACAGAAGAGAACTGCTTTGAATTTTTTAAATGACAAATAATCCTCAGTAACGTTTACAATCTTGACTGTGGCCAGGCTATTATTGTTACGTTATTGTTTGTTACTACTAATTTAAAATCCATTTTTGTGCAAACGTTTTGATGTATCGATATGTACAATAAAACACTGGGGTAAAGTTGGTTTTATATTCGCACATTTGGACTTTCTCCTTAATAATATCATTTCAGAAAAGGGAAATCATATTATCAGCCAGTGACTTTTAAAATAAAACATCGTTCACAGTCAATTAAATAGAGCTAATGTTGTTTTGAAGTCATATTTACATGCGATTTCAGACCAAATATTAACTTTGCTTCATTCAATAAAACATACAGCAGTCTACATCTGAAGTGGATCAAAATAATTTGTCAGTATTGCTCTAAGACAAGAATGGATGTTGTTCAGCAGCTTTAGGACAACTTTGATAATGAGTTTGAGCCCCTTCAAATTTTGACTACTGTAATATTAGTTACATTTTCACAATGTTTTTAATATTGGTTTTATATTCGTACTGTAGTTCATTTTTTAACAGTGACAACTTGTGACATAGGGGCGACTCAGTGGTTAGCACTGTCGCCTCACAGCAAGAAGGTCACTGGTTCGAGTCCTGGCTGGGTCTGTGTATAGTTAGCATGTTTTCCCCGTGTTGGCGTGGGTTTCCTCCGGGTGCTCCGGTTTCCCCCACACTCCAAAGACATGCGCTATAGGTGAATCGATTAAACTAAATTGGCCGTAGTGTATGAGTGTGTGTGAATGAGAGTGTAAGGATGTTTCCCAGTACTGGGTTGCAGCTGGAAGGGCATCCACTGTGTAAAACATATGCTGGATAAGTTGGCGGTTCATTCCGCTGTGGCGACCACTGATGAATAAAGGGACCAAGCCGAAGGAAAATGAATGAATGAACTTGTGACATGCTCTCTACATTGTTTATTACGCTACTTTAAATATTCGTCTAAAATCTCATGTAAATCTGACTTCAAAACATTATTAGCAATATTTAATTGACTGTGAACAATGTTGTATTTTAATAGTCGCTGACTGCTTATCCGATTTCACTATTTATAATTTACAAACAATACTTTTCTGAAATTATATTAAGTAGAAAGTCTAAATGTGTGAATATAAAACTATACACCAGTAATTTCCACGGATCCCCTGTTATTGTATACACATGTAAGTATGTATTTAGCCGTCTTGACGTACCTGTCTCTGTTTCTTCCGTGTGTGTTTCTGTGCTCGCGGTCAGAGTCGCTGGAGTGGCCGGACTCTCTGCCTCTCTGTCGGCTCGGGCCCGCGGAGCCCCCGCTGCTCCTGGAGCCGCCGCTGTCGGACCGCGCTCGCCTGCGGGAGCTTTTTACCGGAGAGCGGTTGCGACCGTGTCTGTCCCCGGGTGAGCGATCATGTCTAACGACACGGGCTCTTTCTCGAGAGCGGGACCGCGATCGGCTCCTACGATGCTTCTTCGATCCCATGTTTTCAGGTCCTGACCGCGCCGCGTCGCGTAAATAGGTAACCTTAGTTTACAATGTTTTTAATACTCATCAAATCTCTTCAATTAATCACGTGATAAGCTTATGATGTATAAATATATATAAATAGATATTTTTATTTAAATTAAGAAAACATCGACTTTTATTAGTATTTAAAATGTACACCAATTTTGATTTGTAATTCATATCAGGCAATGTAAAGGGCACCTCATGTGAGGTCCTTTTTGAAGCAGAATGTTGACGGCTTGTTTTATCGTCAGTTTTAAAATCATATCACATCGTCTCGTGTTTTATCTTCTCTTGCAAAATATGGCTTCGGCAAAACATTAATTTCCTTCATTAAAATGCTATATTAAGATATTAATAGTACTATATCACTATCGTATGGGACAACTCAGAGATTCAATGTTTTACGAGGTATTAGACAAGGGTCTCCCATTCCTCCTTTCCTATTCATCCTAGCTGTAGAAACGCTTACCATTTTGGTTAAAAACGATACTAGTTTAGGATAGACGATAAACAAATCTCTATTATTTAAATGGCTGATGATACACTGTAAAACCCAGCAGTCAACTTTATCAAATGAAATGAGTGTAGTTAACTCAGAATTGACTGTAAGGTAATTCTACTCATTTGAAAAGGGTTTTGAACTCAGTGTTGAAGGTAATGAGGTAATTAAATATCTCAACTTAAACAGATTAAGTTCAGTTTTCATTTAGGTTAGTTTTTGTTTTTTACATCAAATGGTTTGTTGCAATCGGTTTTCTCAAACTTAATAGGTTTTACAGTACTCAGTTGGTTTGAGTTCTCTTCATTATCAGGTTTTACTGCTCAAATTGCTTCATTTACTCAAATGGATTCACAGTACTCATTAGGATTAGTTTTTGAACTGAAATGGTTTGAGTTGCCTTAACTTTTTGGCTTTTACAGTGTACAATCCTCTTTTTAAAGGACAAATTCCAAGTTGACAGCCATTCGTTTAGTTCACCTCTTCTCCAATGCATCTTGACTACATCTAAATATAAATAAATGTGAATTAATTGCAATTCGTGGCAGTGATTTAGACTCTTTATGCATTATACCGGTTAAAACCCCTGTAAAATACTTACGAATTACTGTTGCTAATGACAGTAATCTTCATTCATTTTCTTTTCAGCTTAGTCCCTTTATTAATCTGGGGTCGCCACAGCGGAATGAACCGCCAACTTATCCAGCATATGTTTTTACACAGCAGATGCCTTTCCAGCTGCAACCCATCACATGGAAACATCCATACACACTCATTCACACAGATACATTGACAAATTTAGCTTACCCAATTCACCTGTACCACATGTCTTTGGACTTGTCGGGAAAACCGGAGCACCCGGAGGAATCCCAGGCTAACACGGGGAGAACATGCAAACTCCTCACAGAAATGCCAACTGACCCTGCTGAGGCTCGAACCTTCCTGCTGTGAGGCGACAGCACTACTTTTAAAAGAAAAAATGGTTGGTTACAAAGAGGTGCCTCAATGTTGAAACCATATTTTTTGAGCATATTTTCCACAATTGCATCTACTCAGAGTTATTTTGGGCTCATGTACATGACAGAATGTCTCATGTCAATGTCCATGTAAACCCCTTGTTGCTGTTAAATTTGGTGTACTAAAGAAGATTGTACACAGCATTACCTGGTTAATAACCTTTTATGCTTTGCAAAATTCTTCATTCATAAATGTAGGTTTTACTTTGTAAAATGATAAAGCTACTAAAGTAGCTACTTTTTTCAGTGAATTTTGTACCCTATAGCCCAGGGATGGGCAAACTCGGTCCTGGATGGCCGGTGTCCTGCACAGTTTAGCTCCAACTCTAACCAAACACACCTGCTTATAGATTTCTAGTGATCTTGGAGACACTGATTAGCATGTTCAGGTGTGTTTGATTAGTGTTGGAGCTAAACTGTGCAGGACACCGGCCCTCCAGGACCGCGTTTGCCCATCCCTGCTATAGCCCCTTCATTTGAAGGTTTATATTGTATAAACTTTTATAATTTATTTATTTTTGTGTTATTTATTTTTACTTATCAAGTAAAATTTACTTATCAAGTACAATTGTCATTACCACACTGTTGCTAAAGACAGTAATCCTAATATTCAGAATAATTTTGTAAATAAATTTCTAAAAGAAAAAAACATTCTTAATGGTTGGTTGCAAAGGAATGTCTCAATATTCTGACAAATTTTATTAACCAAAATGTAATGGCTATCAAGATTTGTTTACCCAGCCTCTTCACTAGCTATCCCCCCACATTTAATAAAAGAATAGTCGTGCAATTTTTACTTTTGTCTGGAAAAGTAAGCATTACAACGTAAACAAAAACGACTTGGTTCACAGTTATGAAGAAGGGGGCTTTAATGTTATTGACCTGGAATTAATGAACGGGGTCCTAAAATGCAATGGCTAAGATCATTTCTTTTGTAATATAAACAGTTTACAGTTTCTTCTGTGGTATTTTTGCAAAGTAGGTGGTATTGACTTTTTGATCAGATGTGATTTTGACCTGTCTAAACTGCCTCTCAAGCTGTCTTTGTTTCACCAGCAGGTCCTATTGTGCTGGAAACTAGCCTTTTCCTACAATTTCAGTCCTCATAAAACTTGTTTATGGAACAATCGTTTTATTTTATATCGCAATAAGTCTTTATTTTATAAAAAGAATTGGGTTAAAAATAGTTTTTTCTTTATTGGATATGATGGATAGCCATGGTGACATTCTTAATTACAAAACCTCTGATTAAAACATGGTTTTGCTTGTCACCCTAAAGAGATTTACACAATAATTAATGCAGTTTCTAAAAACATCATAGTATTGATCAAATGTATTCTTTCACACTATTCTGTAATGTTTTCTCTTCATCTCTGTTTTGAGCACTTGTTTTTTTAGAGATCCAAAATGTAATAGTAAGTATTTAAGGAATATTTGTATTCAAAGGCTTCATCCTAACCAGCTCAGACGTCACTTTAATTTGATTTTAATTCACAGGAATTGAAATAAAAAAACGGACGCATTTCTTATCCAATTCTCCCCAAAATTAAAGAGCTTCAGTTTAAAATAAGTAATGATGTATATCCATCAAAAGAATTCCTGAGATTTAAATTTGATTTCGAGGATAACTCTTGTCAATTTTGTGAAAGTGATATTGAAACCACTGAGCATATTTTCTACAATTGCATCTACTCAGAGTTATTTTGGGCTCATACACGACAGAATGTCTCATGTCAATATCCATGTAACCCTTTTTGCTATAAACAAGTTAAATTTGGTGTAACTAAAGAAAATGGTACACAGAATCATCTGGTTAATAACCTTTTTTGCAAAATTCTTCATGCATAAATGTAGGTTTTTGAAACCCCCTTGTATTTTACACTTTATTAATGAACTTGCTATTATAGCTTCATCTTTGTAAAATGATAAAGCTACTATAAAGTAGCTACTTTTTTAGCGAATTTTGTACCCTATAGCCCCTTCACAACCTTTTGAAGGTTTATATTGTATAAACTTTTATAATTTATTTATTTTTATTTATTTTTATTTATTTATTTACTTATTTTTAACGTCAAGTACAATTGGCAATACCATACGTTGTTTTTTTCCATACATTTTTTATGCCTATTGTTAGAATTGTATTACTTCATGCTTGTTTATGCGTATAAGGCCTTTATATATTTCTTTGAATAAAAAAAATAAATCTCGTTTCTGATCCTGAACCTCACAATTTTTTTTTGTTGCAAAGAAGATAAAAGAAGCATCTTTTAAACTAATTCATAAATTCTATCCGGTTAAACATTTTCTCAGTAAATTTAAAAGGATATTGATATAAATTGCTCTTTTTGTTCTTTGCTTTTGGAAACTAACGTATGAAGGTAAATCAGTTGCGAAACTCGAGAGCTTGCAAATCTAAATGTGAGAACTTGTAATAATAATATTTGTATGTGTAGGTTGAAATGTACACTCACAGCTCTGATGTGAACAGCTGAATCCCTCGATTTGCACACACACACAATAATCAACACACTTGTGTTTTGAATTCGAAGTTGCAGAATAATAGTTGTGCATTTGTGAAATGTCATTCACAAATACAAAATGACAGACACAGATGTGCATGTCAAATTTGATTGCAGTTTCATTGTACAACCACAAGTCGGCACTCACAACCTCTCAGATTTGCCAGTTCAACTACAAATCTCCCGCTCTCTGACTTTTGCTACACATCTGGCGTGATCTCTGTAGCAGAACTGATTTGTGCACTCGTAGATGCAGAGGCGCGAGCAGCGCAGGGCGGGGGAGGGGCGGGGCAGGGCTAAAGCTGTTTTATTGGCCGATGCCTGACCAATGAACAATGCCGGTAGCCAAAGGGACTTGGCTGCAAAAGAATAATTACTATGATTATTTTATTATTTGTTTTTTTTTTCTCACTATTTTCTCAAAAGTTGTTTAATAAATAACATTAACTCTATGAAAATTTATATACCAATAAAAGAGCAGCAAAGTCAGTATTGACTAGAGCCAGCCAATGAGATGGGACGTTTCTGTATGTCAGCACTCAGAGGGTAAGTTATTGTTTTTAATAATTATCTAGATGTTTAATACTGTTAGCTAAGCTAAGAACTGTGCTAGGTTCTGTGGTTCTGTAGTTTTTACAAGTAACACACACACACACACACACACACACACACACACACACACATACACATATATATATATATATATATATATATATATATATATATATATATATGAATTTATTCTTGTAAAAAATAATATAACACTTATACTGTACATAATTTATGCAGTGTTGCCTGCACGGCAGGAATATCAATTTGTTAATGTATGAAACATTAATGTTCAATGCATTAATGCAAACATTTAAACATAAATAAGATCAATCTGAGCGAACATTTGCAGCAATGTAAATATTAATAACTTTAGATACTTGCTCTGTAAATATGCAGGGGTTTTGTGCATAGAGAATAATAAGGTGGCTACCACCATCAAATGTGTACCACCTCCGTCTGTTTCAAGTAGCAAAAATATAGTGAATGACACCACCTACAACTCATTTTCAACATGGAAAATCCCTGAAATATGTACATATAAGTAACTAGACATTCGCACTGCAGTTATGTAAGAAACACGCTGATCTCTCCTTTAAAGACACAAACATGTAAATAGACAGATAGATGGATAGAGAAACAAAAACAAAAACCCTGTATGAACCAGACAAGACAAGACAAGCGTTTAATTGCTATTCTTATATATAGCATAATATGCTCCCTCAAAATGATCGATGTAACTCGAAATGTACGGTTTGAACCTCAGTTCTTTACTGCTGTTTGTTGTGACAGTTCTCTGTCTCATGATTCGATTAAAGTCATAGTCTTCATAGTAATCTGAAGAAACACTTAAAAACAGCGAGTGTAATCTATCATCCTCTCCTTCGCCATCCGTGTACAATGATCACCGTTCACTGTTACTTAAAAAACTACAGAACCACATAGCACAGTCCTTAGCTTAGCTAACAGTATTGAACATAGGTAATTATTAAAAACAATAACTTACACTTGGATTGCTAGATGCCTCCAACGGAGCGAGCTGCCCTTTGTCATGTGTGCTGCTGACATACAGAAACGTCCCATCTCATTGGCTGGCTCTAGTCAATACTGACTTTGCTGCTCTTTTATTGGTATATACATTTTTGTAGAGTTAATGATATTTATTAAACATCTTTTGAGAAAATAGTGAGAAAAAAAAAAACAAATAATAAAATAATCATAGTAATTGTAGTAATAATAGTTTGGCTACCGGCATTGTTCATTGGTCAGGCATCGGCCAATAAAACAGCTTTAGCCCTGCCCCGCCCCTCCCCCGCCCTGCGCTGCTCGCGCCTCTGCATCTACGAGTGCACAAATCAGTTCTGCTACAGAGATCACGCCAGATGTGTAGCAAAAGTCAGAGAGCGGGAGATTTGTAGTTGAACTGGCAAATCTGAGAGGTTGTGAGTGCCGACTTGTGGTTGTACAATGAAACTGCAATCAAATTTGACATGCACATCTGTGTCTGTCATTTTGTATTTGTGAATGACATTTCACAAATGCACAACTATTATTCTGCAACTTCGAATTCAAAACACAAGTGTGTTGATTATTGTGTGTGTGTGCAAATCGAGGGATTCAGCTGTTCACATCAGAGCTGTGAGTGTACATTTCAACCTACACATACAAATATTATTATTACAAGTTCTCACATTTAGATTTGCAAGCTCTCGAGTTTCGCAACTGATTTACCTTCATACTACTAACGTTACCCTGCATCTTTTGGCACTGTGGTTATGTTAAAAAGCATTGGTATGATGCCTCTGTCTTTATCAAAAAAGGCACTCTTTAATTTTAATTTGCATTTTGAAAAAGTGGCTGCGCAGTAGGTAGTGCTGTCGCCTCACAGCAAGAACGTCGCTGGGTCACAGGTTCGAATTGGCTGGGCTGGGTCAGTTGGCGTTTCTGTGTGGAGTCTTCATGTTCTCCCTGCGTTCGCGTGGGTTTCCTCCGGGTGCTCCGGTTTTCCCCACAGTCCAAAGACATGCAGTACAGGTGAATTGGGTAGGCTAAATTGTCCGTAGTGTATGAGTGTGAATGAGTGTGTGGATGTTTCCCAGAGATGGGTTGCGGCTGGAAGGGCATCCGCTGCGTAAAATCGTGCTGGATAAGTTGGCGGTTCATTCCGCAGATTAATAAAGGGACTAAGCCGACAAGAAAATGAATGAATGATTTTGAAAAAGAAATTTTTGGATATTTTAATTACGATAATCTGAATAATTAAGTTTTTGTTATTAATCTATTTATTTTGTTGTTTAAGTTTCATAATCTTACTTTGTTTTATAAGGAACTAAAAAATGTACTATTCAATGTAGTGCTAATAGAAAGGCCAAATAAAACTGTCTATTTGTGCTCTATTTTCAACATTTTTGATTAATGTAGGTAAGGTCCTGCTTGTTTGTACTTGTTAGAATTTTATTTAATCGTTTATACTCTTGTTTTTTTTTTTTTTTTATACAGTTATTAATATTTACCTTCTATCACACTAGCATTGTTTTGTTTGTTCTATTGTCATGTATCTCTCGTGTTTGATAGGATCTTTCACTAATAACGTTATGTACTTCATTTGTTAATGCACTACTTTACTGCATTAAACAGCAATAAAAAATCACAAAGAACGAACAAAGATAAAACCACAGTCTATGGATAAAACACGATTCAAAACAATTTACTCGGCTTTAACCCGTAATTATTAAGTCAAAATGGCTTTGATTTTCCCATTTTAACGCTTAATTCAATTGATGTCGTTCTTAGTATTGCCTTTATATGCTTAGCATTCAAAAAGCTGCCAGAGTGGAGTGAATGCTTTTCGTAAAGTTAATGCATTTACGGCTCTGGAGTTTCCAAATTAACAGTTTAAAGTTATTTTTATGTGATCGAATTAAGACATGTTATTTTCCACGCATGTAACGGTAAGCTGTGCGTTTTATTCTAACTTCAAACGACTGTATAAACTAGATAACGTGTGTATTGGCCGTGGTGCTTAAAGTCATCTCCCGAAGTCAGGGGTGTTGCAAGAAAAGCTCTACTGGGGCGCGGGGGAATGTTTTCTCTGCGCATGCGTCAGTTTGTTTTCGATTGAACTACATTGGTTTCGCAAGCGTTGATTCGGTTTTACATAGAGCATAACTTCTTTATTCTGTGATTACCACTCGTAATTAATACACTTACATAAAGTAAACTGTTACTTAAAGCAGTTTACTGGGTCTTTGGCGATTTTTACTGGGGCGGGGTCTAGCGACGCCCCTGGCCGGAGTGGAAGTGATTTAATTTGTCATAGTGAAACGAAACTATTCCTCTTTTAAAGACTGCTGACCAAAGATTCATGACCGAATAACTTCACTGTCGTTTCACACATTAGACTTTATATTTCAGTCACCATCAGCCATTTCATCCTGATGTTTGCTATGGCAGAAGATCATCTTGTGTCCTTTATTCTTCTCATCATCTTGAACACAGGTAATACATCTAAAAGTATGCTGTTTTTTGTGTTTTATCGGTTTAACATCCAATTTAAAAGTTCTAGAAAAGAAAAAAAGCCATTTGGTATAGGCTATCTATCCCCTGCTGAAAAAAAATCAACTAAAACCAGCGCTTTTGGCTTTGCTGGTCAAGCTAATTTTAGCCATAAACTGCAAGCTTAACCCACACTATTATTACCATACTTTTAATCAACTTTTAATGTTTTTGTGAGTGACGGGGCCGCTTAGTCTAGGCTTTTACTTAACATAAATGCAGACGAGGTGGTTTTGTCCAGGCAGGAGGGCAGTGCACGGCCACTCATGGAATGCGTCCGAAATCGCATCATTCCATCCTGTATACTAAGTTTGTGAAAAACAGTATAATTCTATGGGCTGAAGCCCTAGTGCTATGGAGTCAGAAAAATCTCAAAAGAAATTCACGCAAAAGACACGATGTACACATGCATAGCCAAATTCACGTGCATAAAACTAAATTCACGTGCGTAAAATATTTATATTCACAAAAACAATTCACGTGCTCAAAATAAAAATACATATTCATAAAATACGTTTCACAAATGCAAAACCCCATTTGCAAGTGTATAAGAGTGTACAAAAACTTTTGAATGTTTAAAACTTGCGAGTTCATCCTAAATGAGAATGTGCAAATCCTCTTTCACGTACGACTCCCCCTGGATAAGTGTGTGTGTAGTTTTGAGACTGTCCTGGCAGAAGCAAGCAACTCGTAAACTTTCAGCCAATCAGATGAGAGCTGTATTCGATGTCACCGACTCTGCGCTCCTTTTGCGCAGATGGTTTCTCTCCAGCATGGCGAACGGAGAAAGAGATGCACAGGCTTCAACCCAGAACTATTAAATCCCCTGACTATCATTGACTAAAAGCTTAATTTACATTATATCTAATGAAAGTAAACTGGCTGTTGTTGTGCTTTAGTAATATGTAGAAGATAAATATAATATTAATACTTTTCGGGATATTTTTCAACACAAATCGGAGCCTCTCGGATCATTTCAAACATGTTTGATGCTGTTCAGGATTTTAAATTGGGCTGATCACTGCTCTGATAACCTTCCCTCCAATACAGTCGCATCATCAAAGAGAGGAGCTGAGGAGAATCACGTCAGTTTTAATAAATTCATTTAGAAGGTGTTTTTAACTGCAGTCACGCCATCTGCGATTCCGAGAGAGAGGGTCACGCTATCTGTGCTTCAAATTGCAGTGCGCGTCTACTCGGTGTTGCGCGGTAGATTAAAGACGCGTGTGTTTAATGCGCTGCAGTTTTAATCTTGTTTCACTTTTATTCGCGTATGAATTCAAATAAGAGATAGTCATAAATGGTCACTTTTATTCATGTTTGGATATATAAAAATCATGACTTTGCATGTAGGCTATGCTATTTTTCCTTTGTTTTGCTGTAATTGTGTTTTATTTGCGACTTTAACAACAAAATTAATAGCATTTAAAATCATTACCCGGCTGTCACAACTATTCACATTCATTTTCATATTTACAACCTACTATTTAGGTGTTTACTGTATGATTATGATTGTTTTATTGGTTTATTTGTGTTTTTCGGTAAATATTTTCCCTTTTTCATATGGAATGTTGCTAAATATTTTTAAAAAATGTTGTTGTACAATTGTTATGTTACCACTGTGCTTTTCATATCATATTACTGTTTCATATTTGAATAGCACGTTAAAATCATGGAAAATACAGTGTTTTTTTTACTGAAGAGTCATATTAGAAAAATCATAAAAAAATAAAATCTAATTGTTTTCTGCCAACTCCACCAGATTATTGTTCTAATATGACCGTATAGTAAAAAAAACATATGTAAAAGCTACTGAACGGCGTCTTTCTCTCTCCTCAGGCTTCAGTGCTGAGATCTCTGTGTTTGTGCAGACTGGAGCTTCTGTTCAGCTGGACATACAGACACAACAACTATCACCAGAGTTTTATCTATTCTCTTGGAGTTTTAACACAGAGAATATAGTTACATATATAACTGTATTTAAGAAAGTAGATCCTCATTCCTCCTACAAGAACAAAGTGGATTTCAATGATGAAACCTTCTCTCTGACACTGAAGAACATGCAGAAGAATGAAAGTGGACTCTACACAGCAAGATCAACTGGACAATCAACCAAAGACATTGTTACATACAGAGTATCTGTTATAGGTGAGTTTCATTTCTGTGTGTGATTTAAACAAAAATAAGAAACATCTTTAGTTTTTATACTGTTTGAAGAACTAGCTGGCTGAATATTTTCATTAAAGGTTGATCTGGATGCCTGCAGCTTAAAAAAGATCAAACCTTCCCTTAAAAAAGAAAACAACTAAGAGTTATAATGTAACAAGAAACCCTTTTATTGAGTACTTTAACCAGAAATCAGTAATTAAACCCAAACCGAAACAGCCCAGATTATTTAATTACTTATTCTTCTTTTCCCTTTTATTGAGTTTTTCTAAATGTTCTTGTTTTCTTCTGAATTTCTTTTTTTCCTTTTCTATGATATTGAAAACTGTGGGGAAAAAAGTATACGCATGTGACTGACCCCGCCGGCCTTTCTGTGTGGAGTTTGCATGTTTACTCGTGTTGACGTGGGTTTCCTCCGGGTGAATTGAAGAAACTAAATTGGCCGTAGTGTATGTTTATGTGAATGAGTGTGTATGGGTTTTTCACAGTATTGGGTTGCAGCTGGAAGAGCATCCTCTGCATAAAACATATGCTGCATAAGTTGGCGGTTTATTCACCTCTGGTTACCGATGATTAATAAAGGGACTAAGCCGAAGGAAAATGAATAAAGAGAATGTTTTCTGGAGACCAACCAAAACATGCATAAATGAATGCATCTTCTCAAAAAAAAATTGTTTATTTAAATTATTTTGAATGAATTATGCAGGCAAATGAATATGTTCGGTGAAGATAAAAACTCATTTCAAAAGTCTTTATGTTGTCTGGTAAACTGTGAATGTGATTGTGATCCTGTCAGTGTAAATGTGTGTTTCAGACGCAGTGGAGGCTCCTGTTCTCACTGTAAACTCATTCAGCAGTGACTCCTCCTGTACTGTAAACTTCACATGCAGAGCTCAAGACCTCATTATTAAATCTAGCTATCAGAACAGATGCTCTCCAGAGGAAGTGACATCAGAGGAGATCAACACCATCACCCTGTCCTGCAGTGAGGAATTGATCATCTGTAACTACAGCAATCCTGTCAGCTGGAAAAAAAACGAAATGGAGATTAAATCACTCTGTGGAGGTAAATATCTGCTCCTACTACATGTGTAAGTAAATACATAAACTATATTATACTACATTACATGACTATTTATTTAAAGAATCATGTTATTAAATACTGAATATTAAATGTCACTATGCTAATACCGAATAGCGCTGGATTTATGATGTTCTTCCTCTTATACATTCCAGGGAACGAACGAAGCGTGTTTAGTTCAGCATTTCCATTGTTCCACATGATGCTTCTCACTGTGATCTCAGTGGCGGTGATCGAGTTTTGGGATTTGATTCTTTAATTCTGCAGGAATATAAAGGTAAGTGTAAAATCCTCAATGCTTTGGTCTTGTTTTCCAGTACAAGTCGTCACCTTGGAATTATAAGGTTTTATCTGCATTCTGAATGATTTTGAGATATTGAGCTTTAAAGTTTTTGCATTCCATATAGCAAACAGTATGTGTTTAACATTTGTTTTTTAAATAAAAAGTCTTAAAATGTAAAAAAAAAAAATAAAAAAACTTATAAAAAACATCCTATAATGTAAATAAGTTGTCATTTAATAAGAATATTTAAATAACTCAATTTTGACAAAAATGTCAGATAGAACCTTATAATTCTAAGGTGACGAAGTGTCTAGACATTCTTAAAGTCTACATGAACTGGAAGCTGCAACTGTTTTTTTTCCTATTTTAATGCAGTTTCTAGAGAAACATAATATTAAATGAGTAAACAGTTTTTCTACTGCGAGCTGATTGGATGTAGTAAAGTAGGCATTTCATTCAAAAAGACCTAACAGACACCTCCTGTTTCTGCAAGTTTCACAAAGTCAAATGTAAGACTTTATAAGACCTTTTTAAGACCATTATGAATGAAATTTCAGACTTGTATTGACCTTATTCTTTAATGCGGAAGTGATTTTTGCGATTGTTTTAGAACTTCCGAATCAGTTGCCTATGGGAGAAATGACTAGGAATAATAAACGGCAGAAAATGATCAAACTACTCACTCTACAAACAAGTGTTTGCATGATTATACATAAAAAGCAAAAAAATATAATAAGAAAATATCAGTTTGCAACATCAAGCAGCTGAACGAGCTGTTTTCGATGTCTAAAAATAAATGGAAGTGAATGAGACCGGAAGATTCAACCCACTCGTTTGCGGAGAATAAGGTGAATAGGGCTTGTTTATATTATATTATAATTAGTTATTTTGTAGCCGCTTATTTTAAATGAATTGTCAAAACAAGCAAACCCTATGTATGCATACATATTTTTCAACATTTATTCATTTTCTTTTCAGCTTAGTCCCTTTATTAATCAGGAGTCGTCAAAGCGGAATGAACCGCCAACTTATCCAGCACATATTTTACACAGCTGATTCCCATCCAGCTGATACCCATCAGTGGGAAACACCCACACACTCTCATTCACACAGATACACTACGGACAATTTAGCTTACCCACTTCTCCTAAAGCGCATGTCTTTGGACTTGTGGGGGAAACCGGAGCACCCGGAAGAAACCCACGCGAACATGGGGAGAACATGCAAACTCCACACAGAAATTCCAGCTGACTCAGCCGAGGCTCGAACCAGTGACCTTCTTGCTGTGAGGTGAACGTGCTTCCCACTGCGCCACTGTGATGCCCGACTTTACAATGTATGATAGAAAATTTATAAAAGAGATATATGATTAATATAGGCTTCATGGTATTGTTCAGGGCCCTCCAATCCCGTAGGGCCCTAAGCGGCTGCTTACCTCACTGATTGGCTAGATCCGCCAACTACAAATGACATCACATAATAAATCTTTCATCTTTTTTTTTCCCTGAAAAAAAATATTTACAAATTTGGTTCATGCTTAAAAAACAATATAGGGCCAGCATATGTTTTACGCAGCAGATGCCCTTCCAGCTGCAACCCATCACTGGGAATATAAAATTAAATTAAATATAAAAATAAAGAAGAAAAAGTAGGGGTGGCGCTTGGCGCAGTGGTTACCACTGCCGCCTCACAGCAAGAAGGTCGTTGGTTCGAGCCTCGGCTGGGTCAGTTAGCATTTCTGTGTGGAGTTTGCATGTTCTCCCCGTGTTGGTGTGGGTTTCTTCCGGGTGCTCCGGTTTCCCCCACAAGTCCAAAGACATGCGCTACAGGTGAATTGGGTAAGCTAAATTGGCCGTAGTGTATGTGTGTGAATCAGTGTGTATGGATGTTTCCCAGTGATGGATTGCAGCTGGAAGGGCATCCGCTGTGTAAAACAGGTGCTGGATAAGTTGGCGGCTCATTCTACTGTGGTGACCCCTGATTAATAAAGGGACTAAGCTGAAAAGAAAATGAATGAAGTAAAAGTAGTCGATATTCAACTTGTAGGCTGTCAGACTGCTAAATTAGAAAATCTGACCATCATGGAAGTAAAATATGAACGTTTTTCATGCAAACGTGTCTGCAACCTGTGCGATAAACTTATATTCTGACCTCTCAGGTGTCAAACCGGCTGAAGATTCAGACTATGATGATGTTGAGGTGAGACTCTCTTTATCTCTTTTCCTGTATAATACAAGCACAAATAATACATGTTTAACATTCAGTGATGAATGTCCTGGTTACGTCCGTAACCCACGTTCCCCGAATAAGGGAATGGAGACGTATGTCTGTAATAAACAGACTTTTGGGAGTGCGTTAGACGACCAATCACTTCTGAAGATAAGAAAACGGGCCAATGAAATGCCAATTGAGTTGGCGGAGCTGAGCTCCACAGCTGAAACTGATGAGCTCATCAAGGCTATATAAGTCAGCTGCTGGAGTCAGCTCCTCAGAATTTGCCTGCTGAAGAGCCGATCACTCAGCTCCCAGCTGGAGACTCAGGTGCTGTGGCAGTGGAGACACACGTCTCCGTTCCCTTATTCGGGGAACGTGGGTTACGGACGTAACCAGGACGTTCCTCTTCATAGGGAATTCCAACGTGTGTCTGTAATAAACAGACTTTTGGGAGACCGTCTGGAAAATGCCACAGCAGCTAAGCCCGTCACGCTCTTGATGTGAAGTTTGCCAAGCAAATGCGTGAGCGCACTGACATTACCAAAAGCACAACCTTCCACGTCCCCTAGGCCCAAAAAATTACCATTATATGGGAATAATATGATTTAGATCGGGGGTCGTAAATGTGCTTTTACCTAGCTAATATAGACTAGGGATTTTAGAGATACGACAGTACGTTGGGAAAGCGTGCCAGTCCCCAAAGGGGGAGGACGCTGCGGAGACCACCTGCTACCCATAGGGGGAGACTTGATGGTAATAAATTTATTATTTTTATTATTATTATTATTATTATTATTAAGTGTGCTCTCTCTCCCGGGGGACACAGCTCGCCCTGGCACATGAAGCAAGGGTGATGGCATAAATTAAAAAATGGACCAACCTCTATTTTAATACAGCACTTCCATTCTGCTGATCATAACAGAAAAGAGCTGTGTATGCTTACATGTCACGTTAAGCGCAGTGCGCGGACATAGCAACGAAAAGGCTCAGTCTGCCTCCTCCGCAGGCAGCGCTTGCAGGCT
The DNA here is from genome assembly GCA_903798195.1 of Danio kyathit. Lineage (NCBI taxonomy): Eukaryota > Metazoa > Chordata > Actinopteri > Cypriniformes > Danionidae > Danio > Danio kyathit. Next base: position 58,597,446 of record LR812520.1, read on the forward strand.
CACCTCCTAATAAAAAAGGGGGCGGTAGAAGCCTTGGCACAAAGTGAACGGAGGTCTCAGGTAAACTTGAGAGTAGGTCGGTCCAATTACTGGCCCAATTCGCTGACCGAAAATGCCACCGGAATCCTAACCCTCCTGATTCCAGCGCGATCAGCAGAGCTGCCTAAGGAAAGAATTTTATGGATACTGATCGAGTGGCTCAACGGATCTCTCATAACCGCTGGGGCTAGAGAAATCCCAAGAGGGCGAAAGTGGGGGCGGGGATAGAATAACATCACGCGCCTCTGAGAAACCGGCTGAAGAGGTTATGCTTTCCCAGCGCGCTACCATCTGCAATAAAAACGCGGATGATCGCACGCCAAACCTTCAGTGTGGAGGGAGACAGCCAGCGCTCCAGCTATCCTGAAGGAAGAAAACACAACACTAATCTGGCATGTCCGGGGGTTTTCTCAGAGAGAATTCCCACACAACAAATAGACTTCACTGCAGAACATAGGCAACCTAATAAGGTGCTCTAGCCTGTAGTGACGGTGTTAACTATCGCACTGATAAGTCATCTAAGTCCACTGCGCTCTGTCTAGAAACCATCCAAAGAGGTTCCAGAGCCCTGGACGGGTGCCAGAGGGTGCCCGTCCCAGAAAAAGGAAGTGCTTTTTCCGGGGAATTCATCAGGGAGGGCCATCACGAGGAGTGTGAGTCTGGAAACTCGGGTCCGGTTGGGCCAGAGAGGCGCAACGAGCGAGACCCGCTCCTCGTCTCCCCGACCTTGCACAGTGTCTGTGCGAGCAGGCTCACTGGGGAAAGAGAACACGTATTGCGTAATCCAAGGCCAGCTGAGAGCCAGCGCCTTTGTTTGAAAAGCAGCCAGCAAAGGGCCGCTCGGGAGAAACAGCAGGATGACCTGGGCTTCTCTGAAGCGTGCCCATAACAGCTGGAACATACCGGGGTGGAGTCTCCATTCTCCCGAAAACATAGCGGTCCTGAGAGCTTGTAAGCTGGCATAGAGAGCTTGTACAGGATATGACGGCGCACAGCTTTTTAGTTGCAAGACTCCGGAGGAGCGGATGGCGAGCGAACTGAGACATGCTGCGGTGGCGCACACCGCCTAAACGGTTGATGTACGCCATCGCAGCCGTGCTGGCCGTCCTAACCAACACGCGTTTTCCCCTCCCGCTTCGGTAGTGACCGGCGGAGAGCGAAAAACAATGCCAACAGCTCCAGGCAGTTGAAATGCCAATGCAACCAGGGTCCGGTTTACAAACCTGCAGCTGCATGCTCGATACACACAGCCCGACAGCCCATACTGGAAGCATTTGTCAAGATGACAGCATAACTGGACACTTGTTCTAAGGGCACTCAGGCCCTTAGAAGGCAAGATCCATCCAGGGGCTGAAGGTGCGGAGACACAGCGTGGTGACGTAAACCCGGTGCCTCTCCGTGTGCCATGCCCATCTGGGGACCCGATCGCGAAGCCAGCGCTGAATTAGTCTCATATGAACAACTGAGTGGCGTGATAGCGGCTACAAATGTCATATGCCCCAAGAGTCTCTCAATAATTTCAGTGAGACCAATATAACTGCCGAATTAATCGGACAGGACAGCGCCAGCCCAGCGCGCTAAGAGCGCACCGTGATGCAGACCGAGTCCAGCTCCAACCCGAGATGAGAGAAGCTTTGCCCGGGGGAGAGCCTTCTCATACTCGGTTGACCCGAAACCCAAACAGGCCGAGGTGTCGGAGCACCAGGTCCCTGTGCATAATCGATCAGTTTGCAAAGGAAATGCAGATGCGTGTGCGCCAAGAGGCACAGGGCATCCTCCACGCATGGAAACAGGGACAGCCCGAATGGGAGGACTGTTACACCATGTTCGGCCCCCCGTCGAACACCAGAAAAATCACAGTATAATGCGGGAGAGAGCGAGACATGGAGCGAGCGTCCTTCAGGTCTATAGCTGCAACCAATCCCACGGACGGACGCACTGGGGGATGCGTTTCTGCATGAGCATCTTGATAGACATCCTGAACAGATGACAGATCAAAACGCGCAGATAGGATTGGTATAACCCACCGCTCTCTGGATACGATGAAAGGGGGCGTAACCCGCTCTTCATCTCGGCTGGAGGACTGGCTTGATTATATCCTTCGCCAGGAGGATAATAATCTTCTCACGCGAGACAGAGGGTGGCATAGCGATGATCGCTTAAATACACACTCGTGCACTCGGGAGGCCAACAGCAAATTGAAACGCATAGCCGAGTCTGACCGTCTTCCTGAGCTACTGCACGGGCTGAGCAGCGCTAACCAGACTGACAGAGCCCGCTAACTAGCAGCATCACCGGAATGATCGCTGACGTACCCGCAGAGGGGCAGCTTCGGGATGGGGAGTGCTCATCCCAAGAAGCAGAGCGTCCCGAGGAAGAGGTAAAAATAAGAGATTGACTCTTACCTTACTCCCAAGATCCCGCGGAGTGGCTGGAGGTGCGAGAAAGGAGCTCATCCTCTGGCGCCCTTAAGCCTGTGGCGAAATGCACCAAAGCTGAGAGCTGGAAGGCAGCGCGTTCCATGCTGGCAGCAATTGGGCTTCCACACCCAGAGGGAGGAAAAGCCGCTCTTTTCGGATCACTACATACATTCGCGGGGAGCCCCGGCCTCCACCGGGGAAAGAACGGTTCTCCTCCTCTCCAAGCAGCCCGCCTCAGGTTCACTTCGCAGTCCAGTTATTGGACTTAACGGCGACCTGTGACGGCAGTGTCAACTCCCCACAGGGGGGGCTCTGCGCCTTCACGAGCCATGGAATGGACTGGGATGGCGGAGCCTTTTGGAGCCGCGGGAAGAGCGCACTCGGCGAGGAGCAGGCAGCGCGGACGGGTCTAATGGGGAGAGCAGTTTTCCGAGCCCACCAAGAGATGACCTGCTCCATCGCGCACGGCTGATTTTTCACCACTGAGGATTCCTGGGTAAAATCCCAGATGGTGTCGCCGAGAAGGCCTGCCTGGGATATGGGCACACTAAGAAAGCGTACTTTGTCAGCGTGGCGCATATCTTCAGGGCAAGCCAGGCTGGCATTTCCGGACCACTATGTGGCCATCGTCTTCCCCAGGGCACGGGCGGCCGACTTGAATGTCATGAGAGCATAGTCGATCGCCGTGCGACGCTTACGCATAAGCCTGGGGAAGAACCACCCCTGTGCAGCACAGCCAGGAGGCCGTGAGGCACGGCAGAAGCGGCATGGCCCGCAGCGGTGTGGGCTCTGGCCTTGATAGACACAGATAACCCACCCGCCTTAGACGGGGGTCTCAGCTTACCCCTCCAGTTGGCGGCACCCACCACCCGAGGAAATAGCTTCGTACCCACTGGCCGCCATCGCCATCAAGGGAGGTGAAGGCGGAAGCACACGTGAACCGGGCGGAGAAAAATGCCCTCTATGCCAGCGTGTGCTCACTGTGCGCCTCTGGGAGGACGGGGACGGGAGCTGGAAGATTAATCTTAGATCAGCCCGCACGTCACACCCTTTAGTCGGTCCGGCGGTGAGACTGGGGGACAAGCCATCTCCAGTTGCACTGCCGAAACAGCCCAGGAAGCGCAGCCGTTATGTCTGATTCGAGAACCGTGACCGCGCATTGCACCCCGTAGGATGGAAGCGAGCCCAGTCTGTCATCTGAGCATAACAGCTCGCCCTCCAATGTTGCGATGGACATTTGATCTCCGGTGTCATCAGGCGGAGGCGCGGGCATCCCGGGGGATGAACCGTACAACCGCCCGAAGCTTGGATGGGGCGCGCTGTGGAGGAGTGGGGGGTCCGCGGGCCCGGAGGCGATGGATAAACCCCCACTGTGATCCTCAGATCTGCCCGCGTGCTAACTGCTTTCACAGGGAGCAGCAGGGGTGGCCTAAGCCACGATCTCAGCGATGCAACAACCACGCCCTCGCAGTGAGAGCATGAGCTGTCCGCGGGCACCGCATCGACATGCTGGACCCCCAGACCTGTCATGCGATACCCGTGCCCATCATCCGGAGATAGGAACCACCCCATCCAGAAACGCACAGTCAGAACAGCGTCTTGAAAAAGACGTGTTGATTGACTGTGTTGCTCTCTTAGGAAAATCTGCTTCTTTGAAAACTGCTCTTTTAGATCACCAGTGCACGCCAGAAGGACGGGAAACCCAGCTCGACCGCCGCTCAAATGTCTTTTCTTATCTTCAGAAATGATTGATCGTCTAACGCACTCCCAAAAGTCTGTATATTACAGACACACGTTGGAGTTCCCTATGAAGGGGAACTGCGATGGTTTGGTTTGTTTATTTCTTTGTTTCTGACTTAGAAGAAGACAGGAGACACATGGACCGCCATCACCTACTCTACAGCAGAACAAAAACGAACCCCTTCATCTGCTCGTGACTGATGAATATCATAAGATTTAAAATATCAGTCAGTTACTGCAGATCTTCTCACAGTTTACTCTTTCTCATACCAGTCTCTGCATCATTTACTCACTCTTCACTTGTTCAAAACCGGTTTGAGTTTCTTTCTTCTGTTGAACACAAAAGAAGATATTTAGAAAAACACTGAATGATGTATCCATTGACTAAAATACCAGCATTTTTCTTTTGTGTTCAGGAGAAAGAAGCTCAAATAGGGTTTGAACAAGTGAAGAGAGTAAATGATGACATATTTCATTTTGATCTATTCATTTAATGAGTGTTTTTTTTTCTTTGATCATGTAATTTTAATTTGTTTTAATCATGTTGTTTGAATTATTTTAATAAATTTCTTTAACAAAAGCGTTTAATATTACAATGGAACTAACCTGGCTTTGTTAAACAAGTTAATAAATAAACATTTTACTGAAAGCAGTCAGACAGCTCTTCACTGAGCTCCATAATAAATCTTGGCCCATTGTTGTTTACAATGTACATAAATGATCTTCCAGATTGTTGCCCAAGGGTTAACTGCCAGTTATATGTGGATAACACAGTCATGTCGTCACCTTAGAATTATAAGGTTCTATCTGACATTTTTGTCAAAATTGAGGTATTGACATATTCTTATTAAATGACAACTTATTTACATTATGGGATGTTTTTTATAAGTTGTTTACATTTTAAGGCTTTTTATTTAAAAAACAAAAACGGTTTATCTACAAAGTTGAACTCTAGCTTGGCTCTATAAGGTTCTTTCTGTGAGCCAATCATCATTTTTAATGCACGCACGAGGACCAAACAAGATCAGCTTTCTTTGTCATTTTGCCGGACTGCTTTGTTGACAGCAGGAAAGACCAGAAAGACAAAATCACACAAAATCAGAGTCGGCTAAATAATGCCACAGCCCACAAAATTGGGATGTGTGTAAATGTGATAATTTAGAAGCATTTTTTGACATTGAGATGAAATGTGAAATTTTACATTGCTGAAAAAGAAACGAATATTTTTTAAAAATTCTATATTAAATGTGAAATATTTTTATTTGTGTATATAAAGTCAGTGAAACATTTTTCAGTGTTTATTAAACTCATTTGCTCAAGTCTTTAAATTTAATATTAGGCCTTGAAGGGCAAATACTTAATTTAATTCATGGGGCATATAATTCAATAAGTATAATTCATATAAAGCATAAAATGTAATAAATATTAACATAATAATTAGATAAAATTAACATCTGCACTGAACAAAATATTCAGCACAGTCTTGTATGCTTATTTTGAATAAGAAAAAAAAATGTCATCCTAAAACATTAAATAAGTGTTATAGAAAGCAAAAATGTAACTTTCCCAAGCATCAACATATTGTTACAACACCAAATTATATATTTTTTGATTGGATTTCTAGAAAAGTAATGCTTTAATGAATGATCTGCCAGATAGAACCTTATAATTCCAAGTGGAAAATGACTTTTCAGAATGAGAAGCTTCTATCTGCATTTACCGTGTTTTTTCTACTCCGATTTACAAATGTAAGAGAATTTTGATAATTTACATTTAGAGAAGATTTAGGGTCTCTGTCTTGTTAATGTATGAAAGAGAACTGTTACACACATATTGTTTGTTATATGGAACACAAAAACTTTGAAGCTTAATATCTCAAAATAATTCAGATCGCAGATAAAACCTTATAATTCCAAGATGACGATGTGTCTGCTAAAACACCTTACCAGGCAGGTGAGCAACTGATTCAGGCTTTACAACATATTTCAAGATGGCTTGAGCTGTCTCATTTAATGTTAAATGTCAAGAAAACAGTTTCTATGTGCTTCTCCGTAAGACATAGGCCTAGAAGGGATAAATTTGAGGTGCTGATTAAAAATAAAGTTATTGAAGAAGTGAACGAATTCAAATTTCTTGGCATAACTCTAGATGTGCATTTAAAATTTGATAGTAAAATATGTGTAAGAAGGTCAGGGCAAGTCTAAACTGTTTTTGTTTTATTATATGCAAGCTTTATTATATGCAAAATTATACATGCACATAATGATATTCTCTCACTCGTCATATTGCATTACATCATGGTCACAAGCCACATTGAGGCCTATTGAGTCGATATATAAACAAGCAATTCAAACGATGGACTTAAAGCCTATGAGATGGCATCATTGTGAGCTTTTATGTAAACATAACCTTTTTAGTTTTAATAGTTTTATTAAATGTATCTTAAATAGTTTTTAAATGTTTAAATAACCATGTTTCAATGCTGTTTTCACATCTAATCAGTATCAAACCTCTCACAGAGTCTTGTTCCAAAGTGTAAGACCTCTTCTGGTCAATCTGTTTCTCTGTTTAGAGAGCCAAATTGTGGAATGATTTACCTGTTAGCCTAAAATTAGAAAGTAATATGAATGTTTTTAGTATTGTACTTAAAAAGTGGTTAAAAACAAAACAGCAGTGTTTACACAAAGAGATTACTATTAGTTTGTTGATCATGCCGCCTTTGCTTTTGCCTTACAGCAGTTTCATGTAAAGAATTATAATGTTTATGTGTTTATAATGTCTTTTAATGTCTATAAATGTATATGTATCTATTTTATTTTTTTATTTTATGTCAAGTGTCACGTGGACAAACGGTGAGAATTAGCAAGTCTGCTAAAACACTTAAACAAATGCATTTGGTTGTCCAGTGTAATGTCCATGTCAAATAAATCAATAAAATAGCCTTCTACACTCAGAAAAAAGGTACACGGTGGTACAAATTATGTTCCTTAAGGAACAGTTTTGTACCTTTGTAAAAGTTGTACCTTATACAGAAAAGTCCTCTTATGATACTGTTCTGTACCTTCAACTGAAATGAAGGTCCACAATTGTTCTCATTAAAAAAAGGTACAAAAGAGTTGAACAACTCCTTCATTCTTACACTCCTGTGAGATCTCGTAGGTCAAGTGATCAAAATCTTCTTTTAATTCCTCAGTCCAGAGTGAAACGTAGAGGGGACAGAGCTTTCTCTGTGGCGGGTTCTCGGTTGTGGAACACCTCGCCCCTTGATATTAGGATGGCTCCATCACTATCTATTATTAAATATCTTCTCTAAACGTACATTTTTAGCTTGGCTTTTTAATATTATTTTAATAGTCCTTTCTACTGCTACATTCTTACATTTTTCAGACGTTTCTCTTGTCTTATTTCTATGTTTTGTATTCTGTCTTTTTATTTTTGACTTGTCTTGTGTACAGCACTTTGGTCAGTCTTGTGACTGTTTTTAAATGTGCTCTATAAATAAATTGAACTTGAACTCTTTATCACAATATCAAAATAAATATTACTAATAAATAATTTTCATATTAAAACATGAATCATCATCTAAAAGCATATGTTTCAAGAAACTCATAAACATTAATTATTAAGTTTTATAATTCAAAACAACTGGTAAAACAAAACTACAGGTATTGTAAACTACACATTTAGGACATTTTAATAAACATTTGGTAAGCATTTTCTGATAAATACAGTTTCATTATTGATATCCGCAACTTTTGGCATTTGCTTTTCACTACACACGTGAGCTGACAAAAGTCCCGCTTATGCAATAATAAGTGTTCATGCAGACATTTTACTATAGTAAAACTAATCAAACATTGTGCATATCTCATTATAACTTTTGCATAATTCTATTTCTGTTTTAAAATTAAGTCAATAAATGAACTTTTAAGTGATTACAAAGGTATTGTGTGACAATTGGAGAAAAAAATGTTTTATATTGTTCATGGGAGAATGTAGTTCAGTAACATTTTTGTGAAAAGTGTTGTGAAATGTTTAACAAAAAAAAAATCTTTTGATTTATGTTAAAGTATTTTTATTCTTTATTGTAAATGGAAAAGGAGCATTTACAGAAAAAAAGAAACTTTTTTAAAAACATTGTTCAAAAAATGTATTTGATGTTTTATATTTACTGAAATAAATTGACACAATTTGGATAAAGCAAAATGCCTTTAAATAGTTCTTGAAGAAACACATTTGACACTGTTAATGTACAAAGTGTCTTGTCACTGTAGTGGTATCTTCATGGATCAGATTTGTACCTATGATGAAGGTACAATGTTGTATCTGCAGGTTTTAAAAACCAAAGGTACATTTTGGCTTCCCATGGTATAAATCATGTCCTTAAAGGTACAAACTGCAATGGAGCAAATGTGTTTCTTTGTCTTAAGGTACAATTCTGTTTCATAAAAAGTAACTGCCCCAGTGACAAGGGTTTGTACTTTCTTTGGTACAACATTGTACCATTTTTTTCTGAGAGTGTATTAGCATTCTTACTGATGCCATCTTTGTGATATGGCTGATTATACCGCTGGAAGTCACCTTCATGATACGGGTTCACTGTGCTCATAAAGAAATGGACATGCTCAGTCACAATACATAGGAAGTCTGTGACATTTAAATGATGCCGATTTGGTACTAAAGAGCCCAAAGTGGACAAATCCTCACAGCATTCACCATCAGCAGCCTGAACACCTGATACAAGGCTGAATGATTCATGCTTTCATGTGATTTACACCAAATTCTGACAAGACCGTCCAAATATTGCTCATGAAATGGGGATTTAAGCCTTAAATCTTAATGCTAATTCTTACAGCTAAATGTGTAATATTATCATGTTGAATGAGTCACACCGAGCTAACATTTGTCCAGCAGTCGACTGAACTGAACTAGTGAGAAAGTGTCATTACACACATATTTAGTGACTTCCTGTTTTAAGAACTCACCATCAGCCATCTTGATGTTTGTTACAATGGCAGTCCATCGTCTTCTTGTGTCCTTCATTCTTGTCCTCATCTCTGAAACAGGTAAGAGAGTTGATTAACAAATGTGTGTAACAGAATGTAATTGTCTTGTGTTTTGTCATTTCAGTGCTAAATGTCTGATGAGGTTAAAGCTAATATCTTAAATCAGCGATAGTTAATCCAGCATTTGGATGCTAATAAAAGCCGTTTAATGTTACAGAAAAAAACAACAACAAATGCATATCTTTGTATTGGCATTGTGGGGATTAAAGAATAAAGATGTCGGCGGTGATATACAGCCCTTAAAGTTTTTACATTTTGTATTAAATGTACTGCTAAATATATATTGTCAATCATCTGTCAGCAAAACAGGAACTATATTTATATCTGTGGATCGAGGACTTTCTCTATTCTCTATAGATTCTCTTCTTTTCTTAAGTTGTGTTTCTTTTGAGCACTTTGTTCCAAAATTGTCCTGCTTGTATTTCCTTAAAAACTTTATTAAATGTGAAAGTCAAAGTGATATGTATGGTGATGATGGTGAAATGAAATAGTGAAATGACAGTTTGAAGGAAAAAAACAATAGCTTTAATTTCTTTAACTTCATTATTTAATTAAATGTGAAAATTGATGGAATAAGATGAAAGTGCAAAGTGAATCTATTGATCAGCGTCTTTCTCTCTCCTCAGGCTTCAGTGCTGAGATCTCTGTGTTTGTGCAGACTGGAGCTTCTGTTCAGCTGGACATACAGACACAACAACTACCAGAGTTTTATCTATTCTCTTGGAGTTTTAACACAGAGAATATAGTTACATATATAACTGCAAATAAGAAAGTAGATCCTCATTCCTCTTACAAAAACAGAGTGGATTTCAATGATGAAACCTTCTCTCTGACAGTGAAGAACATGCAGAAGAATGAAAGTGGACTCTACACAGCAAGAGCAACTGGACAATCAACCAAAGATATTGCTACACACAGGGTGTCTGTTATAGGTGAGTTTCATTTCTGTGTGTGATTTAAACAAAAAATAAGAAACATCTTTAGTTTTTATACTGTTTGAAGAACTAGCTGGCTGTATATTTTCATTAAAGGTTGGTTTGGATGCCTGCAGCTTGAAAAGATCAGACTTTCCCTTAAAAATGAAAACAACTAAGAATTATGATGTAACAAGAAACCCTTTTATTGAGTACTTTAACCAGAAATCAGTAATTAAACCCGAACAGAAACAGCCCAGATTATTTAATTACTTATTCTTCTTTTCCATTTTATTGAGTTTTTCTAAATGTTCTTGTTTTCTTCTGAATTTCTTCTTTTCCTTTTCTCCATGATGTTGAAAACTGTGGGGAAAAAAGTATACACATGCAAAAGATTGAACAAGATTGTTTAGAGAATGTGGCTGACACAGTGGCTCAGTGGTTGGCATTTCTGTGTGGAGTTTGCATGTTCTCCCTGCGTTCACGTGGGTTTCCTCCAGGTGCTCCGGTTTCCCTCTTAGTCCAAAGACATGCGCTATAGGTGAATTGAATAAACAAAATTGGCCATAGTGTATGGGTGTTTCTCAGTACTGGGTTGCAGCTGGAAGGGCATCCGCTGTGTAAAACATATGGTGGATAAGTTCCCCTGTGGCGACCCCTGATGATTAATAAAGGGACTAAGCCGAAGAAAAATAATTAAAGAGAATGTTTTTTGGAGACCAACCAAAACATACATAAATGAATGCATCTTCTCAATTTTTTTTGTTTATATAAATTATTTTGAATGAGTTATGCAGGCAAATAAATATTTAGGTGAAGATAAAAACTCATTTCAAAAGTCTTTATGTTGTCTGGTAAACTGTGAATGTGATGGTGATCTTGTCAGTGTAAATGTGTGTTTTAGACGCAGTGGAGGCTCCTGTTCTCACTGTAAACTCATTCAGCAGTGACTCCTCCTGTACTGTAAACTTCACATGCAGAGCTCAAGACCTCATTATTACCTCTAGATATCAGAACAACAGATGCTCTCCAGAGAAAGTGACATCACAGGAGATCTACACTCACACCCTGTCCTTACAATGCAGTGAGGAATCGATCATCTGTAACTACAGCAATCCTGTCAGCTTGAAAACAAACAACATTGAGATCAAACCACACTGTAGAGGTAAATATCTGCTCCTACCCTAAGAGAAAGAAGTCAAACCTCTTTTGTGTACAAGACTGTCATATAAAACATTATTTTTTTATTCATAATTTTTTATTATTATTTTTTACATTCCAGAGAAAGAACGACTACAACATTTTGAAGCATCAGGAGCCATTAGTTCAATTCCCATGATTATGTTGATTACTGCAATTACTGGAGTGATAGTAATAATAATGATGATAGCGTTTGCTGGTTTGATCCTTTACTGTGTCTGCAAGAATAAAAAAGGTATGTGCATCTCACAAATACTAAAGTATCTGATCACACATCTATTCCTGAAAGAGTTTCTTTACAAGCAGAATAGAATAAAGGACATAACCAGGCTTTTGTACAAAAACAAGATGCACATCATCCCCTGAACAAAAACCAGTACAGCTTCTTCCCCAGAGCTGTCTCCCTTTTGAACTCTGCCCCCCACTGACTCTTTGCCCCCCTAATACACCCCCACACTCTCCTCATAACTTATACTCCTCATAATCACTGCACTATTTAAAAATTGCACATATTCATTGCACTGATTCATTTATTTGAACTGTACATACCCACTGCACATTTGTAATTATGTACACACCCACTGTACATATACATTTGTAATTGTTTATCTATCTGCACACTTCTGATTATTAATAGCAACCTGTACATATATCCATCTATTGTAAATCTCTGTTCATAGCTAATACAACCTGTATATAATGTTCATAGAACCTCCATTTGTAAATATCACCATAGTTTTCCTATAACTGCACTTTATAACTTATACCTGTATCCTGCACTTGCTGCTATTGCACTCCTGGTTAGACCTAAACTGAATTTTGTTTCCTTGTACTTGTACATGTGTAATGACAATAAAGTTGAATCTAATCTAATCTAATCTAATCTAATCTAATCTAATCTAATCTAATCTAATCTACACAGCTTAACAATGTGACTGGCTCAAGATTAAAGCTTTAAACCATGAATACTGTGTCTCATCACTGTCCCAAACGCTGAATTCATTCATTTTCCTTCAGCTTAGTCCCTTATTTATCAGGGGTCACCACAGCAGAATGAATCGCCAACTATTCCAGCATATGTTTTATACAGCGGATACCCTTTCAGCCGCAACCAAGTATTTAAAAACACACACACACACATACACTACGGCCAATTTAGTTAATCCAATTCCCCTAAAGTGCATGTCTTTGGACTTGTGAGGGAAACCGGAGCACCCTGAGGAAACCTGGGAAGAACATGCAAACTCCTCAGAGAAATGCCAACTTGCCCAGTTGTGATGCGAATCAGCGGCCTTCTTGCTGTGAAGTGACAGTGCTGAAATCATTTGTAGCATTTTTACAGTTCGACCACTAGGCTTCTTTAGATTTATAATGAATCTCTATAAGAGACTCTTTGAAAACAAAGATCAGCACAAAGCTGTAGGCTGATACACAAGTTTATATCAGAGAACTTTTAGAGCTGAAAATCTGACAGCAGTCAAATGCAAACTAACATGTGTCTGCACAACTGATCTGTGAACTTATATTTGGACCTCTCAGGTGTCAAACAGATGGAAGATTCAGACTATGACGATGTTGAGGTGAGACTCTTCGTTTTCTTCCTGTGAACATCAGATAATAAATGTCACCCTGTAGTATCTGCAATGATGCTTTGGGTTTTTCTTCCAGACTTTGCTGCAGAAGATGACTGGAGACACGTGGAGCAGCGTTACCTACTCCACAGTAGGATGAAAGCAAACAACTTACAAAGCTGTCACACAACTCAGTTAAAGGGACAATTCATTCATTCATTCATTTTCTTTTCGGCTTAGCCCCTATATTAATCAGGGGTCACCACAGTGGAATGAACCACCAACTTATCTAGCATTTGTTTTATGCAGCGGATGCCCTTCCAGCTGCAACCCATTACTGGGAAACATCCATACACACTCATTCACACACATACACTACGGACAATTTAGCTTACCCAATTCACCTATAGCGCATGTCTTTGGATTTGTGGGGGAAACCAGAGCACCCGTAGGAAACCCACACAAACATGGGGAGAACATGCAAACTCCACACAGAAATGCCAACTGACCCAGTCGGGGCTGGAACCAGCGACCTTCTTGCTGTGAGGCGATCGTGCTACCCACTGTGCCATCATGACGCCTAGACACAATATGTACGATTATTTTGGTAACACTTTCAACATAGGCTCATTCTGAAACTGTAGCCCTATATATGTTTCTGGAGATCATGAATTATGTAGCTAGACCTATGTATGGCTGCATTTCGTCTTTAAAAACGAACGCTACAGGGCGGTATGACACCATTCCTTTTCACAATTACCAGCTGACCGCTTACCTCTATATGGACGGCTTCTCCGCTGTTACCAGTTTGTCAAGTGGCTCGCCATGTACGTCGGCGGACTTGAGACGCAGAGAGGAGTTGACCACAAAGATGTGGTTCGAGTCCGGTGAAGAATGGTTCCAGAAAACAGCTAAGACAAAAACAGAAGCCAAAAAATTAAAGAAACAAGTAAATAACAGGGTGAGAATGCGGTAAAATCTGAAAACGTGGTAAGAATCAGATTTCTTTTTCTGGATTGCTTTTGAAAATTGTTGGTTGGGTTAAGGGGAAGTGAGTGGATGGGTCAATCAATACAATTGGTTGGGTTTAGGGAAGGAGGAGGGTGGATCAGTCAATCGGTCAGTCAGTCAGTCATTCAGTCAGTTGACAGTGACCTCTGGTGGATATACTTGAGAACAGCAGGTGTGAATGGCACTCGCACAAGAAATTTAAGATCTCAAATACCGTACACAGCGGCCTCTTGTTGATTCATGAAAACAAAAATGGCAACAAAAAAAAACATAGCCCCTCGGACATATTTGGCGCTCTCCAGAAATGTATATAGAGGTACGTTTTCAGAATAAGCCTGGGTTGAACACTTTACAATAACAGTACATGAATAATGGTGTATTAATATGTAAACAAAACATTATTTTATTATTAATTAATTATGAGTTAAGGTGTGACCTAATCAGCAACTAACTTTTACTACAACATGAGTCACATGAGTTCATGTGTGAATAACGGCTGTTTTAATAACTTGTTACATGTTGTTAATTAATGTACTAATTTACATTTAAGTTTAAACAATGTAACTAACATGAACTCATGAGCTCATTAATGTATAAATATGTCATGACTTTAATTGGAGGGGCACATCATCATTAACTCATCCTTTACTACTGTGTTTAACTCCTGTGATTAAATTGTTTATGTTGATGTTAACTGAACACTTTTTTATTGTTATGTAAACACACAAGACGGACGTGCACAAAGAGTTCATGAGTAGTTAAGAATGAGTTAATGATGATGTGCCCCTCTAAGTAAAGTCATGATATAATTATACATTAACATATCTTGAGTTCATGATGGTTAAAAAAGCATAAACTAATGTGGTAATTAATACATTAATTAACAAAACATCATGTACTAACAAGTAATTAAGGTAGCCGTTATTCACACATGAACTCATGAGTCTCATGTTGTAGTTAAAGTTTGTTTATGCATTAACTCATCATTAATTCATAATAATGTTTAGTTTACATATTAATACATCATTATTCATGTGCTGTTATTGTAAAGTGTTACCAATATTTTCTTTAAAATAGCCAAAAACCACTAGAACAGTGGTATACAGTATTTTGCTGACTCATGCACTTTCATTATCCCAAATATTATGAAGAACGTTTCAATCCAGAGAAATGAGCAGTTTTAACTAGTGTACGGAGCATGTGCTTTGTGTTCATGCTAATGACGTCACACACCCTCCATTTCTTGTTTGGTTTTATGAAAAACACCAAAAGATGCTTTAATATGTTGTGTGTTGTATTAGACTGCAGAGCAGCATTATAACAGAAGCGTAAAATGTATTTAGCGTGATAAAACAGCACTGCTTTATCTTCATGTAGTCATGAGCATTGAGCAGAAGAAGAGGAAGTGCTGGACTGTGGCATAATAAAAGCTCTGCTACTTACCTGCCGCTCGTCTCTCATTTGACTTTTGCTTTCAGTCTTACTCTTCTTCATACTACCATAATTGTAAGTGTTGTAAAATTGTAAAAAATGGCACTGTTCTTAAAAAGTAAAAAAAAAAACTGACGTGTTGTAAAGTATTAGTGTATAGCCTATTCATAAAAACCTTGAAATGTCGCTTGGACCTGTTAAATATATCACACACACACACACACACACACACACACACACACACACACACATACAGTATATATATATATATATATATATATATATATATATATATATATATATATATATATATATATATATATATATATATATATATATATATATATATACACATACATACATACACACACACACACACAAAAGTATTTTTTGACACGTCTAGTATGCCAAAAATAACCAAAAAAAAAAAAAAACGAAATAAGTTGTAACAAATAAGACTATATATATATATAAATAAACACCCGCCAGCCCGCCAAATACGGGTAGATTTAAGCTGTGGCGGGTTAGACGAGTCACTCCCACTAGCCACTTTGGCTGCATGGTTGGAAATAATTTAAATTGTAGTTTTCTTAAAAACAGGGTTCGACAATAAAGATGGCCCAATATGTGTGCAAATGTGATATTAGAATAGAGAAGCATCAGGACTGACAAGAATAACTGTTCTCGCGAGCAAAAGGAAGCAGGTGAATACCGAATGAGAGGATGATAATTCGCGCGCACAGGTAATGAGATGCGCGCGACTGTTTAAGAAGCGTGTGCGCTCCCGTTTCCTTCCGCGAAGCAACTGTGCCTGGAAACTCAACTGGCGCGATCGGTTTTATTTGAAATAGACTTGATATAACGTGATGCTCTTGCATCCACAGTCCTGCTGCTTTCAAGAGCTCCAGATTTTTATAAGCAGCAGCGGTTATTAACAGGTCTAATGTTAATGTTAACGTGATCCTTTTGTTATCACACATGGTATTTTTTTCACCTGCTTTCTTTTGCTTATAGATATTTTTGTTAATATGGTTTAATTGTATTGTTTTACAATAAGATTGCTTTAATAGGAGATTAACTCTCCATTTAGTTAACTGGTGATCTGGGTCCCTTTAACCAGGACTATGCATATTTTAGATACATGACAATAATTCTTTTTAAAATGTCAATTTTTTTTGAAGAAAAGTTTTGTTGAATAAAAGTGTATGTATACAGCTATATTTTGCTTGTTTTGACACATTATTTAAAATTTATGACTATAAGAAATAATTATTTATTTTTGGTGTGGTCAGAAATAATTTGGGAAATACTTAATTTTGAGCTCTGAAAAGTCATGTGAAATAAAACTAATTGCAATGCGACACTCTGAAACCACGACCCATTTGCTCATGCACACTGATCAAGGTCATACACAACACACAAAAAAGTGAAATGCATGTGGAAATAACACAAAATAATCTAAATCAAGTAATTTTAGCATGTCATATAGTCAAATTTATGCATATCAAATATATTTTCCCAACAACAAAAGTGTGACTTGTGAAAATGCCAAGTGGCTAGTAATGTTGGAAAACTACTAGCCAAAGTGGCTGGTGATCAAAATAGCTTACATCAAGCCCTGTATACAGTTGAAGTCAGATTTATTAGCCCCTTTGATTCTTTTTTAAATATTTCCCAAATTATGTTTAACAGAGCAGAGAAATTTTCACAGTATGTCTGATAATATTTTTTCTTCTGGAGAAAATCTTATTTGTTTTTTTATTTTCGACTAGAATAAAAGCAGTTTTTAATTTTTTAAACACCATTTTAAGGTCAATATTATTAGCCCCTTTAGGCTATTTTTTTTCGACAGTCTACAGAACAAACCATCATTAAACAATAACTTGCCTAATTACCCTAACCTGCCTAGTTGAGCCAATTAACCTAGTTAAGCCTTTAAATGTCACTTTAAGCTGTATAGAAGTGTCTTGAAAAATATCTAGTCAAATATTATGTACTGTCATCATGGCAAAGATAAAATAAATCAGTTATTAGAGATAAGTTATTAAAACTATTATGTTTAGAAATGTGCTGAAAAAATCTTCCCTCTGTTAAATAATAATTCAGGTGGGCTAATAATTCTGACTTCAACTATATAAATATATATATATATATATATATATATATATATATATTATATATATATATATATATATATATATATATATATATATATATATATATATATATATATATATATATATATATAAACACACACACAGTAAAATAAGCAGTTCCACATAATTCCTTCATGTTGTCCCAACACAAATTGATTAAGTTAACAATCTACTTAAAAGTTGATTGAACATACTGTAAAACAATTAAGTTATCCCAAAAACCCTCAAGAATTGTGTTGATTCAGCTCATTATAATTAAGTAGTTTGAACAAGCAGCAAAATTATTTTTTGAGTGCACATAGAGAGTACAGAAAGTATGGATTGTTTTTCTTATTTTATTTATCAAGTATTTTAATAATTATTTTATTTGAATGAATTATAGCGCTCGATCCGTCACGATAGCTGTTGACAATGAAAGCAAATTTGCTCTAAATAAGCATGCCTATCTGACCCCTTGTTGAAAAATAAATAATCATTACAAAAATGCCTGATAAATAATTGTTTATTGTTATTATTGTTAATGAAAGTGTAAAGTGAGTAAGAAAATCATTAGGGAATCCCCAAACCCCCACCAAACGCATGTACAGACTTGTGTCCCAGTTTCTTTTGGTTGGTGTCTCGTATTATGACTGATGAAATTTGTAACTGGATAACACTTGATTGATCTTAAATTATTTTGAAATGTTCAATTTTTGTACTTAAAATGTTTGTGAGAGTACAAATTAGTAAATTCAACAGTTTTCTTAGTTTAAATAAAACAGAATAGGTTTATCTCTACAAGTGTCCGCCTCAGAAGTTTTACCAGAAATCACATGATTACTTATATGATATGAATATAAAAGCTATATATAGGTATCACACGCTTTCATTTTCATTTTCACTTTCACTTGATTTTTACATAACTACCGGATAAATTTAGCCCACAGTTAACAGGCAGCTTAACTCTTATGAGAAGGGCAAATTTTTAAATCGATCATTTTTCTTTATCTACATAACATGTAATTTCCACAACCTTTTTTTTTTTGTACAAAAGGTTTGAAAAGGACATTTCCTCTCATATGCCACTTTTATGTGTAGGCCTGTAACTTTTAAAAACAACTACTAAATAAGACAACTTATTTATACTTAACACAAATTATAAACACACATAGAGAGAATAGAAAGTAGGGATTTTTCTTCTTTTTAAAATTATATTATGCATTCAATATTTGAATATTTATTTATAGCCCTCGATCCTTCGTGATAGATGTTGATAATGAAAGCAAATTTGCACTAAATAAGCACACCTAACTGACCCCTCATTGAATGTTGATGAAAGCATGAAGAGAATCAGAGCCCCCAAACACTCACCAAAGGCATGTACAGCTTGTGTCCCCGTTTCTATTGGCTGGGCTCTTGTTTATTTTTGGTTTTCGTTTCACACCACATGTATATCTATCTCAAATTTCGTTCATCCCTCAAAGGCGGTTGTTCAGGCACCATTATGGCATCAAAATACTAAACGAATAGAACAAGTGATATTTTTTTGGTTGGGAATCTTGGGATCGTGGACTGGATAAAGTTTAAAATATAAAAGTGTCTTTTAGTTGTACAGTCGCTGTTGTTCATCTTCAGTTTTCTCCCTGCTCCATATCTCTTACACAGGTAATAAACTCTGAAACTAACATTACTAACATTAAATTGACTGACTCTGCAATTTATCATGTTGTCTTGTCAAAACACATGTATGGTTATGCATAGAATTAACATTTCTGTTTTCATTAATGCTTAATGCTGATGTTAATAATTATGAATGATGAAATTTGTAACTGGATAACAGAGACCACTTGATTGACCTTAAATTACTTTGAAACGTCCAATTTTGGATATAAAATGTTTGCCAAATGAGTGAACGAGTGTGTGTGTGTGTGTGTGTGTGTGTGTGTGTGTGTGTGTGTGTGTGTGTGTGTGTGTGTGTGTGTGTGTGTGTGTGTACAGTTGAAGTCAGAATTATTAGCCCCCTTTGATTTTTTTTTCTTTTTTAAATATTTCCCAAATGATGTTTAACAGATTCAGGAAATTTTCACAGTATGTCTGATAATATTTTTTCTTCTGGAGAAAGTCTTGTTTGTTTTATTTAGGCTAGAATAAAAGCAGTTTTTAATTTTTTAAAAACCATTTTAAGGACAAAATTATTAGCCCCTTTAAGCTATTTTTTTTCGATAGTCTACAGAACAAACCATTGTTATAAAATAACTTGCCTAATTATCCTAACCTGCCTAGTTAACCGAATTAACCTAGTTAAGCCTTTAAATGTCACTTTAAACTGTATAGAAGCATCTTGAAAAATATCTAGTAAAATATTATTTACTGTCATCATGGCAAAGATAAAATAAATCAGTGATTAGAAATGAGTTACTAAAACTATGATTAGACTTATGATTAGAAATGTGCTGAAAAAATCTTCTGTCCGTTAAACAGAAATTGGGGAAAAAATAAACAGGAGGGCTAATAATTCTGACTTCAACTGTATACAGTTGCAATCAGAATTATTCAACCCCCTGATTTTGTTAGCCCCCCTGTTTATTTGTAATTGGGATAATGAGGGAACAACACACACCTGGCCATGGAACAGCTTAGAAGCCAATTGTCCCAATACTTTTGGACCCTTAAAAAGTGGGAGGCACATATGCAAATTGTTGTAATTCCTACAGCGTCCACCTGATTTGGATGTAAATACCCTCACATTAAAGCTGACAGTCTGCAGTTGAAGAATTGTGAGAATTGTGTCAATATCCCAATATTTATGGACCTAACTATGTGTGTGTATATATATATATATATATATATATATATATATATACTGTAAAAAATGCAGGGTAGTCCCAACACAAATCGATTAAGTTAACTTAACGATTCTTACAAATTTAAGTGGATTGAACATAAAACAATTAAGTTGTCCCAAAAAAAACTTAAGAATTCAATGTTGGTTTAAATTAGTAGTTTGAACAAGCAGCAAAAGAGTGTATATATAGGAAACTATCAGCATATTGAGTGTGTGTGTGTTTGTGTGTGTATATATATTTGTGTGTGTGCGTTATATAATTTTTACTTACCTGTATTTCATTCATTTAAAACAGGGGTGCCCAAACTCGATGCTGGAGGGCTAGTGTCCTGCAGAGTTTAGTTTCAACCCCATTTAGACACACATGAACCAGCTAATCAAACTCTTTCTAGGTATACTAGACACTTCCAGGCAAGTGTGTTGAAGTAAGTTGGAGCTAAACTATGCTGGACACCGGCCCTTCAGGACACAGTTTGGGCACCCCCGATTTAAAATATCATGCATTGATTCTTTACAATTTCCTCATTTACACTGTATCACGTGCAACCACTTCACAATTCCCTTTTTTGTTCTTTTCTAAAGACACATTCATGAAGTTAATTGTATTTACTTTTCTAAATAACCATGAATTTATAATAGATTGGTCAAAAAGGTTTATTCTGTAATAAGGGGTTGTTGACAACAGGGGATTGGATCCAAATTGCACCTTTTATTAAGATCGCCAGAATGAGGTGGTCTCTGCTCGATTGAGCGGATCAATTGTAGTGAGAAAACAAAACAATCCAACAAACTAATGATCCAGGCTATATCTCAGTGTATTATGATTGTGTAATAGCCATATATACGGCTATATGAAGAGAGAATGATGAGTAGGGCGAGATGTCATTCCAAACGACAAATGTGCATTTTATGTCTAATACGAAAGTGAAAGCATGCTGAAATATTACTGAGAGCTGTTTATCTGTTAGGAAGATTGACCGAAGTTACCATCTGATAATTTTTCCATATTTTAATCTTATATTTTGTATTAGGCCTATTGCTTTGTTCATTTCTGCACTGACAGCTCGAAAGAAAGATCAACATGGATCTGCTTCATGATCTGATGCACTCGCAGTTAATCTGTTATTTCTCTCTATAATTTAAGCCTAAAGTGCAGAATTCTAGCCAACGTTTCTTTAATAGATTGAATAATTCAATAGATAGATTTTTACAAAACTTGACAACTGAAATGAGGCTCTGTATGAGAAAGATTTATATTTGGTGATGATGTCTGCAGGTGTCAAAATTAAAGTGCACATTTTTTGCTTATAAAATATTATATACACTACTGGTCAAAAATTTGGGGTCAGTATGAATGTTAAATGTTTTAAAATAAGCTTCTCTTGCTCACCAAAAGGCTGCATTTATTTATTTCATCATAAATACAGCACACATTGTAAAATTGTGAAATGTCATTGCACAATAACTGTTTAAAAGTAGTTTTTCATTTAATTTAATAGTTTAATCCAGTGATTTTAAAGATGAATTTTCAGCTTCATTACTCCACTTTTCAGTCACATGATCCTTCAGAAATCACTATATTAATTATTATTGTTGTTATTATTATTATTATTATTATTAATGGTAATAGTAATAAAAACATTAATGACTGAAGTAATAATTTTATTTGAAACTACATGCAATAAGAAAGCAGTTATTTAAAATTTTTAAAAATATTTAACAATTTAACTTTTTTTTTTTTACATTTAATAAATGTCGCCTTGATGAACTGAATAATTTTCCTTAAAAAAACATGAAAAAAATGTATAAAACTGACCCCAAACATTTGACCGGTAGCATAAATATATATATATATATAAAAAGGGTAGCTATTACAATTGCATTTGGCTTTTGATACATTATTTAAAATACTGTATGTGGCTAAGAAATAGCTATTAACTTCTTTTTTTTGGTGGGCAAGTAAAAATCTGAACCACTGGCCCAATCGGGCCAGTAGAAAAAATCCTTAGCGTTGAACCCTGATTGGGCTTGCAAAATAGTAAGTGGAAAAGTCAGTTACTTGCTGGCGTATAGCTGCCATGTTATTGTAGACAAATACATTTACAACTCGTATTTGACATTAACTTTGTAAGTGAATCTTTATTTTAAAGGAAGCATCATTTATTTGCCGCATAAAAATAAAAGGTGTTTAATTGTCACTTTAATTTAATAATCAGATTATAGAGCTACTGAATATTGTCGGGGTTTCATCTGATCCACCTGGCTAATATGTATTTTTCTTTCAAGTCATATAATTACGGATCAGTGGACAGATGACGATGCCATGGACACATCTCCATATACAGAACATCCTTCAAATTCAGAGGTTTGTGACATTTAAATGCTAAATTCTAGGATTTTTATTTTAGTGGGGCTCACCGGTGAGCTTCCGAGACGCAAGTGTGTACATGTTCACTTCCGGTCGTATAGAACTATAAAGAAAGAGGTGAAGATTTAGCATTTTCGTTACCAAAATGAGCATGTTTAAAATAAAAAAAAATTTAAAAAGTAGTTTATCAGCAACAGGAGAGGACATCCTCACTACATTGCTGCATAGATCAGTGCACTAATGTGCTTTCATTCTTCCCCTGTTGATGCTGAAGTTCATGCTCAGTGGTTACTCAAATTCCGTTGGGATCATGTCTTTTTATAGCGGTCGTTTCTCTGCGTTGTGTTATAATACTTTTTTATTATTATTAAAAAGCTCCTCACAAACAAGGTCATGCTGAGGTGATTTTATTTCGTTCTTGCATAACACACACAATATGGCAATCTCTTAATATCAGCTGAGTCTGTTCTGCCTCTCCTTTCAACAGACATAGCAGTCAAGAGCACAAGCTCTCAATACACACACAATTTACAACATATGAGATGTATAATATCACAGATTGTAAATAGAAATAATAGTAATATAGTAGTAATACAATAAATAATTTTCCTTAAAAATATAATTGTTCACTACAGCGTTAGTGTTTCTTAGATATTAATCAACATACCTGCATAACACACACATTAGGCAAACTCTCTCAATATCAGTTGAGTCTCTCTTTTTCTTGTTAACCACAAGATATGTTTGAATACACAGATATTCAATTACAAAACACAATGCTGCAATGTACATCCTAATAATAAAATACAATGCGTCTTTAGTGTGTTTACAAAATATATAATTACACTTATGATCATATACGTGTACATGTAGTACCGCTTGTGGTTCGCTCATCTCGTAGTCAGACGGAGATGTCTCTGGGATGGAACATCTTGGTCGATGATTCCAATCTCTCGGTGTGGGAAGAGTATAGTTGAAATTAGTGCACTGATGTATGCAGCAATGTAGTGAGGATGTCCTCTCCTGTCACTGATAAACTACTTTTTAAAATTTTTTATTTAAAACATGCTCATTTTGGTAACGAAAATGCTAAATCTTCCTACCTCTTTCTTCATAGTTCTATACAACTGGAAGTGAACATGCACACACTTGCGTCTCGGAAGCTCACAGGCGCCATCTTGTGTAACTAGCCCATATATGCATAATAAATCAATAAAATACTGGTTTACTTACAAGTATATGAAACGTGTACTTGTACAAACCAGTGAAATTTTATAATGTGACAAATATCTTTTTTTAACAGGAAAATGTGAAACCAGTAGAAGAAGATAGTAACTTGAAACCTGATGATAATCAAAGTGAGAATTCCTCTCACACCAATATGGGTATGAAATGCTACTAATACATAAAAGCACTGTTTTAATTTAGTTTAAGTTGAGTTAATAAATGCTTGATTTTGAGAACCATTCTGTGTTTTGTTTTGTTTTTACTTTAGATCATGGTGATCCAGGTTTGACTGTTGCATTATTTGGATGTTCTGAGGCGGTCCAGTTTGGATGTGACAACATTCTGCTTGGAGAAGAATGACTCAGTCTGAGTGCAGAAAATCCCATAACTGTTCCATTAGAGAGGAAGATATCAGAAGATCAGGTCTCGGTGATCAACATGATTGGCTCACATGATGCTGATCTCAAAACACTCAATGGTCAACTGAGTGAAAAGGAAATACACGCCTTCATTTTTGTCGTGCCACTGAAACAGCTAACAGATGCTGATAAGATGGGTATTGAATGGCTACAGAGAACTTTTGGTGACAGAGTTCTTTCATTTGTGATTATTCTCTTCACTTATGAGCGAGAGGAAGAGTGCGACTCTATAATAGATGACCTGAAAAACAATTCTGTTCTGGAGCAGCTGCTGGAGAAATGTGGAGGAAGATATTCCACCTGCAGCAAACTCATGAACAACCAGACAGAGATCAGAGAACTGATGGACAGGATTAAGCATCTGTTCTCTGATAATAACCAACAGTGCTACACCAGAGAGATGTTCAGATCTTCTTTAGGAGACATGCAACATGGTGAGTATATATAAATACAGTTGAAGTCAGAATTATTAGCCCTCTTTTGATTTTTTTTTTTTTTTTATATTTTCCAAATGATGTTTAACAGAGCAAAGAAATTTCACAGTATGTCTGATAATATTTTTTTTCTGGAGAAAGTCTTATTTGTTTTATTTAGGCTAGAATAAAAGCAGTTTTAATTAAAAAAAAAAAATTTAAGGTCAAAATTATTAGCCCCTTTAAGCTATAAATTTTTTTCGATAGTCTACAGAACAAACCATCATTATACAATAACTTGCCTAATTACCCTAACCTGCCTAGTTAACCTAATTAACCTAGTTAAGCCTTTAAATGTCATCATGGCAAAGATAAAATAAATCAGTTATTAGAAATGAGTTATTAAAACTATTTTGTTTAGAAATGTGTTAGAAAAAAAATCTTCTCTCCGTTAAACAGAAATTAGGGGAAAAATAAACAGGGGGGCTAATAATTCAGGGGGGCTTCTGACTTCAACTGTATATATTAATGTTTTCCCCATTAGTCTATTTAAGAATATTGTACTATTGTTTCATACAATTAAGGTGCAGAAACAGAAACAAGCTTTGGTGAAACAAACATGCTGCCTTTAGGGAGCTTGGAACAAACGGATAAAGGAGACAAACAAAAGGTAACTTCACTCTCATGGGTCTTCATTTGAATTTAAATTGTTTGTGGTTTTACCATCTACTTTAGGTTGTAGGCCATCTGGGGTGTGTAGCCTTCTCATTAGAGCACCTGCCTCCCATGGAGGAAATGTTGGTTTGATCCCTGCCTGAAGTGGAAGCATGGAGAAATAAATTTAAATCTAAATCTAAAATACTGCTCACAGATTATTGGTCACTTCTAAACAATAAAATGTTTGCACATGAATAAGTTTTTAATGATGCAAATTTTTAGAGATGGGGCTGCACGGTGGCTCAGTGGTTAGCACTGTTGCCTCACAGCACTGAAGAAGGTCACTGGTTCGAGTCTTGGCTGGGCCAGGAGGCATTTCTGTGTGGAGTTTGCATGTTCACGTGGGTTTCCTCTGGGTGCTCCGGTTTCCTTCACAGCCAAAAAAAAGACATGCGCTATAGGTGAATTGGATGAACTAAATTGGCCATAGTGTATGAGTGTGTGCGAATGCGAGAGTGTATGGTGTTTCCCAGTACTGGGGTGCGGTTCATTCCGCTGTGGCGACCCGTGATAAATAAGGGACTAAGCAGAAGGAAAATGAATGTACGATAGAATGAATTTTAAAAACAACGTATCACAGTTTAAATGTTAACTTGTACCACATGCACACTTTCTAAACCAATGCATTGCATCACAATGTTAACTGATGGACAGAGTGAATAGGGCAATCTTTTCATCCCTAATCTATTTGCATTGTTGAATTGAATCATCCTACACACAAGTGAGTGGGCTTGACTAACCACCTGTAGGACACACGCTCTTTTCTATATGCTTGGAGGAAAAAATGAATTAAAGAAAATTTAAACTAGCTTACACTTGTCATTGCATTAATATACTGCTCTCTGATATTTTGAAGTGCTTCGTTTATCCTCACTTGTGAGTCACTTAGTATAAAAGTGTCAGATAAATGAATAAATATAAGTGGAATTGATTTGCATAACTTTTTGATCAGGCGACGCAATGGCACAGTGGGTAGCACGTTAGCAAGAAGGTTGCTGGTTCGAGCCTCGGCTGGGTCAGTTGGCATTTCTGTGTGGAGTTTGCATGTTCTCCCCGTGTTTGCGTGGGTTTCCTCCGGCTGCTCCGGTTTCCCCCACAGTCCAAAGACATTTGGTTTAGCTGAATTGGGTAGACTAAATTGTCCGTAGTGTATGTGTGTCAATGAGTGTGTGTGGATGTTTCCCAGTGATGGGTTGCGGCTGGAAGGGCATGCTTTGCGTAAAACATATGCTGGATAAGTTGGTGGTTCATTCCGCTCTGGCGACCCCAGATTAATAAAGGGAATCAGCTGAAAAGAAAATGAGTGAATGAATGAATGAACTTTTTGATCAAGAATTTAATTTGTCTGAATTTCAATTGTATTTTTCAGTTGGATGCAGAGCAACTCATTGAAAGGATTCACCTTGAGGACAAACACAGAAAACTGAAAACTTTAGATTTCCTTAAGCCAATTGTACAGTCCCAAGAGACTTGTGCAGAGGACGAGCTAGCTTCAGTTTTTCTACATAAATTGATGATGATGGACTACAAAGCTAGATCCCTTCAGATTAAAGAGAATAATGAACAGCAGCACACTAGAACAGGGACCAATGACTCATCTGGAGATGTTGGCAATGCCTTCGACATTATTTTTGGAAAGTCTTCTCAAACCTCTGATTTGAATAAAATAGATACAGTGGACTTAATGGATGCTCAGATGGTCATATTTCATTGTGCTGATAGTTTCCTAAAGCAGCTTATTGTGACTAAACTCTCACAGTGTCAGTATGCGTTGCCTCTGCTTGTACCAAATCCATTCACACAGCAGATTGAGTTTCCACTCTGGACATTTCGACAAATCAACAAGTGCTGGAAGACAACTGATAATACAGGTAAAGTCTTTAGCAAATTCCAGCCAGTCTACAGAGCAGAAACTCCAATGGTGGCTTTCTTCAGGTTTGGCCCTCTGTCCTCATCCAAGTCTCAGCTGATGAACAACCTGATCAATGAAAAACACAACACATTCTTCCACAGGAACTGCCCAGGCAGCAGCAGAACTCGAGTATTGATGGACGGACTGGTGGAGATAGCCTGGTATTGTCCCTCTGGAGAGAAAACTGATCGATTTACCCAGTGTGTTGCATTCTGTAACCTACATGGAGATGCAGGAGCCAATGACAAGCAGCTGGAAATCCTGACTGAAATGGCCTCTGTAAATGTTGTGATTGTACCACAACTTGACAAGAATGATAAAAGCATGACCAAGATCCAAAACTTCTTGAAGGACTCAAAGCCATTCATCTGCCTTCTTTCTGACAACAATTCCCCTTTCACAAAAATTTGTGACGGGAAATACAGAATTGGTTTGAAAGACAGAAATCAATCAGTAGTATTTGAAGAAGTCAGAAAAGCTATAAATGACGGGATCTTGTCTTTTAAATCATCTTCTATTTTCAAGCTTGAAGATGTGGCCAGGCATTCTGGTATCAGAGTAGATGAAGACAAAGATGGAAACCTCAAGAGAGGAAAAAAAGCAGCCCAGCAGATGATGAGTTTACTGAAGGATAAAGATCTGACTCAAATCAAAGAATCATTTCTGCCGCTGCAGGGACGTTTGTGGCATCAGTGGTGTCAGAAGAATAAAGAACTACACCGACCTACGTTAGGTCAACTAAATAAAGGAAGGAACCTTGAACAGAACAATAGTTCCAAGCAGTCAGAAATGCTAAAAATTCGTGAACAGCAATGTACAACTGATTTAAGTCAATTTATCCAAATCTTCATTCAGAAATTGAAATCACCAGTAGGAAATGAGGTGGCATATTTTCTGAAATGGTTGGGCATCCTTTTTGACGACTACACCACTGAAAATCTTTCAGCTATTCTTCATGAGTATGATGGAAAATGGTCAACTGTCCTGAATCTTAAACAGAATCATGATAAATCACGACAACTCAGATCAGCCCAAGAAGAACTTGAGAGAGTATCTGAGAAACTACAAGCTGCAACCTTTGGCTTGGAGCACATACTGAGAGAGATTGGTCAGATTTATGAATCATGTTCATCTGTGAAAAGAAACAAGCAAGATCTGCAGACGTTTGACTACTCTTCTCTTCCCAGTCTTGCAGCAGAGATGATGATTTCTGGATTTCCATTAGAGTTGATAGATGGTGATGCTGCCCATGTTCCTCTGATCTGGGTTACTGCTGTTCTTGACTCACTCATCCAGAAACTGGGAGACAAGAGAGTCTATGTGTTGTCAGTTTTAGGGATCCAGAGCTCTGGGAAATCCACCATGCTGAATACCATGTTTGGGCTGCAGTTTGCCGTCAGTGCAGGCAGGTGCACCAGAGGAGCTTTCATGCAGCTGGTCAGAGTTTCAGAAGAAATGAAGGCTAGGTTAGAATTTGACTACATTCTTGTTGTTGATACTGAGGGCCTTCGTGCCCTAGAACTGGCTGGAAGATCAATGAGAAATCATGACAATGAAATGGCCACATTTGTTGTTGGTCTTGGAAATATGACACTGATCAACATCTTTGGAGAAAACACAGCTGAGATGCAGGACATTCTTCAGATTGTTGTTCAGGCCTTCATGAGAATGAAGAAGATCAAACTTAATTCGAGCTGCATCTTATTGCATCAGAATGTTTCAGATATTACAGCCGGAGAGAAAAACATGGAGGGAAGGAGACGACTGCAGGAGAAACTAGATGAGATGACAAAACTCGCTGCTAAAGAGGAAGATTGTGATACTGAGTTTTTCAGTGAGGTCATTGCTTTTGACGTTCAGAATGATGTGAAGTATTTTGCACAGCTGTGGGAAGGCAGTCCACCAATGGCACCACCAAACCCAAACTACAGCAGAAATATTCAGGACCTAAAGAGCACAATTCTCTCAAAAGCTTCTCATTCAAGTGGAATTACACTGTCACAGTTCAAAATGCGTATTACTGATCTGTGGACTGCACTGCTCAATGAGAACTTTGTGTTCAGCTTTAAAAACACACTTGAGATTGCAACATACAGAAGACTAGAAACCAAGTACAGTGACTGGACGTGGAGCCTCAGAAATGCCACGATGAGCATAAAAGAGAAATTCTACAATAGAATTGCAAATGGAGAACTTACAGTTCAAGATAATGATTTGCTGTCTTACATGAGAAAGACAAAGGAGCAGGTAGATGAATCAATCAGGTCTTTCTTTGAGGAGGACAGAGACAAAGACATACTCTGTCAATGGCGAAATATATTTGAAACCAGAATCAACAATCTTCATGATGACCTTGTTAGGGGAGCAAAAAAAAAGTTAGATGAAGCGATTGAACAGAAAAAAGCCAGGGAGAAACTGGATCAAAAAAGAACAGAGTATGAAAACACACTTTTCAGTCGGTGCAAAGAACTAGCATTAAGTCTGAGAAGTAGTGGAACAGCTCGAAATAAGCTGAATGAGGAATTCAACACAATGTGGAGTACATGGGTCAATGAAATGACCAAATATATACCTCCACTGAAAGGCATTAATTTTTGGGAGGATGTGCTACAGATATTATCTGAAAACCATGAATTGACTCTTGTAAATGACCAGCTACAGAAGAAAGACTATGAACACATGGACTGTTGGGGTGATTATTGTAACTACATCATTCCAAAGAAGCATCTAGAGCATTCTGATGAAACAGCATCTTCAGAGAAACCTGCCAAGAGCTCCAAGAAAAGCAGTAATGGAAAATTGAAGTGCTTTGGTAAAAAATTTATGTCAGGCATAAATTTTTTTATCAGAAAATCTAGGACAGAAGAGTACATGAGCCTAAATCCTGAATTTCATAATTCTGTAAAGAATCTGACTGATAACGTTATTCAGGAAACTGAAATGATCATGAAGAAGGCACCAGTTGAAACACAAGGCTACAATGTCAGTTTCGTTCAAGAAATAACTGACTGTGTGAAAAAGTCAGTACAGAAACATCAGTCCATGAGCCAGAAATACAAACTGAGAAGGGAGTATACCATTGATCTCAGTCTCCATGTGTGTGACATTGCAAGACAGAGGTTTACTGAACTCCACCAACAATTCAGAGAAGCAAATGACCCAAGAATTTATCTTGAGAATCAGAAAACTCAATATTGGAATATCTTTGAAAAATACTACAGAGGAGCGACCGCAACAACCATACTGAGTGAATTAATCTGCAGCAGACTTGAGCAATCCATTCTACAAGCGGTTTACAACAAAACTGCTATTGCTTTGGCTGCACAGATGAGGTCTGACATACAAGCATTACGCAGCAACAGACCAGATCTAGAGAAACAAATTCTGAAATACCTTGCAGAAAAGGAGGATTTTGAGAAGTACATGAACTATATCCATAATCCCCAAAAACACTTCAAACAATTCATAAAGAATGAAGTGGACAGATACTTCAGTGAAGAAAATGTGACTATTCAAAATATATTCAAAGGAAATCTGAAAGAAAAGGCGCAGATTGTAAGTAATGCAGTGAACGCTGCAACAGTGGAGGTCAAGAGTCGCAGTGGAGATGGAAACATGTGGTTCAGGAGCTTCTCTAAAACATTGACAGATGAGCTGAAACTCACAGGGAACTTCTGTGTTGATCTCAGTAAAATTAAAGATGTGGATTTTCTTGAAAACCTTTTAAGTAAAGATTTAAAAGAAAGGATGACAAAGCTTCAGAACAGCATCAACCAAATAAAAATAGAACAGTTCCAGAAGAGACCGGATGAGCTTTTGATTGAGCACTTCTGTCAGTGCTGTTGGGTTCAGTGTCCGTTTTGTAAAGCCATCTGCCCTCACTCAATGGAGGACCATCCTGGAGATCACTGCGTTCCTTTCCACCGCAATGTTGGACTAAATGGATGGTATTACAAAGGAACAACAAACCTGTCTATTGACATCTGCACAACAGCAGTAGCAAGTGATGATGGTTTTTATCCAAATTCAGGTGACTCAAATGATGAAACCGCAGATGATTCAGTCCCCTGGAAAGAATACAGAAAAGGAGGTCCTAAATATGCCATATGGAGCATCACCCCTGACAAATCTGAGCTGCCCTACTGGAAGTGGTTTGTGTGCAGATTCCAGAAAGATCTAGAAGCGTACTACAAAAAAACCTTTCAGGGAAGTGGTGAGATTCCAGCTGAATGGAGAAAGTACACAAAAAGGGATGCTTTAGAGAGTGTGGATAAATACCTGTAATGGAAAAGGAAGTGCAAAAAGCAAAAGAAAGTTGCAGTCTGTTAGCTATTAGCTCACATATTTTAAAACACTGTATCTGAACTCATAAATATCGACTTTAAATGTGGCAATTAAAGTAAACATTTTATATTACATTCAAAGCACATACAATGTGCAAATGTCTCCACTATATTTTCCATACCTGCTTCACACACAGAAAGTCTTTAGTGATTGAAACTAAACAAATGATCACACATCTACATTATATTCACAGCAGTGCATGTGGCATATGAAATGAAGTAAAGTGTGTAGTTTCAGTGATCTCTCTCTCTCTCTCTCTCTCTCTCTCTCACACACACACACACACACACACACACACACACACACACACACACACACAGTGTAATTTTTTCTGTAATATGACATTTGGAATATGTTATATGCATGTCTTTGAAAACTTACTAGATGTTCTTTCCAAAATATGTTTTTTGCAATGTGCTGATCTGCTGTTTTTGCACAAAAGGTGTCAAAACAAATATCACGTTAACTGGACAGCATTCACCCTGACCTAACTGGTGAAGGAAACAACTTGGAATATGTAGATTGGGTATATAATGGATTAATTAATTTGGTCTTTACTGATCAGCATAAATATCTGGTCCTGAAAAAGGAGGATGTTCTGTATGTTTGCCATCTTCTCTGGAAGCTCTCTTGCTTTTTAGTACATGCTATACCAAGGCCATGGTTTTTTATTGTCTATAAGCTTATTAAACTATGATTTGATTTCAGATATTTTGGGTTAAAGATTACTTAAACTTTCTTGAAATTTGAAATAAATAATATATATATATATATATATTTTTTTTTTGGCCCAATAAGAATACCACTTGGTCCATCTCAATCTCTTGTAGTAGTAGTTTCATTGTTATTGTTTAGTAAGTATTGTTTTGCTGTGAACAAAGTTTTTAAAAAAGTTTATTTACTTCACCTGTGTTGATCACAACTGTCAAATTATAAAGACAAAATTACTTTTAAAGCCAGTAAACAATGTTTAATGATTTACTCTGTTCAAATGTATTCTCTGCTTAAAATAAATAAAATATCTTAAAGCATCTATATAATGCTGCACTCTTTCTTTCTTTCTTTCTTTCTTTCTTTTTTGTCATTTATGGCCATGTAGGTGTCATCTCTTTCACACAGACGCCAGACAATAATAGAAAGCATAATTCGCAAAGAAATTAAAATTTCACAGAGGGCTTAACATTTTGTCTTTAATTGCACATCCATTTAATTCATTGAACATATAAATTGCATTTAAAACAGCTTTTGTCGCATATCATTATTTAGATTTCTTGAGCTAATCATATTTGATTTCATGTAATATCAAAGTCCCTTTAAGTGTATTCTATATGGTCTTTGGAAATATGCATTTATCCTCAGTCATTTCACTTTTAAAAGTAAACACTGAGGCAGAGAACACTTTTAGAACATTTAGAATCTCATGATGCGTAGAACGTTTAGAATCTCTACATCACACCAGAGTACCTGCAGCACAGACACAGTTAACATTGTTGGTTTACAGTAGCAAGAGTGATCGCTGATTCTGAGTAAACAAACTGTCTATATGTCGAAAGACGAACTGAGTATGGAGATCACGAGTACAACTGTGATGGAGAAGCCAAAGAAAAACCGGCTCTTAAAACTGCCCTCTTTCCTAAAAGCTGCCCGGAAAAACAAGATCTTCCGAAGGCAGAAAGAGACGCAGCTCAAGCAAACGCCTGACATTGGCAGTGACTGTAAGTCATATTTCATATTGTAAAATTAGTAGGAGTTTCCTTGATTAACATGTAGAGATTACTGAGCACCTTTTCAGTTCATTTCCTCATGACATCTGGCCCAAAACATGTGTAATTATTTTGGATGAATAAGGCCTATATAGCATAGTTTATATCTATACAAACATATTAATTCGCTTAACAAACATTTTAAAAGTCCTTTTTTAGATATATAAAAAGAACAACATTCCAAAGTAATATTTTAATTCAGGTTTAAGGTTTTATTTAAAACATCCTATATATATTTGTATATGCACATTTAAAATTGTACATATTCATTGCACTTTGTTGCACTAATTCATCTTGAATTGTACATATCCACTGCACATATACATTTGTAATTGTTCATATATATCTGCATACTTCTGATTATTAATAGCAACCTGTAAATATATATTCATCTATTGTAAATCTCTGATCATAGTTAATACAACCTGTATATAATGTTCATAGTACATCCATCTGTAAATATCACCATAGTTTTTTCTGTAATTGGACTTTATAACTTATACCTATAGTTTTAAACTGCATTTCGAGACCTAAACTGCTAATTTAATCTAATTTAATCTAATTTAATCTAATCTACAGTAATATATAATCATTTTATAGTTGGTTATTGTTTTTCTGAATGCAAACGTGATAATTAATTGTATTTGTTTAGTAGGCTTTTAAATAGTATAATATTGTTTCAGTTTATTTATAATCAGTTATAATTTCAATTGTGCTACACAGTTAACTTAGAGAGCTAAAGTAACAGTATATGCTGAAACAGTGAATGTTATTAGCATTTTATTATTCATAAAAGTTATCTCTTACAAATTAGTGAAAACTGACTTAAGTATTATTACTATTGCATTCAGGTTCATGTATTTTAGGTAAAACAATTCTGTAAATTAATGTGGCAGCTCATTTTCAGCTTATCTGATACATCTTTAGGACCCTATCATACACCCCACGCAATAAGGCACAAGACGTGTTTGGCACGATTTGTTGTTATTTTCAGAGCAGCGCAACCCTAATTTTCTCGTTTTGCACCATGATGTTTAAATAGTAAATCCATTTGCGCCGCTGTGGGGACTCATGGGTGTTCCGGTCAAGAAATGAGATGTGTTTAGGCGCATTGTTGGCACGTTGCTATTTTGAGGAACTAATATAGAATGCGCTACTGACCAGCTGAAAGCAGCTCTAAAGTCCAGTGCAGATCGCGTTAGTTGTGTGCCTTAAACGCGTACACATTGCCTAATACACACAGGATGTACAGCAACACACAATTATCTTTACAAATGAAAAAAAATTTAAGGATTAAAATGTTACAAAAAGTATTATTTTCCACAAAAATATAAAACCACTGCCTCCATGCTTTCTTCATCTCGTTTTTTTTTTTTTCAGTTTATTCGTGACAATTTAAGTTTGTATAATGTTATTATTATTAGCAGTTTTATTTATTATATGCATATTTATATTTGTTTTAATAAAACAAGTTTAGATTTGTCCACCTGTAGGGTTTTGGAGACGTATGCATCACCATATGGGGCATAAGAATAGGCTGTGTGTTTGGATATAACTCAGTTGTTTGACCACACTTCATTATTACTTTATTTATTCGTTTGCTGGAAATTAGAACTGAATTTAGAAATAGTTTTGAAACAAATCTTTGCACTTAACAAACAAAATGAAATATATAGGCAGATGGATGTCTTCAGTGGAGTGCGTACAACACCGTTTCCTTATCGACGAAAGTAAAAGAGTAAAGTAAAGAGTAAAAGTAAAGTAAAGAGGCCAAATGGAGGGGGCTCGTTCTTTATCCTCGCGCTGCAGATGGTCTGTTAAACTGTTTTCTAGTGAAACATTCAGTTTTTCCACTTACAAAGTCGCCATGTAAATAGCAAATGCACCATGGTGTGACGCAACTGACTCTTAAGGGGAATGTGAGATGAGACTCTGGTTGGTTTAATACACAATATGCTCAAAACACACTCAGAACTCATTAAGAGAAAACCGCAAAACTGTATTTTTCTGTCTTTAAAATAGCAAAAGTGGATTCGGACACGCCCTTTGTGCCGAGATTGTTAACATTGAGCCCTTAGTCTCCAATTTTTTAAACCAACACTTATTATCACACAAATCCAGTAAAAAAAATTACCATTTGTGTAACCACAGTTTGATTACAAATACCATGGTTAAACTATGGTAAATGTAGAGAAACCAAGGTGAATTTGTTGTAATAAAGGCTTAGCTACAATAGCCATGTGCTTTTATTCTTTTAGTTTAATCTGTTGTAAAACTATGGTAAATATTCATAAGGGATGATCTAAAAATTGTGTAAACTACAATCATTTCTCTTAATAGATGAGGTGGAGGAGGATGAGGGAACGACGCAGAGGAAAAAGAGTAAAGTGGCCAATTTCCTCAAAGCTGCCAGAAAACTCTTCAGGATGTCCTGCTTTGACCAGACTGAGGAGCAGCTCTCTGTCTCTGCAGACTCTGATGGTAAATAATCATATTTATTGCTAGATTGTTTTTTACCTATGATGTTATGATGACCTATGATGTGATGAATAATTAGTATTTTTAATTCCTCTTCATTCAAGTTTAACATCACCTTGAGAATGACTGTGTAAACTGTGTAACTGCAATCATTTCTCTATTGACAGATGACATTCTGTGCCCATCTGAGTCTGGCCAGAGTCTGGAGGTTGCTCTTGTCATCATTCATCATCATGAAGCGAGTTGTGTGAATGACAACCTAAAGGTGAGTATATAAAGATGACCAACTGTTTTAATGCATGTTCTCCTGATGCGTTTACTAATACATCAAGAGTCTGTTTCAGGATCATTGAGAGGAATGATATCTGCTTACATGTGAACTGACTTGAGTTTGGTTTTGTTCTGCAGGTGAATGAGAAAGACGATGTGAAGACACACAACACAGAGTATGTCAACAAAGAGGAGGAGGTGGAGGAGATGAGAATGAATGATGAGAAGGACAAGGAGGAAAAGATTAAGAAGAGGAGGAGGAGAAAGAGAAATAGCAAGATAAAAGAGGAGGAGGAGGTGGTGAAAGAAGAGATGAAGATAAAAGAGGAGAGTTTGAAAGAAAATGAGAAGGAGGATAAAAATGAGGCAATGAAGATAAAAGAGAGGATGAAAGAAAATGAAGCAGAAGAGAAGGAAAACATGAAGAAGAGAAGGAGGAGAAAGAGAAATAGCAGGATAAAAGAGGAGAAGAAAGAGGAGGGGGTGAAGAAGATGAAGATAAAAGAGGAGAGGATGAAAGAAAATGAAGAGGAGGATAAGAATGAAGAGGAGATGAAGGAGGAAGAAACAGAGGAGGGGGAGGTAGAGATAGAAAAGCCAAAGGAGGAGAAGAGAAAGAGAAACAAGAAAAGAAACAGCAGGAGAAGCAGAAGGATGATGAGGAGGAGAAGCAAAAGGAGAAGGATGAGGAGAGCATGAATGAGAAGGAGACAGAGATGCAATAAAAATGTTTAAAAAACAATTCTGGCCTAAAATATTATTGTGCAAAACAAAAACAGTGGCGAGCCAAAAAAATTGCATTCACAACACCATCATTTTGGCCTACAAAAACTAATGTGCAAAAAAGAAATTTGTTGTATGCAAAAGGGGTAAGCACAACACAAAGTTTTACGTAAATAAATGTGCAAAATACTTGCACAACACTAACTTGTACATGTTACAAGGTAAGTGCAAAAATTGTGTTGCAAAAAATCTAATTATTCATTTATTCAGTCCTTTTTCCTTTGGCTTAGTCTCTGATTTATTAGAGGTTACCACAGCGGAATGAACCGCTAACTATTCCAGCATAATGTATGTTTTACACAGCGGATGCCCTTCCAGCCACAACCCAGTACTGGGAAACACCCATACTCATTTATTTACACACATTCATACACTACAGCATGACCAATTTAGTTTACCCAATTGACCTATAGCGCATGTCTTTGGACTGTGAGGGAAACCGGAAACCCACACGAACATGAGGAGAACATGCAAACTCCACACAGAAATGCCAGCTGGCCCAGCCAGGACTCGAACCAGCAACCTTCTTGCTGTGAGGTGACAGTACTAACCACTGAGCCACCAAATTATTAATATTACTTATTATTAACATAGCTAATTTTTTTATTATTTACCTAGAGTTTGGTTAATCTGTTGCATCCAGCAATTATTGAAGCATTATAATTCAATGGGGATTTTTCAGGCATTTGGTTTGTGCGCCACCATCTGCAGGATTATGACTGAACGCCTCTAATGGCTCGTTTCCACTGACTGGTACAGTACGGTACGGGTCACCTTTATAAGGCGTGCATTTCCACTGCTAAAAGGGTACCAAAGGTACTCTTTTGGTGGGCGTGGTGTAAGATAGAGAGTTTCAGTCAACTCACTTTCGCTCGAGAAAATGTCTACAGTAAAGCGGTACAGGTCGCTCACATATCATATGAAAAGCACTTCTCACAAAACAGATGCTTTATACACATAAATACTTCTGTATAAATGTTTATTACTAACTTTTCTATAAACATGAGTTGATTATAACTGCACATCAATGACAGTGCGAAATAGCCTACTGTAACGTCTGTAAATATATAAAATAAATAAATAAATGCAACATATATGAAGACAAACAGACCCTAACAGTCTCCGATGTGTCACCAATTACAAAAAAAACTACACACAGCAGACATTTAGTCCTTATTTAGGTTCAAAACAACACGAAATATAGCCCTGTCAGTGCAAACCTCTCATGATTAAATGTGTCTTTAATCTTCAGCAGCACGTGTAGCCTCTTGTTAGAAAGTAATGCCGTCATTCCGAGTTCATAATAGTCCAAAAAGTGATAATAATAGTTAAACATGGCAGTTTGTTCACGTTTGCTGAAAAAATAATGTGCTCCTTTTTTCCGGCTTTGTTTTTTTGCATGTCACTCTCGCGTTTGTCAGTTTCTAACAGGATCGGGTTTCAAAAGCACGTCAATAATCAAGTGCGCGTTATTATCATCAGCTTAAGAAGTTTGTTATTTCAAAAATAGATGCGCGGTGAGCGCAAGCAAGAAAGCGAAACCGCTCACGCTTCAGACCGACTCGTAAAAAACTACGGGGCACAGGGTAAAATCTGCTCTTCTTTTTGGCTTTGTGGCTGTTCATCAAGACAACAACAAGGTTCATTTGATATATATAATTAGTGATTACGCCGTAATCTCTCTTGGCTGTGTATTAAAAACATGGCGGTGTCTTTGTTTTCATTCTGGCTTGTTGCGTGAGCGAATGACGTATCTCTGTAAACCAAAAGCATTCAGCTGCCCGTCTAGCTCCGCATTTTGGTACCCTTTCTTGTCTTTCAAAAGGGTGTCGAAAAAGTGGTACTGTACGGTTGGGTACGCCTTTTGACAGTGGAAACGGCCATAAAAGCGTACCGAACCGTACCACTCAGTGGAAACGGGCTATATGTCAGAATATTGCCGAAAGGCAAGGATACCGCAGTGATGTCAGATCTCCAATTGGCCCAGGGCAGGGGGCCCGGCTTAGAGAGCCACCCATGACTGGAACTGGGACACAGCCAAAACGAGCACCGCCCCCTCTTACAGAGATGGTTTGTGGGAAACCCGGTGCTTAAATAACCTGGTTCCTCCCATAATGGGATTTTGTTTAGTTTTCTCCCCACAGAGTTCTCACCCTATAACTCAAAAATAATAGAATATTCTGGTTCTCTGGTTTTGCACAAGCCTTTCCTTTGGTATCTATTTGCAGAGATATGTGGGATAAAAATATGATTTTGTGAGTAAACTGTAAAATGGTCCACATTTTCAGTGGTTATAAACCAAATGTGGGTCAATTTGCATATAGTGCATACTTTTTTTTAAAGAGGAACGTCTGTACACCATATAATGTTTAAACTAGAGATGTCTAATTTCCCCTGTAATTCTGCAAATTTTGGAAACTTTGTTTAGGCCAAAAAGTAAAGCATCGCCATCATCATCATTCCTTTCATCTTTTATTTTCATGCTTTCTCTCCTTTTTATCCTAATAGATAATTATGGTTGGTTATATGGCTGTGTATTTGTTAATATTTACTTGCTTTTTCAAAGCAGTGTGTTTTTTCAAAATCACCAGCCAGTAAACACCATATTATCTACAATGTTCACGATACAGATATATACTATACAGTGCATCCGGAAAGTATTCATAGACTCAAACTCAACTTTATTACCCCGTTTAGAAAAACTAAAATTGCAGCAAGGTGCCGTAACACAGGCGAAGTTCCATTAACAAAATATTACCCCACAACATACAACATCAGTAGTAGGGGCATCTCCCTCCCCCCTGGACTCATTTAATGACCTAATGGCCACCATTATAAAAGAATTTCTAACTCTATTTGTCCTCCAAATAGGAACTCTAAAACAACATCCTGATGGCAGCAGCTGAAACACAGAGTACAACGGGTAATCCAGGGTGGATAGGATACCCTGAGCTCTCTTTAAAACACCTGTATGGTAAATTACCGTTGGACCAGTTTGGTTAAGACCGATGATCTTGCCTGTCACCTTCACCAGGCTACTCAACCTGTTCTTATTTGACAGACTCAGATTACCATACCAACAATGCAGAAAGATAAAACAGATTCAAATTTTTTTTTATAAAACAGTGTCATCATAGAGGTACAAACCTGAAACAATCTAAGTTTCCTCTGAAAAAACAGTCTTTGTTAAACTGTTTTATAGACAGCCTGAGTGTTAGGTTGAAATGTCAACATATGTCAATAACGACCCCTAGATATTTATGTGTGTCAACAACTTCAATGTCCAAGCCTTTAACATTTGTTATGCTGGGGGTAAGAGAAGCCTTCCTGTAATCTATCACCATGACTTTTGTTTTATTTACATTCAACTGGAGAGAAAATCGATCAAACCAGAAAGTAAATTCTTCCACAACAGGACCATGCCCCAAATCCTGATCATGGAGGAGACTCACAATTACAGAATCATCAGCATATTTTATGATATGACAGTTCCCATACATACTCCAACAATCATTAGTATACATGATGAACAGAAGAGGTGAGAGGCAACAGACCCAGTGGAACAATACTGAAAGTTAGAAAGAGCACTATTGTCTCTGACACACTGCAGACGTCCTACTAAAAAATCCAGAATCCATCCACAAATATTAAGATCCAAGTTAAAAAGAGAAATTAATTTCTCAACCAACAAATGTGGCTTCATAGTATTAAAAGCAGAAGAGAAATCAATAAAGAACAATCTGGCATGGGTCTTAGGCTTTTCCAGGTGATTAAACAGGTAATTCAACAGTGTAAGATTAGCATCTTCAACTCCCCTGCTCTGTCTAAATGCAAACTGCAATGGATCAAATTTATCCTTTGACTGCAATAAAATCTCACCTTTAATAATTCTCTAAACACTTCATAACTAATGAAGTAAAGGCAACAGGTCTGAAATCATTTATCTCCAGAGGAAACTTAGTTTTGGCTGTAGGAACGATAACAGATTTATTCAAGATTTCAGGAACTCTTTGTAACATAAGAGACTGTGAAAAAAATGTATGGAAATATTTCAGAAAGCTGTTCAGCACACGTATGTAGCACCCTACCACCAATATTGTCTGAGCCCGGGCTTTTTTTAGTATTTATTCTCTGAAAGAGGCCTTTGACCTGAGTCCTACTAATGTTTACGGATTTACATGACAGGTGTTGTGACTTTAAATCATCCTCATCAAACCTTAAGTAAAATGTATTTAATTCCTCAGCAAACTCTCTCACAGAACTAAAACCATTTAAATTAATTTCACTGCCCCCTCTATCTTCTTTACACCCAGCCATTGTCTTCAGACCTTGCCAGGCTGATCTTAAATTATTGCTGCTCAACTGTTTCTCAATTTTGTCCTTATACCTAATTTTATCCTTGTTAATTTGCACTCTCACTGCCTTTTTAATTGCTTAACTGAGCTCATATCACCCTGTTTAAAATATTTTTGTTTACTTTGCAGGAGAGATTTTGTGTCATTCGGAAGCCAAGATTTGTTGTTAGGAAAATCAATAACAGTTTTGTGAGGAATTATCATATCTGTACAAAAAGACACGTAGTCACACACTACTTCTGTGAGTTCATCAATACTTTTAGATGTCTCTTTAAAAACAGACCAGTCTGTACAGTCGAAACAACCCTGAAGGACCAATGAATTATCCTCTGACCATACCTTAACTTCCCTCTTCCGCATATTCTTCCGCCTCAACACAGATTTATATACTGGGAGAAGGTGTACCACGTTATGGTCAGACAAGCCGACTGGTGGACCAGCTACAGCTTTCATAGCCCCTTTAATCGATCCATAACAGAGGTCCAATGTCTTATCATATCTTGTATGACAATTTACATACTGGTAAAAGTCACACAATGTTTTCCTGAGGTCACAATTATTAAAATCCCCAAGAACAAAGTTTGGAGCATCCGGTGAGATTTGTTTCAAGTTCGATAAGACTTTACTAACAGTACCTGCGAAATTTATTTGCTTTCGGAGGTATGTAAACAACAGTAATACAAATCTGTTGAAATTCCCTTGGCAGATAGAAGCGTCTTAATGACACAGACAACAGTTATATCTGGAGAGCATACTCTTTCTCTCACTGTCACGTTTGTGCACCACCCTTGATTGATGTAGAGACAAACACCACCGGCCCAACTTTTACCCGTTACCTCACAGTCCCGATCCAGCCGAAAAGGTGCATCAAACCCATCTAATGCCAGGGAACAGTCCGTGTCCTGTGTAGTAAGCCAGGTCATGGTCAGTGCCAAAATGCAAGCATTTTTATACTCTTGAAGATGACTAATGGTAGCCTGTAATTCATCTGTCTTATTTTTTCAGAGATTGGACGTTTAGCAGAAGTATAGTTGGGAGTGGGATGCGGTTCTTTTTCAGCAAGTTTTTAATTCGCACTCATACACCTCCTTTCTTTCCCCGTTTCTTAAACCATGGTTCCCGCAAGGGCCTCTTATCAACAGGCCATTCACCCATCTTCGGAAGCCGAAGTCCAGCCCGGAACGATCAAGAAGACAGTCCAAACTATAATCCACTGGCTCAACCAAATTGCGCTGCGTCCCTCTGAATCCGAGAAGGAACTCTCGAGAATAGCTCAGTTTGTTGTGTGAGGCCATTGACACAACCCTACGCCGATAATACACACCCAGATGATCATATAAAACACATCCCTCTTTTCTCATAGGAATGTCTCGCCAAAAGTTTAAAAGTCCTTTAACTTAATCATTAAAAACTTGCAAACTAAAACTTGTATAAACTTTGATAAACGAGCATACATGGAACAACTCGTGCTGCAAACCACCTTCTGCTGGTCACCACTAGAGCAGCGCCCCCTGCCATAGCGCTTCACTTTTTCCACATTTTTTGTTACAGCTTTATTCCAAAATGGATTAAATTCATTTATTTCCTCAAAATTCTACACACAATACCCCATAATGACAATGTGAAAAAAGAGTTTTTGAAATTTATTAAAATAAAAAACCTGAAAAATCACATGTGCATCAGTATTCACAGCCTTTGCCGTAAAGCTCTAAATAGAGCTTAGGTACATTCTGTTTCCACTGATCATTCCTGAGATGTTTCAGCAGCTAAATTGGAGTTCACCTGTGGTAAATTCAGTTGATTGGACATGATTTGAAAAGGCATACACCTGTCTATATAAAGTCCCAGGGTTGACAGTGCATGTCAAAGCACAAACCAAGCATGAAGACAAAGGAATTGTCTGTAGACCTTCGAGACAGGATTGTCTCGAGGCACAAAGCTGTGGAAGGTTACAGAAAAATTTCTGCTGCTCTGAAAATTCTAATGAGCACACTGGCCTCAATCATCCATAAGCGGAAGATGTTTGGAACCACCAGGACTCTTCCTAGAGCTGGCCGGCCATCTAAGCTGAGTGATCGGGGAGAAGAGCCTTAGTCAGGTAGGTGATCAATAACCCGATGGTCATTCTGACTGAGCTCCAGCGTTCTTCTGTGGAGAGAGGAGAACCTTACAGAAGGACAAGCATCAGTGCAGCAATCCACCAATCAGGCCTGAATGGTCGAGTGGCCAGACAGAAGCCACTCCCCACCTGGAATTTGCCAAAAGGCATCTGAAGGACTCTCAGACCATAAGAAACACAATTCTCTGGTCTGATGAGACTAAAAGTGAACTCTTTGGAGTGAATGCCAGGCGTTACGTTTGGAGAAAACCAGGCACCACTCATTACCAGGCTAATAACATCCCTACAGTGAAGCATGGTGGTGGCAGCATTGTGCTGTGAGGATGTTTTTCAGCAGCATGAACTGGAAGACTAGTCAGGATAGAGGGAAAGATGAATGCAGCAATGACCTCTTGACCTCAGACTGGGGCAACGGTTCATCTTCCAGCAGGACAATGACCCAAAGCACACCGCCAAAATATCAATGGAGTGGGTTCACAACAACTCGGTGAATGTCCTTGAGTGGCCCAGCCAGAGCCCAGACCTAAATCCTATTGAACATCTCTGGAGAGATCTGAAAATGGCTGCACACTGTCACTTCCCATCCAACCTGATAGATCTTGAGAGGTACTGCAAAGAGGAATGGGCAAAAATTCTTATAGACAGGTGTGCCAAGCTTGTGGCATCATATTCAAAAAGACTTGAGGCTGTAATTGCTGCCAAAGGTGCATCAACAAAGTATTGAGCAAAGGCTGTGAATACTTATGTACATGTGATTTTTCAGGTTTTTATTTTTAATAAATTTGCAACAATTTCAAAAACTCTTTTTTCACATTGTCATTATGGGGTATTGTGTGTAGAATTTTGA
The DNA here is from genome assembly GCA_903798195.1 of Danio kyathit. Lineage (NCBI taxonomy): Eukaryota > Metazoa > Chordata > Actinopteri > Cypriniformes > Danionidae > Danio > Danio kyathit. The sequence continues at coordinate 58,641,833 of LR812520.1, forward strand.
GGAAATAAATGAATTTAATCCATTTTGGAATAAAGCTGTAACAAAAAATGTGGAAAATGTGACGCGCTATGAATACTTTCTAGATGCACTGTATTTCAACATAATAGTTTTAATAACGCATTTCTTTTGTCTTTGTCATTGTGACAGTAAAAATATTTTTCTACTTTGCAAAACACTAGTATTCGGCTTAAAGTGCAATTTAAAGATGTAACTACGTTAAATAGGTTAACTAGGCAAGTTAGAAAATTAGGAAAGTTACTGAATAAAAGTGGTTTGTTATAACCAATTAAAAAATATATTTCTTAAGGGGCTAATAATATTGACCTTAAAGTTGTTATTTAAAAAAATAAAACTAATCAAACATAGGGGACTATATTCATTGTATGTGGGACTGCCAGGTGATTCAGGCCTATTGGTGCAGAATCGTAGCCCAAATAAACAACATTTTTGGTTTGGACATAGATAAAGACCCCCTGTCCCTTCTCCTGGGTTTACCTTGCAAACTAATCAAGAACAAGTATGAACAACGACTGTTCTGCCTGTTAACTTTTGCTGCCAGGAAGAACATTTTGATGTCATGGATCAATGATAAGTCCCCTTCCATGAAAGGATGGCATTCAATAATTCAAGAGACTATCCCCCTGGAATACTTGACATGTCTCAGCCACTCCACAACTGACACATTTATTCGCACTTGGTCACCATATTTGGACAATATAAACCTTGCTTTATGTGACATTTTGAAACTCGGAATGACATAATGTCCGTATGGACATTCATTCATGTGTGTTCTGTTCTCATCAAATCTCTCACTCCTCCCGCCATATTGTATTATTTGCAACATAAAAGCTTATAGCTTTGGCCATATGTATGTTTTTGTATATGCAATTATGTTTTGTGTCAGGCATTTTATGTTGTATTTGTATTTTTGTTTTGTGTATGTCTAAAAAGAAAAAAGCAAATAAAAAGAAAAAAAAAAAAATGTCTGCTACTAATACTCAAATGGACCATCAAAATAAAGTGTTACCAATCATTCTGAATTCAACTGTATAACCTAAAAAAAAAAAAATAATAATAAAATAAAAAAAAGATAAAAATAAAAAAAAATAAAACTGATTTAAATCTGATTTTTTTTTTGTTGTATTGTAGACAATCAGGAAAAAAATGAAGGGGCCCCAGCGATTTTAAATTGTTTATGAAAAAACTTTTTTATTCCACCCAAATTAAATAAATAGTTTTTTTTCCCACAAGAAATATAAAATAGGAAATACTGTGGAAAAATGTCCTTGCTCTGTTAAATGTAAATATTTGCAAAAGAATTTAAATTTCACAGGAGGGCTTAATATTTTGTTGTCAATTGTATAGCCATTATTCGCTGTGTAAAACATTAGCGTATTTATTTATTTATTTATTGACGCTGGAATTTGTAGATTTATTTGCGTATTTATTTATTTTTTCTGTAGGTTTTGTTCTCCATAAGCTTTGGTAACAATTTGCAAAGACATTTGAATTTCACAGAAGGGCTTAACAATTTGGCTTTAATTGCATCTCCATTTAATTAATTGAACATATAAATTGCATTTAAAACAGCTTTTGTCGCAATCATATTTGATTTTATGTAATAATAAAGTCCCTTTAAGTGTATTCTATATAGTCTTTGGTAATATGCATTTATCCTCAGTCATTTCACTTTTAAAAGTAAACACTGAGGCAGAGAACACATTTAGAACATTTAGAATCTCATGATGCGTAGAACGTTTAGAATCTCTACATCACACCAGAATACCTGCAGCACAGACACAGTTAACATTGTTGGTTTCCAGTAGCAAGAGTGATCGCTGATTCTGTCTGAGTAAACAAACTGTCTATATGGCGAAAGACGAACTGAGTATGGAGATCACGAGTACAACTGTGATGGAGAAGCCAAAGAAAAACCGGCTCTTAAAACTGCCCTCTTTCCTAAAAGCTCCCCGGAAAAACAAGATCTTCCGAAGGCAGAAAGAGACGCAGCTCAAGCAAACGCCTGACATTGGCAATAATTGTAAGTCATATTTCATATTGTAAAATTAGTAGGAGTTTCCTTGATTAACATGTAGAGATTGCTGAGCGCCTTTTCAGTTCATTTCCTCATGACATCTGGCCCAAAACATGTGTAATTATTTTGGATGAATAAGGCCTATATGGCATAGTTTATATCTATCCAAACATATTAATTCGCTTAACAAACATTTTAAAAGTCATTTTTTAGATATATAAAAAGAACAACATTCCAAAGTAATATTTTAATTCAGGTTTATTTGTTCCTTGTTATTACTTTCACTAAAACAGTGATGATTATTGTGCTGGTGTGTCACTAAACTTGATTATTCTGCCGGTGTCACTAGACCAGGTGATGGGATTCAGTTTCTTTCACTCAAATAATCTGTTCACTCGAGTCTTATAAGCTGTAAAAACACATTTCAGCTGCTATAAGACTTTATTTAAAACATCCTGTATATATTTGTATATGCACATTTAAAATTGTACATATTCATTGCACTTATACATTTGTAATTATGTTCATATCAATCTGCATACTTCTGATTATTAATAGCAACCTGTAAATATATATTCATCTATTGTAAATCGCTGATCATAGTTAATACAACCTGTATATAATGTTCATAGTACATCCATCTGTAAATATCACCATAGTTTTTCTATAATTGCACTTTATAACTTATACCTATATCTTGCACTTGCTGCTATGGCACTCCTGGTTAGACCTAAACTGCATTTCGTTGCCTTACTTGTACATGTGTAATGACAATAAAGTTGAATCTAATCTAATCTAATCTAATCTGATTCTAATATTTAACAATTTTATAGTTGCTGGTAGGATTGTTTTTCTGAATGCAAACGTGATAATTATTTGTTTAGCAGCTTTTAAAACGGGTGGTTTTAGTATATTATTGTTATAATTTATTTATGTTTATGTTATAATTTCAATTACTGTGCTACACAGTTAAAGCAAAAACATTATGCTGAAATAATGTTATTAGTATTTTATTATTCATAAAAGTTTTCTCTTATAATTTAGTGAAACTGACTTGAATATTATTACTATTGCATTCAGGTTCATGTATCTAAGTAAAACGATTCTGTACATTAATGTGGCAGCATTACATCTGATACATCTAGTCTCCATTCTCTTAAAAAAAAACTTATTATTTTACAAATCCAGTAATAAAAATGTTGATGCATTGACTATTTGTGTAACCACAGATATATTACATATACCATGATTAAGTTATGGTAAATGTAGCAAAACCAAGGTGAATTTGTGGTAATCAAGGCTTAGCTACAATAGCCATGTGCTTTTATTCTTTTGGTTTAATCTGTTGTAAAACTATGGTAAATGTCCATAAAGGATGATCTAAAAATTGTGTAAACTACAATCATTTCTCTTAACAGATGAGGTGGAGGAGGATAAGGGAACAACGCAGAGGAAAAAGAGTAAAGTGGCCAATTTCCTCAAAGCTGCCAGAAAACTCTTCAGGATGTCCTGCTTTGGCCAGACTGAGGAGCAGCTCTCTGTCTCTGCAGACTCTGATGGTAAATAATCATATTTATTGCCAGATTTGTTTTACCTATGATGTGATGAATAATTAGTATTTTGAATTCCCCTTCACTCAAGTTTAACATCGCCTTGAGAATGACTGTGTAAACTGTGTAACTGCAATCATTTCTCTATTGACAGATGACATTCTTTGCCCATCTGAGTCTGGCCAGAGTCTGGAGGTTGCTATAGTCATCATTCACAATCATGAAGCGAGTTGTGTGAATGACAACCTAAAGGTGAGTATATAAAGATGACCAACTGTTTTAATGCATGTTCTCCTGATGCTTTTACTAATACATCAAGAGTCTGTTTCAGGATCATTGAGAGGAATGATATCTGCTTACATGTGAACTGACTTGAGTTTGGTTTTGTTCTGCAGGTTGATGAGAAAGACGATGTGAAGACACAACACAGAGTATGTCAACAAAGAGGAGGAGGTGGAGGAGATGAGAATGAATGATGAGAAGGACAAGGAGGAAAATATTAAGAAGAGGAGGAGGAGAAAGAGAAATAGCAAGATGAATGAGGAGAAGGAAGAGGAGAAGAAAGAGGAGGAGGTGAAAGAAGAGATGAAGATAAAAGAGGAGAGTTTGAAAGAAAATGGAGAGGAGGAGGTGGATAAGAATGAGAAAGAGATAAAGGTAAAGGAGGAGAAGATGAAAGATGAGGAGGAGGAAAAGAATGAGGAAGAGATGAAGATAAAAGAGAGGATGAAAGAAAATGAGGAGAAGGAAAACATGAGGAAGAGAATGAGGAGGAGGAGAAAAAGAAATAGCAGGATAAAAGAGGAGGAGAAGGAGGAGGAGAGGGTGATGGAGAAGGAGATGAAGATAAAGGAGGAGAGGATGAAAGAAAATGAAGAGAAAGAGATGGATAAAAATGAAGAGGAAATGGAGGAAGAAACAGAGGGGGAGGAGGAAGAGATAGAAAAGACAAAGGAGGAGAAGAAAAAGAGAAACAAGAAAAGAAACAGCAGAAGAAGCAGAAGGATGATGAGGAGGAGAAGCAAAAGGAGAAGGATGAGGAGAGCATGAATGAGAAGGAGACAGAGATGCAATAAAAATGTTAAAAAAAAAATTCTGGCCTAAAATATTATTGTGCAAAATAACAGTGCTGAGCCAAAATATTGCATTCACAACACCATCACTTTGGCCTACAAAACTAATGTGCAAAAAAGAAATTTGTTGTATGCAAAAGGGGTGAGCACAACACAAAGTTTTACGTAAATAATTGTTCAAAATACTTGCACAACACTAACTTGTACATGTTAAAAGGTAAGTGCAAAAAACTTAATTATTCATTTATTCATTCATTTTTCCTTTGGCTTAGTCTCTGATTTATCAGAGGTCGCCACAGCGGAATGAACTGCTAACTATTCCAGCATACTTACACAGCGGATGCCCTTCCAGCCACAGCAGCACTAGGAAACACCCATACTCACTCATTCACACACTCATACACTATGACCAATTTAGTTTACCCAATTGACCTATAGCGCATATCTTTGGATTGTGAGGGAAACCGGAAACCCACACGAACATGAGGAGAACATTCAAACTCCACACAGAAATGCCAACTCGAACCAGCAACCTTCTTGCTGTGAGGCGACAGTACTAACCACTGAGCCACCATACCGCCTTAATTATTAATATTACTTATTATTAACATAGCTAATTTTTTTATTATTCACCTAGAGTTTGGTTAATCTGTTGCATCTAGCAATTATTGAAGCATTATAATTCAATGGGGATTTATTCAGACATTTAGTTTGTGCGCCACCATCTGCAGGATTATGACTGAACACCTCTAAGTCAGAATCTCGCCGAAAGGCAAGGATATCGCAGTGACGTCAATGACTCCACAACACTTACTTAGTTTGAGCTAAAAAGTATTGTGCAGTTATGCACACACAAAAAGTTATTGTTGTGCAAAGACATGTTCCAAAACTGCCCAACACTTACTTTGTTTGGGCCAAAAAGTTATTGTGCAAAGAGAAATGTTCAAAAACCGCAACAGTAACTTTGTTTGGGAAAAAAGTAAAACTAAAGCATCGTCATCATCATCATTCCTTTCATGTTTTATTTTCACGCTTTCTCTCCTTTTTATCCTAATAGAGGTTATATGGTTGTGTATCTGTTAATATTCACCTACTTTACAAAGTTAGAAAAAAATTAAGACTACAATTGTTTGGACTACAGTGTGTTTTTTTCCAAATCACCAGCCAATAAACACCATATTATCTACAATGTTCACAATACAAATATATATTATATTTCAACATAATAGTCTTAATAACTATTTTTAATAAATAATATTTTAAAATGTCTTTATCATTGTGACAGTAAAAATGTTTTTCTACTTTGCAAGACACTAGTATTCAGCTTAAAGTGCAATTTAAAGATGTAACTAGGTTAAATAGGTTTACTAGGCAAGTTAGGGTAATTACGAATGTTGAATAAAAGTGGTTTGTTATAACCAGTCAAAATAATTATTTCTTGAGGGGGTTTATAATATTGACCTTAAAGTTGTTATTAAAAAAATGAAAGAAAGTTTTTTTTCCCCTAGCCACTTGCAAATAAACAAAAAAATTTATATATACAGTTGAAGTCAGAATTATTAGCCCCCCTGAATTATTACACCCCCCCCCCCCCCCCCCGTTTATTTTTTTCCCCAATTTCTGTTTAACGGAGAGAACATTTTTTCAACACATTTACAATCATAATAGTTTTAATAACTCATCTCTAATAACTGATTCATTTTATCTTTGCCATGATGACAGTAAATAATATTTTACTAGATATTTTTCAAGACACTTCTTTACAGCTTAAAGTGACATTTAAAGGCTTAACTAGGCTAATTAGGTTAACTAGGCAGGGTAGGGTAATTAGGCAAGTTATTGTATAACGATGGTTTGTTCTGTAGACTATCGAAAAAAAATATATCTTAAAGGGGCTAATAATTTTGACCTTAAAATGGTTTATAAAAAACTAAAAACTGCTTTTATTCTAGCCGAAATAAAACAAATAAGACTTTAAGAAAAAATATTATCAGACATACTGTGAAAATTTCCTTGCTCTGCTAAGCATAATTTGGCAAATATTTAAAAAAAGAAAAGATAATTCAAAGGGGGGCTAATAATTCTGACTTAAACTGTATACTGTATACTGGAAATATCAAAACAATCTTGCAGCAATTCGTAACTTTTTGATTTAGTGGCTAATTTATATGAATTCCTACAATCTTATTCGTACAATTTAGTTTGATTTGCTCATTACCCAATGACAGCTGGGTTTAGAGGTGGAGTTGGGTGCCACAGCTCCTTTTTAAAATCGTACTGAACTGTTACGAATTACCCACTAAACAGACTAATAGTAAAATACTTACGTTTTCTTGTGAGATCAGGCTGGAACTATTGTGCAAATGTCCTTGGTCTGTTAACTATTATTTGGGAAATATTTGAAAAAGTTCTTTATATGCTTTGTATGTTGCATTTACTTTTGTTCAGAGAAAAACCTTTTTACTTTTCTTTTTTGTTTTGGTTTTCCATATTTAAATCTTTCATGGTTAAATGTAGCTTTACCCCTCAACGCTACATATGTTTATAACATTCATTTAATTAATTTTCCTTCAGCTTAGTCTCTTTATTCATCAGCAGTTGCCACAGCGAAATGAACTGCCAACTTATCCAGCATATGTTTTACACAGCGGATGTCCTTTCAGCTGCAACCCAGTACTGGAAAACATTTCCACAGTATTTCCTATTTTATATTTCTAATGGGAAAAAACAACAACTATTTATTTAGTTTAACCCATTTATTTAGAGCTACCCACTAATTTCTAATTTTATTAGAAATGAGTTATTAAAACTGTTAATTTTAGAAATGTGTTAAAACAGAAATTTGGGGAAAAAATAAACAGGGGGGCTAATAATTCAGGAGAGCTAATAATTCTGACTTCAACTGTATGTTTATAACAAACAGTATTTATAATAGTATATATAATGTGTGTATGTAATAACTGTATACAATTTTGTACTAAAATCATGCAGTTATTTGTGTTTTATGTTTTTTATATTGTTCTATTTTGAATACACATGAAAATTCCTGCAAATTTAAATATGACTTTTAGAAACAAATACCTGTGAAGAAATTATGCCAAGGTATCCATAATCCTGGACCACATCCTGAGCAGATGCTGTGGCAGTCATGGAGGAGCGGAGAGCATGAGACTGATTCCTGAAAGACCGCAGTGACAGATGTGTCTCTGCATTGATCCCGTGGGCCAGCCTGAACACCCGCTGGTGACCTACTCCCACCTGCAGCTTCTCCATGATGAGCGTCCAGCATTCTCCAGCCTCCAGCGCCAAGACTGCAGCTCTGCACAAGACGTTTGGTCAGAGGAAAAATGGTCATGCCAAAGCCCAACTGAGCCTGGTTTCACTTTAGTCAATTGGTGAAGTTTTGTTCGTCGCCACTGGCTTGCTTGGTTTGGGACTTGTAGAGCTGCGCATCGATGGATTTGCTCTTCAGTGTTTGACTTTCAGCAGTGATAATTAAACCACACTGAACTGAACTAAACTGAACTTCGAAAACTGGACTGACACAGTTTCAATCTACTAGAACTTTTATGTCAAGCTGCTTTGACACAATCTACATTGTAAAAGAAATAAACATGAATTGAATTGAAAAACATAATTAATATCGTTGTAATTTGAGTTATGTTTAATAATTGTACATAGGCTCTTTCTGTACTACAATTTTGTTTCTATTTTCTTACATGCTAACTACTTTTGTACTAACGAATGGATAGCTACTTGATAGCTTTCCTGAAGTAGCCTAAATAGTATGTGATGTGACATTTTGTTTATAGACAAAACTTTAATTTCTTTTATAGTCTTTCTTACCTTCAAATGGTAATTCGTGTGTTTATTTATTGTAATAATTAATTAATTTTAGGAAAAGCTAAATATTAAAGCTCATACTCACGCACAAATGTACCGAACAGCGGCCTCTGCTGACAGAAGATTTGTCTCAAACGCTCCAAGTATATCCGCCCGGATGTGACGCTTGCACTGATTGTCAACATGCAAGATGGCGACACTTCATAGGCAGAACGCCGCTGGACGGAGAAAGGTCCAGGTGATAATTTACAGATAATATTTGTGAAACTTTTAAGCTATTTGGCAGTGCATTTACCTTTTTTTCAGATGTCGCCTAATTTGGAGTCCGTAATATTTACAGGCGTAAACATTTCCACCTTTAGTGAAGTACTGTGGCGTTACCATGGTACAGTGTTGAAATGCAACGCAATGCCATTCAGTTATTTTTAAAGATGTGCAAATATTTATTTTGCCTATTGTAAATGTACGTGCTCCTGTCATTATACTTGTTAATTCAGCACAATTGGCTTCTTATTTAAAACCGCATTAGGTAAAAGATTAAAGCAGGTCTTATACAGCTTCAAAACTATATATCAGGTTGATGGACTCATAATACATACAAGTCAATTCCTAGTGCTTCCTTTGTTAACACAGTTATTTAAAGCTTGTGTTAAATGGCAGTGGTATATACACATTAGGTAGCATGATTAGGGTAAATTTGGGTTTATATTCGCACATTCAGACTTTCACCTTCTTAATATAATTTCAGAAAAGTACTGTTTGCAAATTATAAATAGTGATATCATATTATCATCCAGTGACTATCCAAGTACAACATTGTTTAAAGTCAATTAAATAGTGCTAATGTTGTTTTGAATTCATACTTGCATGCGATTTCAGACTGAATATTCAAAGAATATGTATATTAAGTGTGGTGAACCATCTACACTCACCGGCCACTTTATTAGGTACACTTGTCGAACTGCTCTTTAACGCAAATTTCTAATCAGCCAATCACATGACAGCAACAAGGCTACAATTCACACAGGCTCACCAAAACTGAACAACAGAAGATTGGAAAAACGCTGCCTGGTCTGATTAGTCTCTTGATTTCTGCTGCGACATTCAGAAGTTGGAACAGAATTTGGCATCAACAACATGAAAGCATGGATCCATCCTGCCTTGTATCAATGGTTCAGGCTGGTGGTGGTGTAATGGTGTCAACGCCACAGCCTACCTGAGTATTGTTGCTGACCATGTCCATCCTTTTATGACCACAGTGTACCCATCTTCTGATGACTACTTCCAGCAGGATAACGCATTATGTCATAAAGCGCGAATCATCTCAGACTGGTTTCTTGAACATGACATTGAGTTCACTGTACTCAAATGGCCTCCACAGTCACCAGAGCTCAATCTAATAGAGCACCTTTGGGATGTGGTGGAACGGGAGATTCGCATCATAGATGTGCAGCCGACAAATTTGCAGCAACTGTGTGATGCCATCATGTCAATATGGACCAAAACCTCTGAGGAATATTTCCAGTACCTTGTTGAATCTAGCCACGAAGGATTAAAGCAGTTCTGAAGGCAAAAAGGGGGTCCAACCCGGTACTAGTAAGGTGTACCTAATAAAGTGGCCGGTGAGTGTAGGTATATAAAATATACAAGCTGTCACTGAACGAATGTGCGAACATAAAACCAACTTTACCTCAATGGTAGCATGCAATTGTCTAATAAACTTGAGTTATTAATATTAATGTGTTTACAGGTTTCCTATGTGATTAGAGATGAGGTGGAGAAGTTCAATCGTAACGGTGTTAATGCTCTTCAACTTGATCCTGCTCTCAACAGACTCTTCACAGCCGGCCGAGATTCTATCATCCGGATATGGAGTGTCAATCAACACAAAGTGATTTATCTTAAACACTTATTGTGGTTTACCTGATGATTTTTATTTAGTGCATTTTATTTACTTAGTATTTTGAGCAACAATGTTAACTTTTATGTCTAGTTTAAAAGTCAAAAGTCATTTAAATTCTGTCTATAGCTCTGTATATGGTCAACTGTTTATGATAAATCCAGCTAGCTACTGTTTACTCTCACAGCAGGATCCTTACATCGCTTCAATGGAGCATCACACCGACTGGGTGAATGACATCATCCTCTGCTGTAATGGAAAGACATGTACGTCTAGGCACTTCAGATGTATTTTAAAAATCAATCATGCTGCATTTTCATCAAATATATATTCTGTGTTGTAGTGATTTCAGCCTCTTCGGACACCACAGTGAAAGTCTGGAATGCTCACAAGGGTTTCTGCATGTCCACATTACGGACACATAAGGTGTGTTTTATATTATGTTTTTTTTAACCATAAATTTCTGCTTGTTTATCTTGTTTTTAAATTATGCTAATGGCAGTCTCACATACCCCTAGTTTGCACATTTCAGAATTACCCTAGCAAACAGAATGAAGCTGATTGGTACTATTTTTGTAATTTGAACATATTTTATGTATTAGGCAGTAGGGCTGCATGAAATGGGAAAAATCTGACATTGCAATATTTAATTTTTCTGCGATACATATTGCGATATTGAATAGAATTTCATTGGATGAAATGAATAGACCCTTTTCACATTTCCGGGTTTCTCAGTAGCAGAAGTTGTCATAGTTGGGTAAACTTAGAGCGCAGTGAATGGGAGAATACAACAAATAATTTATTTTTAAATCTTATTTGCTCAAATAATAAAAGAAAAACTCCATAATGATGCTTTAAAGACTTTCAGAAAAAGGAAAAAAAAATAGTCATCAGACTGATGACTGCAGCCAGAAGAGAGAATAGCATCAAATTTAATGTCCTGTCCCATAGACGCTGCATTAGAAACGCCTCGCACAAGCAGTAATTTTTTTTTTTTTGTTTTTTTTTTTTTGTAATTTAAAGCAAATATGATATACTACATACATAAATGCATTTAAATGTTCATATGCTTCTAAAAAAATCTAAATATTAAAAACTTTCAAGAATTTAAGATGCCGATGACTGTTAAACGCGCCATAACAGGCTTGTGAAAAGGGTCCATAGCTCTATTTGGAAAGAATTTACATCATTTTACATTGATTAGGATGATTTTGTAGAGTGTATCTGTATTAAATATAATAAACTGATCATAAGCATAGATAAAAATATCAGAGCAAAGATATAAATAAAAACATCAATACAGATTTTTCTTGGAGTTTAGCAGTGTTCAGGTACACAAATTTAATAATCAAATGTAAAATAACAGTGTAGTTTTCATTGTGTATATATACTTCAATACAATTAACCTTTCTTAAAGTTACAAACAATTTATTGCGCATGAATGCTTTAAAATGCTTACACAATCACAGGCCTTAAAAACACAAACACAATCAACTGTGGTTTCTTGTCATCTATAATCCTGCCACAACATTGCAGATCTTGCAATGTGACTATTGCAGATGTGCACATTCTATATTAATGTTGAAATTATATTTTGTGCAGCCCTGTTAGGCTGTATAAATATTTATGCATTAGACTTCTGTCTGTATCAGATTTTCTTGATGCAATTAATTGCTGAAGCTTTTATCGTATTCACAATGTTGAGGTAATCTGCAAAAAGCTTATGTTAATATATAATATACATTCTTGCACTAGATTGTTTTTTAAACAAATTAAATAGCAAAATGATTATAAAGTACAATAGGTAACATTTTACAATACAGTCTCATTAGTAAATGTTAGTTAATGCATTAAAATCAGCAATGAGAATTGTTTCTAAATTGTTAGTGGTTTTTAAAAAAAAAAAAAAATTCATTTTAGTGCATTGTTATGCAATGATTACCAAATTAACATTGCCAAAGATTAATATATGCTGTTGTAGCTATCATTGCATTGATTTTGTTTAAATTAATTAATTAAATTAACAAATGAAAACCTTAATGTATATGTTACAACCCTTTGTAACAAGGCGTAACATTGAGATGACCAAAAGAATAAACTAATGGTAAAGGGGGGAAGAGAAACTCAAAACAAGTTAGCACCGCAAAAGATTTATTGCTCCCAAAAACCATACATTTACAATATGTGCAAACAATAATAATATAATAATAAATTAAAAAAACCAAGACAAACAGGAGAGGGAACTGAAAGTTGCACTTGCAAATCAAAGACATAATTATAACAAAAATATTCCCATAATCTCCTCCCAATCCTCTAAATAAGACAATAACAATATGAAAAGAAAAAGTCTTCAGCGCAGGTGCGCCCTGAACTTACACTAACTAAAACACAAAATTAAACTAGCGTACTTTGCTAACTAGTGTGTCTATGCATCAATAATCCTGCGGTCAAAGAATGTCACATGACTGTGCTATTCCAGGTCTCCCTTGTCTGCAAGTCATCGCAAGTTTTGAATGGAGCATTAGCGGACTAAAATGTGCAAAACACTTGACATCCGTCGTGAACTCAGATATTACAAAACGACAGGACTTTACCAACAGACAGTTCAAACAGATCTACTCAAAGTCAGCAATAGTATCAGCTAAAAATATATGGACACCACCAAACAGACAACACGCCGAACGTCAAACAACAGTTTTAACAAACAGAATAACAAACAAAAGGCCTATAAATAGTCACAGAATTTCAAGTAGTGTGGGCTGGTATAATGTGAAAATGTACGACCGTAACTAGTCTATTCAAGCATTAGGTGCTGTTTTGAACAACCAGTGCAAATAAAACAATCTGAATATTATTAAAAGGCAGTCTTTTTTTTTTTAATTGGGGGAATATACACAATTACAGAAAATGTTTACAAGTGTATAAAGACTCTCCACATTTTACTTATGCATACAAAATTAAACAATATTTCCTTCTATGACTATTGAATATGAGTATTTACATATATATATTCTTGGATTACTTACACATTACACAGACTCTAAGTACACATATGTAAACTATTGTTGACAAGCCAGTCTGAAAGTTTAAATAACAAATTATTATTCACAATATTTTGAAGTGCCCACAATATTAATATTGTGCATGTTCATTATCACAATGTATTGAATTATTTAATATCGTCATATGTCTAACCTGGTGATGTGGTTGTGATTTATGCTGTAGGACTACGTAAAAGCTTTAGCATATGCAAAGGACAAAGAGCTGGTGGCATCAGCTGGGCTGGACAGGCAGATCTTTCTGTGGGATGTGAACACACTGACAGCTCTGACCGCCTCCAATAATACAGTCACCAGTGAGTAAATGCTGATTCATCACTGTTGACACCATCCTACTTATTATATGTTGAGTAAGAATAAGCAGAAGATTCTGAAAACCCATTTGCTCGGTAGTGAGTGAACTATTGCATCCAGTTTTGATGACTCAATTCCAAAAAAGAATTGAAAAATTAGTATAAATGTGGTATAAATTCAGAAAACCACAGTAATTACATATTATATAAAGATATTTTGCCTAACAATTCAATTTCAACTAAAGAATGATAGATTTAGTTGTACGTGCTTAAGAAACAGTAAAATGTTTTAGAAAATAATGGCAATATACAGTTAGGTCCATAAATATTTGGACATCGACACAATTCTAACATTTTTGGTTCTATACACCAACACAATGTATTTGAAATGAAACGAACAAGATGTGCTTTAACTGCAGACTGTCAGCTTTAATTTGAGGGTATTTACATCCAAATCAGGTGAACACTGTAGGAATTACAACAGTTTGCATATGTGCCTTCCACTTGTTAATGGTCCAAAAGTAATTGGACAACTGGCTTCTAAGCTGTTCCATGGCCGGGTGTGTGTTGTTCCCTCATTATCCCAATTACAATGAGCAGATAAAAGGTCCAATGTTAATTTCAAGTGTGCTATTTGCATTTGGAATCTATTACTGCCAACTCTCAAGATGAGATCCAAAGAGCTGTCACTATCAGTCAAGCAAGCCATTATTAGGCTGAAAAAAAAAACATCAGAGAGATAGCAAAAACATTAAGCATGGCCAAAACAAGTGTTTAGAACATTCTTAAAAAGAAAGAGCGCACCAGTGAGCTCAGCAACACCAGAAGATCACAGAAAACAACTGTGTTGGATGACCAAAGAATTCTTTCTCTGGTGAAGAAAACACCCTTCACAACAGATAGCCAGATCAAGAACACTCTCCAGGAGGTAGGTGTATGTGTCAGAGTCAACAATCCAGAGAAGACTACACCAGAGTGAATACAGAGGGTTCACCACAAGATGTAAACCATTGGTGAGCCTCAAAAACAGGAAGGCCAGATTAGAGTTCTAAAAAAGCCTTCACATTGCTGGAACAGCATCCTATAAACAGATGAGATCAAGATCACATTGTACCAGAGTGATGGGAAGAGAAGAGTATTGAGAAGGAAAGGAACTGCTCATGATCCTAAGCAATGAAGCACGGTGATAGTAGTGACATGGCATGGCCATGTATGGAACTGGTTCTTTTGTATTTATTGATGATGTGACTGCTGACAAAAGCAGCAGCATGAATTCTGAAGTATTTCAGGCAATATTTTCTGCTTATATTAAGCAACATACTTTAACCCCCGGTTTCACAAACAAGGTTCAAGGCTAGTCAAGATTAAATTGCATGTTTGAGCTGTCTCAACTGAAAATAACTTGCAGTGAGATGTCTTAAAATACGTCAATGTCATTTTTTTTTTATCTCCAGGTGCACACCAGTAATATATTTTTCTAAGGCCATTTTATAAATGTGGCTTAAATAGCCTAATTTATCTAAGGCCTAGTCCTGGCTTAATCTAAGCGCTGTTTGTAAAACTGCGCCCAAAACTCATTGGACGGCGCTTCACAGTACAGATGGAGAATGACCCAAAGCATACTGCAAAAGCAACCAAAGAGTTTTTGAAGGGAAAGAAATAGAATGTTATGCAATGGCCAAGTCAATCATCTGACCTGAATCCGATTGAGCATGCTTTTCACAGAAAACTAAACTAAAGGGAAAATGCCCCAAGAACAAGCAGGAACTGAAGACAGTTGCTGTAGAGGCCTGGCAGAGCACCACCAGGAATGAAACCCAGCGTCTGGTGATGTCTATGCATTCCAGACTTCAGACTGTAATTGACTGCAAAGGATTTGCAACCAAGTATTAAAAAGGGATAGTTTGATTTATGATTATTATTCTGTCCAATTACTTTTGAACCCTTAACCAGTGGGAGGCACATTTGCAAACTATTGTAATTCCTACAGCGTTCAACTGATTTGGATGTAAATATCCTCAAATTAAAGCTGACAGTCTGCAGTTAAATTTCATTAAATCCATTGTGTTGGTGTATAGAGCCAAACATTTTAAAATTGTGTCCATGTCCAAATGTTTATGGACCTAAATGTATGTATGAAATATGACGTCATTACATTCAAGTATTCATATTTGACTCATACTTAAAGAATTAAGAGTGCAAATTATATTTTCAATGTGTTGGGAATTGTGTTGATTGTTAATAGTGAGTCAAGTAATGAAATTACTCTTGAGTTACTAAGTTACTTTTCAGACAAATTATTTTAAAATAATTTAAATTAAATTAATTAAAATACTAAATTCAATCAAAAAGTGCTCAGGGGTAGCTTAATTAATGTGTCGGTGCTCTTTGGGTAAGGGATTCGTCAGAATAAACAGCAAAAATCGTAGACCACAGTGTTCAAGAGAAACTCTAGACGCATCTGATCTCTGTTACACTGATGAAGGCAAGTGTTTGACGAAATGCACATTTTTAAGGAACAGCCATGTCAATAAAGGCTTTTTGATATTTTTTTTCCACATTTTTTTTGAGTGCCTTGGACTTATTTTTGATAATTAAAATACTACTTTAATTATATAAATAGTATAGAATTACTTTTTAAAAGAAACTTGACCAACATATTTTCTTTGACAGCTTCCTCGTTGAGCGGAAACAAGGACTCCATTTACAGTCTGGCTATGAATCAGACAGGAACGGTGATCATTTCGGGATCTACAGAAAAGGTAAGACTTACCATTTTTGTTTTCTTATGATTTGAAGGAAGGAATATTGTCTCTGATGTGGCTGCAGGTTCAAATCAAAAGTCTTTGCTTACAGACTGTGTTTTGTTTCACATTTTCTTGGTAGGTTTTGAGAGTCTGGGATCCCCGAACATGTGCCAAGCTGATGAAACTGAAAGGCCACACTGACAACGTCAAATCTTTAATACTAAACAGAGACGGCACTCAGGTGGGATTTTAAGACAGATGCAGACAATACTGCACATCTTGTATGATTTCATATGTGTGTCACATGCAAAATGTACAGGATACAGATTCAGATGAGTTCTAAAATTGTAATAACTAAAATATGTTAACCCTTAATTTGCCACTCATTGGAAAAACTTTTCAACTTTTATGACTTTATATTTTGTAATCAGTGTCAGTGAAGTTAACTTATATTAGGGCTGCAGGATTGTAAATGTAAAATAACATGGTCATCATTGTGTAAATAATTTTTTTTTTAAAAATTAAATAATATCTTCATCTTTTACTTGTTAATAAATCATATAATCCTGTGATGTGACTATTGCGGATACACACATTGCAATATTGATGCTCAACCAATATATGGTTCAGCCCTATTAGCGATTGTACTGGAATGCAGCCGTGGCCCAGGATCACATATGATTCCTGATAAATAGTTAATATACAAAATGTGATCAGGGTCAGATCTGTAAATATTACCTTAAATAATGTTTTTTCCTTGTTTCTGCTAGTCTGTACTCTATCATTGTCATACTCATTCAGTTATGCATGTAAAACCTGCTTTTTTTACTTGCCTAGTGTCTCTCTGGGAGCTCGGACGGAACGATACGCTTGTGGTCTCTTGGCCAGCAGAGATGCATTGCCACATACCGGGTCCATGATGAGGGCGTGTGGGCCCTGCAGGTGAACGAAGCCTTCACACACATTTACTCTGGAGGACGGGACAGAAAGATCTACTGCACGGACCTGCGTAACCCTGACATGCGTGTGCTCATATGTGAAGAGAAAGCACCTGTTTTAAGGGTGAGGGCAAGCTGGGATGCATAGTGAAAATATAGAAATGAAGGTACTGAAATCTTAATAAATTAATGTTTTTTTTCTGTGCAGATGGAATTAGACAGATCAGCTGATCCTCCACAATCAATCTGGGTGTCTACAACTAAATCTTTTGTTAACAAATGGGTGAGTAACCACAACTCAGATCACATAAAACATTCAGTCATGATCTTTTACCTACTAGGGCCTGAGCGTCCACATACGTGGACAGCACATTTTAGCTCTTAAGTGGCTATTTAAAATACTTTGAATGTATTATATTTTGTTACAGACATACAGTGTCATCCTGCAACTGTTTTGCAGCATATGAAATGTCCCAAACCCTATTTTTAACTGTCCAAAATGGGAAAAAATGTTGTTTTTACTCTCTGATAGTCAAAGCAAGTTAAAAAAAAAATTCCATGTTAAATATGCATAAAAGAAAATTTGGGAAAAAGTGTTTTATGTAACTTCCGGTCGGCAGCTGATGCGTGTAAACAGTCACATTTGGACAGCTTTGAAACGATAGTTTTAATCTATTTTACCTGCTTTTATCATCTTTGAACTAATACTGTTGTCGATCAGCGCCACCTCCTGGACTGATCATTTAAAAAAATGTGATCCAATGAGATGGAAAACAGCCGCTGTGAGGCATTTTCCCCTCGTTGTCAGACGGCATCTTGTGCCGTTTAAATGGAGCCTCGTCATCGCTAAAGTCAACAGTTTCTCTTTCTTTCAAAAATAAAACCAGCCCAAACAAATATAGTTCACCAAAATGTTTGACACACACACACGTAGCCTACCGTACTGTCCCACTAACACACTGATTTAATAACTGTGACCAAGTGAAAATAAAGTGACGTTTTAAAAAGACAGAAAAACACAAACTGTGGTAAATACAACACATCACACTAAATGAAACATAAACGGCTCTCGATTAGAATTAGAATTTACATTTTTGTAAATTGCATGACTTACATATCTGTTAAGTTTTATGCCAGTAATTTGGTTTGCTCTATAATGCAGTGAAGTATTGCGTGCGTGTGTGTGTGTGTGTGCTGAAGGCCAGGGAAACACACAAACACACACTGTATTTCTGACGGCAGACACGTGAACTAGGAGAACGTTTTTCTCTCGCACTTGAACCACACCTTACAGATTATAACAGCTTTAACACACACCTTTCAAAGTTGTGTGTCACAAAAACACTCCGTAATCCACTCAAAATGCTATTGAAAGCCATTTTCGGAGCGCAAATTACCAGTTGTAAACACTGTAAACGGAAGTTCTAACCATTCTATCGGAAGACGCTGGTCGCTATGGCGCCCTCCATGCAGCAGCCAAGAAAAAGGTCTATACTACCAAAAATATATATGATATCTCTTTTCCTCTGAGCCAAGTTCCAACTATTTGTTCAATTGGATTTTGATTTGATTTTGATTGTGCCATTATTTTTATTACCAATCCTGGTTTCAAGGTGGACTGCATTCAAACTATAGCAGAAAATGACAGTTTTTTTTGTCTGTATGACTTGTATGTAAAGTTTTTGACATCATTTGGAGTATTAAAACATATTTCTCACTTTGCAGTAGTCAAAATATACTTTCTTAAAAACTTTTTTTGTCTTCGTTTTGTTATCTTGAAAATTTCTTTGCCATGGTTAAAGCATGTATTATTTACAAGATACTGCTTTTCAACTTAATCTGCAATTTAAATGCTTAACTAGGTTAATTAGGTTAACTAGACAAGTTAGGTTAATTATGCAAGTCATTGGACAACAGAAGTTTGTTCTGTAGCCAATCAAAAAATAATAATTTCTCAAGGGGGCTTATAATATTGATTTTTGCAAAAAGAATAAAAGAAAAAACAGGAGGGCTAATAATTCTGTCTAATATTTTGGCTAATATATATCATTCAAAACATATTTTTGTAAAAAAAAAAAAAAATCTGCATGTAGGAAAATTTTAGTATTTTCATTAAAACATCATCAGATTAGGTAAAACATGAGGACTATGCTTGTTATTCTCGAAAACTGACAGCTTGACTGAAGTACTTACTATCTGATTCTAACAATTGTGCTTTTTTTCTTGTTGCCTTAAAAACAAAGATGTTCTTGCACATATTGTGTGTTTAATCAGCTCATGTGTATTTCTCTTTGTTTGTTTTTCAACACTGTCAGTCTCTAAAGGCTATGCACAACTTCAGAGCGTCAGGAGACTATGACAATGACTGCAGTGCCCCTTTAACCCCACTGTGCACACAGTCAGAGCAGGTCATCAAAGGTAAAAGGCCATCAGTGTGCATCTTAGCTTAAATAAACACTCCAGCTTTTTGGAAATAGGGAGTAGAGTTAAACTATTGAGTTTCACCTTTTTTGGATTTATTTATCGGATCTAGCAGGAAGCACTTTTAGCTTAGCATAAATTATTGAATCGGATTAGACTGTTAGCATCTCACTCAAAAAATTAAAAAAAAAGTTTCGATAATGGTCCAATTTAAAGCTAGACTCTTGTGTAGTTACATCATGTACTAAGACTGACGGAAAATGAAGTTGCTGTTTTCTAGACTGATATGTATAAAAACTATACTCTCATTCTGGTGTAATATAATAATAATAATAATAATAATAATAATATAGTAATAATACAAATAATAATAATAAATCTGTTGGTTTTAGTACACAACAATGAAGAGTCAAGCTTTAAATAATAATAACAATAATAATAATTCCTTACATTTATATAGCGCTTTTCTGCGCACGCAAAGTGCTTTACACATTGGGGGGAATCTCCTCATCATCCACCAGTGTGCAGCATCCACCTGGATGACATGACGGCAGCCATATTGCTCCAGACCCAAACCACACCACACCTCCACCTCACCAGCTGATTGGTGGAGAGGAGACAATGAAGCCGATTATGATATGGGGATGGTTAGGAGGCCATGATGGACAGAGGCCAGTGGGCAGATTTTGTGGGCAGGATGCCGGGGTTAAACCCCTACTCTTTTTCGAAGGACATCCTAGGATTTTTAACAACCACAGAGAGTCAGGGTCTCGGTTTAACGCCTCATCTGAAAGACGGCACTCACTGAGCAGTATAGAGTCCCGTCACGATACTGGGGCATTAGGACCCACACAAACCACAGGTTGGGCGCCCCCTGCTGGTCTCACTATAACCACTTCCACAAATAATTGTTCCATAAATAATTTTTCACAAATAGGAAAATTATTGAAACTCTTTGGTCATTTTTGAGTGAGATGCTAACGATCTAATCTGATTCAATGATTTATGCTAAGCTAAGCTAAAAGTGCTCCAGCCAGATTCAGAGATCGAGTGAATAGATTCAAAAGTTGTAAAACTCAATAGTTTAACTCTAGGGGAGTTGTAAAATGAGCCTATTTCCAAATAAAGGAGAGTGTTCTCCTAAAGCAGGAGGTTGAGTTGTTTTTTATTTTTTGTAGTAGTAGTTAGCGTAATAGCGTAAACTATCAAGTGTGCTGGTTGTGAAAGACACCTGACTGCTAGATTAAATATCTTGTTTTTCTCTATAAATAACTTTCAGGAGGCACCAGCATTGTCCAGTGTCATATCCTCAATGACAAAAGGCACATACTCACTAAAGACACCAACAACAGCGTGGCATTCTGGGATGTCCTAAAGGTAAAATCAATTCATAAAAAGCGTTTTGTGGAATCTATTGGCCTACCATGATGTAATTTTCCTCTGTGTTTTGTAGGCCTGTAAGGGGGAAGATCTGGGTAAAGTGGACTTTGATGAGGAAGTTAAAAAGAGGTTTAAGATGGTCTATGTGCCAAACTGGTTTTCTGTAGATCTCAAAACTGGGGTAAGGATTCAAATGAATGACATTTGCATGAGCATTGTGATTTTAATTAATGATAAAGGTGAAGTAAATAAAATAAGTGTTCAAATCTGTTTTAGATGCTGACTATAACGCTGGATGAAAGTGATTGTTTTGCGGCATGGGTGGCAGCTAAAGATGCTGGTTTTACAAGCCCAGATGGATCTGACCCAAAGTGTAAGGTTTTCGTTTAGTTCACAATTTTTTTTTTCAGGTTTTATTCAAGTTTTGCTGGGACTTTTTTTTATAATTAGGTTAACATAATATATGAGTATATAATAATTATGCAGAAAAAGTCCTCTTCTTGAAGGAATTTAAATCACTGTTAATTAGGATATAGTTTTTTTTTTTTTTTTTTCGAAGCTGTGACCTGCGATGCAAAAGAGCTTTATTTGCTAATCATTTTTTGCAGCATTTCATGTGTTTCAAGTGGGTGCAACTGGGGAAATCACTGTAGCTCACTTTCTATATTTATTTTTATTCAATTATTTTATAGCATTTATAGCAATTATTTTCGGCTGTCATGTTTGGGAACAGTTGTCGGAAATGATATAACCAAATTATTTTGATGACAGGATTTGGCTCGTGTATTTCAGAGTGACAAAATATTTCACAAAATAATGCTAAACTCACTTTTTGTGGGTTTAGTGTTGGGTTTTCACTGAATTTACTCCATTAAATGTTTTGTTCAAATATGATCTTACCCAATGAAAGAAATACTTTTGTTATACATTTGAATGTTTTAAGGCACATCCAACATCCTTTTCCATAAACCAAATAGAAGTACACAGATGGGGAATATATAGCTATAGCATTAAAACAGTATATTTTTTGTATGTTAGCTGTAGGGATATTTTACAGTTTTAACCCATAGAATGACCAGTCTGTTAGATGAAGAAGAGCCAGAGTCAGAGATTCAAATAATTAAAGTTAACTGAAGATAGTTTGCAGTTTCATTAGCAGAAGCCAGCTTCAACACTCGCAATGAGTTCCATGGCCGCTCTACTTACAATCACAAATCAATAACAATAATACTCTCTACACAAGACCAGAAAGGGTGTGATGCAGGTAACAGGTTCCGATTGGTTAAAACAAAGATAGACAATTCTAAATAGGTAGGTCAATGCGGGGTCGTATTTGAATCCAGATAGGGATAGCTTCAATTCAATTCATCTTTATTTGTATAGCGCTTATACAATGTAGATTGTGTCAAAGCAGCTTCACATGGAAGATTATAGTGAATTGAAACAGTGTCAGTTCAGTTTTCAGAGATTAAGTTCAGTTCAGTTTAGCTCAGTTTAGTGTGGGTTAATAATCACTACTGAGAGTCCAAACACTAAAGAGCAAATACATCGATGCGCACAAGAGGCTTGGGTCTAGTCACGCGTAGTCAATAAAGAGCTGGTCTCAAATGGATATACGCATGCAAGAGACAATCTGTTATAAAAACCCAAGGTTGTTTTTCGTACACTCAGCTGTCTTATTAAACTAGTTCAAATTTGGTATAAACAGCATTCAGGCTGCTATATTTTGACTACACAAAGTCTATCTTGAATAAAATGAAAAAATCACTTTAAACTGAATATACACATGATAACAATAATATCAAGATCTCTTTAGACAGTATTAACACATAATTATACAAAGAGGAAAACAGTTTTTTTCAATCATCCAGCTATTCAGTTCCACTCGAGGCCTCCATGATCTCTGACCTAGGTTGAAAATAGAGTTAAAATAGACAGACAAAGAGACAGGCAAATGCACTGAACATTTTTATGTTCTATAAAGCAATGTGTTAACTTTATTCATTAGTCAAATAATTTCAAGATTAAATACTGATTCAAATAATCACATTAATAAAGTAATGAGAAAAAGGATACATGTTGATCAATGCATGCTGGGACGGATTGGAGGATGGAAATCCGAATCCATCATAGCTTTTTTGTTTGTTAGTTTTTTAAACATTATTTCTATTTTAAAGTTGTTGTTTTTTCCATGTTCAGTGAATCTTGGTGGGCTGCTCCTGCAGGCCTTGTTGGAATTTTGGCCCAGAACTCATATAAACCCAATGGAGGAGGAGGAAAATGAGCTCAACCATGGTAGACATTTTCCCATTTTAATGCTGTTTATTAGGGCAGCACAATATTTCGTTTCAGCATCGATATCGCAATGTGCATATACACAACAGTCACATCGATGTATGTGCAATGTTGAGTTGGGATTATAGTTGATCAGGTTTTTAAGCCTATTGATTGTGATTCATTTAAGTTTAAAGCATTTATATGCACAAAAAAGTACTGTTTGTAAGTTTTAATTAAAATCAATTTTTGAAGGATTTATACAATGAAGACCATGTAACTTTACATTATATTTTTTTAGTTTCTGTACTTGAGCACTGTTAGAATCATGAAAACAATAAATCGCTGTTTATTTAGCATTTATCTTTGCTCTGTTGACTTTATATTTGCTTGTTATTTATTTATTTATATCATATTTTATGCAGATGTAATGCAAAATCATAGAACGTCTCAATCGATCTAAATTAATTTTTTTTCCCAAACAGAGCTATTCAAGTCATCTGGTGAAATGATATTTATAAATCGCAATATATATTGCAAAAAAACAACATATTGCAGTATTGTGCAGCCCTACTTTTTATTTTAGACTTTGGTGAGACTATATATCGAATCAGTACTCGACATATGTAGCAGTTCAGTAAGTCTCATTAGCAAAATGTTTTTTGTTTGTTTTTAGTAAGTATTAATAGTAAGTCTTGTGTGTATTTCTCTGCAGTAAACGGTGAACAGGAGAGTCGAATTCAAAAGGGCAACGGCTACTTCCAGGTTCCTCCACACACTCCTGTGATCTTTGGTGAAGCCGGAGGACGAACGTTATTTAGGTCAGAATTACTATGATTGTGATTATGACTTTTCTACAGACAGACAGACATTAAATAGTCTGACTTTAATTTCACAGAACTTGTCTTTTTACAATCCATTTTCATTGCAATTTTAGGTTATTATGCCGTGATTCTGGAGGAGAGACGGAGTCCATGTTACTGAATGAAACCGTACCTCAGTGGGTTATTGATATCACTGTAGATGTGAGTGTTTCAAATATCACAATCACAAATATCTCAATAATTTGTTTTTGATTGCATGTTAAAGATTGCATTTTTTCACTCATAAATCTAAATGATCATTTACTCTCACTCGTGTGCTTTCAAACCTTTCTGAGATTCTCACAAAAAAAGAAGATATTTTGAAGAATGCTTGCTGGCACCCAATGACTTTTTATGGGGAAAATTACAATGGAAGTCAATGGGTACCATCTACCAGCATTTTTCATAATGTCTTCAATTGTAGAAAAAAAAAAAAACTCAAATAGGTTTTGAACAAGTGAAGGGTGACAATTTTTAGACGAACTATCCCTTAAACAATGTTTTTTTTTCTTACAGAAAAACATGCCAAAATTCAACAAGATCCCATTCTACCTCCAACCTCATTCATCATCTGGGGCCAAAACACTCAAAAAGTAGGTTATGTTTGAAAAAGGTATTGAAAGTAATAAGGATTATTCTACTCTTATTTTTAATTAAACACTTTTTAGACAAACGATTGAGTCTATTTTGAAGTGTGTTTAGGGGGTTCTTATGCGTGCTGGAAATCCTCCAATTTTAATGTAGTTTTCAAGGTTTGAAAAGTGCTTTCATTTTTGGATAAAGTGCTTGAAACTGCTTGAAAATGTAATTATGCTGCTTTTATAATAATTCGTTCTTACAATAATGATTAACTATTTAAATATATATATATATATATATATATATATATATATATATATATATATATATATATATATATATATATATATATATATATATATATATATATATATATATATATATATATATATATTTTAAATTTGGTTTTGCGTAAAAGGAAAACACTGGAGTCTGTGCATTTGCTTGTAGCTTAATCTGGCTGTTTTTTTTACACTTAAGATGTGTAAATGACATTTAAGAGAGTAAATGAAAGTAATTTAATGTTTTGCATTTTTTTCTCAGAATACTGTACTACTATACTACTATATTATACTATACTACTATATTATACTAAACTACTATACTATGTTATACTATACTTTACTACTATATTATACTAAACTACTATACTATGTTATACTATACTTTACTATACTACTATATTATACTAAGCTACTATACTATACTGCTATGCTACTATATTATACTGCTATACTATACTAATATACTATACTACTCTACTACACTACTATATTATACTATACTACTATATTATACTAAACTACTATACTATGTTATACTATACTTTACTATACTACTATATTATACTAAGCTACTATACTATACTGCTATGCTACTATATTATACTGCTATACTATACTAATATACTATACTACTCTACTACACTACTATATTATACTATACTACTATATTATACTAAACTACTATACTATGTTATACTATACTTTACTCTACTATACTACTATATTATACTATACTACTATATTATACTAAACTACTATACTATGTTATACTATACTTTACTCTACTATACTACTATATTATACTATACTACTATATTATACTAAACTACTATACTATGTTATACTATACTTTACTATACTACTATATTATACTAAACTACTATACTATGTTATACTATACTTTACTCTACTATACTACTATATTATACTATACTACTATATTATACTAAACTACTATACTATGTTATACTATACTTTACTATACTATACTACTATATTATACTAAACTACTATACTATGTTATACTATACTTTACTATACTACTATATTATACTAATATACTATACTGCTATGCTACTATACTATACTGCTTTACTATACTAATATACTATACTATTCTACTATACTACTATATTATACTATACTACTATATTATACTAAACTACTATACTATGTTATACTATACTTTACTATACTACTATATTATACTAAACTACTATACTATGCTATACTGCTATGCTACTATACTATACTGCTATACTATACGATTATACTATACTACTCTACTATACTACTATATTATACTATACTACTATATTATACTAAACTACTATACTATGTTATACTATACTTTACTATACTACTATATTATACTAAACTACTATACTATGCTATACTGCTATGCTACTATACTATACTGCTATACTATACGAATATACTATACTACTCTACTATACTACTATATTATACTATACTAGTATATTATACTAAACTACTATACTATGTTATACTATACTTTACTATACTACTATATTATACTATACTACTATATTATACTAAACTAATATACTATGTTATACTATACTTTACTATACTACTATATTATACTAAGCTACTATACTTTGCTATACTGCTATGCTACTATACTATACTGCTATACTATACGAATATACTATACTACTCTACTACACTACTATATTATACTATACTACTATATTATACTAAACTACACTACTATATTATACTATACTACTATATTATACTAAACTACTATACTATGTTATACTATACTTTACTATACTACTATATTATACTAAACTACTATACTATGCTATACTCTACTGCTATGCTACTATACTATACTGCTATACTATACTAATATACTATACTACTCTACTATACTACCATAGTATACTACTATATGCTATACTAAACTACTATACTTGACTATACTACTACACTATACTATGCAGTACTATACTTCTATACTACACTACTATACTATAGTATACTACTATGCTATGCTATAATACTATACTGTACTGTGCTATACTACTTTGCTGTGCAATAATATACTACTATACTGTACTATACTATATTACGCAGTACTATACTACTATACTCTACGACTATACTATGCTATACTACTATACTACAGAATATTAGTAATTTAGCAGACGCTTTCGTCCAAAGAGAATTACAAATGAGGAGGCATTCAGTGATTCAACAAGAGGCAATACACACAAGAAGAGCTAATTATACAAAGAAACATTTGGGGGGGGTTGTTTTTTTAGAGAGAAAAGAGTTTTTCTACAGATGGTTTGTGCATTTAAGTGAGCTTCACATAGGTGCGTGGGTTTGACAATTTGTTTTTGTTTTGTTTTTATGTTGATTGATCTTAAGAAAGTATCTGGTGCAAGTGTCGGGTTAATTGAGATGAAAGAGTGTGTTTTCTACAGGTGGTTTGTCAAGCCCACTCGCCTGTGTGAGGCACACTTAGAATTGTATAATGTTTTGAGATTGTTGTGTGGTGTGGTGGGGAGGAAGATCATTCTACCAGATAGGAACATTGAATGAAAAGGTTCTGGGAAGTGACTATAACACAACATCTGATGCAATGTAGTATGAAGTATGTAATTTGCCACCCTTGTAAAGTCCTCTAAAACCTCTAAATTTGGCTTTGCAAAATGTGTAAGAACCCTGTGTTTATTTCGATGTTTTGGAGATGCTAATCCCGCTCTGTTGTTTTCAGGGACCGTCTGTCTGCTAGCGACATGCTGCAGGTGCGCAAAGTGATGGAGCACGTTTATGAGAAGATCATCAACCTGGACACGGAGTCGCAGGCCACCAGCTCCTCAGCCAATGACAAGCCGGGAGAGCAGGAGAAAGAGGAGGACGTGGCGGTGATGGCTGAAGAGAAGATTGAGCTCATGTGTTTAGATCAGGTTAGACTCTACCTCAGCTTCTTTAATGCTTCTAGACACGAATAAAAGAATAAAATAATGTACTGATTATTTGCTGTTCAACACTTTATTTTTCCCTCAGATGCTGAAACAAATGTAAATAAGGTGACAGTTGATGGTTTTATAATTGGTTTGGGATTTATTTGCAAATTTGTTTTTGTCAGTGCAGTCCAGTTAGTTTTGTTAAATCTGAAACATTGATTAACCCAGGGTTAAAAGTGGCTTTAATCCCAGTTAAACAGTTTAAGAATACTGTAACATATTAACTTGATTAAATTCTTCTTTGCTTCATGTTTTGGTCACTTTCCTATGCTTTTAACTTTATATATTTATGTATATTAAATTAATGCTTATTAATGCACTAAGTTTTGCTGAAATTTCACAGAATTTTATATAATCTGCACCGTGTTCCTTCCAGTATAATTGAGGAGCTATTATGTATTTTTTTTTAATATTTGAAAATATTTTGCTTGAAATTAGTGTCATTTTTCATTTGTAGAAAGCTCGTAATTGCTTTATTTTTATATTTTATTTTAATGAATTAATTATATAATTTGAATTATGTACAGTTGAAGTCAGAATTATTAGCCCTCCTGAATTATTAGCCCACTTGTATATTTTTCCCCTCAATTTCTATTTAAAGGAAATAAGAATTTTTAACTCATTTCTAATAAGTGATTTCTTTTATCTTTGCCATGATGACAGTACATAATATTTGACTAGATATTTTTCAAGATACTAGTATTCAGCCTAAAGTGACATTTAAAAGCTTAACTAGGTTAATTGGGTAAGTTGCCACAGCCATATCACCCTGCAGTCCAAGACGGGTTATTCACAGAAGCTAAGCAGGGCTGAGCCTGGTCAGTACCTGGATGGGAGACCACATGGGAAAACTAGGTTGCTGTTGGAAGTGATGTAAGTGAGGCCAGCAGGGGGCACTCGACCTGCAGTCTAGTCTGTGTGAGTCTTAATGCCCCAGTATAGCGAAGAGGACACTATACACTGTCAGTGAGTGCCATCTTTCGGATGAGACATTACACTGAGGTCCTGACTCTCTGTGGCCATTTAAAATCCATTGGCACTTCTTGTAAGAAGCAGAGGTGTAACCCTGGTGTCCTAGCCACATTCCTCACCGATCATGGCCTCTAAATCATCCCCATCCACTGAATTGGCTCTATCACTGTCTCTCCACTCCACCAATAGCTGGTGTGTCCTGTGGCTACCGTCGCATCATCCAAGTGGATGCTGCACACTGGTGGTGGAGTGAAGAGACCCCCCTCATGATTGTGAAGCACTTTGGGTAAATGGTCATACACGATAAATGCGGTATATAAATACACATTACAGTACAAGTTAGGGTAATTAGGCAAGTCATTGTATAACAGTGGTTTGTTCTATAGACAATTAAAAAGGAGGTTAACAATATTACCCTTAACAGTGTTGGGGAGTAACGGAATACATGTACCGGCGGTACGCATTTAGAATACTATTCTTGAGTAACTGTATTCCGTTACAGTTACTATTTTTAAACAGGGTATTTAGAATACAATTACTTTCCTAATACCATAAGGAAATACTTGGAATACTTCGGGCGATGCGTGTCTGGCCCATAATAATATTACTAAATTGCCGCCGAAACCATAGAAACAGAAGCTACATCCCGACTGCAATCACCAGCGTTAACTCAGTGAGACTCACGCAAATGACCCTGTTCTCACACTCTCACGCCACACCTCCATTTTCTCACGCAGAAAAAAGGACGATCGCAAACACCGAACAACCGGACAACAACCAAGATTTTCAGATAAACTGCTTTTTTTGCCGTCATTGTTCGTGAATTTGCTGCTTGATGTTTCGTTTGCACTGTTCATAAAGCACAATTGCCATCAAGTGCTCCTGTAGAGCGACTCTTCAGCCAGGGAGGACTCATTTTTACTCCTCATCGCAACAGAATGACAGATAAGCACTTCGAAATGTCTCTATTGCTCCGCTACAACCACCTTTACTTGTCTGTTGATTAGGAAAAAAAGCATAGGTAGTTAGGTACTGTAGATAGGTGGCTATACTGGCTAATATGTTTGACTTAAAACAAAACTTGTTCATTTTGATGTTTACATTTTTGTTAAGCAAACTCATTTTGCATTCTTCTAATATTTGCAATATTGTTCTTAGGTGAGAAGTTTTCATAATAGAAATTAAAATGTTGAATAGAACCTGTTACATTACCTCTGATCAGGGGTATTATTTGAGGCATGCACGCGAGTAAAAATGATGATGATTTTTATGCGTTCACTAGAGTGAATCGGATTAATGTTAGTTCCACATCTGTCAGGCACCTGTAGAGTTAATGCGTTCCAGTAAAACATATACAAATAAAATGGAGCGGCTGCTTTTTAACATGAATGACGCTAAATGAAAGTCAAACCGGTGAGCCAAAATAGTGCCCTTCTGAATCAAATCAGCAGGATGCCCTTCTGGATCTTTCACTTACTTTGAAGACATACGACATGAAGACAGACTACCTTTACATTGACATCAGTAGTTATTTGCCTTAATCTGAATAGGACAATAATATAATTACGGTGTTACGTAAAGTGCTTTTTGAACGTCTATTCACGTTTCCTGCAGAGTCTCATGACATTTCGGGTGTTTCATCTTTAATTTTTCGACTTTAACTGCAGTTCGGCACTTTCACTCATGAACATTTCCCCATGACAAACTGGGTTATTAGACGCGAATATTTAGTAAGGAATGGTGGAAGATGTTTAATGGGATTTGATAGCGCACGTGAAATAGAAAGAAAAAAACTTCCGCATTTCGTGATCAGCGTTGCCAGATGTAGCTGACTGATTCCAGCCCAAAAGCTATCCAAAACCTGCCGAAATGCAAATTCAAAACCGCCCAATCTGGCAACAAGGTTGTTCGTGATGGGTGTGTGTGTGTGCGGTCCTTTACTGACAGCCTTGTGTGTGGATCTTGTCGCAAAATGCAGAAAAAAGTCCTACATGACAGTAATAGCTTGATTGCGGTGTTTACTTCAATAATGCCACTAATATATGCATACTCCACAAGTCTTAACTCCATTTCTAGTTCAGTTATGACTGTAGTCGGATTAAGGTCATCAAAAATCACTTTTTACATGGTGACTCAATCAGAGTATTGTCTTAATCGTAATAAAATCATATTAAAGTATTGTTGCCCATGTAAACATACTCAATGTTCGACTCAATCACACTGTCAGGGCTCTGTGAACTTGGATTTGCGAAGCAGCATTTTCTGTACGTTCATCAAAAGCAAGTAGACTATGGCTCACACTTATTGACAGTGGAAGATGATTTACAGTTAAAAATAGTCGAGTCAGTAATCCAACCACAGAAAAAGGCTCAGCCTTCACACTGAATCAGGTAAGCTGTATATTTATGTTTCAACGTAATTAATGCTACACAATTTAAACGCAGCCAGTAATATGTGAATGATGTTTGCACATGGGGAATGGAGGGGAGGGGGGAAGTGAAAATGGACAGTCTTGGGGGGGCGTGTGTCCTAAAAGTTTGAAAACCCCTGCATTACCTTGGTTTTACATAAACTATTTTGAAGTTTTTCTTTTCTTGTATACCTGATATTTTTCTGTGCAGACTGTGAAATACAAAGGGTAAGCAAAATGCATATTAAATACATATACTGTATATTACAGACAGTAATGCTGTCTATGTTCAAGCTCTTTTTATGTTTATTACAGAAACATAAATTGAATTTGTTGACACTTTGATAAATAAACATTATTTAATAAACATAATTATATTGTTTTATTTATTTTTCCCTGTCAGACAATAATGTTTAGCATTAGAGGCCCTCTGTTTTCCTGCAGAAATTGCTACCAACGCATAGTGTGACATTTAATAGACTTGAAGGCTGTTTTCAAGGGGAAGTATTCCAAGTATTCCAAGTATTTAGAACACAGTACCAGGAATAAGCAAAGTAACGGAATACGTTACAAAATACATTTTAAAGCAGGTATTCTGTATTCTGTAACTAAATACATTTACAAAGTATTCTCCCCAACACTGACCCTTAAAATGTTTTTTTTTAAATGCTGTTATTCTAGCTGAAATAAAACAAATCAGACTTTCTCCAGAAGAAACAAAATATTATAGGAAATACTGTGAAATATTCCTTGCTTTGGAAATATTTGAAAAAGAAGAAAAAAAATTCACAGGAGGGCAAATAATTTTGACTTCAAGTGTGTCTAAAGATCTTATTCTGCCTCTGCAACTAAGTTTTTTCAGATGTTATTTTATTTAAAGTAATAAAAGATTATGTTTTTAGATTTAAGTAACTCTGGTTCAAACCACCGCCAACAACTATAAAAAAAAACAATAAAAAAAAAAATAAATAAAATATGTAAAAACTTTAAAAATCACTCTAAATTTGAAATAGCAAAGTGGACATTGCAGCTTTAGAAATAATGCCACTTAAGAAAAATATTGTTGGTATTTTCTTTTTCATACTTTCATTATTTAATTTTTCTAACTTTTTTTTAGCTGATGTAAATAAAATTCATCCTGCTTTCAAAGTTGGAGAGGACAAAACTTCATATTACATTAAGATTCTAATAAACACATTATCATCATATATTGATATATGGATGCTGCTAATATAGTTATTGTTTGTTGTGTGAACATGGTCTTAAATGGTACAAATAAATCTCTCCGCTACATTGCTAAAGGGATAGTTCACCCAAAAATAAAAGTTGTCATCATTTACTCACCGTTTACCTGTTTAAGTTGAACACAACAGAAGATATTTTGTTGGAAACCTTTAACCATTGACTTCCATAGTATTTGTTTTTTCCTACTATGGAAGTCAAAGGGTTTCAGCATTCTTAAAATTATCTTCTTTAGTGTTAAAAAACTCATAAAGGTTTGAAAACACTTGATGGTGAATACATAGTGGCTGCGTACGAAATCACATACTTCCATACTATATAGAATGCTAAAAACAGTATGCAAGCCGAATAGTATGTCTAAATTCAAATAGTATGCGAGAAGTACCTGGATGACTTACTACTTCCAGCAAGATTCTGAAGTGTGCATCGGATAAACGCTATGCTATCCCATGCTGCACCATGAGAGAATTGATGAATAGGGGTGAAATTTAAATTCAGTAGTAGGTGATTTCGGACGTAGCCAGTGAGTACATTTTTGTTTTTGGTTGAACTGTCCCTTAAATGAATTTGTGATCTGTTTTTTTAACAAATGTTTGCTGTATTTTGTAGGTGTTGGATCCAAACATGGACCTCAGGACTGTGAAGCATTTCATCTGGAAGAGCGGAGGAGACCTGACCATTCACTATCGACAGAAATCCACATGAAGACCTCCAACCGCTGTACTGAGCCCGTCACGTTCAACCCACATCACTCTGACTTCCAGAAGAAGCATCCCAGAATGCCCTGCTGTTCTCAGGTTTGACCACCACCTTCAAGGAATGGTTTTTGTGTCTCTATTATCTTTTGCAGTGGCTGAAATAACAGAGCCAGACAGACAGTTGAAGGTTTAAGACTAGAGATTGACGCAGGTGTCATGACATGCTGTGAACTAAGACTTCATCATTCGTCTGCCTTCATTTCAGATTTTTCTTTTGTATATTTATTACTGTTGTGTTTGCGAATGTGTCTTGTCCAGCTTAACAATAATAATAATAATAATGATGATGATACACACATATACTTCCATTCTCAAGTCTGAAACATTCCTGATGGCTTTTCTGATGGAGATCCAGAACTGAAAACATGCTTTTTTTAATCGTCCTTTTTTGTCCTCCACAAGTAAGCAACTTTTATTGTCTAGAATTAATGGGAAGTTCACCCAAAATTAAAAATTAATCTACATTTTTTTTTACTCTGGTACATCAAAGCTTCAAAAGTACAACAAAAAGATGTTCGACCCATGTTGTATACTATCAATATTTTAGTGGTAATCAATATGCAACAAATAAATACAATATAATGTGCTGTTTCATAAAACACACTGACTGTTGTTCACATCATTTCGAAGCAAAAACTCTAGGCTACAAGATCCATTCCTGAAAAATCTTATGTCTTCAGTGTTTTTGATGCATAAATGTTGCTAATGTATTATTGTAGCCCAGTTTGTGCTGTTTACAGTGGTATTTGCTACTTCAGGCTAATTTATATTTCTGCGTCAAGCGCACGTATGATACGGCGCAGCCTACGCGTGGACGCATAGCCCTCGCCGTGGTGGTTGGCGATGTTGACGCGCACCTCTCAAAAAATGTAACGCGTACGTGTAGCGCAAGCTCTTTGATTGGTCGGCTTGGTGGCGCTGACGAGTGTGGGCGGAGGTGAGAGCCGCACGAATGTGATGCAGCGAGTGTTTACAAGTGTGGAGTCCCGTGAAGGAGCTCCGGATGGAGACTGTTGTTTTGTGTTTACCTTATGGTTAAAGTTGTTGCACGTCCGCCGGTTCCCACCTCAAAATGAGCAAATTTGAGCCACTTGTACATTAAGGAAGCGTTCAGAAAAAACAAAACACCAGCGAAAAAACTCAACATAGAGGAACATAAACACCTTACTGCCAGCTAGCGTTTTAGAAGAGTATTGCAGAGCAACAGAAACAGTGCACACATGTGTATGCACGGCTACGCGCAAGGCTTGGGTCACGCCAATCACTTGATGCAGAAGTATAAACCAGGCTCTATACACTACCTGACAAAAGTCTTGTCGCCTATCCCAAGTTTTAGGAACAACAAATAATAACTTGACTTCTAGTTGATCATTTGGAATCAGAAGTGGCTAATATAAAAGGCAAAGGCCTCAAGATTACACTTATTTTACCTAAATAAAATATGATCATGTCTTGATTTTTAATTATTTAATTAGGACAGTAAGATCTGACTTTGCTTAGAAGTGAAGGAAATGAAAGAAAGCGTTCTTGCAGGACTCCCAGAGTTCATCAAGATTCTTTGGATTTATCTTCAATGCCTCCTCCTTCATCTTACCCCAGACATGCTCAAAAATGTCTGGTGTCTGGGCTGGCCAAGTATGAGAAGGAGCACTATTGTGCTGACGAATTTGCCCTCTCCTGTGGTTTGTAATGTAATGGGCAGCACAAATGTCTTGATACCTCAGGCTGTTGATGTTGCCATCCACTCTGCAGATCTCTCACACGCCCCCATTCTGAATGTAACCCCAAACCATGATTTTTCCTTCACCAAACTTGACTGATATCTGTGAGAATCTTGGGTCCATGTGGGGTCCAATAGGTCTTCTGCAGTATTTGTGATGATTGGGATGCAGTTCAACAGATGATTCATCAGAAAAATCTACTTTCTGCCACTTTTCCAAATGATCAACTAGATGTCAAGTTATTATGTGTTGCTCTTACAACTGGGATCGACGACAAGACTTTTGTCAGGTAGTGTAGAGTTAATAAGCATCTAAAAATAACAAAGGGCACATCAGAACTTCTCCATCCCCCCTAAATACCCTCAGACCCCAGAGGATTAAATGATGCACACATATTCATGAGACTGTTAGCAGCCATTAAATAAGATTCATTTCCTATTTTCTTTAAATTTTTTAATTCAAATGTTTATTGGAAAGCACCTGAATTCCATTCTTAGGAGATATAAAACACAGACGTTTTGGCACAATGCCTTCCTCAGTGCGTGACACTGTCTTCTCACTCCACCCTCTTATTCCACATTTTCTTATTCTCATTTTCGTTTCAATATAGCTAACAACACATTACAACATTCACCTGTAAAATGTCTGTGTTTTCTATAGCCTTTATTTTGTAAAATAAAGCTACATAAAGTAATTATTTAACAAGTGCAAATCATGACCTTCTGAATGATATTAACAAGATTAACGCACCAAAATTTAAAAAACCGCTAGCGCACAGTACAGACTTCATTACTGAATTAAATACATTGGTAAAACCTTATTGTGAAGTGTTACCTTTTTGTTTTGTTTTTAAACTTAATACTGGTCGCTATTTAATATTATGCAAATGAGGTTGAGATAGTAATTAGTGGTTCAAAGATGAAAGAACAGCATAAGACACAAGAAGAAGACTAGAGTGAGGAAATGCTGGCTTTATTTTCAGTTTTGGGTCAACTCTTGGACATTTTCCAAACTCAGTTGAGCTGCAGACATCACATGATGAGGCTTTAAGACTGACCTTTCTCAATAAAACTTTCAACTCTTTTCACTCTTGAATTTGTTCCTTTTATATTTCTTTTAGATTGCATGGGTCATATTTTCTATCTCAAAGGCAGAAGTATAAATGCAAACGCTACAACATGGTTTAGTTTAGTGTGAATCTTTTCAGGGGGGTTTACAGGGCATTTAAGGTGTTTTATTTGTAAACCTTGTTTGGTTAACCTTTTGTTTGTAATGCTTTTTATAATGCTTAAAATTTATGTTAAGTAATAAAATCATGTTCATTTTCTAGTTGAAATTGTAATGTATTGGTTAATGGATAAACCTTTAGGGTATACAGTGAACAGATAAATAGTTTGCATTAAGAAAATGACTTTTTGTCCCCCTGAGGATTAAGCATATAAACAACATGATTGCAAATAATTGAAACAAAGCAATATGTCCAAATAGTCAAATGAAAAAAGTACAATATAAATGATTATTGTATAAGCTTTGCAGTTTTATGTAATTTCACTACATGGATAAATTGTGTGTGTGTGCGTGTATGTATATATATATATATATACAAAGTTGAAACCAGAAGTTTACATATACTCTAAAAAAAGGAACATAACCATTTTTTAAAACAATGTCTAATGGTAAATCATACTAAACGTTTACTACTTTAGGTTCGTTAGGATTACCTAAATGATTTACATTTGCTAAATGCCAGAATAATGAGAGAATTGGGTTTTTTTTTTTTATTATTATTAATTTCTAGACAGTCAAAAGTTTACATACATTTCCTTGGTATTTTTTTTTTCAGCTTTGCTTTTAAGCTGTATAACTTTGGTCAAATATTTTGGGTATCCTTCCACAAGTTTCTCACAATAGTTTGCAGGAATTTTGGCCCATTCCTCCCGACAGAATTGGTGTAACTGAGTCAGATTTGTAGGCTGTCTTGCTCGCACAAGCTTTTTCAACTCTGCCCACAAATTTTCTATAGGATTGAGCTCAGGGCTTTGTGATAGCCACTCCAAAACATTCACTCTGTTGTCATTTTAACTAATTTGGCAGTATGCTTAGGGTCATGGTCTGTTTGGAAGACCCAATTGTGGCCAAGTTTTAATTTCCTGGCTGATGTCTTGAGATGTTGCTTCAGTATTTTTTACATAATGTTCTTTCTTCATGATGCCATCTATGCTGTGAAGTGGACCAGTCCCTCCTGCAGCAAAACAGCCCCACAACATGATGCTGCCGCCCCCATACTTCACAGTTGGGATGGTGTTCCTAAGCTTGTAAGCTTTCCCCTTTGTCCTCCAAATGTAACGCTGGTCATTATGGCCTAACTTAGTTCAATCTTAGTTCCATCAGACCACAGGACATGTCTCCAAAAATTTCTTTTTTCCAGTGTAATTTAGCAAATTGTAATATGGCTTTTTTGTTGATTCTGGGTTGTTGATTTTCCCATGTTGTCACACAATGAAGCAGTGTGTTTGAGGTTTTCCTTAAATCCTATTCTACAGTTGTGCCTCTAATTAACTCAAATGTTGTCAGTTAGCCAATCAGAAACTTCCAAAACCTTGACACCATCATCTGAGCTTTTTCAGAGGCATAATAATCTTATTGTATGTAAACTTGACTTTCAAGAAAAGTTATAACAATTTCTCAAAAAATCTCTCTCTCATTATTCTGCTGTTAAGCATAACAGAAACAAATTTGATAATCCTAACTTACCTAAAAGAGAAAAAGTTTAGTCACATTAACATCTGACTTTTTAAAAATGGTTGTGAGCCTTTTTATACAGTTTATGCAAATTTTTAACTGTGTATGTATGTATATATATATATATAAATATATGTATGTATATATATATGTGTATATATATATATATATATATATATATATATATATGTATATATATATATATGTATATATATATATATGTATATATATATGTATATATATATATATGTATATATATATATGTATATGTATATATGTATATGTATATATGTATATGTATATATATATATATATATATATATATATATATATATATATATATATATATATATATATATATATATATATATATATATATACACAGAGTGAGAGAGAGCAATATCACACGAGTAGCAGTGCAATATGGCATTTTAAGATTATAAGGCTGAACAGCATGAAATGCCATCAGTCTACAGTGATTTCCCAGTATTCCTCTGTTGCAATCAGGAGATCACAATAATTAACCCTGAAAAGGCCAAAGCAGCGCCAACACTACCAGACTACTGTTGTGAAAAACGCTAAACACATGTGGGCATTTCTTGTTTCTTTCTTTTTACTGAACTAGTCTCCAGTAACGAAAACAGGAGACTCATTAGAAACAAACAGATGGCCAACCAAAAAATAACTCTGGGTTATACAAAGAGTGGCCAACACAAAATACATACATTCTTGATATGCGAGTCCCATCTCACACCCAGTACACTGCAATTATATGGTATAAATACAGCACTTCAACATACAAAAGAGATCGACTTAGAATGCCACTTACCAGTTTAATAAAGATTTGATCAGCTTTAGTTAGAAATTACGCTGTTTTTATCCTCTAAGGGCTTATTATGCGGTCTCTGTTGCCATCTGTGGATGAACAAAAT
This sequence comes from Danio kyathit, assembly GCA_903798195.1. NCBI lineage: Eukaryota > Metazoa > Chordata > Actinopteri > Cypriniformes > Danionidae > Danio > Danio kyathit. Next base: position 58,680,854 of record LR812520.1, read on the forward strand.
CAACCGTCTCTGCTCTGCTCAAAGACAGGCTAATGGCTGCCGATGCATTGTCTCTCAGAAATGATAAATATTTAAAACAGGCACGATCCTTATAAATAAACTGCATAGCTGCAGTCTAAACAACTACATTCTCGCATAAAAAAGCCTCAAAAGTACATTGATGTCCAACAGAAGCAATATTTGTCAAACTGTAGAGTTTCCTCTGCTTATTGCTGTATGTGGGCGGAGTAATACACAAGGGTGAAGAGGCTGGACGAGTGCTGTTACTGGCAGAATATTGCACACAGCACTAGCCAGACAGAACTGTTGTATAAATGTATGCATCTAATGGTAATAAGATGGACTAGATGTGCTTAAAATAATCACAATACAAAAATACAATAAAGAACAATTTAATTGGTTAAGTAATTTAATTAACTAAACATTAATAAATGGTTTAAAGTATTTTTTATCGTTAGTTCACATTAATTTCAACATCTAATATTGTATTACTACAATCAAAAATTGTATCTCAGTATTTTTCATTGAACTAACAAAGCTGTAACGATTGTATTGCTCATTTCATTTCTTGTTAGTATATTGATTTGATTTGAACGGTAACTTACTGTAAATGTTAACAAATACAATTCTCTGAAAAGCACAGAAGTCAAGTTTTCATGTACACCTTTAAGCACATGCTGTTCATTAGTGAATTCAGCTGAAAAAATAAACCAAGAAAGCAAACACAATTCATGAACATGGTAACAGAAATATGAAGACAGGTAAAAATGGAGCCTTCTTGATGTGCATCACATAAAGAAACAGAAAAAGATGATTGATTGATTGATTCACACACGCACGCACGCACGCACACACACCATCAGTAATGAGAAAACCTTCTATTTTGCTCAAAGCATGTATGAATGCTTTTTAAGCTCATCCAGATCATCAGAGATCTACTAATATACAAATAAAAAAATAAATCAAACAAACCAACAATAGAACAGTTTTACAGCTTTTATATGAAACTTGGTGCAGATGTTTTGCAATAAAGCATGACTATTAAGCACACTGCACTTTTCGCCCCATAGACTTCCATTCATACACATGAGAATGCAGCAGACCAGAAATGCAAGCTTATGCGACAAGTTTCACATTTCGCTGCGTTCAAATGTTCAAGCTTGGTGAACTCTGACCTGTGAAATTGCATCACGTTAGAGCAAAACGCGACCTCTCTGTACAGAAATGTAAAATATGGAGCAATCACTGGCTTCTTCAACCTATAATCACAATATTTTATCGCACCCCTTTTCGCAGTGCCGTACGACAGAATTTCGCCAGCACAAACTCTAGTGTGACCACAGCTTAAGTCATATACTAAACACCTTCTTATAAAAATTTTTTAAATAAAAACAGTGGTCAGCATGAATCTTCCCTTTCTGTTAAACAATAAATTAGCCATGCACTGTTAATTATTAACTAAGGTTTTAAGTTGACGATATTCAGGAATGTGCAGTGGCTGACAAGTCTTGTCTTGTCGTCGATCCCAGTTGTAAGAGCAATGAATAATAACTTGACTTCTAGTTGATCATTTGGAAAAGTGGCAGAAGGTCGATCATCTGTTGATCTGCATCCTTATCATCACTGGAGAGACCTATTGGAACCTGCATGGACCCAAGATTCTCACAAAAATTAGTCAAGTTTGGTGAAGGAAAAATCATGGTTTGGGGTTACATTCAGTATGGGGGCGTGTGAGAGATCTGCAGAGTGGACGGCAACATCAACAGCCTGAGGTATCGAGACATTTGTGCTGCCCATTACATTACAAACCACAGGAGAGGGCAAATTCTCCAGCAGGATAGCGCTCCTTCTCATACTTCAGCCTCCATATCAAAGTTCCTGAAAGCAAAGAAGGTCAAGGTGCTCCAGGATTGGCCAGTCCAGTCACCAGACATGAACGTTATTGAGCATGTCTGGGGTAAGACGGAGGAGGCATTGAAGATGAATTCAAAGAATCTTGATGAACTCTGGGAGTCCTGCAAGAACGCTTTCTTTGCCATTCCAGATGACTTTATTAATAAGTGATTTGAGTCATTGCAGAGATGTATGGATGCAGTCCTCAAAGCTCATGGGAGTCATACACAATATTAACTCTTTTTCTACTGCACCATGACTTTATATTCTATACTGTACATAGGGCTGGGCGATTTTTTCGATTTTTTCGATTAATTCGAATTTACGTTTTAAGACGATTTTATTTTTTATAAAATCGAGAAATCGCGATTTTTTAAATAAAAATATTAAAGCCGCTTTTCCACTATCGTGCCAAACCGTTCTAAACTGTTAGACAACCGTGCTGATTCTGTGTGTTGATGTCGCGGCTCTGTCCCGCAGCCGCCTGTCTCTCCCGCGCGAGCTGCGAGACGGGCGCGCGCCGAGGAGAGGAGAGGAGAGAAGGCTCGACAGGCGGAGGTCCGCTCCTTCATTCTAATCATCCACCCGCCCGCACATATTATTTTATCTGATATATATATCCGCACCCGATCGCCACTTTAATAATTCTAATTCTTTGTTTTAAGCATGATGATAGGTGTAACTTTCTCCGCAATGTCCGGCGGCAGAGTAACAGCTCGTTAATTCATGCTCGAGCAAATGATGAGACGGACAAAAGTACTCGATGCATGCCCTTCTTTTACTTATTTCAGTGTTTTCAGTTTCACAGTGCAAAACAGCTCCCGGGTGGAATTACTGAAGTAAACATAAAACAAAAGAGCAGCATTTTGCTAAATGCTATAGTCCTTTATATCCTGATATGCTGTGTTGATTCATTTGTTTTTTTATATTTAACTTGATGCATTCGTTATTTAATGTTTGAATACTGAAATCATTTAAATGGTTATATTTTACCATCAAAATGTAGTATATTTTATATCATTACCAACTTTTGATATAAAACCGCTGTTATTTTATTGATTGTTATGAAATAATTTAAGCTATATTTTTATTAGTGAAAGTGCCCGCTCACTTTGACAAGGCCTGTCTAAATATATATTTCTGCCATGCCACTAATACAGATAAACTATTGTTGCATTATCATTGTTTATTTTTCTGTTATTTGAAATATTTATTTCCCCTCCAATCCTTTTCAATCTTCACGTTACATTTTGGTCATTTTCTCTCCAAAAAAAATTGCCCAAAGCTGCACAACATATGACCTCTACATAAATACGGGTGCTGTGATTTCTATTGTAGCTATGTTTAGCATCCCTATATGAGAGAGTTCCATAACCACGTTTAGTCACACAGTTGCTTTTCTTTTACAAGTGAGCATGAAAAAAACTAGTTTCGGCATTTATTTAAATTTAAATGAACAAGGTCAACTGGTAAGGTAGTTACACAGTAAAAACAAAATTAATAAAAAAAATAAATAAAAAAAAAATCGAAATCGTGAATCGGTCAAACTTTATGAAAAAAAATCGAGATTTTTTTTTTTTGCCATATCGCCCAGCCCTAACTGTACATTATTTCTGTTAAGTGACAAGACTTTTGTCTAAGCAAAGTCAGATCTTACTGTCCTAATTAAATAAATAAAAATCAAGGCATGATCATGTTTTATTATGGTAAAATAAGTGTAATCTAGAGGCCTTTGCCTTTCATATTGCCACTTCTGATACCAAATGATCAACTAGAAGTCAAGCTATTATTTGCTGTTCCTAAAACTTGGATAGGCGACAAGACTTTTGTCAGGTATTTTTGTTTGGTTTGTATTTTAAATGATAGCTATTTTAGCACTTGTGATTAGTTATTTAGTATAATTTCTTGCCCAGCATAAATCAAATGTAAGTGTTTCAACTCTTCTCATTTACTTTAGTACCACTGAAGGTTTTTTGTTTAAAGTAATGGTTTAAGTTTTATAGCTTTAATTTTAAATATAGTAATCATTCATTACTATCATGACCCCTTTCAAACATTTAGTCATTATTATTAAACAGTCAAATCAACAAAAGCAAAAAAAAAAATATATATATGTATATATATTTAATGATTTTAATTTGACAGTCTGTATGTGCCACAATAGAGGTTATGTCTGGTAGTGTGTATTAATGTTCAGGCGTGAGTGTTTTCTGTGATCTGCTGAATGCGGTCTGCCAGTTCCAGACAGTGTAAGATCCTGTTTCTCTCCGCCTGGAGCTCTGCGGCTGAAACTTCCCCCTGCAGCTTCCGGCTGAACAGCAGCAGATCCTGCATGAAGAGCCCGACCGGCTCACGCTGACCTGCTGGAAGATCTGTGATCGTCACGTCCTGAAAGCGAAACTCCACGTGTTTGGCTCTGCCCAGACCCGGACCACGTTCCTCAATCCAAGTCAGAGGCCTGCGGCAGAAGCAGCTTTGAGCAACTTTTTTGAGTTATAAATGATCATAAAAAGGTAAAACATGAAATGGTGAACAGATGTTCACCGATATCTACATAGTAAAATAAGGCGAAAGTAAAATTCTGCAAAAGCAGTTTAAAGTACAAATGAAATCAAAGCTAACCATATGATTTTGTTAGCTCACATTGCTAGTTTTGTGGTGAACATGTCATCTGTGCAGGTCATTAAGAAAAAAACTAATGTTTGTCCCTGTAATCTAAAATTGAAGTCCGAAAAAGCACTTCCTGTTTGTTTTCAGTTAAATTCTCAGATTACATCGGTCTGAGGTATTGGGCGGGGCTAACATAACCACGCCCCTCCAACTGTCAGTTTTGACAACAAACAGAAATGGAGAGCTTGGGCCTGTTTCAGTAATGAGGTTCAACCAACTCGGAGTTTAAACTTGAACTCTGAGTTGATTTACCGAGAGATTAAAAACTTTTTGGTTTCAAAATAGCTGATCTGGGTTGGGTCAATCAACTTTGAGTAGACCAACTCAGAGTTAAGCGCGCACACCACGACTATAAAAAGGCATTATCAATGGAGCGCAGATATTACGAGTTCTCCAGCTGAACTTGATGTGCTCATGCAAAGTTATAGCAAATATGAGCATATATTTAAAAAAGCAACAGTGAGACAGAGACAGTTGGCATGGGAAAACAGCTGCTCAAGTTAATGTGCAAGTTTACATTTAAAGGATTTAAATATTTAAGTATATTTAAAAAAAGTAATGTAATGTGTGACGTTTATTAAATTTTCACTTGAAAAAGTGGAGAATTGGCCGTAATTTTAAAGTTATTTCAGATGTAATTGCATTAAATTAAATATGCTACTGCATAGTTTCTACAACAAATTTGACAAAACAAGAATGCATATAACCTTAGCTTAATGTTCAGTGGAAAGTTTAATTTAAGGTTTTTACACAGGTTGATCAGTTTTAATAGAAAAGTGCACTTGTGTGTCTGCCTCTATTATTGATCAAGTGATAGAGGCTGATATGACATTTAGAATGCAAGCAGAACTAACAAATAGTTTTTAGATTGAGTAATAATCCTATTAATCTAGTTACAGTAAATGTCGAAGCTCAGTGAATTTAAGCTAATTAATTATTAAAAAAAGGACGAGCCATACTCATGTGACTTTGTTCTTTGTGTGACTGAAATGTAGGCAATAGCTATGTTTCCATCCAAAAATATTAATAAAATCTATGTGCAAAACTGGAATATCGCATAAGAGACGTGTGAATAAAGCAGCGTTTCCATCCAACGAGTCAAATAAAATAAAATCGTCACTTCCTGATTAACTGCCGCCAAATATCAACATTAAAAACAGAATTTACTGCGGTAGAGGAAGCTGCATCAATCTTTTCTTTACTTAATAAATGTACTTGCGCCTCAGAAGACAATGCTGACACACAATGAACACAAGGGGGCGTTTGAAGCCATGAGACACGGAGAACAGACGCTCTTGACACGCTCCAGACTCTCTGGAGGTCATTAATATTATAATAATGCTGAAACAGTTAGGGCGTTTTAGAATGACCAAAATAACATTTCAGATGTTTTACAGTGTGCTCAGCCTGCTGTGGTTTGTCTATTCACACACTATTTCATCATTCTCTTAACAAACCTTTTTACTGCGTATAAGTAGTTCAGTAAAAGTGTTTCCTTAGTTTATGCGCATCTTTTCTTATCGAATAAAAAGTTTCTCCTACTCAGTTATGCGCATGTTTTTTTATGCGTATTTTCAAGTTATGTGCATCATGGCGTTTCCATCAATCGTTTTTATGTGCATATCCAAAATGCGCATAAAAATAGGTGGGTGGAAATGTAAGGCTAAGGCAAGAAATGCCGCTTTGTCTTTGGAGACCGACAGAAACTCAGAGTTTAGAGAATAAAACCTGCTCCTGACCAGGTTTGGTTCACAGAGTAAGTTACCACGGTAACTGACTCTAAGTTAAAGTTACCTCACTTTCAGAAACAGGCTTGACTTACCCTGCTTTCTCGAGTTTGACAATCCCAGAGTTTCTCTCATTTCAGGGTTAAAATACTCTGAGTTTTCACTTAACCTCCTTTCTGAAACGGAGCCCAGGAGGTGTCTATTAGGTTGTAATAACTCTCCCCAAACCCTTTTCCTGAAAGCCTTTCTGAATGAAATGCCTATTTTACTACATCCAATCACCTCGCAGTAGAAAAACAAGCCACGCCCACTGTTTTCTCATTTAATATTCATTTTCTCTAGGAACTGCGTCACAATAGGAAACAATGAATGGTTGCAGCTTCCGGATCATGTGGACTTTTACAACCACAAAAATGACCTCTAGAGTGAAAAGCTCAGTTTTGACCATATTTGGAAGGTTATGAAATATTAATGATCTCTGTTATGGCAGGAATTAAGATCAACCTCCACATAAACAGATGATTTTTTTAAGGTTATTGGCCTCCTTTCACTCCAGAAAAAAGACAGTCAGAGCTGGGTAACATGGCATGATGTGTAAACATGCATTAAACACTTATATTCAGCAGTTTATCATGGGTTTGTTGCCTCTTCACAAAACTACACTGCAAATTTCACAATGTACTCATTAAACTAACAAAATATAGATTTAAACTATCTTTATGCCTCTCTGAGGTGGCGCTGAATACATTTTTAATCTGTATATCCTGCATTTTGCATTTGAAAAAGCTTTTAAACAAATGAGACGCATGTTTCACAGAACTGCTGCTTTACGCCGTTCACACAGGGCATCAACACTTGACCGAGGGCCTGTCTGAAGCTTACACTGACATGATCGTTATAGTTACAACAGTCAATCACATCCAGCTTGGACTGTGAAACAAAAAGGCACAAAAGTAGCAGTAGTAGTGTATAAATATCATAAAGCACTGGGTGATTACCAACCATGATATGCTTCACTTCCCTTTGAACAGACTGCTATTTGATGTTATACGAACGTGATTGGCTAGTGCCTGCATTAGTATTTGCATAAAATGACAGCCTTGAGCAATGGACCCAGGACAACGACAGATCCACAATATACTCAGTGGGAAACATTAGTCTCCATGCATCTCCCATTTTCAAAATAAGAGTCACACATACATAGTAAGTTTAAAACTAGCTTAAATAAACTTAAAAATAAGGAGAGAAAAATGATAATTGTTGCAATCTCACTAGGCCAGTCATATGCTTCGTCGGGTGTGCATATTAATGATCTCATCTAGATCATCACAGTCTGTGTTTTTGTTCAAACTGGCCTGTTTTTCCTCAGGAACTTTACAATTCACAGGAAACAATTGTGTTTGAGGCTCATGGTATGTAATGTTTATTATGACACCTTTTAAATGGATAAAATTTACATTTATATATCTAGAGCTGAAATATTTTGCGCATGGGGTTTTTATTTTTATAAATTGTAAAAATCTAGTCATAATCTAAGTAGTTTCATGACCTCAAATTTATTGAAATAATGCACAGCAATGAACTTAATGAAGTGCAAAACTATAAAAAAAAGTGATACACTATTAAAAAGAAAACTTTGAACATGTTCATTCAGAAGTTTGTGGCCTATAATTTCTTTTAAATAAAATACTTTTATTAACCAAGAATGACGAAAAGAGAAAGTAAAGACATTTATGATTCAAAGTATACAGTATTAAAAAGCGCCAATGTTTTCCACAGTGATATTAATAATAGAGGTTTCTTGAGCAGTGAATTATCGTATCAGAATGATTTCTGAGAATCATGTGACACTGAAGATGAGTAGTAATGCTGGAATTCAGCTTTGCATCACTGTGACTACGTTTACATGAACACCAATACTCTGATTTTAATATGATAAAGACAATACTATATAATGATTAAGGGTCTACCATGTAAACAGCGATATTTGATTACCTTAATGCGAGTAAAGTCATAATCGAGCTAAACAAAAATCGAATTAAGAAATGTGGACTATGTCCATTGTAGTGGCATTATTAAAATGCAGCACATACATGTAAACACCGCAGTCAAACTATTACTGTTGTGTAGGACATTTTGCGACAGGATAGTCCGTATACACAATGCTGTTTGACAATATTCTCTGCACTTACAGAGCCAGTAAAGGATCACAGACACCTGCATTAAATGCGGAAGTTTTTCCTTTCCATTCAGTGTGAGGTATCAAATTCCATTAAAACAACACTCTTCCAGCAGTCCTTACTTCATAGACGCATCCAATACCTCAGTTTGTCCTAGGGCATGAATGAAATGTTCCTAAATGAAAGTGAAACTGCCGAACTGCAGTTAAAGTCAACAAATTAAAAATGAAACACTGGAAATTACATAAAACACCGGAGTAAATGTTGGATAGACGCAGTGACGTTAATCAATCTATGTGCTAGAACATGTTAAACAGGATCATGATAGAAACATTTGAAAAGCAACTCATGTAAACACCTTAATCATATTATTGTCTTATTCAGATTAAGGCAAATATTTCCATTACTGATGTCCATGTAAACGTAGTCAGTAATAAATTCCATTTTAAAGCATATTCAAATAGAAAATGCCTATTTTTAAATAGAAAGCATAAGCAATCTAAAACGCATAGTATTTCACCATATTGCAGTATAGTAGACTCACTTGTGCTGCTGTGTCAGTAAGTGTGCCGTCATCTTCATGTACTTGTTCTCCTTCTCCTCCACCAGATCTACTGAAGTGGCTGTGAGCTCTCCAAACAGATCCACCAACCACGTCAGTCTGGCGATACCACTGAAAGACGGGAAGCCAAAGTTTGCCTTTAGGGGACCACCTGACAGAGAAAAATAACATTACTTAAAGCCAGCATAAAGATACAGTTGAAGTCAGAATTATTAGCCCTTCTGTGATTTATTAATTTCAAATATTACCCAAATGATGTTTAACAGAGCAAGGAATTTTTCACAGTATTTCCTTACATATTTTTTCTTCTGGAGAAAGTCTTATTTGTTTTATTTTGGCTAGAATAAAAGCAGTTTTTTTAATTTTATAAAACCATTTTAAGGTCAATATTATTAGCCCCCTTAAGCAATATTTGTTTTCGATTGTCTACAGAACAAACTATTGTTATACAATGACTTGCCTAATTAACCCAGTTAAGCCTTTAAATGTCAGGTTAAGCGGAATACTAGTATGATGAAAAATATCTAGTCAAATATGGCCCAGCCGGGATTCAAACCAGCGACCTTGCTGTAAGGCCACAGTGTGACCATGCTGCCTACTGGAAATTTTATTAAAAAAAAAAAAATAAATAAAAAAAAAACAGGAAGTTGAACTGTGCATCATTATTTTGTCATTACCGGTGAAGTGCAGCTTTCCTTCCCCCAGTATTTTCCCAGATATGTCTTTTTTCAGCTGTTTGAAGTCAGGAGTGAAGAGCTCGATGTGTTCCTCATGAAGCACCAGACCTGAGGATTCAATACAGATGATGAAACATTCAGTTCATCGTATTTTTTTTGCCATTTTATAATATGAATATAAATAATACATGATATGAACGCTTAGGGCGTCATGGTGGCGCAGTGGGTAGCACGATTGCTTCACAGCAAGAAGGTCGCTGGTTTGAGCCTCAGCTGGGTCAGTTGGCATTTCTGTGTGGAGTTTGAATGTTCTCACAGTGTTCACGTGGGTTTTCTCTGGGTGCTCCGGTTTCCCCCACAGTCCAAAGACATGCGGTACAGGTGAATTGGGTAGGCTAAATTGTCCGTAGTTTATGTGTGTGAATGGAAGTGTATGGGTGTTTCCCAGTGATGGGTTGCGGCTGGAATGGCATCCGCTGCGTAAAACATATGCTGGATAAGTTGGCAGTTCATTCCGCTCTGGCGATCCCAGAGTGATAAAGGGACTAAGCCAAAAAGAAAATGAATGAATGAATGAATGAATGCATATTGATGATATTAAAGAGATAGATTTATTGAAAATGAAAATTCTGTCATCATTTACAAGTTGTGTGAAGTAACAAATTATAAATACTCAAATTACTGTAACCCAGTAGGTTTCCTCAGGAATTGTAATTTACTAAGTAGTTTTTAAATGTGTACTTTTACTTTCACTTGAATACATTTTTAGTGCAGTATCGGTACTTTTACTCCACTATTTTCCTTCAACCTGCAGTCACTACTTTATTTTTTCGTCTATGGCGATTGGCTAAAGTAGAATAATTAGTCTTATGATTCCAATCCAAATCCAATCCAATCAAATTACATGATAGAGAACAACATCAAGACACAGAAGACACAAAATCATTACACTCAATGACTGAGCGACTGTTTAGATGATGATTAAGATGCGTACTGTATGAGGACTGAAATGGTCTTAAACAATAACAATGCACTACAGAATGTTACGTTTTCACACACATCATGTGCACGCATAAATTACATGTAAACCCCTTTGCAAAGGGTACCAAGCAGGCCTAAAGGGTACCATAAGGCGGAGCTAGACGCGCAGCTGAACGCTAATGGTTTACAGAGAAACGTCAGTCGCAAAAGCAGGAGAATGAAAACAAAGGAACCGCCATGTTTTAAATACAGTTGAGACATTACATCGTAATACTATATGCATATAATAACGAGCCATGGTTGACCCAAGCTCAAACAAACCCTGTCGTCATCTTGATGTACGGCCACAAAGACAAGAAGAACAAAATCTGCTGTGTTCTGTTGTTGTTTTACGAGGCCGTCTAAAAATGCGATCGGTTTCGCTTTCTCCAGGGAGCTCGCGATTGCGTATATATTTGATAATAACGAACTTCTTGAGCTGATGATAATAACGTGTGCGTGATTATTGAAGTGCTTCCGACATCTGATCCTTTCAGAAAAGAAAAGGACAAATGAGAGATCTAATCGCTAAAAAACAAAGGAGAAGCCCGACAAAACACAGGAGCAAATTGTTTCAGCAACCTGAATCATGAACAAACTGCCATGTTTATCATCGCCTTTTGGACTATTATAAACTCGTAATGACGGAACTACTTTCTAACAGAGGTTACATGTGCTGGTGAAAATTAAAGACCATATGAGAGGTTTGCTCTGACTGTGGGCTATATTCCGTGTTGTTTTTAAACCCAAATAAGGACTAAATGTATCCTGTGTGTAGTTTTTCTGTAATTAATAACATATTGGAGACTGTAAGAGCCTGTATGCGTTCATATACAGTGAGGGAAATAAGTATTTAATCACATTGTGATTTTTCAAGATCTCCTACTTAGAATGGAGGGGTCTGGAATTTTTAGTATTGGTGCAATTCCACTGTGAGAGACAGAATCTAAAAATAAAAATGCAGAAATCACATTGTATGACTTTTTAACAATTTATTTGTAAATTACTGTGTGAAATAAGTATTTGATCACTTGCTTTTCAGCCAAATTTCTGACCCTCAAAGACCTGTTATTTTGCTTAAAATAGTCCAGCTAGACTCTGCTCATGATTCTAATTTAGTAGCACTTGTTTGAGGTCACTAGCTGTCATAAAGACACTTGTGGACCCCACAATCAGTCAAAAGTCTAAGTAGCAACATGGCCAAAACCAAAGAGCTGTCAAAAGACACAAGAGATGAAATTGTAGACTTTCATAAAGCTGAAACTGCTACGGGGCAATTGCCAAGAAAGAGCAACTGTTGGAGCAATTGTCAGAAAATGGAAGAGGCTAATGATGACTGTCAATGTCCTTCAGACTGGGGCCCCACCGAAAAACTCTCGTGGGGTATTAATGATGCCAAGAATGGTCTAGAATCAGTCCAGAATTATGCGGGAGGAGCTGATCAATGCCGTGAAGAGAGCTAGGACCACCGTTTTCAAGGGTACTATCAGTAATACAGTAAGATGTCATGTTTTAAAACCATGCATCGCACAGAAGGTTCCCCTGTTTAAGTTAGCCCATGTCACGACCCATCTGAAGTTTGCCAGGGACCATCTGGATGGTCCAGAGTATTCATGGGAGAAAGTCCTGTGGTCAGATGAGACCAAAGTAAAACTTTTTGGTCTTAATTCTATTCACCGAATTTGGAGGAAGAAGAATAATGTGTATCATCCCAATAATACCATACCTACAGTGAAGCATGGGGCTGGAAGCATCATGCTCTGGGGTGTTTTTCTGCACAGGGGACAGAATGACTGCACTGTAATAAGGAGAGGATGAACATGGCCGTGTATTGTGAGGTATTGGACAAAAACCTCCTTCCCTCAGTGTCACGGCATTAAAGATGGGTCGTGGCTGGGTCTTCCAACATGACAATGACCCAAAGCACACAGCCAGGAAAACCAAGGAGTGGCTTTGTAAGAAGCATAACAAGGTTTTGGAGTGGTCTAGCCAGTCTCCAGATCTAAATCCAATAGAAAATCTTTGGAGGGAGCTAAAACTCTGTGTTGCTCAGCGACAGCCCTGAAATCTGACAGATCTAGAGAAGATCAGTGGGCAAAATCCCTCCTTCAGTGTGTGCAAACCTGGTGAAGAACTACAGGAACCCTTTGACCTCTGTAATTGTTAACAAAGGCTTCTGTACTAAATATTTTAAATGCTTGACTCAAGTGATCAAATACTTATTTCACACAGTAATTTACAAATAAATTGTTAAAAAGTCATACAATGTGATTTCTGCATTTTTATTTTTAGATTCTGTCTCTCACAGTGGAATTGCACCTATACTGAAAATTCTAGACCCCTCCATGATTTCCAAGTAGGAGATCTTGAAAAATCACAGTGTGATTAAATACTTATTTCCCTCACTGTATGCTGCATTTATTTATTTATTTATTTTGTATATTTGCAGATGTTACAGTAGGCTATTTCGCACATTCATTGATCTGCAGTTATAATCAAATCATGTTCATAGAAAGGTTAGTAATGAACATTTATACACAAGTATTTATGTGTATAAAGCATCTGTTTTGTGAGACATGCTTCTCGTATATGTGAACGACCCATACAGCTTTACTTGACATTTTCTCGAGCAAGAATGACGTCGACTGAAACTTTATGTCGTACACCAGAGGTGCTCAACCCTATTCCTGGCGATCGACCTTCCTGCAGTTTACACTTGCAGCCCTTATCAAACACACTTGCCTGTAATTATCAAGTGCTCCTCACGTTCTAAATAATTGGTTCAGGTGTGTTTGATCAGGGTTGGAGCTGAAATCAGCTGGAAGGTCGATCGCCAGGAACAGGGTTGAGAACCCCTGTCGTACACCATACCCTTGGTATCCTTTAGGCAGTGGAAACGCAAGCCTGATAAAGGTGACCCGCACCGACTCATACAGTACTGTACCAGTCAGTGGAAACGGGCCATTTTACTCATTCTTTGAGTAATATTTACAACAGATACTTTACTTGCACTATATTTTTGAGCAAGTAATGGTACTTTTACATGACTATTTTCAGTACTCTTTCCACCACTGTCATTTACTCACATTCAAGTAGTTCTAAACCTTTCTGAACACATAAGAAGATATTCTGAAGAATGTTGTGGGGAAAAAACAACCATTGACATCCATAGTAAAAATGGCAATGGCTGATGCTTTCCAACATACTTCAAAATATGTTCATCAGAAGAAAGAAATGATGACAATCATTTCAGGCTGAGCTATTTCTTTAAAAAAACAACTCTTGAGCAACAAATTAGAATGATTCCTGAATAATCATGTGACACTAAAAATTGAAGAACAACACTAATAATTCAGATTTGCGGCAGAGTAATAATGTAACACCCAAAAATGTAATTTACTCATCATTTACTCTACCTCTAGTGCTTCTAAACCTTTATGAACAGAAATGGTTTGAGGAGGAGGTGTCTGTTGAGTTGTAATAACTCTTCCCAAACCCTGCTCCCGATCTTTCTGAATGAAATGCCTACTTCACTGTCCAAGCAGATCGCAGTAGAGAAAAAAAAACAAGCCACGCCCACTGTTTACTCATTTAATAGTCCGTTTATAATTAAACAGTTCATATTAAATAATATTTCAGAATTTCACTAGTTATACTATCATTTGATGGCCAAATATTAATGGTTTGTCTCACCCTTTTGTTGAGCCAGATTCCACAGATCCACAGCAGTGGTGTGGCTGAGGGTCATGGGATACTCCACACACACATGCTTTCCTGCCTCCAGAAACTGCCTGAGATCCAGCAGATCAGAGGAGAGACAATCATTTCAAAGAGAGAGACGTTTAAACTAGCATGTGAGGTATGATTATGAATATTATGTGTGGGTTTGTGGGTATGTGTGCGTCACCTGATGTTCTCTTCATGGCTGGTGTTTTCTGTGCATATAAATGCCACATGGATGTCGTCTCTGCTCAGTGCTTCAGTCATACTGATCTGCTTCACACCCTGCTGATCTTCGAGACTCCTCCTACAGACACATACAAATAAATGTTTAAGGCCGAGAGGCTTGAAAAATATATTTGATCCCTTAAAGAAACAAAAACTGACAGAAACAAAACAAGATGTCCTTAGGGAAAAAAAATAAAAAATCTTTTTGAAATCAGATATAAATACCTAGCATTTAGTGGAACACTGCTCTTATCAATAATTATATAATATTAATACAAAATTATATATATATATATATATATATATATATATATATATATATATATATATATATATATATATATATATATATATATATATATATAGTTTGTAATTTTTTTATGAATTGAATTTAAATGTATCATCTTTCTATTTTTAAAGATGTTCAGTGACAAAAATATTTTTTATAAATATATCCATTTACTCATTTATGCTGAGCACATAAATATATATATATATATTGAAGTCAGAATTATTAGCCCTCGTTTATTTTTTTTTCCCCCAATTTCTGTTTAACGGAGAGCCGATTTTTTTAAGACATTTCTAATCATAATAGTTTTAATTACTCATTTCTAATAACTGATTTATTTTATCTTTGCCATGATGACAGTAAATAATATTTTACTAGATATTTTTCAAGACACTTCTACACAGCTTAAAGTGACATTTAAAGGCTTAACTAGGTTAATTAGGCAGGTTAGGGTAATTAGGCAAGTTATTGTATAACGATGGTTTGTTCTGTAGACTATCGAAAAAATATAGTTTAAAGGGGCTAATAATTTTGTCCTTAAAAATGGTCCAAAATTATACATGCACAGCAAAAATTCCAGTGTTAAAAATACATTGTAATTTTTTTGGTGTTGTTCAGTGTTAAAAACAGAGTACATTTTAATCCACGAGTGTGAAAGAGTATATTTAAGAGTTTTTTTCAGTGTTAAACTTTTAACCCAATATGCAGTGCATTTCCCACTGTATGTACACTGATTTTTTGCGGTGTACCCTTATAATATTTCGACTTAAAATTACATTTATTCAAACACCAAGTTTAGTTTTTTTGACCGAAAATGACACAGGCTTCTCCCAAGTGTAATGTAATGTATTTTTTATTTAATGGCATGTCAGCAACAAGGCTATTTTCATGGCAAGAACATTTCAATAATAAATATATACTTAAAAACAATAAACAAAGATTTTTAGTGTTAATACATGATAAAAAATGTTAAAATTTTTCCTGGTGTCACTTTGTTAAACATGTCCATAAGAGAGTTTGTTTCATAAAAAAAAGTCTTCTGGAATCATTAAAAGCAGGACAGTCCAGTAGAATGTGTTTTACTGTGAGGGGAATTGGGCAATACAAACATTGAGTAGGGTCTTCACCTCTGAGCAAAAAAACATGGGTTATACTTGTATGTCCAATACGGCATCTGGTAAAAATCACTTGATCAAATCTAGTCTTAAAATGTCTTAAAACTCTGTTTGAGATTTTTCAGGTTGCATTTCATACAATTTGTTGGCGTCTCCTAAAAGATAATTAGATGATGTACATTGTGGAAAAAATATTTCTCAGCTTTTATTTTCATTTTAACGAAAAACTCAAAAATTTTACATTTTAACAAAAAAAGTCAAAATTGACCAGGGGTATGAATAATTTTGGCCTTGACTGTATATATGTGTATGTGTATATAGTTAAAGTCAGAATTATTTTTGTTTAGTGGAAGATTTCTGTTTAGATTAGAAGATTTTTCTCAACACATTTCTAATCATAATAGTTTTAATAACTCATTTCTAATAACTGATTTATTTTATCTTTGCCATGATGACAGTAAATAATATTTGACTAGATAGTTTTAAGATATTAGTACGCAGCTTAATGTGACATTTAAAGGCTTAACTAGGTTAATTAAGCTAGTTAGGGTAATTAGGCAAGTCATTGTATAATGATGGTTTGTTCTGTAGACAATCTAAAAATAAATATTGCTTAAGGGGGCAAATAATATTGACCTTAAAATGGGTTTTAAAAAATTAAAAACTGCTTTTATTCTAGCTGAAATAAAACAAATAAGACTTTCACTAGAAGAAAAAATATTATAGAAAATACTGTGAAAAATTCCTTGCACTGTTAAACATCATTTGGGAAATATAAAAAAAATAAAATAATAATAAATAAAAAAATAATATATAATTTTGACTTTAGCTGTATATATATTACTGTTGGACGGACATTTTTGACTTTTGGTCTTCATCATAAATTATATATTTTTTAATTGAGATAATACACAGCAAACTGTCCCTCTCTGAAAGACAAAGTACAGTACAAACATACACAAAGCAATAACATATTAAAAACATGAAGAAACCATAGCTGCTTTCATCTTAGAAATAAACACATTATCTGTATAATTATTAATATTTTTTAATTCTGCAAGCATGCGTTCAATTGATCAAAAGGGACAGTAAAGACATTTATATTATGAAAGATGAATTGCTACTTTTATTAATAATAAAAAAAGAAAGTTAAAATCAACTATTCACAGTTAAATAACATTACACAACTTTTCTCGAAACAAACTATTTTTTAAACAAAAAAATGTAATAAGTAATATTAGAATGTATAACTAACATAATTATCATTAAAATAATATAACTAATTAATAAATATAATTCATTCATTTTCCTTCAGCTTAGTTCCTTTATTAATCAGGGGGTCGCCACAGTGGAATAAACCACCAACTTATCCAGCATATGTTTTACGCAGCGGATGCTGCAACCCAGTACTGGGAAACACCCATATACTTTCACATTCACACACATACACTACGGCCAACTTAGTTTATTCAGTTCACCTATACCACATGTCTTTGGACTGTGGGGGAAACCGGAGCACCCAGAGGAAACCCACGCCAACACAGAGAGAACATGCAAACTCCACACAGAAATCCCAACTGATCCAGCCGAGGCTTGGACCAGCGACCACTGTGCAGTGAGGCGACAGTGCTAACCACTGAGCCACCATGTCACCCCTAATATAATTCAATAATAATAAAAATCCTTAAAGCAAATAAAAATAATACACATAATAAAAATATAAATCCTGAAATACAATATTTCTCATGATTTTTTTTTTTTTATAAAATATGAAGCACAATATTATAGACTGGTTCTTTTATGCATTGCATGTATGAGGCTACTGAAACTGCACACACAGCTGCAGCTGTAATCTACATCTTGTGTTCTACGAGGTCAAAGGACAAAAACACAGACCTTGACACAAAGCCTCTGATGCTGATCTGTTCTGCGGCGCTGGACGAGAGAGGAGCCAGTAAATCTCTCATTCTCACAGATCCTGCAATGCCAATTCCAACAACCACTGATCCCAGCATGATTCCTGCATCAAGACAACACAAACACACACATACAGTTGAGTCAGAATTATAAGCCCCCCTCAATTATTAGCCCCCCCTGTATACTTTTTTCCAAAATTTCTGTTCAACTGAGAGAAGATTGTTTTCAACACATTTCTCAACATAATAGTTTTAATAACTCATTTCTAATAACTGATTTATTTTATCTTTGCCATGATGACAGTGAATAATATTTGACTAGATATTTCTCAAGTAGTTTTCACTAGTATTCAGCTTAAAGTGACATTTAAAGACTTAACTAGGTTAATTAGGCAGGTTAGAATAATTAGGCAAATCATTGTATAACGATGGTTTGTTCTGTAGACAATCTAAAAACAAATATAGCTTAAGGAGGCTAATAACATTGACCTTAAAAGAGTTTAAAAAAAATTAAAAACTGCTTTTATTCTAGCCGAAATAAAACAAATAAGACTTTCACCAGAAGAAAAAATATTACAGGAAATATCTTGAAAAATTCCTTGCTCTGTTCAACATCATTTGGGAAATATTTGAAAAATAAGAAAAATTCACAGGAGGGTGAATAATTTGGACTTTAACTGTACATTACCTACACATGTAACCAGTGTGCTTACAGAGTTTACTTCAAACTTATGTAAATGCTGCATGATCATTCAAATGAAGACATGAATAAGGCTAAACCTAACATGAAATAGGCCATGTCAGGCAGAACATCTGAAGACAAGTCAATGAAAAGCTAATATCATGACAGGGCAGCTCAACTGCTTTGAGAGGAAAGAAGATGTGTGCTTGTGTCTGATAAAAACTGAAACCCGAGCACAAGTCACACTTCAATTCTAGAGAAAACACACACACACACACACACACACACACACACACACACACACACAGTTGAAGTCAGAATTATTAGTCCTCCTTTGATTTTGTTTTCTTTTTTAAATATTTCCCAAATGATGTTTAACAGAGCAAGGAAATTTTCACAGTATGTCTGATAATAATTTTTCTTTCTGAAAAAGTCTTATACGTTTTATTTTGGCTAGAATAAAAGCAGTTTCTAATTTTTTAAGAACCATTTTAAGGTCTTTAAATATTATTAGCCCCTTTAAGCTAATTTTGTTTTCGATAGTCTACAGAACAAATCATCATTATACCTTAACTTGCCTAATTACCCTAACCTGCTTAGTTAACCTAATTAACCTAGTTAAGCCTTCAGTTCAGGGAGGCTAATAATTCTGACTTCAACTGTATATACACACACACACACACACAGTACAAATAAAATAAAGCTCTCATCATTTACAGCAGTTCTTTCAAACTTGTTTGAGTTTCTTCTGACAAACACAACAGAAGATATTTGGAGGAATGTTACAATCCGGTAACCATTAACTGCTATAGTGTTTGTGTTTCCTAGTATGGATGTCACTGATTAGCAGCTTCCACCATTCCTCAAAATATCTTCTTTTGTGATCAACAGAAAAATAAACTTACAAAGTTTTGGAAATGTTCATTATTGGATGAACTATCCTTTTAGCGGAAAACAAATCATGCTTAAGTTAGAAAATGGGAGACATTTTATACGTTGTATTTTAATCATTTTTGTTCTTTGTTACTTTTATTTCTTATACTTGTATTTTATGTTTCTTGTATTCTTGTTTATGTAGAGTATGGCTAGGCCGATAAACGATATCAAATCAAATCGCAATAAAATTTTTGTCGATAACAATGATAAGCTCTGGACATTTGTACTCGATATTGATCCTAAGAGCCAAACACACAGCAGAAATATGCCTCAACAGGAATCTATAATTGTGTTGATACTAGAGATTAACCAAATTTTTGGTCACTGAAAATTATCGGCCGAAAATAGGTCATGCTGCTTCAGCCAGTATTGTTTAGCACACTCGTTTCAAAAGTTTCAAAAGTGGAAGCATTAACAACTTATATCGAAATATATATCGCTATCGTTCAATATGAAAAATTATTATCGAGATTATATTTTTGCCATATCAACCAGCCCTAATGTAAAGCACTTTAAATTACTATTGTGTATGAAATGTGCTATATAAATAAATTTGCCTTGCCTTAATCTGATATCCCTTTAACTACCCCACCAAGAAAAAAATGTTTTGGATTGAGTTGATTTTGGTTTTATTGTAAAAAATAAAAAATCCAACAAGAAAACATGTTAAATGAGAATTTGAAATATTTTATGGCATACTTCAAAAAATAAAAATGATTTAGTGTTCAAAAATGTTTTACTTTGATTATATTTCTAAATAAGACTTACACTTCATATTTTCAGATTTTTCATAGTGTATGTATTCATTCCGATACTTTTACCAAAAACCGACATATTAATCATTAGGTAGAGGTTGATATTTTAGAAATGATGTGATGTGTTGAAGAAAAATGCAATGATTGTGTTAACTAGCGACATTAGGAGTTAAGAAATGCAATCCAAACATTTTTTTTCTCTGTGGGGTAGTTAAAGTGATATATATATATAGAAAATTTATATTTAAATAGATATATTTTTATACCTGCATCCTGCTAAAAATAGAACATGACAAACTACATAAATACATTCAGGTCCGTAGCCAGGGGGGGGTTCGGATGGTTCGGAAGACCCACCCCTCACTGACAAAGGTATAGAATTTGTCCCATACATGAGCTCATTTGTCCTTTTTTGACTGCTGTGCCATCCTAATTAGTCAAAATAACCCATCTTTTTGACTTCAGTTAATCAGTTTTGGCCAATGCAAACAATTCAACATCCAGCTGTGCAAGAAAACATCTGACATGAGCAAAGTCATATTTTGTTACTGTAGAGAAAACATTTAACAAGTAACTTCTATTATAAATCTTGGACCTTATTCTTGAAAGAAAACATGACCAATAAAAAAAGTGGGAAGCACTTTTAAATGAGAGGCTAGAAAAAATGTGAAGCTTTAAATTATTATTATTATGATTATTATGATGTTTTTTATCATTCAATTGGCAAAATTTCTGACTGAGGAAAGTTGAATGTGCTGGCCAGTTTATAATATGCCTAATAATATTTTTCTAATGATATATGATGGAATAAGTTAGTATTTGTTAGGAAATATATTTGGTACATCAAAAAGTGTGGTTATGACATCTTACAAGCTAATGCAGCTAAAAAGAGTCACCTTAATGCGGTATTTAAAGCTCATGATTAAATAGAAAATGAGGCATTTAACTGCAAAAAGGTCCACTTTTTGAGAATAAAGACCCACCCCTTTCACCAGGCTGGCTACGGGCCTGACATTAAAATACACAAATATTTTTAACAACATATTATCATGTTTTGTAACTAGCAGCACATAATTTATTTTGAGAAATTTGCCCTCCGTGTACATATTTATTTATTTATTATTTATTAAAGGCATTCTGTTAAAAACAAAGAACATGGCAAACCTCTCTAAATACACATACATATGATGGATAAACAAATATTTTAGCAATAAATTAGCTTGTTTTGTAACTAGCAGCTGCAGCACATAGAACAACAGGATTTTAGTTATTAAAATATTACCAATGCATGACTGTTTTCTAAAAGTAAACTGACATTATAAAAATAAATGACCGAGTTAGTGAAATCACCAAAGACGATCGTCACATTGAAGAACCGCATCTGCATCGCGCTCAACGCTTATTAAAGCACGCGCAAATCAGCGATTACACAACCAATAACGCTCACTCTTCTACATGCAAAAGTATGATACTGTGCTCACCTGTGAATGTCCCCTCGCAGCCTTTGATGTGGTTTTCTTATGCAACTGCAGCTAAATGAGTGCGATAATGAATGACATTCATCAACTGTGACTCAGGAAACTACTTTCATAACTCTTTTTTCGTAACCGCGCGTGCGTCTGACGTCACACGTCGCACGTGTTTCTGTTGTCAAAAATACAGATACCAAATAAACATGTATTCTTGCTAAATGAATAGTTGGTAACATTACAGAAGGCCGCACTGTATCATTTACATGATGATAAATCGCTTGGGGATTTTACACGTGTGTGTGTGTTTTTTTTAAAGACTTGATTCATTGATGTTTGAATAAAGTTTTTCAAAGAGGAAAATGGCCGCGTCCATAACGCGCCGCTCTTAGTGTCTTAAAAAAAACAATAATAATCCATGCGCGGGTGAGTAATTTTATCGTTGTGAAAAGCCATTAAAGCATGCATTAATCGGTTGAATTTCAAGGCTCAATTCTGTTGAAATTCAGGGACATTCAGACAAAATACAAATAATGCTTAAGACCATCGTATATCTGCTAAAGACCTTTCACAAAATTTACCATAGTATTACATGAATAGACATAGTTATAGGGCTCAGATTTGTTTAATAATAAAAATAACGTCAAAGACGCTTATAGATACAAAAACAACTATTATATAATAGTTACTATATAATATAACATAATATAAACTATTATGAACGTGTTAATAATGTTATACAGGCTATCATATTAACTGTTCCTGACGGAAATTAGCCTTACTACAAGTAATTATAATAAAATACCTGGCTATTATATTTAAACCATGCAAACATACGTTGGAAATGCATTTGATACAATATCCATAGCTTCACCATGGTATTTCTGGTAAAGCTGGTTATACACTGTAGATATATTTAATGAATTCGCCAAAAAACCTATGGTTACTACAGTTTTACTATAATAAGACCATGGCTAATTTGTGCCAAAGACTTTATTATTACGTCTTTTAAACACATTTCACAGTGTCCTATGACTGTAGTCTTTCAAGGTCATTATTGTATATATACACATCCACAAATCTGAATAACTAAGAAATAAGCAAATATTATTAAGCGGATGAAGAAAATAATTTTAGTGACATTGTTTAGGTTTTACCATCTGACTGCTGTTGTTTATTTGAAAACAGTAACACTAAACAGCAAAATGGAGAATTTATTAAATATAATTTGTTTATTATTTCTGGATATTTCTCAGGGTACCCACGGGGTTTTAAAAAGTCTACTGAAATATTGTGTTGTAGGTCTTAAATCCTTTTTTAACAGGTATTAATTTTCCTTTGTTCATGTATAGCTACCCAATCTGGCTATTAACACCAATACAATCACCAACAATGCATCTCAATAAAACTTCAGTTTTTATTTGAAAAATAGTATTTAATTACTTTCCTTACAGTAACATTTGCTTAAAAGATATTTACTGCTGAGGATACTGACCTGACCTATATATTTTTTTATTAAATTACTATTATTGTTGACTGAAGTAATTGACAGCTATGTTTTGTTCTGTTTTTGATAGATTATAGGGTTAGTAAATGGATATATTTGGAAATTAATAAAGCAAAATTCAAACAAAAGTATTATTATTGTATTATTACATTTTTATATTTTTTTTAATAGGGAAAGTGAAAATCTTTTCTAACTAATAAAAAAAGTTCTGTATTAAGTCTAAAGTTTTATTCATAATGGAATTTAACTTATGGACATTATTTATGGACATTTCTGGATATTTACACTGAAATATATTTAATATATATTTATATATTTGCTTCAGGTTTATTTAGTGTTATTCAGACACAAGTGAATGCATAAATTGATCAAATTTTAAAAGCACATGCTATTGAAAAAAAGAAAAATCTTTTTAGATAATTTTTTAAGCTGGCACTTTTGGGAATCAATATACTACACACACACACACAGAGAAAGAGAGTGAGAGAGAGATGTGGAAAGAATAAGATAGGGATGCACCGATCCCGATACTTGGATCGGATATCGGTTCGATACCGCATATTTTTGCTGGATCGGGTATCGGCCAGCTGGTACCGATCCAAATCCAATCTTGCGCGTGCGCTGTATTCTGTGTAATTTAAAAGCCAACAAAAGCTACAAGGAAGGCTATTATAAGGCACTAAAAAGTTGTCAAGCAGACCTGCTATATCATAAACGTTTGAAGCCATTCTATATAATGTGAAGTACAGATGAATATTCACGTGGTTAAACTCATGTTCACTTCAGCGCTTCCCGCCGCTGCGCCTGTCAATCATTCTCCATTCATTCACAATTCAAGCTGCGTGTGGCGTTCATGACAGCTCAAAAACTTTCTCCAATACTATTTGTTCCTGTTAGTTTAAATAATCAGTGTGGAAATGCGTTTAGTTTTGCATTAAATGGGTTCATTTTGACGTGCAACATAGAGATCATTGCTGTTTCTAAATCACGCGCTGTATCTGTTAGATCAGCAGATCGCATTCACAACACTGGAATAGGGTTAGGCTATTACCTGCGCTTCACACACAAAATAGGCCTACCTGTAACTTTAAATTAGAAAAGGCTCAATAATCATTGGACATCCTGAACGCACTGATTTCTCCCCTTTGTGCTGCTGTTAGAAGTGTCCGTATACCGGAGAGCTGCGCGCTGTGTCTCAGTGATGCAAGCGCTTCATTCAGGCACCGGCTGCGCAGACGCGACATGCGCCGCTCCGTAAGATTATTCTTATAATAGGCTAAGTTTATGTTATTATGTTCCTTCCGTGAATGTTTGTTCCTTCTTATGTTTGTGCCGTGAAAAGTTTGTAAAGCCTGGCTCATTGTGGTTTAGTTGATTAAATTATTAAAAGTGAAAATGACGGCCAGGGGGGCATATGAATTGTCATTAACCGAAAATTATTTAGCCTAATATAGGCTACGCTGAAACTGTGAATATTTCGCTGTAATTTTATATATATTAACACTTTATTTAACAGACCAGTTTGTCAGATTGTGCGCTAAAGCATATAAGTGGACCTTGTTTTGAACTTCACCTCAAATATTCTTGTTTATTTTGTAGATAACTGACCAACAAAAATGCATTAAAATAACCAACAAATCATACCAAACGAAATTCGTTTCAAAAAGATAATTTTTCAGACCAAAAATTATTTTACAGACATGCTTTCAGTTTCTCCATCTCACACGCGGCTATAGGCGAGGGAAAGTTTATTAAGTAAAACTGGCCTCAGACGGTTTAGTTTAGTCTGCTTTAAACCTGCAGGAAAATATCAGGCTTTGCTAAAAGGCCGATTGTTTTACCAACGATTAGGATCAATAGTGGTAGCCTAATACAGATTTCAAAGAAAAATCTGAATATTAAAAAGGAAACAGGCTTGACCACAACAGATCAGATCAATGTCATAACTAATGCTCAAATAATGTAGTCCATAGTTTATAGCAAGCATCATATTTAGTTAAATTGTGCCATCTGTCAAATACAGTAGGCCTATAAGTCTGTTATTTTTACTAAAGAAGATATATTATTTGAGTTTATCACCAGAACTATAGAAATCGTAATATGTTAATAATAAAAAAATAATAATAATACAAAAAATAGCACAATATCGGGATCGGATCGGTATCGGTCGATACTAAGAATTTTAGTATCGAGATCGGATCGGTTTAAAAAAAATGGTATCGGTGCATCCCTAGAATAAGAGATCTCTTAGAAAATCTGATTTCTCTGTATTTATGATTCATACCCCCAGTTTCACAAACAAGGTTTAAGGTTAGTCAAGATTAAATTGCATGTTTGAGCTGTCTCAACTCAAAATAACTTGCGGTGAAATGTCTTAAAATATGACTGTCATTTTTTTTGTCTCCAGGTGCACACCAGTAATATATTTCTAAGGCCATTTTTATAAATGTGTCTTAAATAGCCTAATTTAACTAAGGCCTAGTCCTGGCTTAATCTAAGCCCTGTTTGTGAAACTGGGCCATAGTTATGTGTTTTAGTAAACATACTTAATCTATTGATGACATTTATTCCACATTTAAAATAAAAACATTTAGAGCATTAATTTTTGTGTAAAATAACAAAAGGATGCCATGTTTTCAAACATTTTTAGACAACGAAACATCAATGTTCATTTATTCATTCATTCATTTTCTTTTCGGCTTAGTCCCTTTATTAATCTGAGGTCGCCACAGCAGAATGAACCGCCAACTTATCCAGCATATGTTTTACGCACGGATGCCCTTCCAGCTGCAACCTATCACTGGGAAACACCCATACACTCTCATTCACACCCATACACTACGGGCAATTTAGCTTACCCAATTCACCTGTACCACATGTCTTTGGACTTATGGGGGGAACTGGTGCACCTGGAGGAAACCCACACGAACACGGGGAGATGCCAACTGACCCAACCGGGGCTCGAACCAGCAACTTTCTTGCTGTGAGGTGATTGTGCTACCCACTGCGCCACCGTAATTTGAAATGAAGAAATCAATATTTTGGTTAATAATCCCTGATTTTTATTATAAGAAGAAAAGCTCTAAATGACAATATTTTATTAAAATATCAATTTTATTTAAATATTCCCATATAAAATTTGGAAAAAAGTTATCAGATTTATTTAAAAAATAAAATGCATATTAACATTTGACTAAAACATACCAAACAAACCCAATACATGCAGAGAAACTGAGAATTTCCCAGTGGTCTCTTAATAAAGTTTTATATATACACTACCTGACAAAAGTCTTGTCGTCGATCCCAGTTGTAGCAATGAATAATAACTTGACTTCTAGTTGTTCATTTGGAAAACTGGCAGAAGGTAGATTTTTCCCATGAATCATCTGTTGATCTGCATCCTAATCATCACAAATACTGCAGAAGACCTATTGGAACCTGCATGGACCCAAGATTCTCACTGAAATCAGTCAAGTTTAGTGAAGGAAAAATCATGGTTTGGGGTTACATTCAGTATGGGGGCGTGCGAGAGATCTGCAGAGTGGATGGCAACATCAACAGCCTGAGGTATCAAGACATTTGTGCTGCCCATTACATTACAAACCACAGGAGAGAGCAAATTCTTCAGCAGGATAGCGCTCCTCATACTTCAGCCTCCACATCAAAGTTCCTGAAAGCAAAGAAGGTCAAGGTGCTCCAGGATTGGCCAGCCCAGTCACTAGACATAAACATTATTGAGCATGTCTCGGGTAAGGAGGAGGCATTGAAGAGGAATCCAAAGAATCTTGATGAACTCTGGGAGTCCTGCAAGAACATTTTCTTTGCCATTCCAGATGACTTTATTAAGTTATTTGAGTCATTGCACAGATGTATGGATGCAGTCCTCCAAGCTCATGGGAGTCATACACAATATTCATTCTTTTATTAATTAAAAATCAAGGCATGATCATATTTTAAATTGGTAAAAAGCGTAATCTACAGGCCTTTGCCTTTCATATAAGCCACTTCTGATACCAAATGATCAACTTCAAGTCAAGTTATTATTTGTTGTTCCTAAAACTTGAATAGGCGACAGGACATTTTCTCAGGTAGTGTTTATTGCAGCTAAATATATATGTATATATTTTGGTTGATTTTTTTTGTCATTATTATCATTGTTTTCCAGGGTTGTCCAGCAGCTGATGTGAGGATGAGCCGCTCAACCAGCCTTCTGCAGCAGATGACCATCTTCATGACCGCAGTGACTGGCGGTGGCTGCGCTACCATGTACTACCTCATGCAGAGTCAGTCACGCTTCAATAAACCTTATGAAATGTGCTATATAAATAAACTTGGCTTAAACTGCTGTCTTGTTTCTCAGAAAACTTTGCTAAATCAGAGTACTACCGTCAGGCTCTTGAGCAGCTGAACAGTAACTCCACAGCCATGGCCCATCTGGGAGCTCCTCCTCTGAAGATACACAACATCCATCTGTCAGACCGACACAACCGCATTGACCACAGCAGCGCTCAGGTCAGCAGATGAGACTGAACTGAACTAAATAAACTAAACTGAACTAATACTGAGCATTTCATACAAACTGACCATGGAGGATTGATATAAATGATTTTTCAGTGCACGTCATTAGTAGTCTGTGATGCAAGACATTACAGGTAAAAATGATTTGGGGCTTTTCCTTGAGTGTTTTTTTCATTCATTCATTCATTTTCTTGTCGACTTAGTCCCTTTATTAATCCGGGGTCGTCACAGCGGAATGAACCGCCAACTTATCCAGCACATGTTTTACGCAGCGGATGCCCTTCCAGCTGTAACCCATCTCTGGGAAACATCCATACACACTCATTCACACTCATACACTACGGACAATTTAGCCTACCCAATTCACCTGTACCGCATGTCTTTGGACTGTGGGGGAAACCGGAGCACCGGAGGAAACCCACGCGAACGCAGGGAGAACATGCAAACTCCACACAGAAACGCCAATTGACCCAGCCGAGGCACGAACCAGCGACCTTCTTGCGGTGAGGCGACAGCACTACCTACTGCGCCACCGCGTCGCTGTGTTTTTTTTTAGTTTAAATGCAATAAAACATTAGAAATGGACATTTCAGTATTTATTTTGTCACACTTTATCAATTTGTGTCTGTAGATTTTAATGATGGTGCATATGTTTATAGGGTGTTTTTTTAATATATATACCAAATTACACTTATACATGTATTTATTCATATCTATATTTAGATTTCTTTACACATTGATGTGTACATGATATGTCTGATTATGTACAAAATAATCTGTAAATAAATCTACATAAAAATTTTTCTGATTTATAAATGCGTGACAAAAAGAGATTACCCATACTAATATATGCAATTTAGGGCATATTTATTTAAGTAATGCCTCATTTAAATAGAAATCTGATATATGGTATTATATGTAAATTACGTATATGACATACAAGTTCATACTTGGATTTTACATTTATATAAAATGTCATATATGCAACATATATTTCGAAATATTGCAATAATATATACAGTTGATATCAGAATTATTAGCCCCCCTGTTTGTTTATTTTTTTTCCCTAATTTCTGTTTAACAGAGAGATTTTCTCAACACATTTGTAAACATAATAGTTTTAATAACTCATTTCTAATAACTGATTTATTTTATCTTTGTCATGATGACAGTAAATAATATTTGACTAGATATTTTTCAAGACACTTCTAGACAGCTTAGTGACATTTAAAGGCTTAACTAGGTTAATTAGGTTAACTAGGCAGGTTAGGATAATTAGGCAAGTTACTGTATAACGATGGTTTGTTCTGTTGACTATCGAAAAAAAAAAATTAGCTTAAAGGGGCTAATCATTTTGTCCTTAAAATGGCTTTTAAAAAATTTAAAACTGCTTTTATTCTACTCGAAATAAAACAAATAAGACTTTCTCCAGAAGAAAAAATATTATCAGACATACTGTGAAAATTTCCCTGCTCTGTTAAACATCATTTGGAAAATATTTAAAAAAAAGAAACAAAAATTCAAAAGGGGGCTAATAATTCTGACCTCAGCTGTATATATATATATATTGTATATATGTATATATATTGTATATATATATTCGATAGTTTACAGAACAAACCATCGTTATACAGTAACTTGCCTAATTACCCTAACCTGCCTAGTTAACCTAATTAACCTAGTTAAGCCTTTAAATGTCACTTTAAGCTGTATAGAAGTTTCTTGAAAAATATCTAGTCAAATAATATTTACTGTCATCATGGCAAAGATAAAATAAATCAGTTATTACAAATGAGTTATTAAAACTATTATGATTAGAAATGTGTTAAAAAATCTCTCCGTTAAACAGAAACTGGGGAAAAAAAATAAACAGGCACTTACAGCCTCTTCACCCTTGTGTATTACTCCGCCCACATAGAGTGACAGCAGATCAATAAACTCACTACAGTTTGACAAATATTGCAGCTGTTGTTCACCCATTAGTGTCTTGCCTTAATCAAGATCACTTCAAAATCATCTCTTCTCTGATTGGTGTGTCAATCTGTCACTTACATGCGATCCACCAATAGCAAAGCACAAGCATCCAGCCATGCAGTCAGTTCCCCGTGGATGGAATCAAGTCCCATCCTAGATTTGTTCTCATGAAGCTGTTTCACACAGATCTAGGGAAGAAAAGACATTAATATTGACTTTAATCACCACATAAATCCATTTCAGCTCAAGATTCCAGTCACCGGGTCCAAGACGGGAGGTTACCTTTACACAACATCCACCAGAGACTCTCTGACGAACAGGTAAAATCCTAAAACACCTCTATAATGTTATTTATGTTCGATTATATAAAGATTGGTTCCTCTTTTGTCAGTAGATGGCACCTGCAGCAGGTCGTCCTGAAGCTCAGAGAAGGAGACACCGTTGAGATTTTCAACAGCACACAATCTGAAGAGTGACTTCAGAAACAACAACATTATACAGAGACAACAAATGCTAATGGACACTTCCTGGTATTTACATTTCTGGCATTTTGTCTTTTTCTTTTTAGTTTTTATTGCAAATTGGGAAGAAATGTCAGCAGTCCTTTATAGAATAAAAACAATATTAACATTTTATTTAAACACACACCTAATAAATACAGAGAAGCTAAGTATTTTGAGTGGTCTTTTTTTTCCATAGCTGTTTGTATGGAGACAAATTTATTAGGCCTCCTGGGAAGGTTTTTTTTTTTTTTTTTTTTTTTTATATTTCTCAAGTGATATTTTTTTCAACACATTACCTAATTGTGTCTAATTATTTACTATAATTATTCAACATGATAACTAATTTCGAATAACTAATTACTTTTTGATGACAGTACATACATATTTTATTTGTTATTTTGCAAGATGTTAGTATTCAGAATAAAGTGACATTTAAAGGCTTAACCAGGTTACTAAACCAAATCATCCAAGCAGGCACAGGACATCAACATGACATCAGATTGACGTTGTACCCCAATGTTGTGGGACGTTGGATTTTGTTTGGAAATGAAAATTGGGTTGACGTCAGAATCCAACGTCAGGTCAATGTCAATGTCAATGTCCAACGTCGGACAGACTTTTCATTTTGGTTACTTTCCAAGGCAACCTAAAAACAACAAAATATCAACGTCTAATGATGTTACAGCTTGACATTTTGAGGACATTACCAATATGACGTCTATCAGATTTTGGTTGCCATACCTGATGAATAAATGTCAGTATTTGATGTCAATGTGACGTTGGTTTAATATGTTGGCTTGTTACTTTCCAACGCAATCTAAAATCAATCAAATATCAACGACATTTGATGTCATTATTGGACGTAAAAATAACATTGTCCTTAGACGCTGGCGACTTAAAGGCTCGTACACACCGGGACGCTTTTTGTTTGCGTTTATTGTCAGTGTTTTTTCGCATTCAAACGCAATGGATTTTCACTGGCATTGAGCAGAGGGTGGCGATACACAACTTTAAGCTTCTGACACTCACTTGTAACACAGAAGGAGAAGAGAGAAAGTTGACAAGCTTGTTGTTAAAATCCTTCACATTGTTTACTGGATCGTTCAAGTAGCAGCTCCAGAGATGAAGGAATTATTCTTTTTCTGAATGAGATAAAACAAACGCATTTTCTTCAATGTGCGCTCGCATTAGCCCCTTTCACACCGGTAAATATCCAGAAAATTTCCGGAACAACTTTACCGGTAAATTCATAAAAATGGTGTTCACACAGGCGAGGACGTTCCGGAATTTTTCAGGAAAAGAGCATTCACACATCCATTCCAAAATACCGGTAAATTCTGACATCATTAAACAGAAATGAGCTCTAAACGGCTGCGCTTGTATTTGTAAACATAGAAGGGGGTCGGGCTCTTGTTGATGATTTCACTTTTATTTAAAGCTTTAGCATTCATGCAGCTGCTTTGTCCCAGAGACATCCAAAGGCAAAAACGCGAACCGCAGCTAAATGTTTACACACTTGCCTACAATACAAACTCTGTGGAAGGATAAGTATTGTGAACAACTTCGATGAAAACATATGGAGGATCACTTTCACTTGTCGAGATGTACATAATATACATGTGTGCTGGCGCTCATCAGTTGCTTCACGTGCACACGCGTCAAGCAACTGAAGCAGAGCTTGAAGGTAAACAAACGGCGGTTTATCATAAGCTTTTTATCGATAATTTTTTTACACAGTTGGCATTAAGGAACATAGAAACTAGGGGTGTCAAAATTAATTGTTTCTTCGGTGCACCGCGATGCAGACGCGGACAATTCTTTATCGGTTCATTAATAATCATAACTGGTTATTATGTAATGACGTCATTTATCTCATATGCGCTATCGCCGTAGCTTACTATGGCGAGGGAGGCGAGCGCGGGTATTTACAACGCTCCAACTACTTAAAAACTCAGAAATTGTGCACAATTTCACTGTGTGTGTGTGTGTTTGCTGGACAGTCTTTCACTGACACTTACAGCAGAAGCCCCTATTTCACTGCGATTGAGAAAATGAAAGTACTCCTCTCTCTCTCTCTCTCTCTCTCTCTCTCTCACTGTGGCCTATTTGACCTGCTGGCGTGACTCTTCCTCTCCTCTCGGCTGTTACAGCGATACTTCTGGATACAGACACAAGCGCATGTCTGCAGAGTTTTCTCCACCACGTCTATCATGGATCAGCTGTGATCACCGCTGCTGTTTATCATTGGTGAACAGCGCCAGAGCATTAGAGCCAATCACAGCCCTTTATGTTGAGCGCATGACCAATCATAGGGGTGTAAGAACTCACAAGACAAGGCTCAGAAAGCAAGCGGGATATTTATATATGTTTTTTTGCTATAAATGCTCGTGTTGTTCTGTGCATGTACTTGAGTTTTTAAAGGTACAGTTTATATATCTGTTTGTATTAAAGAACAAAATAGTATTACAAATAGTATATAAATATATTTATACATTTTAATACAAAAATTGTTGTGATGTAAAGAAAATATAAACCTGTGTATGGAAAGCATCGTCAATGCACTGTGATGCACCGAGATATCGAATTGAACCGAATCGATGGCATGATAATTGTAATCGAACCGTGAGACCAGTGTACGTTCACACTTATCTGACTAACATCTAGCAACTAAATGTGTCTGGAAATATATTTAAAGGCTTTTACTTTCATAAACAGCATGGATGTGAATGCATCTGAGTGTTCTGATTGGCTGGAGTAGATGTCTCACGTCAGCACGTTCTAGACGTGAACGCACTCTTTCCAGCAATTTTTCTTCTGCATTCACACAGAGCAGCATTCTGGCAAATTACTGGTAATGTTACAACTTCTCTTTCTGGATAATTGCCGGAACTAATTTACCCGTATTTTCAAAAAGGGCCCGTTCACATATGACCCCTTTCCAGAAAAATGCTGGTAATTTTCCGGAAAGTTCTGTATGTGTGAAAGGGGCTATTGACAGTTTTGCGCTTAAGTGCCTCCAAGTGGTGTTTACTGTTATGCTTGTTTCACACCTCAAGCGCAAGCAGTGCGTGAGCAGCGCATCCGCAGCGCGTATGAAGAGCAGAAGCATCGCGCAGGCGTTTGCTTTTCACACTGACTGCGTCTGCAGCGTGCAGCTCATTGGCTGCTGCTGCACATATCAATCTATCTCTGTCGATTCTATCTAGTTACCCATCTATTTCTAAATAAACTTTTTAAAAACTTTTCATCTGCACCAAGGCCTGCTGCAACTTCCTCCTTCATGTTGTTTCCTTAACATGCAAGTCTTTATTTTACAAACTATATAGATCCTAAAGAACTATATGCTTCTCACGCTCTGAGGAGTGTCATTCATGTCTTTTCAGGTGCACTCGGTCAAAAGACAATCGCCTGTGATATCATGACATTTTGTTTTTGATTGTCAGGATGTTGTAGGCCTATAGTTATCATAATATTTATGCAATATAGTTATAATGATATTTATAAATGATCAAACTAGCGTGCAACTTAAGCAAAACTAATACTAAAATGGTTTTAAATTTGGTTTTGCAGTTCGGGCCTAAATAAATATTTGTTGCCGTTTTTAATCGTTTAAGTTCATTTGATTGACTATAAGTCAGTGGATATTATTGATGCATTTATCGTGTAAAATTGCTACTTTTTACTGTCATTCAATGTGTTTTTGGTCATTGTCAATGCACTGACACTTTAATTGACCTAGCGCCGAAACTATCGCGGCACTGCGGCTTCAGCGACGCTCACGCTGCTTCTGCGTGCAGTATGAAAGCTCTAATCTGTTAACATGGACGCCGTGAAAAAACACGCGCTGCTCACGCTTGCAGTGTGAAACAGGCTTTAGTTCAGCAGCTCTGTGCACATGAACAAAAGTGGCAATCTGATTGGTGGAAAGTTTTTGCGGCGCGTCAAAACAAAAAAACAAACATGAGGCGTTTCTTTAAAAATGACTTTCATGCCTGCCGTTTTGCGTGTTGGTGTGCACGATCACATTGGCACCCATTATTTAGTCATTAAACGTTGACGAAAACACGAGCAAAAATCCTCCTGGTGTGAACGGGCCTTTAATCTAACCTAATGTTAACGTCTGGCGTTGTGTGTCTGCTGGAATTGGACAACAATAACATCAAGAAGAAGTATAAGAATAAACACTCAGCATAAGAAGAAACATCATTTGGGGAAATTTTTAAAAAGATTTAAAATTTCACAGGAGGACTAATAATTTTACACACAGAGAGAGATATACTGTAGATAAGCATAGTATAGTACAACAAAGTCAAGCAGAGTTGAATCACGTGTGTCAAAATAATAACAGAATAATAATCTTTTTGACTTTCCAACTTAAAAGGTTTTAAATTAAAACATGAAAAGTAGAACACTATTTAGCAAAACTAAAAACAATACTAATCCTGGACCCTCTGATTAGTGTGGTATCTTTGTAGTTACTAAACCCTACCAGCGGGTGTCAGTAGAACATCATCACTTGTTCTGTCGATTTGTCCTGCCTTGTCAGATTGTCCTAGCTCCTATTCAAAAAGTAGGTAGAACTTTTGATGCAATATTCAACCCATCAGATTTTGCTACCAGTGTTAATTTTAATGTGAAGTAGTGTGATATGAAGCTGTAATATCGCCCTAACCTACCTAATCCCTAACTCCGACCTCAGAAGCATTCAAATACAGTGTTGATAGCATAATCTGATGGGTAGAATAAAATGTCAGGACATCACTCAACAACCCCAGAAAACTGCAATCTCAAAAAATTAATTAATGAATTAATTAATGAATATCTTTTAGTCAGAAATGTTAAAAGGTGGTGGCGCTGCAGGTAGTGCTGTCGCATCACAGCAAGGTCACTGGTTTGAGCCTCGGCTGGGTCAGTTGGCATTTCTGTGTGGAGTTTGCATGTTCTCCCCGCGTTCGCATGGGTTTCCTCTGGGTGCTCCGGTTTCCCCCACAAGTCCAAAGACATGTTGTATAGAAACTGGGTAAGCTAAAATTGTCCTTAGTGTATATGTGTGAATGTTCCCCAGAGATGGGTTGCAGCTGGAAGGGCATCCGCTGCGTAAAAACATATGCTGGATAAGTTGGCGGTTCATTCCGCTGTGCTGTGGTGACCCCGGATTAATAAAGGGACTAAGCCGAAAAGAAAGTGAATGAATGAATGTCAAAAGATGTGATATAAAATATAAAAACAAGTGCACTTTATCAGAGGTCCTTCACAGGTCTTCATGAGAAAAGAGATTTACAGACAGGTTTCCATGCAAAATCTTTCTCTACAGATAAATTTTCATGAAGATTTTGCCTCAAGCATGATGGATTTTTCAGGCCACGTTCTGAAAGATTTCCCCAGACACCTCTGTCAGTCTAAGGCTTTTTCATTTGAAAAATATAGATCATGCTCAGCTCATAACAACCATTAGATATGAACAGGAGTAAACAGACTTCATCCACAACACCACAGTGACCCAGTTCTTAAACTCCCACTGACTCCAAATGAGGAAAAGATTGTGGAAACATAGCGAAAAGATTGAGGAGAGAGAACCAAAGGATCACCAAATATA
Organism: Danio kyathit; assembly: GCA_903798195.1. Classification (NCBI taxonomy): domain Eukaryota; kingdom Metazoa; phylum Chordata; class Actinopteri; order Cypriniformes; family Danionidae; genus Danio; species Danio kyathit. Next base: position 58,716,791 of record LR812520.1, read on the forward strand.
ATATATATGATAATAATAATATAAATCATTTGTGTTTATGCTTTTTGATAACACTTTAAATACCAGCTTCCGCTATTAACTACTGGCTCATTACCAAACCATTATTAAAATATTGGCTGTTTATAAGGTATGATCTTATTGTATATGCCTAATCCTACCCAATACTTAAACCCAACCTTAATAACTATTAATAAGCAGCTAATTAGTTGTTTATTGAGCCAAAAGTCTTAGTTAATGAATAATAGTGAGAATTGTACCTTAAAATAAAGTGTGACAATAATTTTGTTTATATGTTTTGCATATTTTGCTTTACGTTTATTTAATTAATTTATTTCACCATCTCTATGCTTTATTTTTTATTAGAATAATATAATGATAAGCATACTAGGTCTACTATGTATAGAGCAGTTATGGGCAGGATACTCACAAATAGTAACCGAGTTAGATCATTATAAATGTTACCAGGGAAAGTAATTATTGTGTTACTTTTTAAAAGAGAGCATACTCAGATAAAAACAGCTTCATTCATCATGATATGACATACACTTACTGGCCACTTTATTAGATACACCTTTCCAACTGCTTGTCAACGCAAATTTCTAATCAGCCAATCACATGGCAGAAACTCAGTGCATTTAGGCATGTAGACATGGTCAAGACGATCTGCTGCAGTTCAAACAGAGCAACAGAATGGGGAAGAAAGGTGATTTAAGTGACTTGAACGTGACATGGTTGTTGGTGCCAGACGGGCTGGTCTGAGCATTTCAGAAACTGCTGATCTTCTGGGATTTTCACGCACAACTATCAATAGGGTTTACAGAGAATAGTTCGAAAAAAATAAAATATCCAGTGAGTGGCAGTTCTGTGGGCACAAATGCCTTGTTGATGCCAGAGGTCAGAAGAGAATGCCCAGACTGGTTCCAGCTGATAGAAAGGAAACAGTAATTCAAATAAGCACTCGTTACAACCGAGGTCTGCAGAAGATCATCTCTGAACACACAACACATCCAACCTTGAGGCGGATGGGCTACAGCAGCAGAAGACCACACCAGGTGCCACTCCTGTCAGCTAAGAACAGGAAACTGAGGCTACAATCCGCACAGGCTCACCAAAATTGGACAATAGAAGATTGGAAAAACGTTGTCTGGTCTGATGAGTCTCGATTTCTGCTGCGATATTCGGATGGTAGGGTCAGAATTTGGCGTCAACAACATTAAAGCATGGATCCATCCTGTTTTGTATCAACGATTCAGGCTGGTGATGGTGGTGTAAAGGTGTGGGGGATATTTTCTTGGCACACTTTGGGCCCATTAGTACCAATTGAGCATCGCTTCAACGCCACAGCCTACCAAAGTATTGTGTACCCACAGTGTACCCATCTTCTACTGGCTACTTCCAGCAGGATAACGCACCATGTCATAAAGCGCAAATCATCTCAGACTGGTTTCTTGAACATGACAATGAGTTCACTGTACTCAAATGGCCTCCACAGTCAGCAGATCTCAATTCAATAGAGCACCTTTGAGATGCGGTGGAACGGGAGATTCATATCACAGATGTGCAGCCGACTAATCTGCAGCAACTACATGAAGCTATAATGTCAATATGGAGCAAAATCTCTGAGGAATATTTCCAGTACCTTGTTGAATCTATGCCACGAAGAATTAAGGCAGTTCTGAAGGCAAAAGGGGTCCAACCCGGTACTAGTAAGGTGTACCTAATAAAGTGGCCGTATAACTGCATGCTATTGTAAGTAACTGTAATGGCGTTTTTACAGGGGAAACAATAATTAAATTACTTGTTACTTAAAAAAATGTAACTCCGATAGTAACGCCATTTTTTTAAAGCAGAAAAAATACCATTATCGGTATAGAGTATGTACTCTACAGAATGCAATTATAACATAGTGCATATTGCACAATGCAACATTATTTTTATTATTCAGAATATTGAGGATTTTTTAATTAATGTTGCATTCGCATGTTTGATTATGCATGTATAATATATAAAAAAATGGTATGTGAGAACTTATTCAGTACTGCATGCTGTGCCGTGCATTAGAAATCTGTTCTTCAGTTCTCTCTGAATTGGTTTTGAATCAGTATTTTTAAAAAAAAACCTGCTTTCACAGCGAGTTGGGTCTTCATTTCTCAAACTTCCCTCCTCCTCTCTCTCGAGTTCTTCAAAACTACCACCGTTCTCCCCCAAAACCACGCGCTCCTGCTCCAGAAATATCCATCCTCATATTCCACAGAGCTCTGGAGACCATCTGTCCTCGCCTTCATCTGCCAACACAGAAATACCTCCTCCAATCATATCCGATCTGATTTATGACAAATATATTTATATTACATCACAGGGAAGCCAATGAAATGTATAAATCCCTAAATGCCATGGCAGTTTAATATATTGCTTTTATATTCATTCAATTTTTACAGATTACTATGGTCAAAGAGCATCTGCTTACTGGTTACAGCACATTTCTGTTGGCTCTATACGTTTCCTTGAATATTAGGATTAAACCAGATGTATGAGAAGGACTGTGAAGACAGGATTTGATGATTTTATATTTGCTAAACACACCATAAATAGTTTTTTCTTAAATGAATGTTCAGTTTGTAATATTTTAAAATGTCAAATGCATTCTATAAATAGGCAAAAGCTATTTAAATACATGCTTAGCATCACTGTGTTAGTCTTATAGAACATTTTGAGGGATGTAAACAAAAACAAGGGTCCCAACGTATTTCCTGTTTTACATTTTTAATTTCTATAGCTTCTGAGAATCCAAAAAGAGCCACATATTGATAATTAATGTCATGGTAGCTGTTTTAACATGAAGTTATGATTGAATTGTTACAGTTATGAAATAGTTTGATAACAAGCAGGAAATGTTCACGGGCCAATGACATGACCACATTGAAATGGTCTATATCAAATGAAAGCATGACAGATAGAAAAATAGATGGACGGATGATAAAAGAATGATGGACTGAATCTATGATCTCTAATAATAAAATGTTAGATATGTGGATGGAGGGATGACAGAAAGAACATGACATGAAAAGACAAATGAATGACACAATATCAGATTGATAGAATGAAGGACTGACAGAACAACAGAAAGAACAAGAGATATAAATACTGAAATAAGATTAGTAAGTACTGTAATAGTAAGATGGAAAGAGCAGTAGGATGATGGATACAATTGATGGATTGAAAATGACAAAGAAACCACAGAATAGTAAACAAGTTAGATAGATGGATAGAATAAATAAATGATGGACAGAACGACCTAAGCACAGACTGATCAATGAAATAAAACACAACCCTGCTGAAAAAAACAGCTTAAACCAGCCTAGGCTGGTTGGCCGGTTTTAGTTAGTCGACCAGCCTGGTTTTAGAGGGGTTTTGGCCTTTTACAGGCTGGTTTCCAGCCTGGTCTTAGCTGGTCAGGCTGGAAAATGACCAGCTAAAACCAGCTTGACCAGCCTGGTTTAAGCTGGACATAGCTGGGTTTTTTTGACTAGGCTCCCAAGCCTGGCTAGGCTGGTCAAGCTGGTCATTTAAAACCAGCTAAGACCAGTTAAAACCAGGCGGGTCAACCAGGTAAAACCAGCCTGGTTTGTTTTTTGTTTTCAGAAGGGAAATATTGTAAAAAATAATGACAGATGGAACAATTGAACGATGGATGGATGGATCGATGACAGAACTAAAAGAGCAAAGGAGCACAACGGATATATTGAATGAACAAATAATAGCCTACAATGATGGATAAAACAGAATAAAAGATGGATAGTACAATAAAAACAAAAAGAATGAAGGAATATGGACAAGCAGACCATATTAGCTTGTTGCTAGCATGATTTTAACATGCTGTTAGCATAATTATGAATTAGCATGTTGTTAGCATGTTTTAGTATGATTTAACATGCATTTTAAAAGTATCAATTAAGCCGTCAAAAATTAACGATAGATTTGATAAAACGGACAAACAGACAGATATTTACTAAAATTGATTTCCAGCCAGTCAGTTGTGCAATAGAAAGTGATTGTTTATTGACATTCGTTAACAGTGTTTATTATGCTGTATACAGAGCTCAGCCTGAGAGAGGCGCTATAAGTTACCTCAGACACGATTCAAAACATTTGTACATTTGCGCTCGTCTTCTCTTCTTCCATACAGATAGATTAAAGTGTAAAAAGACATAAGCAGGCCAGGGTTTGTGTCCGAGGTGGAAGCAGGAGCCAAATCTTTGTTTTTTTTCCAGAGGGAGGCAGTGAGGCATTACTGTCTGATCCAGAACCTTCTCCTCATTTCTCATTTACATTTCCCGCGGGCAGCGAGTGCCTCCACAAATGAAGAAACAAGCTTCACAAACATCCGCCAAAAGTGAAGCATTTCCTATAATTCCAACCAAATATGCATAGTAATATACATTTGAGAAACCCAACATTATGTAAATAGTAAGTATGAAGATGTGTTCTTTAAAAAAGATGAGCTGTTGGCTGTTGAATTGATTCATCACATTTTAAAATCTGTGTTTACATAGACTGTTCAAGCAAATATGTACACGTTTGATATACAGACATTTGATAATTTCTTCATTGGGATAAATAATACAAATGCACTTTTTCTACATTCCTAATATCTTAAGCAAAGTGTAGGTGTCGTTCGTTTTTATGCTGCGATTGTTTATTTATTTTAGGTTACGTTTCAGACAATATGGAGGGTGAATGGTGCCAAAACGTCTTTAAACTAAGGATGCAAAAATTGACAGTCGACACATCAAGCATAACAGCCAATAAACCTGCTGTAATGGAGACTTGTATATGCGCAGCGATGGAACATTAGGATATTAGTACAAATAACAATTGCCAAGTTTATTCATGAAGGATATTGTAACGGTATACTGGCACATACATATGCACTTTATATGCAGTGTTGGGAGTAATGCGTTACAAAAGTAATGTATTACAGTAACATATTACTTTTTCCAGTAACGCAGTAGTGTAAGGCATTACTTTTACATTTTCAGTAATATTTTACTCGGTACATGTTCAGTAACGCGTGCGTTACAACAAACTTTTCGCCCGCAAGACATTAACAAATAAAAAATACCGCAGATCTATTTCCTGTTCGTGGTGAGTGAACATACGTGTGTGTTGTCATTAATCTCCCTCTGGCTATTGGAACTTCTTTCTTTGAACGCGGAATGATTTCAGCCTCTGAGCTTGAGGTCCGGGGCTATTGGCTCAGCCTGGTTCGCAGTAACATTAAGCCCTAACGCGCAGCGGAAAAGCGGCAAATAGATGGAAATGACAGAAGACATTCGCGAGATGGACGTACGTGCATTTGGTGTTATTTCACTGACAAATGTCGTAAGTATTACAAGTTGAGAGCGCATTCATGTAATACGAGCGAGCGAACGCGCCGGTGTGGTGAACAAAACCATATCAACTCCTCTCGTGCACTCAAAACACTGTCTGGGCTGCTCACGTGTGAATGATCTGCTCTCTCCGTCAGATGATGCAGACTCACAATTTGTGCCTTGTGTTTCCTCCTCTTTTTGTGCTTTTGCTCTCCAGAGATCCTCCTGTTAAATTGTTATCCCAAGAATGTTGATATGGTTTATACAGGTATATTGCTGCGCTATTCACCTACAGGTTAAGTTAAATTCTATAATAAATACAAGTGTTTTTGAGAGTTAGGTATACTACTGTTTTAGGCTAGTAATATTTACAACTTGTTAATGAATGCTTCAGCATACTGTAGTATTAAGAATAGTGAATTCATAAAATGAAATACAAAGTTTACTACAGTAAAGTGTGGTGAATTGTAGTATATTATACCCTATGTTGTAAAAAAACACTACAGCATTGGGTCATTTATTATACATTACACTTGTGTTACCATAGCAACTATAGTATTACCACAACAGATTAATTGAAGTACTTTACTATAGTACATGCAGTACATGCCAGTATGTGTGTTCAGGGGCCCTGTGGAACAGCTTTTCCTCAAAATGAAGAGGATGACAGGCAAAATGTCCTGCACAATCTTATCAACAATGTGGAAAATAGCAGAAACTAGTTCACTTTATTTTAGTTGCCATGATAAAATGGGATTTATAGTGACATTTATTTGAAGAGTGAATAGTACAGTAGGCTATACAGTAATACCTTATCAAGTTTATCCATATTTTCTATCAGTTACATTTCTGCATGAGTTAGTTATATTTTAGTTTAAATGTTTTTTTTATTTGATTAGTATGGTGCACCTTTTAGATGTTTAAATGTTTTTAAAATAAAACGTATTCTTTACATCCAATGTCTATTCTCTGTCTTTTAGTGTTTAAAACTGGAAATATCTCATCATATAACACACAGCCAAAAAGGTTATGGTTTATTAGATAAAAAAATTTATATGTAAGTTTATTTTAGTATTTTGGTTATTGTTAATAAACAGTGCACCAATATAAATCATATCAAAAAGCACGAAAAGGGAACACAAGACAAATTGCGAGTCTGCATATAATCTCACTGAGCGAGTGTACTGAGAGCGCGCAAGAAAATTTGTGCGTGAGCAGTGCATATTTGAGAGAGTGTGAGAAAATTTGCATGCGAGCAGCGTATATTTGAGAGCTCCATAGCAGTTTTGTCCACAGAGGCAATCGGTGCATGAGCATTATATTGAGAAAGCTATGCTCATCATGCTCACTTTGTGCATGACAGTTTTGTGTTGTGAGCCACTTGAATTTAAAGTGAACACAATAATGGCAACAATAAGAAGAGAAAAGAAATCTGCATTTTGTCATGGCATTGGAGTTTACATATAGGCCTGTTGTGTCTAATATGAATATAGTCAAGCTATTCACAGATATGGGTCAGTTGGCGTTTCCCTGTGTTCGCGTGGGTTTTCTCCGTTTGCTCCGGTTTCCCCCACAGTCCAAAGACATGCGGTACAGGTGAATTGGGTAAGCTAAATTGTCCGTAGTCTATGAGTGTGAATGAGTGTGAGGATGTTTCCCAGAGATGGGTTGCGGCTGGAAGGGCATCGTAAAAGGGCTACGTAAAATTGTGCTGGATAAGTTGGCGGTTCATTCCGCTGTGACGACCCCGGATTAATAAAGGGACTATGCCGACAAGACAATGAATGAATGAAAGAATATTCACAGATATTGCCAGATAACCACTTTACCTCTACCATACTTTTAACAGATCATTTGTGAATCTGACTGTCATCCTCTCCTGCATTGTCTTGAGCCTTCACGTTGCCAGTTATATACTATAATGTTAGTAGCCTGGATAGGTCACAGTCATTATGCTACATCATATCGCTTTCTACTGGACGTAAAATGCTCTGCAGTACATTTGGTCACTTTAGAATGTTAAGTTCTAATTCTGGAGTTATTTTGGTGAGTAACTAAAAAGTAATATAAGAGTAATGTAACATATTACAATTTTGAGACAGTAATATTGTAATGTAAGGGATTACTTTTAAATAACAGTAACAAGTAATCTGTAATGTATTACAGTTTGGAAGTAACTTGCACAACACTGTTTATATGTTATATCCCTTTACATAAAAAAATCTACTATCAAAATAGTCAATGTATGAAAACATTGTTCAAATTTAACACACTTATTTGACAAGATCAAATTTAATGCATTTTGTTTAAAGACTTTTGGGCCGATCACCTTCCATAACTTTTTTTGTGTGTGAACAATCCCTTTAGGAAAATATTTGGAGATAAAACTAAAAGAGTGACGGATCAGGAGTGGATTAGACACAGAAACACATGCACCTTTAAAGGCATCATGTTAAGACAATTATGACGCTTCATGTATAATAAACATTCACATCATCTTAAAAATGTAAACATGAACAATACTAAAAACTTCAGCACAGGAATATAGTCGTCAATAACCCAACCCACACCATTAAACCACTCTGACATTTAAACTTCCTCTTTTGAATAAATAAATCACTTTAAGAAGATCTGACTGCACCTTTAAACACACAAACAGCTGAAACTCTAAAGGTCGCGACGTTTGGTGCACAAATTCTATTTGGTCGTTTCTTAGAGTCCTTTTACTAATTGTACTCATAAGAAAAAAACCATATAAATAAGAGAAAAAAATAAAACAAATTTTTATAAACATTGGGAGAGCATAGCATGGCATCAGTGAGAGCTGGTGATGTGACAACAACGTTTATGCAAATGAGCAGCAAATATGATGCAGCAGCTGCCAATGGGAATGCAGGCAGTTGTAAAAAAATCTGGGCTTAATAAATACGGAAATAAATAAATAAACAAAACTGCCTTTGCTTTTTAAGAAAGACATATCTGCTTGTTAAGTCGTGACGTATGAAATACTGTTTCTGGGTCCAAGCAACTACTTATTTGAATTGAGAAAATATTTGTTTATGACCTCTTTTTAGTCATATCACGCATTAAAGTGAAATGTACAGGGAGTGCAGAATTATAAGGCAAATGAGTATTTTGACCACATCATCCTCTTTATGCATGTTGTCTTACTCCAAGCTGTATAGGCTCGAAAGCCTACTACCAATTAAGCATATTAGGTGATGTGCATCTCTGTAATGAGAAGGGGTGTGGTCTAATGACATCAACACCCTATATCAGGTGTGCATAATTATTAGGCAACTTCCTTTCCTTTGGCAAAATGGGTCAAAAGAAGGACTTGACAGGCTCCGAAAAGTCAAAAATAGTGAGATATCTTGCAGAGGGATGCAGCACTCTTAAAATTGCCAAGCTTCTGAAGCGTGATCATCAAACAATCACGCGTTTCATTCAAAATAGTCAACAGGGTCGCAAGAAGCGTGTGGAAAAACCAAGGCGCAAAATAACTGCTCATGAACTGAGAAAAGTCAAGCGTGCAGCTGCCAAGATGCCACTTGCCACCAGTTTTGCCATATTTCAGAGCTGCAACATCACTGGAGTGCCCAAAAGCACAAGGTGTGCAATACTTAGAGACATGGCCAAGGTAAGAAAGGCTGAAAAACGACCACCACTGAACAAAACACACAAGCTGAAACGTCAAGACTGGGCCAAGAAATATCTCAAGACTGATTTTTCTAAGGTTTTATGGACTGATGAAATGAGAGTGAGTCTTGATGGGCCCGTGGCTGGATCGGTAAAGGGCAGAGAGCTCCAGTCCGACTCAGACGCCAGCAAGGTGGAGGTGGAGTACTGGTTTGGGCTGGTATCATCAAAGATGAGCTTGTGGGGCCTTTTCGGGTTGAGGATGGAGTCAAGCTCAACTCCCAGTCCTACTGCCAGTTTCTGGAAGACACCTTCAAGCAGTGGTACAGGAAGAAGTCTGCATCCTTCAAGAAAAACATGATTTTCATGCAGGACAATGCTCCATCACACGCGTCCAAGTACTCCACAGCGTGGCTGGAAAGAAAGGGTTTAAAAGAAGAAAAACTAATGACATGGCCTCCTTGTTCACCTGAACTGAACACCATAGATAACCTGTGGTCCATCATCAAATGTGAGATTTACAAGGAGGGAAAACAGTACACCTCTCTGAACAGTGTCTGGGAGGCTGTGGTTGCTGCTGCACGCAATGTTGATGGTGAACAGATCAAAACACTGACAGAATCCATGGATGGCAGGCTTTTGAGTGTCCTTGCAAAGAAAGGTGGCTATATTGGTCACTGATTTGTTTTTGTTTTGTTTTTGAATGTCAGAAATGTATATTTGTGAATGTTGAGATGTTATATTGGTTTCACTGGTGAAAATAAAGAATTGAAATGGGTATATATTAGTTTTTTGTTAAGTTGCCTAATAATTCTGCACAGTAATAGTCACCTGCACACACAGATATCCTCCTAAAATAGCTCAAACTAAAAACAAACTAAAAACTACTTCCAAAAATATTCAGCTTTGATATTAAGGAGTTTTTTGGGTTCATTGAGAACATGGTTGTTGTTCAATAATAAAATTAATCCTCAAAAATACAACTTGCCTAATAATTCTGCACTCCCTGTATATAAAATCATGATGTACACAATAATCTCTGGACTTGCTGCATCACAGACACCAATATTTTAACAATTTATAAAAAATCAATCACTTATTTAATCGGATATTAGGCATGGATATATATTGCGAACGTGATTTTCTAAAGTATTACAGCTCTTTGTAAACGTTTATTATTACCATTTGTTGAGTCTCCCCATACAGTTTGATAGATTGCTTGGACCCGGAAGCCACTTCGCATGCTGAAAAGAAATTCTGCAGCAGTACATAAATAATCACAATGAACAATATTAATTTCCATTGGCTGTGCACTGCTATACTCATTTACATAAAGTACACACCCACATCGCGTCATTATCGGTTGTTGTTGCTCACGTTCATTCAAAATGCTAAAAATGATCATCAGCATGAATACAACATTACAGAGTCTTAACTGTGTGTTCACCCTGGCGACAACGCTGTCTGCCTTCAGCGCTTCAGCGTTGAGAGCGTCAAAATTCACTACATAGATCTCGTATTTAAAGGGGCCATTGCAGCATATCAGCAAATCACTTACATTCCCACATAAAAACGTGCTTTCTAGCATGAAAGTGTGGTGCGCCTTTTATCAAATTCATTTAATAATGGAAGATCAAGTTGTTCCATGTGCTGTGGCTTTGCTCCACTTATCCAATGTGTGTCCATATGTCTAAAATATTCTGAAGCAGTAATACTGTTTTGTACTGTTGTTATAGTTAGCATGAGTTTCCCGCTTAAAAAAAACATATATAACATTAATGCACAACAGTAACTCGCCAGTAACTTTTTTTTTTACGTCCCTGTAAGAAAACATCGTAAATAACTGAAAATCCGGCGACCGCAATAATCAAACTTTCAGGAACAACTGTGGTCACAGAACTGTGTTCTCTGGAATCCTTAAGTGGTGGACTTCTACATTCCGATTGCTTGCCGCTATCGGCAACTGCATCATAGCTCATTACCATAAAGTTGACTTGATTTCAACTCTCCTCGACGCTCACAACGGCGAAGAAGCTCCACACCACTCCTCACCGGCTCCCATTGAAAATGAATGACATCTAGCTACTTTGAAGCTCTCGCCGCTTTCGGTGTGAACGCACAGTAAGACCTTTACAACCTTTTCTACTTGTGGCTGCACCAGAAGACTCCACCCACAGTGAAATCTCATTGGTTCGAAATCAACCAATCACTGATTTTCCACAGTTTAATAGAGTGCAACTGTCAAGTTCTGAAAGTTAAAAACTCCATTCATTTTTCCTCAAGAACTTATTGTAAAGAAACTTTTAAAAGTTAGATCTCTTTTAATCTCTGAGGTTGTTAAATAACTGTATATGCTTTTTCTAAACACAACTTTTTGCATTAATTCAACATATTGTTTTTAAACTGCTTAAAAACAGCATTTGTGCGGAAAAATTTCCATCAATAAGAAAGTTGCAGCAAGCAAAGAAAAAGATATCTAACTCTGTGGTCTCTTTAAAATGCTCCTTTTAAAATGCTTCCTGCATACATATTTATATTTTGCTATAGACCTTTTTCTTCGTTGCTGCATGGAGGGCGCCACAGCGACCAGCACCTTTTGGTAGGATGCTTAGAATTTCCGTTTACAGCATTTACAACTGGTAAATCTTGATCTAAAAATGGGCGTCAGTACCATTTTGAGTGGCTTAAGCCTAGTTCACACTACAGGAGTTTGAGCCCAATTTGAACCCGATTTGAAAGTTAACGAGCTTGCCGACAGATCGGGCTGTGATTGAGAAAAAATCTGGGGGTGTTCGGTGCTCGGCAGTCTTTATGTGTGGTCACCAACACCTTGCAGATGAAAATATAATATCTAGCATGCTGAATATTCCAGAGCAGTCGGCCGACTTGACCCCACGTACGGTCAGATGTAATGACGAGCTGCAGCCAATGAACATATCAGCATGAGCTGAATGGCCGTGTGCTCAGGAGCTGAACAGAAACGTCTGTGATTGGCCAGAATGGGCATCGATGCACTGTCTTCATTCTGTGTTAACATGGACACGAGAGTATAGGTTATATTAACAGTGGAACTACAATTCTGTAACTATTAGAGTTACCATACTGGTCATTCTGACCGTTCTCATAAAAGACATCATATTGTCACGTCATATTTACATTCAAAACTTCTATTGACATATTAAAATAAAGCTTTGAATGTCTGTCATCATATTTAATGACACCATTACCCTAAAACATTATCTTTTTGGTAATACAGCCTATAAATATGTAGTTAAAATACTAGAACACGCAAAGGTCTGGGCCGCACTTTCATTTTCACTTTCAAACAGGAGCTATTTCACAGTACAGAATATGCTGTTTTGAAAGATATATCTGCAGTAAATTTATGTTTTTGCTATCAGAAAGTTTTGTTTATTTTAGCAGGAAGTTGCTAGGTAAAAAAGCATGCATATTTAAAGCCACAGCGAAAAGTAGCAGACATGCATGCAGTCATTTTGACCAATATGGTAATTAAAGGTAGAAATGTTCAGTTCTTTACTGTTTTGTAATTAAATATAAAAATAACCATGTTAGAAAGAAATACACAGATATTTAGGAAACGTCAGGGTGTTATAGATGTTAGTTTTATTTTAAAGAGTTATTAAATTACGAAAATTAAAAACTCCCTGACTGCCTCGGTAGTTCTAGTGTTAAAGCCACATCTATCCACTTGAACCTTACAGATGAGCGATTGATCTGCTGATGCATCAGCTGACTGACGATGTTTTTAAATGCTCCCTTAAAAGCTTGAAACAGTGTCAGTGATGTCATCAGCACACAAGTAGCCAATAGTGTTCAGCTTTTTCTGACGGCTCCTCCCACAAAATTTCATTGGCTTTGGTTTAGTAGCTTGACTGAGCTGTTGGGGAAGGAGTTGTTGTCAGATCATGTAGTGTGTGACCCCCCTCATCATTTACGGATCATTTACGTAGTGTCTCGTAGTGTGAACACCACAGCGATTAAAAGACACAAAATCAAGTCATGTAGTGTGAACGGCACAGCGATCTGCCGATGTTTAAAGTCATGTAGTGTGAACTAGGCTTTAGGGAGTTTTTTAGTGATGCACAACTTTGATTTTGAAAGATGTGTGTTAAAGCCGTTATACTTCTGTCAGATGCGGTTCAAGCGCAAGAGAAATACATTCTCCTTATTCAGTGTCTGCCGTCAGATAAGATGGTGAAATATAGCGTCAGTGTTCCCGACCTGTCAGCTGTTATATCAGTGCACACACACACACATACACACACAACACACCCAATACATCACTGTATTATAAAGAGCAAACCATATTACTGGCATGAAACTTAACAGGTATGTAAGCCATGCAATTTCCAAAAAAAATAAGTATGTTACTGATACTCTGCTGGCTGATTTGCGTGTTGATTATAATCGGGAGTGGTTTATGTTTCATTTAGTTTGTTTGTATTGTGTAGTATTTACCAGAATATTTACCACATATGTCTACGTATATGTGGTAAATAATAAGAAATACAATGCACGTTCAAATTTATTACAGCATATCATAAAATAAGCAACAATTATTTAGTTTAAATGTGTTTTTATATCTATTTAGAGTGTATTTAGATGATGCTTACACACACTGTGTTTTTCTGTCATTTCAAAATGCCACTTTAGTTTCACTTTGTGCCACTTACTGTATTAGCGTGTGTGTCAAACATTTTGGTCAATTACATTTGTTTGGGTTGGTTATATGTTGGTTATATATTTGAAAAACCTGGATGATGACGATGCTCCATTTAAATGGCACAGGATGCTGTCTGACGATAAGGGTGAATGACTCGCAGTGGTTGTTTTCCATCCCATTAGATTGCATTTTTTAAATAATCAGTCTAGGAGGTGATGCTGATCAACAGCAGGATTACACGTTAAAAGTTTAAAGACGTTAAAAGCTAATAAGATAGATTAAAATTAAGTTTCAAAGCTGTCTAAATGTGACTCTTTATATGCATCAAGCTGCCGACCGGAAGTTCGAAGCATCCTCCTTATGCATACACGCAAAGCATAATGGGTAATTTTGCGTTCCATGAAAAAGGTCTATAAACCTGAAATATATTAGATCATCCAACAAATTTAAATAAATATTTTTATATTTTTATTGAGTTAGATTTTTTTGCAGTCCTTCATAGGATTGTAGTTCTTTCCCTCACTAAAGTTATTAAGTACACAGTCTTGTACTTCAATATATTTGTCACATATTTTGTTTCAAATCAAGTTTTTATCGAAAAAAACGATTCACGATTCACGATTCTCCTCGTAGCTGGCTCAAAATGCATTAACAAAGACTTTCCTGTGGGAAAAATGAATGTAAAAATGTACTTTCAGAAGAAATGTGGATCTCTATAAACATCAAATATATTCTGATCAGATTTGTTCCATTGATTAGCATTAAAGTTTATATTTTACATCCTAAAGGCCCCGGTATACTTTAAACTAAGGGCAAAAAGAAGTTCAAATTTCATTACAGACGAGACATGAAACAGTATGAAGCCTTGAACATCCATCTTTGGATGTAAATAACTGATGCTTTTAATACACCCCATTATTATAATTATAATAATAAACCAAAGCTGTCAAAGCAAGGTTTGGACATCCATAATCCCACTTCTTTGACTCCTGCAAAATGACGTCACTTCCTGTGATGATGTGGTGTGGGGTGAGATTATGTGAATTCAGCACTAGTGCACACATTTACAGTAATCACGGCACCTCCATTCGATATTTTCTGTGAGCGTATTTGGTTTTTCATTTTACAATTCTCATCGATGTGAAAACGTGAAGGATGCCGGTCGTGGCGGTTTTGCGTTGAAATGATGATGGTGTGTGTGAACTGAGAGCGACTCCAGCGGAGGTCGAGGCCCTGAGTGTAAAAGCAGGTTGAAGGCTTCTCTTTTTTTTTCCACTATTGCGTACCCGTTACTCACCGTCCACCCGCGCAGGCGACTGAAGCATGCAGTGGTGTCCTGAACAAACCAAAGAAACGATCCACGCTAGTAGAGAAATACATACAGTGTACATGGAGAGCTCTCCCAGAGGACGGTGTTTCAGTCCTCACTCAAGGCCAAAAGTGCTGGTCTCTTCCACAGCGATCAGGAGTTTCTCGTATAACATCGTGTAGGATGGATATGGTGGAAGATCCAGGCGGTTAAAGCATGTGTGCGCCCTGAGAAACAGAATGTGACATACATCAGCAAGACTGAACACAATTCTGTGTCTTATTTGGACAACTACAGGGTTCATACACATTTCTACTAGTAAAATTCCAGGACTTTCAAGTCAATTTTCATGACTTAATGTGTCGTGATGTCTACGTATATGTGGTAAATAATAAGAAATACAATGCACGTTCAAATTTATTACAGCATATCATAAAACAAGCAACAATTATTTAGTTTAAATGTGTTTTTATATCTATTTAGAGTGTATTTAGATGATGCTTACACACACTGTAAAACCCTAAAAGGTAACTCAAACCATCCGAGGAAACCGATTGCAAAAAATTTATCCAAATGAGTACTGTGAACTTAATCAATTCAAGTAAATGAAGCAATTTTAGCACAGTAAAACCCAATAAATGAAGAGAACTCAAACCAACTAAGTACTGTAAAACTCAATAAGTTAAGGCAACTCAAACTGTTTGAGGAAACCGATTGTAACAAACAATTTGAGTTCAAAAACGAATATATATGAGAACTGTGAACCTACTCCATTTAAGTTGAAGTAATGAGGTATTTAATTAACTCATTACCTTCAACACTGAGTTCAAAACTCTTTTCAGATGAGTAGAGTTAACTTTCAGTAAATTTTGAGTTAACTACACTCATTTCATTTGCTAAAGTTGACTGTTGGGTTTTATAGTGCAGCACTAATAATGTGGGAGCATGTGTTTGGCCAAGGACAGAAAAGAAGTAAAGACAACTAACTTATATTCAAGTGTACAGATATTTGTTAAAGTAATTTCCATGACTTTTCCAAAACTTTGTGGGTTTTTCTGTTTTTCCAAAACTTTTCCAGGCCTGGAAAATGCCATGTAAAAATGCCATGACTTTTCTAGGTTTTCCATGACCATATGAACCCTGCTACTATCTGCTTTTCATGTCACGTTATGTGTAATATTGGTGAGAGCATTGAAAAAAAGAAAGCAAAATCAAGATTAATTTAATTCATAAGAATTTGAAAGTATTTTTAAAGTATTTTTATTAATACAGGGTATATGCAGGAATCCTAAAGGTAATTTCAATACCTTTTTAAGACTTTTTAAAGATCTTTTTAGAATATTTTAAGACCTCGTTGCCACTTCAAGGTCTAATCAGTATCAAACCTTTAACTTATTAAACAGTTGTTAATAAACAGTTGTAGTTAAATAAATCAATGGAGCACAACCGTGCAACAGAACTCAGATATGCTCGGAAGAAACAAACCTTGAAAGAATAAATTACACGGTTGTTTTCAGCGACAGGCTTCAGCCACTGTTTAAACTCGTCTTTCTCCAACCAGGAGTACGTAAACTGAGGGAGCACTCACACTATGCTATCAGAACTGTGCCCAGGCCCGTTTCCCGGATCCTTTGAGAAGTGTGAGTGCTCTGAATCGGGCTCAGGCGCGGTTCAGTTGGCCGGCCCTGGCCCGGTTGGAAGAGGTGTGCCAGAGCACGGTTCACTTGGGCTTTGGTGCGTTACGCTTGCAGTGTGAGTGCACAGCGCGCCTGAGACGTGACTTTTAAGGGACTGTTTCATATGGATTTATTAATCATTCTTACTGTTCAATGAATGCAAACTGTCGTTGATTATTAAGGATGCAAACCCCTCACTGCACCACAGCTGCACCTTTAGCAAACCTCCTAATTCCTGCAGCACGAGGACTTTATAATTGTTTATGAGCGTCAGAAGTGGCTGATCTGTGTGGCTCTGTGGCTGAAATATTTGACTGTGTCACTGCAAGCCCCCACCATCAATACTCCTTGCGGGGGGCCCACGCATTTTGCGCTATACCACTGGGGAGACAAGCGTGCTTCGGTCCGGTTCAAGGCAACTGCGTGAGTACTCCCTGACATTTTTTCCATTTTGCCGTCTGTTTTGCTACATGTTGAGAGCATCACATCACCTTCCCGCGTTTGTCGCAAATTACGTGACATTACCCAGAGTCCTGGACGGAGGAGTTTGGCCGGATGCGCCCTGGCCCGAACCAATCGCATGGATCAAGCACGCTGTTGTTAATATTAGGAGGAAAATAAGTATATTTAAGCTTTTTTGGAGTCAAACACTTTGGACAATGCTTGAACAAAATTTAAGAGCTCATAAAATCGTGATTAAGACTTTTTAATACCTTTTTAGGGCCTAAATTTTCTCATAATTGATTTATCAACTTTTAATACTTTTTAAGACCCCGCAGACACCCTCTAATAATTTTAAATGATTTTTCAAATTATATCTATCAAATAATTTAATGTTAGTTTTAAATTATATTATTAAATCTTGCAATTTTTAATTACTATAAATCATTACTGTTCATTTAACATTATACTGTTAAACACCTAATTTGCATTATTAACTACTATAAAAAAAATAATTATTAAAATTTATATTGTAAACATAGAAACTGAATTTTGATTGGTTAGATCATGTATGCACTGATACTTAACACAGAAAACTAAATTTAATGAATAAATTTAATAACTAATTACCACAGAAGAGACACTGCAGACAAATCATACAATCATTTCATATAATATATATATATATATTTAATGCGGAATAAAAAAAAAGGACATTAAAATGTTGACCTTTTTTAAAATGTTTACCTTAACCTAAAATGCTATTCTTTTCTTGACTATTTGAGATATTAATCAATCACTAAATAATTCAAAGAAAGGTTTATTGTTGATGATAACCCACATCTCATTTCATTGGGACATAAAATGGTTTTCAAACACTTCTGTGACATTAAATTTCAAAATAAGCTTTTGAAAATTAAAAATGTTTGCAATTCACTTTAAAACATAATCTTTACATCTGACAGGCC
This sequence comes from Danio kyathit, assembly GCA_903798195.1. Taxonomy (NCBI): domain Eukaryota; kingdom Metazoa; phylum Chordata; class Actinopteri; order Cypriniformes; family Danionidae; genus Danio; species Danio kyathit. The sequence continues at coordinate 58,734,880 of LR812520.1, forward strand.
TTTTATTAACTGGGTTTCCATCCTAATATGAAGCAAATCTTTTTTAAAGTTCGTAAAAAGAAAAAGAAAAAACCTTAAATACAAGTTATGTGCGTTTCCATCAAGTTTTTAGAGCAGATGACTGAAGTATTGGTAACCTAGCAACCAATAGTAAACAAGGCAAGAATAAAGGAGACAGCTGATTGGTTAAGTGGGTGTAACGTTCACTACTCCGGGGTTATTTTGGCATATGCTTTTCCATGTCCCATTATTCCCATTAACCATTTTTCCAAAACCACCTCAAGTGAGCTTAATTTTTTAGGGTTGCACAATATATGGAAAAATGATTATCATCACAATGCTAGTATACGCAAACAGTTTTTGCAAATCTGGGGCCTTTACTATCTTCATCCCTTACTGAGAGGAAAATGATAACAGCCAATAAGAATCAGAATAATGCCAAGGTTTTTAGTCATTCCTAGAAATTTAAACTCTAACTCTGCTCCTTGACAGTTTTTTTTTATTTATTTAGGTCAGATAAACATCTATTATCGGTTTATTTTAGTATGATCATAACATCCATAAATTAACTTATTTTTAAATTGCTGATAAAGCAGCTTTTTGAAAGTTAGTTATATCGTAAGAAATGTCACTAATCGCAACAATATTCCATATCGCATATTTTTATCAGTGAGAATTGTTTGTTTTAGCTATAATAATTATCAGTGAGAATTGTTTGTTTTAGCTATACTTTTATACCTTTCTTTTTGTGATTTGTATTGTTCAGCACATTGGTCAACCTTTGGTTGTGTTTAATAGTGCTATATAAATAAAACTGACATTGACAAACTGACATATTTTCCCAGTATCAAAATTTCCATTGAGGTTTTTAGTCAATCGAGGAATTTTAAAGTCTAAATGTTTGCACCTTGACATAGTTTTTTGATTTAATATTGTTAGTTAGTTAGTTAGATCGAAAGTTAGTTATATCGTAAGAAATATCACTATCACAACAATATTCCATATCGCATATTTTCCCGGCATCAAAATTACCACTGAGGTATTTAGTCTTTTAAGGGATTTTAAAGTCTAAATGTTTGCACCTTGACATAGTTTTTTATTTATTTAATATCATTAGTTAGTAAGTTATATCGCAAGTTAGTTATACTGTAAGAAATATTACTATCACAACAATATTCCATATCGCACATTTTCCCAGCATCAAAATTACCACTGAGGTATTTAGTCATTTGAGGGATTTTAAAGTCTAAATGTTTGCACCTTGACATAGTTTTTTGATTTAATATTGTTAGTTAGTTAGTTAGTTAGATCGAAAGTTAGTTATATCGTAAGAAATATCACTATCACAACAATATTCCATATCACATATTTTCCCAGCATCAAAATTACCACTGAGGTATTTAGTCTTTTAAGGGATTTTAAAGTCTAAATGTTTCCACCTTGACATCGTTTTTTTAATTTAATATTGTTAGTTAGTTAGTAAGTTATATCGCAAGTTAGTTATACTGTAAGAAATATTACTATCACAACAATATTTCATATCGCACATTTTCCCAGCATCAAAATTACCACTGAGGTATTTAGTCATTTGAGGGATTTTAAAGTCTAAATGTTTGCACCTTGACATAGTTTTTTGATTTAATATTGTTAGTTAGTTAGTTATATCGCAAGTTAGTTATACTGTAAGAAATATTACTATCACAACAATATTCCATATCGCACATTTTCCCAGCATCAAAATTACCACTGAGGTTTTATTAATTTGAGGGATTTTAAAGTCTAAATGTTTGCACCTTGATATATTTTTTTGATTTAATATTGTTAGTTAGTTAGATTGTAAGTTAGTTAGATCGTTAAAAAAAAGTCTATAATCGCAACAATATTCCATATCGCATATTTTCCCAGTATCAAAATTACCACTGAGGTATTTAGTCTTTTAAGGGATTTTAAAGTCTAAATGTTTGCACCTTGACATAGTTTTTTTGATTTAATATCATTAGTTAGTAAGTTATATCGCAAGTTAGTTATACTGTAAGAAATATTACTATCACAACAATATTCCATATCACATATTTTCCCAGCATCAAAATTACCACTGAGGTTTTTAGTCATTTGAGGGATTTTAAAGTCTAAATGTTTGCACCTTGACATAGTTTTTTGATTTAATATTGTTAGTTAGTTAGCTAGTTATATCATAAGTTAGTTATATTGTAAGAAATGTCACTATGGCAACAATATTCCATATCGCATATTTTCCCAGTATCACAATTTCCATTGAGGTTTTTAGTCAATTGAGGGATTTTAAAGTCTAAATGTTTGCACCTTGACATAGTTTTTTGATTTAACATTGTTAGTTAGTTAGATTGTAAGTTAGTTAGATCGTAAAAAAAAGTCTATAATCGCAAGAATATTCCATATCGCATATTTTCCCAGTATCAAAATTTCCACTGAGGTTTTTAGTCAATCGAGGGATTTTAAAGTCTAAATGTTTGCACCTTGACATAGTTTTTTGATTTAATATTGTTAGTTAGTTAGTTAGATCGAAAGTTAGTTATATCGTAAGAAATATCACTATCACAACAATATTCCATATCACATATTTTCCCAGCATCAAAATTACCACTGAGGTATTTAGTCTTTTAAGGGATTTTAAAGTCTAAATGTTTCCACCTTGACATAGTTTTTTATTTATTTAATATCATTAGTTAGTAAGTTATATCGCAAGTTAGTTATACTGTAAGAAATATTACTATCACAACAATATTTCATATCGCACATTTTCCCAGCATCAAAATTACCACTGAGGTATTTAGTCATTTGAGGGATTTTAAAGTCTAAATGTTTGCACCTTGATATAGTTTTTTGATTTAATATTGTTAGTTAGTTATATTGTAAGAAATATTGTTATGGCAACAATGTTCCATATCGCATATTTTCCCAGTATCGTGCAGCCCTAACCTACACCTTTGACATGATTCTCCACCTCAGCTGGATTGTGCAGGGCTGTATGACTGTACCTCGGGAGTGATGTGATCTTTCCCCATTTCTCGATGCAGAAGCGTCTCAGGCCATTGCTGCCACGCAGGGCGGTGAAGCCCTCATACGGCACGCTGGAGGTGCCCGTCACAAACTGCAGCAGACGCAGCCGCTGCTCATTATTGAAGCGCTCCACTGCTCCCCAGAACCAGCGGATCACAATGTGCCCGTCATGATAACCTGATACACAGAAATACAATATATACAAAAAACTAATCCAAAACCAAATCTTTCTTCCTAAAACAAATACAATACTCGTTCCTTAATATAAACCTTTTTAAAGTTCGCAAAAAAGTAATAATAGTAATTTAAAAATGCTAATTACGTGCGTTTCCATCAAGTTTTTAGAGCAGCTGACTGAAGTATTGGTAACCTAGCAACCAACAGTAAACAAGGCAAGAATAATGGAGAAAGATGATCGGTTACATAGGTACATTGTTTGCTATGTCAGTGTTTACTTGTCTCCCATTATTGACATTAACCTTTTTTCCCAAAACCACCTCACAGCAGAAATACAATATATAGAAAAAACTCAATTCAGAACAAATCTTTTTTCCTGAAACAAATACAATACTTGTTCCTTAATATCTCTTGGGGTGTTTATTACAGAATACTGGCCGTTTGGTTCCAGCATGTCACATTTCTTCATCACAATATATAATGTTCATTTAAGGATTAGGGTGTGTTCTGTTAGGCGACTTCTGTGCTGTCGCCTCACAGCAAGAAGGTCGCTGGTTCGATCCTCGGCTGGGTTGGTTGGCGTTTCTGTGTAAAGTTTGCATGTTCTCCCTGCATTCGCGTGGGTTTCCTCCGGGTGCTCTGGTTTCCCCCACAGTCTAGTGTATGAGTGTGAATGAGTGTGTGTGGATGTTTCCCAGAGATGAGTTGCGACTCGAAGGGCATCCGCTGCGTAAAAACGTGCTGGATAAGTTGGCGGTTCATTCCGCTGTGGTGACCCCGGATTAATAAAGGGACTAAGCCGAAAATAAAATGAATGAATGTCTTCTGTTATTGTCATTCATTCATTCATTCATTTTCTTTTCGGCTTAGTCCCTTTATTAATCAGGGGTCGCCACAATGAATTGCCAACTTATCCAGCATGTTTTATGCAGTGGGTGCCCTTCCAGCCGCAACCCAACACTGGGAAACACCCACACACTCATGCACACACTCACATACACTACGGCCAATTTAGCTCATTCAATTTACCTATGGGGGACTGTGGGGGAAACCGGAGCACCCGGAGGAAACCCATGTGAACGCAGTGAGAACATGCAAACTCAACAAAGAAACGCCAACTGACCCAGCTGTGGCTCGAACCAGCGACTTTCTTTCTGTGAGGCGATTGTGCAACCCACTGCGCCACCGTGCTGCCCCTGTTATTACTATAAATTCTGTTATTAATTGCTCACCCTCATGTTATTCTTGGTGAAGTGTACTTGGGGCTTCAAATGATTACAGTTGAACCATTGAAGTCACAAATATAAGACTTTGACAATGTTTTTGGGTGCTTTTCTAGACTTTGAAAGTCTTGGGGCCGTTGCTGGGTATGGAGGGTTGGATTTCATCTAAAATATCTTCATTTGTATTCCAAACAAAGGTCTCATTAAATTGAAATGACATGAGGGTGAGTAATTAATAACAGAATTTTCAATTTATTGTAAATTAACCCTTTAATTGTTTGAAAACCCCATTAAACAGTGTTTTAATAGCTTTTGTGATGATACAAAAGTTTGCTGATGCTCCAATCAGAGTAGCAGTGTATTGATGTACGTTTTGAACGCATTCGTATATATTTGTAAGTGTGTTCTGACCTCCTCTGTACTCCGTGTTGTTTCTCCAGTCGTTCAAATCGATCTCTGCTGTTCCTGCGATGACCAGCTCCAGCTCTCTGGCATCAAACACAGACACCAGACGAGAGTCCACCACCTGCACACATGCACGCACAGGTCAGAGGTTAAATGATGGCATTTGGACTTAATAATAAACAGCAGAAAGTAAATTGGATGCTAAGCATGTTTACCTCATAAAATCCTCGCACCAGAGCCTGTGTCTGCTGGACAACACCTCGCTCCACCCTCCACTTTACCATCCGCTCAATGTACTCCTTCTTATTCTTCTCCGTCACCTGCACATTCGTCCCGCCAGACTTCAGCTCCCGCTCTGTCACCTGACACACAAACACACAAACAACCCAACACAGAAAGAGGATTATTGTTTAATTAATTACAAAATACTTTCCCCCAAGTTTTATTAAAGTAGCTGCTTAATATAAACTAGACACATAAGAAAACAGTTTTAATGAACTATAGGACATATACTATTACATTTAATATATTTATGCCAACTATCCTGCAAATTTTGAAGCAATTATTATAGATATTTATGGTACAGCAATCAACCTTTCCATAATTTATCAGAAAAAGAGACTAATTTGCTTACGAATTTTTTTTTTCTGTATTTATTCATGCTGGGCAAAAATTAATTGTGATCACATCCAGTCGCATACAAAATAAAAGTTTGTTTTGACAATTTATGTGTGTGTACTGTATATTTATTATGTATATATACTGTAAATACACACATGCATGCATATATTTGAGAAAATGTTTATTTATATTTAGATATAACATACACAGTGCATTCGGAAAGTATTCATAGCACTTCACTTTTTCCACATTTTTATTCCAAAATTGATTCAATTCATTTATTTTCTCAAAATTCTACACACAATACCCCATAATGACAATGTGAATTTTTTTTTTTTAATTGTTGCAAATAAAAAACCTCAGAAATCACATGTACAGAAGTATTCACAGCCTTTGCCGTGAAGCTCTAAATTGAGCTCAGGTACATTCTGTTTCCACTAATCATTCTTGAGAAGTTTCAGCAGCTTCATTGGAGTTCACCTGTGGTAAATTCAGTTGATTGGACATGATTTGAAAAGGCATACACCTGTCTATATAAGGCGCCAGGGTTGACAGTGCATGTCAAAGCACAAACCAAGCATGAAGACAAAGGAATTGTCTGTAGACCTCCGAGACAGGACTGTCTCAAGGCACAAGGCTGGGGAAAGTTACAGAAAAATTTCTGCTGCTCTGAAAGTTCCAATGAGCACAGTGGCCTCCATCATCCATAAGTGGAAGATGTTTGAACCACCAGGACTCTTCCTAGAGCTGGCCGGCCATCTAAGCTGAGTGATCGGGGAAGAAGGGCCTTAGTCAGGGAGGTGATCAATAACCTGGTGGTCACTCTGTCTGAGCTCCAGCGTTCTTCTGTGGAGAGAGGAGAACCTTACAAAAGGACAACCATCTGTGCAGCAATCCACCAATCAGGCCAATCAAGCCACTCCCCGACTGGAATTTGCCAAAAGGCATCTGAAGGACTCTCAGACCATAAGAAACACAATTCTCTGGTCTGATGAGACTAAAATTGAACTCTTTGGAGTGAATGCCAGGCGTTACATTTGGGGAAAAAAAACAAGCACCGTTCATCACCAGGCTAATACCATTCCTACAGTGAAGCATGGTGGTGGCAGGCAGCATCATGCTGTGGGGATGTTTTTCAGCAGCAGGAACTGGAAGACTAGTCAGAATTGAGGGAAAGATGAATGCAGCAATGTACAGAGACATCCTGAATGAAAACCTGCTTCAGAGCGCTCTTGACCCCAGACTGGGGCGACGGTTCATCTTCCAGCAGGACAATGACCCAAAGCACACCACCAAAATATCATAGGAGTGGCTTCACAACAACTCAGTGAATGTCCTTGTGTGATTTTTCAGGTTTTTTGTTTTTAATAAATTTGCAACAATTTCAAAAACTCTTTTTCCACATTGTCATTATGGGGTATTGTGTGTGGAATTTTGAGGAAATAAATGAATTTAATCCATTTTGGAATAAGGTTGTAACATAAAAAAATGTGGAAAAAATGAAGCGCTATGAATACTTTCCGCATGCACTGTACATGACATAAACTATATATAAAAATTTAAATATTTATATAACAAAATAGTTTTGCACAGATTTGTTTCTATGTATGTGTGTATCACATATTCATAATAAATATATATACAGTAATACACACACATATCTTATGTCAAAGTAAACTTTTATTTTGGATGCAATTATTCATGATTAATCTTTGCCCAGCACTAGTATTTATACATGTTGTTATCTATATTTATTATAATATACGAGTGTGATTACCATCTTCAATAAAAATGTAACTAATAATAAAATAAAACTGATAAATTAAATAAACTATAACTTATACTAATAAAACTAAATTCAATCAAGGTGTTGAAAATAATTATCACACCCTGCAACAAACTCAAATAAATCTAATATATTGCTTTTTCGATACATCTGGTTCGTTCCTATTTCATTGAAAAGAGAGATCATTTAAATATGTTGATTATAATAAATTTCCTCTTGGAGCATGAGAGAAGAAATCTTGAGAAAGCATTAAAGGGGACCTATTATGCTTCTTTTTACAAAATGTGAAATAAGTTTCTGACCTCCGTAGACTGTGTATGTGAAGTTTCAGCTCAAAATACCCCACTAATAATGTTATTAATAAATAATAATAAACTCTTTGAAACTGCCCATTTTAGGCTTTGATCCTAATTGTGCCAGTTTGCTGACTGACACTTTAACCTCCTAGGGCCTGAGTGTTCACACACGTGGACAGCACATTTTTAGCTCTTAAGTGGCTTTTTAAAATACTTTGAATGTTTTATATTTTGTTACAGACATACAGTGTCATCCTGCAACTGTTTTGCAGCATATGAAATGTCCCAAACCCTATTTTTAACTGTCCAAAAATGTTGTTTTTACTCTCTGATAGTCAAAGCAAGATAAAAAAAAAAAAATTGTGTTAAATATGCATAAAAGAAAATTCAGGAAAAAGTGTTTTATGTAAATTGGGACCACGAGTCCACATATATGGACATCATTTTTCTCTAAAAGTACATCATATCAAAAAATGCTGCTTAGATTTTTATTCTAATTAGGTTCCAATAAGCCCAAATAGCAAAGAGAAATAAAAAATGCATGTGAAAAAAACACCTTGGGCCTTAAGAGGTTATATTCAAATGAGATTGTGCTCTTTTTAAAAGAGAGCTGAGCAACAAATGCCTATGTGTCAGCATAGTGGCAGATTCAAATACAAGACTATCATCTTATGCTAATGAGGGAGAGATCGTCACTAATGGGCGGGGCTTTTCCCCTCTGATGACATGTACAAAGGGAAAATGTCAATCAAAGTGTTTCTACAGACTGTTTTTATCAAGTGTGATTATAAAAAGTAATCTTCAACATTAGAAGCTGGCTACACAACGGTGTTTAAACTCCTTATAAAAGTAATTTTTGCATAATAGGTCCCATAGTCCTAATTGAATCTAAAATTTACCCGATACAAAATAAACAAAGTTTTTGTACACGTTTTTATCACAAAAACAGACATTTTGGAAGTGTTTTCAGAATTTAAGGGCAGGATTTGTATCCGTGCTTCTCCCACCTGTCCGAACACTTCCTCATTGACAGTGAAGGTGAGGTCCAGCACATCAGTTATGTCATTGTCCTTCATCCACTGCAAGCTCTGGTGAAACTCCTCATCCAGATACTCCAGATCACTGAGATCTGTAGGTCTGCAGAGAGAGAGAGCGCAGCACAAATAAACACACAATTGATGATGGGATGTTATATTCTGATAAATACTAGACTAATAAATGAGTCAGACTAACTAATTAACCGACATATAAAATTATTTAGAGATTAAATGGGTGCTTAAATGAGTCTGTAAAATGTTTTAAATACATGTTCTCAGTTTTGTGAATCAAGTGAAAACAATATATGTTACTTATTATTATATGTTAATTGTTTTACAAATTTAACAGTTTTTTTTAACACATTTTGCATGATTAAGCCCAAATCTAGATAATATCTAATCCCATTATTGAAAATTAGGTCAGTAACAAATTTAGGTCAGTAAAAACTTTATTTTAAGAAACAATTCACACTGTTAACTACTGACTTATTACCTGCCTATTATTAAGATATGAACTATTTTTTAGTATATGATTTTAATTCTGCATACCTAATCCTACCCAATACCTAAACCCAAATACTACCTTACAAACTATTAAGTTCAAGACACCCTGGAGTACTTTTTTAACAGATTTGTGTGTGTTGAGCATCAGTTCAGACATTGTTAGCAACTGTCAGCTTTAATTGTGGGAAAACTGGATAATTTTGAGCTTTTGTCAGCTAATTTCACATTCCGGGTTTAAAATCATTTTTGGGACGGGATCAAAATCGGTGACGTAGCGCGAATCTGCTAGTGAAGTGATGACACGTCGGTTTCTCATTATTATTTATAGCGGAGTTTTCGTATCCTATGAGAAGACCCTGCTTCTTAATTATTCATTCTTACTCATTATTCCGAAGGCAAGGCACACCAACCAAGCTGGGAGACCCAATGACTGACCACGTCCGGCACAGCATGTGCACGGCATGGGTCATATTTGTTTGTTTCCATGATCCACGGGGTTTGTTGCAAATTTTTCCCCGCCATATTGTCAAGGCCGACACAGCGAAGCTGTTGGTTTGTACTGTAGCAAGCATTTTTGTCAGGAGAGCTGTACGAGAATTGGAGAATGGCAGACTTTGTCTTTTATCAGTTGAGTTCTTTACCATGCAGACACATCGCCTATATCCGTGCTGCTGTGTTCGCCTATTTTTTTAAATTCTCCAGATTAGCGGCAGGGCTAATGGTTGAAATAGACAGGGCAAGAGACCTGCTGCACTGCTATCCACTGAGTCTGCATTCAGACCCGGGCACTAAGGAGAAGAGAAGTCCTCCTCATTTATAGTGTTTATAGAAAACACGATTATCTTTATAATGATGTAACAAATTGTGGTTATGTGTATATGAAATTCTGTATAACAAATGTAGTAGGGCATTAAATTACTTACTGTTTATTTATTTGCATTTTAACTTTGTAAACTATAAAATCATGGGCTTCTCACGGTTTGTCTCATTTTGTGAGCCAACTGACAACAGTTGCTCCCCTCTTTTTCCCCTGCTCTGCTGGCCACGCCCACTCCTCCCTCTGCTCGCAGCGCTGCACGCCAATCTCAGAGCATTTTCATTTCGTTTTTCATTCTGAGGTAGACTTGAACTGAAAGAGGGGGGTTTCATTCTTTAATAAGCAGCAAAGTAGTAGATTATAGAACTAATAGTCTAAGTTAACAGTGTGAATTGTACATTAAAATAAAGTGCGACCCAAATTTCAAAGCACATAACCTCTTAGGACTTGAGTGTCCACATACGTGGATGGCACATTTTAGCTCTTAAGTGGCTATTTAAAATACTTTGTATGTCTGTAACAAAATATAAAACATACAGTGTCATCCTGCAACTGTTTTGCAGCATCTGAAATGTCCCAAACCCTATTTTTAGCTGTACAAAATGGGAATTTTTTTTAGTTTTTACTCTCTGATAGTCAAAGCAAGTTCAAAAAAAAATTCTATGTTATATATGCATTAAAAACAATTAGGAAAAAGGGTTTTATGTAAATTCGGACCACAAGTCCACATATATAGACATCATTTTTCTCTAAAAGTACATCATATCAAAAGATGATACTTAAATTTTTATTCTAATTAGGTTCTAATAAGCCCAAATAGCAAACAGAAATAAAAAAATGCATGTAAAAACACACCTTGGGCCTAAATTGCAGTTAGTAACACTTTTATAAAAAATATATTTTAAGATATAAATATTTTTCAAACTGATCAAATGTGACAGTAAAGACATTTATTGTCACTAAATATTCATTCATTCATTCATTTTCCTTCGGCTTAGTCCCTTATTTATCAGGGGTCGCCACAGTGGAATGAACTGCCAGCTATTCCGGCAAATGTTTTACACAGCGGATGCCATTCCAGCCAAAACCCAGCCCTGGGAAACATTCATACACTCTCACATTCACACAAACTCATACACTATGGCCAATTTCATTTTACCCAATATGTGTATAGCACATGTCTTTGGACTGTGGGGTAAACCGAAGCACCCGGTGGAAACCCACACCAACATGGGGAGAACATGCAGCAAACACCACACAGAAATGCCAACTGGCCCAGCCGGGACTCGAATCAGTGACCTTCTAGTTGTGAGGCGAAAGTGCTAAGCACCGAGCCACCGTGCCACCTATTACTGGCGCAAACTTCTAAACAAATCATAACCTTCCAGTTACTGAAGAATCATGTGACCTTGATAACTGGATTAATGATGCTGAAAATTTATTGCCAATTATATTGTGTTTTCAATTAAGATGCATGTTTACAACAACAAAAAATCTGTTCTTTTTTACTTCTACATAGAGCTTAATGATTTCTAGTCTACTTACAGTCTGAGAAGAGCTTTATAAAATGGCCGAGTGAAGAAAGCGTCCAACAAATACTGATGAATCAAAGCCAGGCCGAGAATTCGACCACTGAAGCGGAACCTGAAAGCACAAGTCAAATCATGCGGTCTGTGAATGAAGCTCAAAAACAGACATACTGGCACTAACAGCGGCGGCCAATGACCTAACTGTTTATTTCTCTGTCGATGCCAATTTAGTCATGCCACACAGGAAGTGGAATTCACTGGGAGGAAGTGGAAAGAGCCTTACCATTCCAGATGGTTCTCCACAAAAGCAGACATGGGGCTGATCTGGACGGTGTATGTGTCGTTAGCGGAGTATTCAAACAGGCCATAATAAGGGTTAAACAGCTCCTGAGACAGCAGGAAGAAGAACTCTCGCGATGGGCCACTGTAGTCCAGACTGGAAAAGAAAAGCAGAATTCAGACAGAACTACACATAACCACTGCATTCCCTGTGTGTTCAAGCTAACTGGAGAAATATAAAGCACAACATTGGCATTTGAAGCTAGTAACAGATTACATACAGTTGAAGTCAGAATTATTAGCCCCCCTGTATTTTTTTTTCCCCAAATTTCTGTTGAACGGAGAGAAGATTTTTTTCAACACATTTCTCAACATAATAGTTTTAATAACTCATTTCTAATAACTGATTTATTTTATCTTTGCCATGATGACAGTAAATATTATTTGACTACATATTTTTCAAGACACTAGTATTCAGCTTAAAGTGACATTTAAAGGCTTAACTACTGTAGGCTTATTAGGCAAGTCATTGTATAACGATGGTTAGTTCTGTAGACAATCGAAAACAAATTTGGCTTTAGGGGGCTAATAATATTGACCTTAAAATGTTTTTTTTATATATATAAAAACTGCTAGCAGAAATAAAACAAATAAGACTTTCTCCAGAAGAAAAAATATTATATTAAATACTGTGAAAAATTCCTTCCTCTGCTAAACATCATTTGGGAAATATTTGAAAAAGAAAAAAAATCCCAACAAAGCTAATCATTTTGACTTCAACTGTACATTAGCATGGGTGGTAACCAGGCCATCTGACAGAATGAGTTTGTGTCACGACGGGCTTACAAAAACACAAGATTTATCCAAATGCAGCGATTAAAGTTTTAATAAAAATAAGGGGACAGGCCAGGTACAAAAATCCAACAGAGACAAAAAGTACAAAACAATAAACAAAAGTGAATCAAACAATGTTTGAACAGGAATTCAAAAAACATAATCATAACATGAAACAAAGTGAACAAACAAACCAAAACGATGAGTAAGTGAATAGACTTGGACCAGATAAGAGCCGGGAAAAACAAAACAGAATCGTGGAAACAGAGTGCACAGGCAAACAGCAGAAATCCAAAGGCAAACTAAACACAACATAACAAAGCTTATAAAGACAACACTAATTAGACAACGACAGACAGCTGGAACAATTAGTGATCACGTGAACCACAAAACCGGAACAAAAACCAAAACATAACAACTGTCCAGAAGACCACAACATGGCACTACAGCAGACATGACAGTTTGATAACAAGCTAATTATTATGAATATTTCCATGTCATAAACATGATTGTGAGTAACATAAAGCTGAAATAATACATTGATAATTACATAATTTATTTTCCCAAATTGCTTTCATTTTCTGCAAGCCTGTGCCAGCTCTAGAAGCTTTAATTCTTTACATTTGCTGTTTTTATTAGATACAGTTTAAAGTCAGAATTATTAGCCCCCTGAATTGTTAGCCCCCCTGTTTATTTTTTTTTCCCCAATTTCTGTTTAAAGGGGAAATGAAGCACTCAGTCAAGTTTACCTTATTTTGTACATTGGATTCCACTATAATGAAAATATATTAAACAAACTCGATTAATGTAACCATTTAGAAGAAAACTACATGTTTTACTATAGATTTGAGACGCCATCTTGGAATGTCGCTGTGTCTGATGTCACGGGGTTGGTTCAGTTCCCTCAGCTGAACAGATACAGTGGAAGTAAAGGCTACTGCTACACTGCTACAGCCCCTCGCCTCTTTTTGTGTTTCTTATGGCAGGTTTTTATCCTTCATAAATGTTGAGAGATCGAGTTGATGGACTTGAAGAGGGAATATGTCTTGACATAATCCACACAGACGTGACCTAGTAAAGCGTGAAGTCATGTATGATTTTAATCATTGCATTAGTCTGACTGTAAATCCCCTCGTCAGGGAGCGCTGGAGCAGCGTGAGAGTGGACCACAGCGGATCAAACGAAAGGTATTACAATAGGAGAAAAATACACAACTTAAGACACTTAAATGCTTGTATTTGTTGTATTTGCACCAGCTTCATGCATTGGGTTAAATTAGGCTGTTCAGTCTCCGTGTTTAGTCCGTTACAATCATGGTTAAAACCCAGACAGGCAGTCAGGCAGCATAATACAGAGAGTGAATTAAAGCGCATCAAATGATCTGTAATTAAAAGGGGAAAAAACTAAAATAGAATAAATATATATTACTTTTATATTAGACACATCTGATGCTTATATTTGCAGCAGCTCCACGCCCACAACTTCACGCATTGGGTTAAATTAGGCTTAACAGTCTCCGTGTTCACTCCTTTACTTCCACTGTATCTGTTCAGCTGAGGGAACTGAACCAACCCCGTAACGTCAGACACAGCGACCTTCCAAGATGGCGGCGCCCTAGGTCTAAAATCTATAGTAAAACATGCCTTTTTCTGCTAAATGGTTACATTAATCGAGTTTGTTTAATATATTTTCATTATAGTGGAATCCAATGTACAAAATAAGGTAAACTTGACTGAGTGCTTCATTTCCCCTTTAACAGAGAGAAGATTTTTTCAATACGTTTCTAAACATAATAGTTTTAATAATTTATTTCTAATAACTGATTTATTTTATCTTTGCCATGATGACAGTAAATAATATTTGACTAGATATTTTATAAAAGACACTTCTATACAGCTTAAAGTGATATTTAAAGGCTTAATTAGGTTAATTAGGTTACCTAGGCAGGTTAGAATAATTGGGCAAGTTATTGTATAACGATGGTTTGTTCTGTAGACTATTGAAAAAATTATTAGCTTAAAAGGGCTAATACTTTTTTTTTTTTTTACCTTAAAATGGTTCTTAAAAAATTAAAAACTGCTTTTATTTTAGCCAAAATAAAACAAATAAGACTTTCTCTAGAAGAAAAAATATTATCAGACATACTGTGAAAATTTGCTTCCTCTGCTAAACATCATTTGGGAAATATTTAAAAAAGCAAAAAAAATTCAAAAGGGGGCTAATAATTCTGACTTCAACTGTACGTGTTTGAGTAAAATGTAAACATTCATTTTATCAGGGTTTTCCACCAAACATTGACTTTGTAACCCTTCTGAAGTTCAAATATTAGTATGGTGTTGACTAAAACCGAATAAACTTGCATGTCATGTGTTTTTTTATTCAAATAAATCTCTGAAAGACTATACTTTTATTTTTAATTTAGAAGAAAAGTCATCAGCAATTTATTCAAATGTGTAACTCCTAATCGAGAATTTTTAAGTGCTCTATTATTTTCTTTCACTACTTGTAAGTTAAAAAAAAAACACAGGTCATCCAAGATTTAAAGAATAAAACTGAAATTATTTTAACTGTTTGACAGTGGATTAGATTAAAGCTAATAATATTGTAAATATTGTTCAATTTCTTACACGGATCAACTGTATTGCTTCACAAGACCTCAGTGTGTCATCAGGATTCATAGTCATGGCCATTGATTCGGACTCAATTGTATCGAAAAAAACATTCACTGCCATTTTATGAATCCCCAAGTATGACGAATTCAGCTCAAAATCTTCTTTTTTAATGTTCTACTGAGGAAAAAAGTCAGCTACATATTGGATAACCTGAGGGTGAGTAAACTAACCAAACAGTTTCAGTTTTGGGTGAACTATACCTTTAATATACATCATCAACAAAACATTCATTCATTTTCTTTTCGGCTTAGTCCCTTTATTAATCAGGGGTCACCACAGCGGAATGAACCGCCAACTTATTCAGCACATGTTTTACGCAGCGGATGCCCTTCCAGCTGCAACCCATCTCTGGAAAACACTCATTCACACTCATACACTACAGACAATTTAGCCTACCCAATTCACTTGTACCGCATGTCTTTGGACTGTGGGGGAAACCTGAGCACCCGGAGGAAACCCACGCGAACGCAGGGAGAACAACTCCACACAGAAACGCCAACTGACCCAGCCGAGGCTCGAACCAGTGACCTTCTTGCTGTGAGGCGACAGCACTACCTACTGCGCCACCGCGTCGCCATCAACAAGACATATCAGAGTTTTTTTCTTTGAACAATGCAATTTTTTCCCAGTGGGATTTGCTCTCCAGAAACTGGCTGGTGTATATTTCAGCATAGTGTGGATCATTCTCACCCTTCCTCCCCAACAAAGGTGATGTACAGCTTGTTTCTCTGCAGCTCTTTACGTGAGTAGGCCATGACCTGGTTAAACGTTCCCTCTAACAGATGATCTCGTCTGACGATCAATCTAAAAAAAAAATGTAATTAAAAACAATCAAGCAACAAAACATTGATAATATAATAAATATTTATTAGCAAATAATTCCTGTCTGTGCTTCTCTGCGTTATTGGCAATTAAAGGCACAGTATTTAATTTTCGCCACTAGAGGGCGAGTATTCACAACAAACAAAGGTGTAGTTTGATGATGGTGTGACTAAGTGGGGAATCATGAGAGTTGTGGTCTTCATTACATCCTACAGGACACCTGCAGAAATCATGTTAATGGATAAAAGTATTCAACACTTATGGCCCGTTTACACCGTAATACTATATACATATAATAACGAGCCATGGTCGACCTTCAAACAAACCGTGTTGTTGTCTTGATGTACAGCCACAAAGCCAAGAAGAACAAAATCTGCTGTGTCCTGTTTTTGTTTTATGAGGCCGTCAAAAAGTGCGAGCGGTTTCAATTTCTCCAGGGAGCTCGGGATCTTTCGCGTGAAGGTTTATATTTGAAATAACGAACTTCTTGAGCTTATGATAATAACGTGCGCGTGATTATTGAAGTGTTTCTGACATCTGATCCTTTCAGAAACGGACAAACACGAGAGTGACACGAAAAAAAACAAAGGAGAAGCCGGAAAAAACAGAGGCAAATGATTCTTTCACCAACATGAACAAACTGCCATGTTTTTCATCGCCTTTTGGATTATTATGAACTCTGAATGATGGAATTACTTTGTAACAGAGGTTACATGTGCTGGTGAAAATTAAAGACACATATGAGAGGTTTGCTCTGACTGTGGGCTATATTCCGTGTTGTTTTTATAAGGACTAAATGTTTGCTGTGTGTAGTTTTTCTGTAATTGGTAACATATCGGAGACTATAATGGTCAGTATGTGTTCATATACAGTTGAAGTCAGAATTGATAGCCCCCTGAATTATTAGCCCCCCTGTTTATTTTTTCCTCAATTTTTGTTTAATGGAGAGACAATTTTTTCAGCCCATTTCTAATCATAATAGTTTTAATAACTCATTTCTAATAACTAATTTATTTAATCTTTGTCATGATGACAGTAAATAATATTTTACTAGATATTTTTCAAGACACTTCTATACAGCTTAAAGTGACATTTAAAGGCTTAACTAGGTTAATTAGGTTAACTAGGCAGGTTAGGATAATTAGACATGCAACACAGGCTCATTCTGGAAACGTAGTCCCGTGGACGTTTCTGGAGACCACGAATTATGTAGCCAGAGGTACGTATGGCTGCATTTCATTTTTTACCTCCGTGTGGAGGCCTTTCCCGCCGCAACCAATTTGTCCAGTTAGCTCGTCGTGTACGTCAGCGGACTTGAGACGCAGAGCGGAGTTGACCACGACGACGATGATGACCGGATTTGAGTCCGGGGAAGAGCCGTTCACATCATTTGGTAAATATTTAAAAAAGAAAACAAAATTCAAAGGGGGGCTAATAATTCTGACTTCAACTGTATGCTGCATTTATTTATTTATTTATTTATTTATTTATTTATAATCAAATCATGTTCATAGAAAGGTTAGTAATTAACATTTATACTCAAGGATTTATGTGTATAAAGCATCTGTTTTGTGAGCGACCCATACAGTTTTATTTTGGGTGAGATTTCCTCGAGCGAGCATGACGTCAACTGAAACTTTCTGTCGTACACCACACCCACCAAAAAGATACCCGTGGTACCCTTTTGGCAGTGGAAATGCATGGCTGATAAAGGTACCAACCCATACCATACCGTACTGTACCAGTCAGTGGAAACGGGCCATTACTATTATGGTAGGATGAAGAAGAGTAAAGCTGCAAGATGAAGTAAAACAAGAGAAATGCTGATGAGAGGAGCGGCAGGAAAGCAGCAGAGCTTTTATTATGCCACAGTCCACCACTTCCTGTTCTGCGGCTCATGATTACATGAAGAAGAAGCAGTGCTGTTTTATCAAACTAAGTGCATTTTAGCCTTTTGTTATATTGCTGCACTGTGCAGTCTAATACAACACACAAAATATTAAAGCATCTTTAGTGTTTCCCTTTTTTTATATAAAAAAAAAAACCCCGAAAAATCGAAGGTGTGTGACTTCATTAGCATGAACACACAGCACGCGCTACGTCTCACTAGTTAAAATTACATATTTAAACATTCTTCGAAATATTTGGGATAGTATAAATGCCTAAGTGAGCAAAATATACCACTGTTCTAGTGGTTTTTGGATATTTTCATGAAAATAAACACTTCAATATTGTGCCTTTAATTGATCAGTGATTAACTGTTTGTGTATCGAGTCTGCAGGTATAAGTCAGTGTTAACATACTTGATCTTCCCGGGTCCTTGCCCGTAGCCCTTTGCCTCAAGCTTCCTGTAGAAGTTGCGTAATTTGGCCTCAAAGTCTCTTCTGTATGGTGCTGGTGCCCGAGCCCTCTGGGTCCCTGATGCGAAGAGAAACAACCATAAATCACCAACACGTGTGAAGTCCAGCATACTGCACACACCAATCATCAGGGAATGACTGTTGAGGATCAGCAGACTATAAGAGCACTCCAAAGGGAAGTGGAGTTTGTTCACCTTGAGAACAAACACGTGAATGGAGAGATGATTATTACTCTCAATATATAAAAAAGCATAGAGATCTTTGATAATGCAGTTCTATCTTTGATCAGTTTTGGTTTGGTGTTTTGATGGTGTCCAAACATGCACATTGGTCAAGTTTTACACTATGAGAGTATACACTTCATGGACGTGTAAGGAAACGCTTTAGGCGGAGGTTTGAATGTTCACACACACAACAGGCTCGGGGTGTGTAAATGTCTGTCATGACACAGAGAGGGGCAGCTGGGTGGGACAGTTTTTGAGGTTTGAGAGCGGCTGACCTGGAGAGCTCTCACCAGACAGACAGCAGGCTGGAACGAGAGGAGTTCGCTCCAGAAAGCCTTTAGAGCAGATCAGAGTGTGTGTGAATGAACCATCACTGAACCTTGCTTTATGTAAGGTTCTTTATGTAAATAAAGCACTAAGACCAGTTTAAGTAAATGCACATCCAGAAGGTTATTACACTGTTAACTGTTAATTACAGAGTATATAACTGTAATATGAACTGTATTTTACCCTGGGACAGTTATGCGATGTTACTGTATTTTAAAGTTACATTGTAAAAATTACTGTATATTTTACAGTAAAGACATACAGACAATGCTGTAAATGGATATACAGCAAGAGAAGTGATGCTGAATGCAAATACTGCAATTGTTTTACAGTAAGTTACTGGCAAACTGCTGCCAGTAAGTTACTGTAGATTCTACAGGAACTTGCTAACAGTGTACTTGCATCACCCTGAAGGGGTTTATTTTGCTATCAACAACAAGCTGGATGTAAAATATTCCAAGACAATTTTCAACCATTAAATAATTAGACATTAGTTTATATTAGTTTACTTTGCATTTGTAGCATCAAAGTTTGTTAATCTAGGCTCAAATCTACAAGATCCAAAGTGATTTTGTGCTGAAATCTTGGCTGCTTTGGGGCTTTCATGGATTAACAAAATATAACATCAAAACCACCAGTAGATGGCAGTATCTCCCAGTCTTAATGAGTGATTCCTCATTCAAATGATTCGTTCAAAATGATTCATTTAAAAACAAAATTAGTCCCTCTTTCAATGGTTATGTCCACACATGCACAGGTATTTTTACAAACGGGTTTATAGTTTTCCCCACTTTTGTTTAGATTTTTTAAATTTTCATTCACATGAAAACACATAAACGCTGAACCAACAGGTGGCAATAAAAGCCTTTTTTGCTGGGTTCATACCAAATGGGGAATGAAGTATTTTCATCAATGCAAACATGAGAACAGAGCCAGATTACTGTCCCGCAGTGTGAACGAATACGCAATGTGTTTGCTGTGAACATTTTGTATTTGCCTAATTCGTGTCTTACGTGTTTGGTGTGAACCAGGGCTTAATTTGTGCCGGAACACACTGGATCCAGATCCGGCACCTCTGAAATCTGATCCGGCATCTCATTTTACCGATCCCCTCCTCAACCACCCTCCTCCACCGTCCACTGTTCACTTTCACTTTCTTCTGCGACTCCCCAAGCCACTTTACTTTTGTCCGTGACACCCCCCAGCTCTTTCATTTCGTCCTTCGTCCGCAACACCCCTCGACCATCCAACGCCGATCCCGAAACCCCAACACCCCCTCCCCCCTTTCCACTTTCCTGCACCTCTCCATCCTCGGGTAACATGCCGGATTCGTTACCTCGATCTGTTCCTCTCAATTCACAAATTAAGCACTGGTGTGAACCCAGGCATTTTGGCCAATCAGAAAGGAGAAAGCAGTGTGCGTGCTGATGTCAAGAGACGAGAACTGCACCCAAAGTTTCTGAAAGTCTTCAACTTGGCTGGAGTTTTCAGAAAGTTTCAGTCAGCTGATACTCGGTTTTTGTATGGACAAACAGCCAAACCACATAGAACAAAAGTACGCTTTTAAAAATACCCGTGTTTGTGTGGACAGGGCCTAATCAACAAAACACTGCAGTGTTGTGTAGAGACGCACCAATGTTCTGCTCAGGTGTTTATTTTTATTGAACAGAAAAGTTTGTAGAACTGCTGCATTTCAATCAAAAACATTTGTGTATACAGCACTCTTCCTTGTGTGATATCACTTAACTATGTTAGACCATTTTAACAAAGTCAAACAGGGATTTTTTTTTACTTTAATTATAAGCTTGTTTTCACTGCATTCAAAAAGACGTCCTCACACAGTGCCTTCAGACGCTCAAGGAATCTTTTTATTTGTTTGTTATTTAGCAGAGCCTGATATACTTGATAATGTAAGCTCACACATTGTAGATGATAAATATTACATACACAGCAGTTCCCATTAAGTTATGCATGCTGATGACTTTGATTTGGAATGTTTACACCACAACTCGAAATTATCACATAATGTTGTCTTAAAACATAAATAAAAGAGTGTCCGATTAAAGCTCTTGGTCGACTCACCTGGAGAATTTTGAGGAGAAGAACCAGGAGAGCAGCGAGGTGAAAAGTTGAACCCGGGGTGAAATGATGCGAGAGGAACGTAGGACATGATGTCCTCCTCAAACAAACTGAAAAACAAAGCAAAACACATTCAGGGGAAAAAAAAAACATGTAACTGATAGTTTTCAGTCACGTGACCTGTGCAAATACCTGGCGGGCAAAAAAAAAACCATGGGCCAAAATGGCAGCTATACAGCGATTTCCATAGAAACAAAGCACAAACCAGTCATATTTCCATCTGTTTCAAGATACAATATTTGGATCACATATCAACAGAACAAAACTGTAAATTGTGAGCACTTGCGATCCATATACTGCACCCGCAGCCATTTTTCGGTCATTTAAAAGCGCCATGTTATCTTTTCAATATTCCTCAGCGATTTAATCATTAGTGATGCCGTTATAGCACGTAAGTGTAATGTCGGTTTCTTTTACTCATATTTGCTGATAGCAAAAAATCTATTAGTTGATTTCTGCTATTTATACTTTAAATTTGCATTTTAATTTATACTTTAATTGCATTTGACCTGCAAATTAGAATAGAAACTGTACAAAAAGCACACAAACGCACTGACAGTTATAGGTAGCATGGATTGTTATGGGTCAATGATGCTACCATGCAGTACAAATCCATAAATTTCTCCTTTCTGGTTTTCTTTTTCTGAGGGAAGTCTGCCAAAGCACAGCTCAGGTGTGTCTCCTCGTCGGATAAAATTCTATATCTTACTGGACAATAATTATAATTTTTTTTTGGCTCAGCCTGTGACTTGGCGGTCAGTGGGAGATAGTAATGTTTTGCCCGCCAGGGAGGAGTGTTCCCCTAATGGTGTGACGAATATACTTTTTTGACATAGTGTGGCTTGTTTTTCTAGTAAATCTGGATGTTTTACCTTAACAGCATGACCAGGTCAGCATCACACGATAGCTTCTCCAGCCTCTGTGTGCCTTCGGTTCGGATGTGATGCACTTTATCCCTTAAGAAACAAACCGAAGCCGAAAAAGCTCAGACTTGTTTGAAGGTGCAAATGATTTATTTGATAATCATAACAGAGGAATTCCTATAGTCCTACTTGAGTGAGTGATTCCTGGCAAAGCTCGGCTGACGCTCCTGTAGCACCTCGAAGATGTTTGGTTGCCGTAAAAATGCTACAATTTTATCATTGTATGCTGGAACAAAGAAAACACTCATATCGAATCAACAATACTCATCTGATATCTGTGAGCTTCTTTTGATGGTGATTCAGGAAATTGACAACAGTATGAATAAAATTTTTTTTTTTTTTTTTTTTTTTTTTTACAGTTAATCAAAAATTAACAACAACATTTCAATTATAATCCTGAAGAATGATTCAAAAGTTAAGCTGTCGCATGACTATAGATTTTTGTATACAGTCTATTTCATATTCAAAACAACAATAGATCAGCAAAGTCCAGTTTTAAACAATGTTTCTGTCAATTATTTATCACTAAAGTGACTTAATCTTTTAATAAAATGATGTTTGGTAAATATTGATATCTGTAACCTTGCATTCATGTATTAGTACTTTTATTTTAAATAATCAATTAAATATTGCATCCTAAGATTTATTGAAAACACTGATTATTTTTTTTACTGTATTATACATGAAAATTTTGAATTAAACCTTTAAAAGAACAAATTAAGTCTTGTTAATAATTGAATATAAGATACTGTATATACTACTTACTGTATATACAGTTTTTTATGCTTATCAATTTGACCAAAATAGTAAATATTGACATAAAAAAAGAATTTTGGTAAAATATATAATTTAAAATTAATAATTTCAGAATAATCAAAAAATATTTTTTATACCAATATTTACTCTTTTTTGTCATATTGATAAGCATAAAAATATTAAATCAAAATATGTAATATTGTTCCAAAACACTTTTTATATCAATATTTACTATTTTTGGTCAAATTGATAAGCATAAAAATATTAATTCAAATATGTTATATTGCTCCAAAACACTTTTATATATATCAATATTTACTGTTTTTGTCAAATTGATGGGCATAAAAATATTAATTCAAATATGTAATATTGTTCCAAAACACTTTTTATATCAATATTTATATTTTTAGTCAAATTGACGAGCATAAAATATTCATCAAAATATGTTATATTGTTTCAAACCACTTTTAATATCAATATTTACTATTTTTTGACAAATTGATGAGCCTAAAAAAACATTTAAAACATTTAATAGTAGTATATACAGTATATTGAGTTTTATCCACTTTATCATATTAAAAATCTTCCTGAATAAAACAATTTCTGAACAAATTCACAGCATAAACATATGTTAGCTCCATTGCCCAGCTCTACAGTTGAAGTCAGAATTATTAGCCCCCTTTTGATTTTGTTTTCTTTTTTAAATATTTCCCAAATGATGTTTAACAGAGCAAGGAAATTTTCACAGTATGTCTGATTATATTTTTTAAAGTCTTATTTGTATTATTTCAGCTAGAATAGAAGCTGTTTTTAATTTTTTACAGCCATTTTAAGGTCAATATTATTAGCCCCTTTAAGCTAATTTTTTTCGATAGTCTACAGAACAAACCATCAATATACAATGACTTGCCTAATTACCCTAACCTGCTCAGTTAATCTAGTTAAGCCTTTAAATGTCACTTTAAGCTGTATAGAAGTGTCTTAAAAAATATCTAGTCAAATATTATGTATTGTCATCATGGCAAAGATAAAATAAATCAGTTATTAGAAATGAGTTATTAAAACTATTATGTTTAGAAATGTGTTGAAAAAATCTTCTCTCCATTAAACAGAAATTGGGGAAAAAAATAAACAGGAGTGCTAATAATTCAGGGGGGCTAATTATTCTGACTTCAACTGTAAGTGCAGTCATACCTTTGAACTGTTGAATAAATGTGGTTTATACCTAATGGCACTGGCTCCTGCTGGCTTTGGTTTCGTATGGCTGCTACCAGGCTGTTTCCAGGCCTGGCTAACAAAGACACCCCTCGGGTGCGCGACACCTCAGATGCCTGAACACAAATAAATACACTAATATTAATATCACTGTAACTGACATTTATGTGCTGCTTGAATTCAGTCTTAATTCACTTTAAGTGGAATATATTAGTCAACCGGCGATGCAGTGGCGCAGTAGGTAGTGCTGTCGCCTCATAAAAGAAGGTCGCTGGTTCGAACATGGGCTGGGTCAGTTGGCATTTCTGTGTGGAGTTTGCATGTTCTCTCCGTGTTCGCGTGTGTTTCCTCCGGGTGCTCCGGTTTCCCCCACAGTTCAAAGACATGCGGTACAGGTGAATTGGGTAGGCTAAATTGTCCGTAGTATATGAGTGTGAATGAGTGTGTGTGGATGTTTCCCAGAGATGGGTTGCGGCTGGGTTATCCGCTGCGTAAAAACGTGCTGGATAAGTTGGCGGTTTATTCTGCTGTGGTGACCCCGGATTAATAAAGGGACAAAGCCGAAAAGAAAATGAATAAATGAATGAATATTAGTCAACCCAGTCTCTTTATTGAAAAGTACCCCTGCATGCATTTCTGGACAGCGTGAAACACGTTCCAGGAGCTACGTTTTTTGCAGGTTTTGTTTTCGCGAATCCACCAGAGGCCGCTGTGTACGCTTTTTGAGATCTCAAATTTCTCTCGCAAGTGCCATTCGCACCTGCTCTTCTCACGTAAATCCACCAGAGGATGTGTCGACTGACTGACTGACTGATCGACTGACCCACCCTCCTCCTTCCCTAAACCCAACCGATAGTGTTTTCAAAAGCAATCCAGAAAAAGAAAAGCCCCCACAGCTGCCTGACTTTTACCACATTTTCAGATCTTACCACACTCTTACCCTTTTATTTACTTGTTTACTTTATTTTTTGCCTTTTGTTTTACCTGCTTTCTGAAACTGTTCTTCGACGGACTCAAATCCCATAGTCACGGTCAACTCCGCTCTGCGTCTCAAGTCCGCCGACGTACACAGCGAGCCACTGGGCAAACTGGTAACATTTTTACAATGAGCCTGTGTTGATATTAGTGGACTAAGTAAGGAATCACGAATGAGGATATGGTGGTAAATTTTGGATAAAGCATTTTATTTATAATTCAACGCTATGGGATTTCCTGCCTTTTTTCATCATAGGTGTTTGGAGTTTCCATGAGAGAGAGTGTCCCTTTGGAGGATTTGTACTATGCATTGCAAAGAAAATATTCATTCTGAGAAAACAGCATTTAAAGTTATGATTGAAATCAACTAAGTGTGATAAAAGAAACAATTTAAAGTGTAGTTCAGATGTTTTATTTACATTAGACTGAAAAAAACTACATTTTTAATTTTTTATATGAAGTAAATTATATGTGTGTAATATTTAGTTTATTTTTTCAAAGCACAATCCCTTCTGGTGCATTGAGTGCTCAAAGTCATTCATTCACTCCTTTAAGTGGACTATATAAGTGGACTAAGTAGGGAATAGTGAATGAGGGTGATTTTGGATTCAGCACAAGTATGTCTGACCTCTCCTGCGCTGTAGCTGCGCAATCTCTGCAGGTGCTGGCGGTGCGTCAGGTGGTTTGGTAATCTGCCGTTTTGCAGGGGGATTCTGGGATCGATGAAGGTTGTGGCACGACTGTTGTGGTCTACAAAAAAGGACTGAAAAGAAAAGCGGAGGTGAAATAAGGGTTTAATGTAAGCTGGTGTAATGAAGCGTGTGCTGTGGTCTACCTTCCCCTGCGGGTCAGTTTTGATCTCCCAGCCGCGCGGCAGCTCCAGCTGAGCGTCTGCAAACCTGTTCAGAAACGTCACCAGGTCACGATTGTGCTGGTAGCGCTCAAAATTTCGAGCATCCCGTCGGATCTTCAGGACCATGTGTTTCAGACACGAGCTGTTAGTGAACATTCGATACGCTCCCTGGGAAAATAAAAGAACATTAAAAATAAATAAATAAATAAAGTATCATCACTCTCTTTATTTTTTAACAACTAAAACTAAAAGGGTTCATTTTTTTTTAATTGAAATGTATACATCATATGAAAGCACAAGTAAATAAGCTTTCCATTGATGTATGGTTTGTTAGGATAGGAAAATATTTGACCAAGATACAACTATTTGAAAGTCTGTAATCTGAGAGCTAGAAAAAATAATAATTTTGAAATGTGTCTGTCTAAATGAAGTCCTTAGCAATGCATATTACTAATCATAAATTAAGTTTTAATATATTTGCAGTAGGAAATTTACAAATTGTCTTTATGGATCATTATATTTAATATTAAAATTATTTTTGGCATAAAATAAAAATCAATAATTTTGACCTATACAATGTGTTTTTGGCTTCTGTCTAAAAGTATACCCATGTAACATAAGACTTCATATGAGGTCACAAATTAATAGAGACTATAAAAGAATTTAACTTAACACATCAAATTAAAGCATTATGTAAAGTTAAAATGAAAGCAAAAAAAAAACAAAAACAAATAAAACTACTAATAAAAACTAGAATAGCGTCTCACAAATCATTTTAATCTGCTGATTTGTTGCTTAAATATGTTTTTCGCGATTTTAAAGACAGTTGCTTAATATTTTTGTGAAAACCCTGATATATTTGATCAGGATTCTTTGTTGAACAGTAAGTTTAAATGTGTACTTGTAGGTAACCAGTCTATGGAAAGAAAATGAAAGGGTTAATTCACACAGAAATTAAAATTCTGTTACTAATTACTCTTCATAATGTCATTCACAATCCCTGATAGCTTCATTCATCTTCACAACACAAATGAAGATATTTTAGATGAAATCCTGGAGCTCTCTCATCTCAACCTTCCTGTCTATGGAGGACGAGAGAGCTCCAGGATTTCATCTAAAATATCTTAACTTGCTTTCCAAAGATGGACAAAGGTCTCTGGGAATTGAAACGACATGAGAGAGCGTAATTAATAACAGAATTTTCATTTCTGTGTGAACTAACCCTTTGATAACATATAATATACAGTGTGGTGAAACTCACATAATTAGCGTGGAGAACAGTGAAGAACTCTGGGTGAGTGATGAATTTGACCGCTGGACTCTGTAACAGTAACGTAATCTTCTGACAGTGGCCTGGAGAACACGGGGTGTCTCTCCTCAACTCTTAAAAGACAAAAAGATCATTAAAAAAAGGCACAGAATAAAAAAATCCAGCCTATAGGCTCTTCTCAACACTTCTGCACCCCCAAACTTGTAACATTTACAATAATCACAGTTCCGTCTTACCATCTTTCTGCATCTAATGTGTTTTTCACATCAAACAAACCAAACCAGGTTTCAAAATGACACAAGCTTAAAGTTACTGATTAAAACATCAGTCATCCTTCCTCAAAGAAAGTTATAAAATGGGTTCATTTACATGAAGTAATTATTAAAAAATAGTATTTGGCAGCCATAAGATAGTGTAGCTAATGCCGAGTTCAGACTGCATGATTTTCAAAGTAGTCGTGTCACACATGTTTTCACACTGCATGGCTATCTGGGGTAGCGTTTTGTTGCTGCTTTGTTTACCCTGCAAGATGGATCAGCGACAGGGGGTTTCACACTGCATGACTTTACAATAGGAAGAATCGCCGACAACTTTGTCTCGGTCCTACTACGTCCCACAACCAAACACACGCGAGAAGTGAGCATGGAAACAATTCGAGGTGACGTAGTATATATTTTGTTATTAACTACATAATGAGAAAGAAGCCTTTAGTGGGGTAGTAAATGTACTTCTTTTGCTCACCTGGGTTTTGAAGGGAATTAGCAATTTCTCCTCAACTTTTGTCTTTTTCGACTCGGTTGTGATATTGCTCAGATGATGCGTCAAACAGACACGGGTGCTCCTGCCAAATTTACACTAGTTTTTCCTCCATTTCTTGGGTCAAAATAGACTGAAAATAAGCCTTTCTAACTCCTGCCCCAACCTCCTGCTGGCCTGCAGGTACCCACACTAATGGATGCTGCTCTCTCATTGGCTGTAGGTAATCGCCGATGTTATTTTCAACCAGAACCAGAGTTGATCATGTCAAGACAACATGATTGTCACTAGGCCATTATAATTGTGTCATGAGTATTGTTTTGATCCCGTTTTCATTGGAACAAACAGTATTTGTCATTAAAATGTCTCATTAAAAGTGTCTTTACTCTGTCAAATTTTTTTTAAGAGCATCATTAATGACATTTTAATGACAAAATCAGCTTGCAGCACTGTAGCTGAGGGCAAACAAAATATATTAATGACGCTGTTATAAAATTCATGACCTTTACAATGGCTTCATGACAATCATGTTTATGACAGATTTATGACAAGTTTTGTTGTCTTGGTAATGTCAAACTGTGGAGACAAATATAAAAATAGGTTGTGATGTATTTGTTTGTCAAGTTGTCATAACAAACAATGTCATCTTTGCATTTAAAATGTCATAACTGAGCGCTGATCATAAGAAGGTCGCTGGTTCCAGTCCTGATCGGGCTAGTTGACATTTCTGTGTGGAGTTTGCATGTTCTCTCCGTGTTGGCGTGGGTTAAAAATGAAAGAAAGAATGAACTTGATGACAGTTGTTATAAGAATGTATAAAATCCCATTCATATGTGTCATGTCATGATTATAAAGATTTAATGACAATCTTAAGAACACCCCTTCAAGTAAAGTGTTAGCATGCTGTTTATGTTTGTAATAAACAATTGAGCAGCTTTGACATGTGGAATCTAGATGTTTTCCCGCTTATTGTAGAACATTAGCATAATTCTGCTAATGGATTTAAACACTGTAAATGGTGTTTAATGGGGCTGAGAAAATGACTCTCTAATTGGTAGCTGGAAGCATTATCAAACGGCCTGGAAGAAAGAATTATGCATTGAATATAATGTGCAAACAGTAAACAAAAACCAACTGAAAATGCTTTTCACCTTTGTAAGCTTACAGGATGAACGATCATTATGTGTGATGTGTGTGAAGTCACCGTTTGTTTGCAGAGGCGAGTCTGTCTCAGTATTGGCTGTTCTGTCATTACGGGGGCTTCCTGATTCCTCTTCTCTCCTCTCGGTGGCCATCGTCCTCTGGATAGTCTGATACCTGATGAGGACACAGGTTTGGCTTTTATTAGACACTTATGTCAGTACGGCTTTTTGTCAGGACTATTTATACCCAACATACAAAAATCTAATGCTGCTTGATGGTACAGTGTTTTGAAGTACTTGATGGTACAGTAAACAATTTCTTCATTCTGTCATTCATTGCTTGTGGAATATTAATAATCCCTTTATTTACATCCTACATGGAAATATGACTTCAAACACTGCAATCTTCTTCTTCTTTTTCTTGTAGGTGTAAAATACTGTAAGTCTACTTCCACAAACCTATCAGAGTTTCTTTTTTTATTCTGCTAAACATGAAATATGATATTCTGGAGAATATTAGAAACCAGTAGCTATTGACTTTTATAGTACTTTTTTCCTACTTTAGAAGTCAAGGTAAACAACATTCTGCAAAATGTCTTCTTTTTTTTGTTAAACAGAAAACAATTCTTTCTTTAAATGTTCTTTTCTGGGTGAACTAAACCTCTGACACAGAATTTAAACCAAGACAAAGTTAACTTTTTTTATAGATTTGTTTATCCTTGGATTATACAATCACTTCAGGTTGTTTTAGATATTATTGTTATGTGTGATTTGATTTGATAACAACAAACATACTTTCTAGCTAAATACAGCTTGAAAAGGTTAATAAAGATGGCAGGGCTGCTACAGCCAAACCTTTTGGTCACTCATGCCAATGCCAAATGTCGATTTCAATGGTGCCAGCAGTGAAAACCTTGGGCTGTGGACAATGTGAAACTTGTATTGTTCTCTGATGAGTCCACCTTCACTGTCTTTCCCACATCTGGGAGAGTTACAGTGTGGAGAAGCCCCAAAGAAGTGTACCACTCAGACTGTTAATAAGTCCATTGACAGTGTCCAATAAAGTGATTTTATTGGGTAACTTTCAGAAGTAAACCAAAAAAATAAACTAAATAAAATCAAGATTTTAATACTTAAATGTTCCTTTCTATTACTATATCTTCAGATGTTTTTTTTCCACATATAGCATTTTATTCACATATAGCATGTTTTTTTCTAAAACAATGAAGAACATAAGCTAATTATATAAAGATATGCTAGTTAGTCTTTAGTTTTAAAGTGTCATCTTGATAGGATATAAACCTATTGTATAAAACAATCAAAACAAAATTAGAAACTTTTAAATTAAAAGATAGGTGCACATTGAGGTTAAAGAGATAGTTCACCCAAAAATGAAAGTTCTGCCATCATGAGTTCAATTCGGCTGATCTGTATTTCATCCACAGTATTTTTCTCCTACTATTAAAGTTGATCAACCAGCATTCTTCATAATATCTTATAAAGGTTTAAAACCACATGAGGCGAATAAATTGAGGTAATTTTAATTTCCGGGTGAACTACCCCTTTAAATCTTAATCGGATGAGTCCAATTCAGCTGATCTGTATTCCAGGTTATTTCGCAAAATAATAAAAAGAGCAAAAAACATGTTTGATCTGATAAACACACACACAAAAAAAGATAATTTGAAGAATGATTGATGGCACCCACTGACTTCTATAGTATTTTTTCCTACTATTAAAGTTGATCAACCAGCATTCTTTATAATATCTCATAAAAAGGTTTAAAACCACATGAGGGAGAATAATTGAGGTAATTTTTTAATTTCCGGGTGAACTACCCCTTTAAATCTTAATCGGATGAGTCCAATTCAGCTGATCTGTATTCCAGGTTATTTCGCAAAATAATAAAACGAGCAAAAACATGTTAGATCTGATAAACACACACACAAAAAAAGATAATTTGAAGAATGATTGATGGCACCCACTGACTTCCATAGTATTTTTTCCTACTATTAAAGTCGATCAACCAGCATTCTTCAAAATATCTCATAAAACGGTTTAAAACCGGGCGTCACGGTGACACAGTGGGTAGCACAATCACCTCACAGCAAGAACGTCGCTGGTTCAACCAGCATTCTTCAAAATATCTCATAAAGGTTTAAAACCACATGAGGGAGAATAATCGAGGTAATTTTAATTTTCGGGTGAACTATCCCTTTAAATCTTAATCGGATGAGTCCAATTCAGCTGATCTGTATTACAGGTTATTTCACAAAATAATAAAAAGAGCAAAAACATGTTTAATCTAATAAACACACACACAAAAAAAAGATAATTTGAAGAAAGCTGATTGATGGCACCCATTGACTTCCATAGTATTTTTTTCCTACTATTAAAGTCGATCAACCAGCATTCTTCAAAATATCTCATAAAGGGTTTAAAAGCGGGCGTCAAGGTGGCACAGTGGGTAGCACAATCGCCTCACAGCAAGAACGTCACTGGTTCAACCAGCATTCTTCAAAATATCTCATAAAGGTTTAAAACCACATGAGGGAGACTAAAATGAGTTCATTTTCATTTTTGGGTGAACTACCCCTTTAAATCATAATCGGATGAAACCAAATAGGCTGGTCTGTATTCCAAGTTATTTCGTAAATGTATACAAATAATAAAAAGAGCAAAAAACATGTTTGATCTACAGTAATAAACACACAAAAATAGATAATTTATAGAATGACTGATGGCACCCACTGACTTCCATAGTATTTTTCTCCTACTATTAAAGTCTATCAAGCAGCATTCTTCAAAATATCTCATAAAGGTTTAAAACCACATAAGGGAGATTAAATTCTTCTTTTTGGTTGAACTACCCCTCTAAATCTTCATCGGATGAGTCCAAATTCAGCTGATCTGTATTCCAGGTTATGTCGTAAAAGTATACAAATAATAAAGAGCAACAACTTGTTTGATCTGATAAACACACACAAAAAAAGAAATTTGAAGAATGCTGATTGATGGCACCCACTGACTTCCATAGTATTTTATTCCTATTATTAAGGTCGACCAACCAGCATTCTTCAAAATATCTCAAAATTAAGGAATAAATTGAGGTAATGTTTATTTTTTGGTGAATTATCACTTAGTATAGAAATATAGAAGTGTAGAAATAGTTAAATGTATACAATTACTAAAAAGAGCAATGGCTGATGCCCGGTGTTGTTTACCTCCTGTTGAGCTGCTCCATCTGTTGGACGGATCCAGACCTGCGTAGGCCGTCCGGCGTGGCTGCAGATGTGGGTCTTTGCCAAGTGGTGGTCCGGTTAATGTGATCCACATAAAACACACGGCCGTGACTGTCGATCCGGGCCTCCCAGTCTGAGCGAGCCAAACAAAACACAAACATTTGATGCCCAAAATCAAGCTTAGCGTTTAATATTCACTGCAGGTCAAAAAAAAAAACACTCTGCTCATCAATGCTGCATTCATTTAATCTGAAATTATTAATAAATATCATAGAAATAAATAAATATTTAGCAAAAAGATTAACAAATATGACTGAGTCTACATTTATCTAATTAGGTCATGATTTAATGACTTGCATGTGTTTTTACTTCGAAAATCCCCTCAAATGTAGGAGGATTGATATTTGAGTCATTTTGTGGGAACATTACACAAACACATACGCATGTACACACACACACACTCCAGCAGATAAAAGAAGTGGCAGACGGCTGTGATGTACTTTAAAGTGGTTCCTGCAGAATTGCTGATGTTATGACGGTAATCAGAGGTGAAATCTCGGTGTGTGGGTTAGTAAGAGCGAGGCTGGAACTACTACTGTCTGATGTGAAAGTTGATTATGTGTTGATTGGTTGCAGTGTGACTACACACTGCTTTGAAATGCAACAGGACGTATGTGAAGGGAGTAGACCAGGTTAAACTGATACATTTAGTAGATGGGTTTAACTATATTAATCTGCAGTGTTTATTTTTCAATCACAACTCCCCTAATGGGTTAATATATGGGTCAATTTGGTCATGAAGTATTTGATGACACAGGACCCTATATTAAACATCCTTCGGCTTAGTCCCTTATTTATCAGGGGTCACCACAGCAGAATGAACCGCCAACTATTCCAGCATATCTTTTACGTAGCGGATACCCTTCCAGCCGCAACCCAGTACTGGGAAACACCCATACACTCTCACATTCACACACACACACTCATACACTACGACCAGTTTAATTTTTTCAGTTCATCTATAGCGCATGTCTTTGGACTGTGGGGGAAACCGGAGCACCCGAAGGAAACCCACACCAACACGGGGAGAACATGCAAACTCCACACAGAAATGCCAACTGACACAGCCGGGGCTCGAACAAGCAAACTTCTTGCTGTGAGGTGACAGTGCTAACCACTGAGCCACCGTGCTGTCCATTATTAATAATTAAAATAATTAAAATAGTTTATTAATAACTAGTAGAAATAGTCAAATAATTAAAAATAAATGGCATCTTATGTTATACAAAACCTTAGCGTCAGCAGTATTTTTAATGCTTTGGAAAGAAGTCTCTATGGCTGACTTTGGCTACATTAATCAAAAGTTAAAAAATATACAGAATACATATTTTTTATTATTTAAATATCTGTAATTTAAAGCTATATTTTAGTATCATTATTATTGTGTTCAGTGTCACATGATCTTCAGATATTGTAATAATTGGTTAATAACTGGTTTGATGACCAAGAAACTTTTCTAAATTATTAGAATGAATGTTGAAAACAGTTAGTTAATATCTTTTGATGAGCCGGCAAAAAATTTTTTATTAGAAACCAAAATCTTTTGTAACATTATAAATATATTTATCGATACTTATGATGAATTTAATGAGTCTTTGTTAAATAAAAAAACATTTTGTTATTACTTGTAAATATACAGTTGAAGTGAGAATTATTAGCCCCCCTGAATTATTTTTCCCCTCAATTTCTGTTTAATGGAGAGATGATTTTTTTCAACACATTTCTAAACATAGTAGTTTTAATAACTCATTTCTAATAATTGATTTATTTTATCTTTGTCATGATGACAGTAAATAATATTTGACTAGATATTTTTCAAGACGCTTCTATACAGCTTAAAGTGACATTTAAAGGCTTAACTAGGTTAATTAGGTTAACTAGGCAGGTTAGGGTAATTAGGCAAGTTATTGTATAACGATGGTTTGTTCTGTAGACAGTCGAAAAAAAATAGCTTAAAGGGGCTAATAATTTTGTCCTTAAAATGTTTTTTAAAAAATAACTGCTTTTATTCTAGCCGTAATAAAACGAATAAGACTTTCACCAGAAGAAAAAATATTATCAGACATACTGTGGAAATTTCCTTGCTCTGTTAAACATCATTTGGGAAATATTTAATACGAATCTAACGATCTAACGGCCGGAAGCATCACTCAAACGCAGGCATGTGGCACACTTGGTTTATACACAGTTGTGTGGCAACAGTGTGTGAATATAGCCAGCTTCTAATGGTAAAAAAATTCTACATTCTATTTTTTATAATCAGAATCAGTCTGCAGACAGACTTTGATTGACATTCTCCCTTTGTACGCGTCATCAGAGGGGGAAAGCCCCACCCACTAGTGGTGAATATCTCTCTCATTAGCATACGATGCTAGTCTTGTTTTTGAATCTGCCACTATGCTGACACTTAGGCATTTGTAGCTCCGCCCTCTTTTTAAAAGAGCACAATCTCATTTGAATTTAAAGCGACAGTCACCAAAACAGCACAATTATGATCAAAAGGGTTTCAAAGCGTTATAAAAGCATTATTTGTGAGGTATTTTGATCTGAAACTTCACATACACACTTATTTTACATCTTGTAAAAAGGGACATAATAATCCCCCATTAAATTGTCATGCAAAAACAAAACAACTTTGATCTACTTTTTGATATAGAATATATTATTTTTTGAACTACAGCTTCACCTGTATTCCCTACCCAAAAATAAGTATTTTGTATGACTGTGAGTGTTTTATGGTGTGTGGCGAGACAGCAGCACTTACTGGGTGGCAACGGCTCATCAATGGTGGGATAGTGATGTGGATCGGGCCGCAGGGCGGGTAGCTGACTCACTGCAGGATGGTTACAAGGCAAAGGACATTCTCCTAAACACACCACAAACACAAGCCAGCACATTCTTCATAGATAGATTTCTATCACAAGTCAGTGTACCCCAAATGGATCATTTTCACCCAAAAAGGAATATTTGCTGTTAATCACCCTCTATTGCATCTATGAGGTACAATAAAAAGAAAAGTTAGGACGCCTTAATAAATTCCATATCATTTGTTTCCATATCAGTTCATTTAAAAAAAAAAATTATCTGATCTTTGCAGGTCCAATAAAATTTGGCAAATAGCACCTGTGCAATCTGTGTTTATGCACACCTATGTTTTTTTTTCTTGGTATATATGCACAAATACCATTTTGATGAACAATTATCATGTGTTCTTGCTTTTCATTGTCAATAAACGCCGGTTCATTTGAGAGTTTTCACACATATATACTGTACATAATAATGCGACAGGAAGCTTGTGATATGAATGCCACGAAGGGCTGTTTGATGAGATTGTAGATTAAAAAATTATGTTTTAAATAATGTCAACCCTTGTGTACAGTTCACATTTAATACCCTTTCCTTATGTTGGTGGCTGTTTTTGCCCGATTGACTTCCTATAAAAAAAATGTATGTGGCATTTTTACTGTTGATCATCAGTTGGCAGCATTAACCCTTTAGACAGGCCTGTGCAAAAGGTTTCTGGCTTTTATATGGAGTTTTATGGAGTAAAACGTCAGATTATACTGTGTGTGCATAAATACACTTTGTTACACTATGTTACACTATGTTAACTATGAGAGCTGAGCTGCTTATTTTCTCAGACAAATCAAGGTAAGTATGCAAAGGTCTCACACATGCACACACTCACACTATACTCCATATAGAAGGGAGAAACTAATGAAATTGTACCTCTTCCCAACAGGGAAAACCAGCAACAATGCAGAATGCATGATTATTTGGTGGCATGACTTTGCAATCAAAACATGTCATTTTAATAGAAGTCAATGGGTCAAAAACAGCCATGAACATAAAGAAGGGGTATTAAATTTGGCCAAAGTGTATTGTTGAATTTTCAAAGCATTTTACCAAAATATGCATCAAAATAAAGTTTGTCACCAAAAACCATTCAATTTGCTAAAACACAGAGAAAGATGTGGCCAAATTAAGACTCAAAATCACCTCAGAGTGGATGAAAACATCCCCAAAGGCCATCAAGGGTTAATTTGCTTAGACAGACTTATTTCAGTTCATAAGATCTCTGGTATAGAGTTTGTTTTGCCTGTGTATGTTTTTTGTATTTTTTTGTATGTTTACTTAATAAATCTACTAATGTTTATTCAATAAATCATGAAGGACCATCTGCAAAAGCTTCATTAACCTTTAAGGCTAAACATCTTAGATGAGTGTAATGATTCGTCACATTTGTGTTTTGGTTTGATACGACACAATAGTGTCACAGTTTGGTAACTTTTCAAAACAATAACAAGAAAAGAAATTCCTTGAGTTTTATAAATATTTATTTCTATAAACTTTTTATTTATTAAAACTAGGATCAAATGCATTATATTTTCTTTACTTTGAACAATAATGGAGATATGCCTAACCTATCTTTTGGGGTTTCTTTTTTAGCAGCATATAAAATATAAACAGCAGATCATTAGGAAGAAATTAATATATAGAATTTAATGTTTTTTGCACTATACAGCATGTTATATGGAACTCAGTGTGCTTTTACTCTGTTTCCACATTTGTCCATGCCATCTGGGTTCTCTTGTTGACTGCAGTGGCACTGAGAACATTATATTTCACACAATTATTTTATTAGGCTTTTTATTTTACTAATATTTATTTTCCAAACAACTGCAATGAATAGTTCAGTTTGTAATGTGTACAGAAAGCCAACACAAATATGTGTATCATTACACCCCCTTTTGTAGGGGTTTAACAGTAAACTGGAGTAACGGTTCGGTAAGTACTTCAGTTTTGGTGTCACAATTCGGTACGGGTACGGTACAACTGGAAAAAGCAACAAATCTCAAGTACTTGCTTTTTCTGTTTATTTCGAACAGGCAGAAATGTTCTGTCACAATCAGCTACGAGCTTCTGGTGATAAAAAAGTACAAAATAAACACAATAATTAAAAAATAAAACTTTAGAATTAGGAAGCTAATTAGGAATTTATCATTCAAAGATTAAGCTCAGCCCTCTCAAAA
This sequence comes from Danio kyathit, assembly GCA_903798195.1. Taxonomy (NCBI): domain Eukaryota; kingdom Metazoa; phylum Chordata; class Actinopteri; order Cypriniformes; family Danionidae; genus Danio; species Danio kyathit. The sequence goes on from LR812520.1 coordinate 58,772,196, forward strand.
AACAACAAAAAAACAATACAGTAGTTGAGTACTAAATTTAAGATTCAGTATGCTTCAAAACTGAAATCTCTTTTAATGAAAATGCAGCACTGTGTCTATCTACAACAGCAGATGCAGGGGACACCAACTGTTATGTGTGTATCATACCCGCAAGTCTTTTGCTTCACCATAGCTACATCCGAAATCACATACTTCCATACTATATAGTACGCTAAAAACAGTATGCAAGCCGAGTAGTATGTCTAAATTCATAGACGTATGCGAGAAGTACCCGGATGACCAACTACTTCTGGCGAGATTCTGAAGTGCGCATCCGATGCACGCTATGCTATCCCATGATGCACCGCGAGATAATTCATGAATGGGAGTGAAGCGACGCAACTCACGTGGGTAGGTCATGTTATCATGACAAAATGGCATTTATACTGTATAGAACGTACTTTTCTAACGGCCAAATAGTACATTTAAATTCAAATTCAGCACGTACTGAGTGGTAGGCGGTTTCGGACGCAGCCCGTGTTTTTAGAAGGCGTGTGAAGAAAATAAAAAAAATTCAACTTTCACCCACAGTGTTGCTAATTTGTCATATATAGTGTCACTTTCAGAGGAACGGACCAATCAGAAGAACTCGAAAGCGGGACTAGTGTTGCACGCTTCTATTTACACGGTAGCAAGTTGGCATGACAATGGCAAAATGGCGGAACCACTTCTGAGCCCTACTGTGTTGCGGTTTCAGACGCAAGAACATGTTCTAACAGTCACTGCACATCTGGACTGACTGCATTCGTCGTGGGAGCACGTGAACCGAACCGTAAGCCTGGTACTGTGACCGTTACACCACTACTATTTAAATGGTAAATAAATAACCAGCAAATGTTCATTTTTGGGTGAACTACCCCTTTGAAAACAACTTCTCTACAAACCTGCAACACACATGGATCTACTAAGCCTGAAAACCCATGCAAGTCTACTCACGTCTGCTGCTCGGTCCGGCCGCTTCTCCATTACCCATAATGCCGTGAGGGCTCTGAACGTGACTGTCCGGCGCCTCCTCCCACTGACAGCTCCCGTCGCCCGGCTCCCGACATTTAGCGCCCTGCTCTGTTTCCGTCTCTGATCCCAGAATGCCATTGGGCTGCTCCATCTCGTCCTCGTCATCCTGTGAGGAAAACACCGTGCTCTCTGACCTCCGTGCGCTGTCTAGGGACGGTGCACGAATGGGACCAGAAGATCTCGGGGACATGTGACTGCAGCACGCCACCGGGCTCAAATCGGGTGACCTCTGACCTCCGGTTTGCCCCTCAGCCCCGAGCGGATGTCCATCTCCATCCAGCATCTGAATGAGGTCAGAGAGGCGTTCGTGAGAGCGGCTGCGAGGAAGAGTCCTACGAGGGCCGTTGGGTGTTAAAGCATGAGTCACACCTTCTTCTTCTTCCTCTTCTTCTTCCTCTTCATCTTCCTCCTCTACACCCATTGGTCGGTCCGGTTCAGGCCCGGCGGAGTCTCCTGCTTGTGGTTGAGTGGCTGGCAGGCTGTGGAGCAGATGGTGTATTCGGATGTAATGAGAGCGTGGAGTTTCGGGTTCCCCACAGGCTGAAGCGATGACCGTCTCAAGCTCAGAGACAGGTAAAGAGCAGGGACGGGGCTTTCTTCTTGGTGTGGTTCGGATCCTCAGTGAACAGCCTTCCTCTAAATCCGCATCTGGCTCCTCTGAAGCCGGCTGCGGATCTGAAATCGCTTCCTCTTCCTCTCCTGCGCGAGCTTCTGAAGACTCTTCTGCAAAAGCACAATCATTCTCTGCTTCTTCTTCTTCAGCGCCATTGATGGGATCCAAGACCTGTGAAGAGATGAAGCCAATCATCCAAGACTTCAAGGACAACACATATATTTAGGCCCAATCCCAATTCTTCTCCTTAGCCCTTTCCTTTACCTCTACCTTTCATTTTGTGTATTCATGTAAAGGGTTAGGGGTGTCTCAATTATTGTTAGCTTGAAGGCGTAGGGCTAAGGAGAAGTTTTTTTTCTAGAACCACACTCGAAACCAAGAGGTATGAAAATTTCCCAGAATACACCAAGTACAACGGCAACATGGCTGCACACGCGAGTCAGGAGATTCACATTAAGTATTTTTGGCATTATTAATTTGGCATTATGGCGACGCAGTGGCTCAGTAGGGTAGTGCTGTCGCATCACAGCAAGTTGGCATTTCTGTGTGGAGTTTGCATGTTCTCCCTGCGTTTGCTTGGGTTTCCTCCGGGTGCTCCGGTTTCCCCCACAGTCCAAAGACATGCAGTACAGGTGAATAGGGTAGGCTAAATTGTCCGTAGTGTATGAGTGTAAATGAGTGTGTATGGATGTTTCCCAGAGATGGGTTGCAGCTGGAAGGGCATCCGCTGCATAAAACATGTGCTGGATAAGTTGGCGGTTCATTCCGCTGTGGCGACCCTGGATTAATAAAGGGACTAAGCCGAAAAGAAAATTAATGAATGAATGAATTTGGCATTATTATTATTATTGGCATGTTTTAATACGTTCATAATGGCATCCGTGTTTTACGCTCATGTTTAAAAAAAAAAACAATAAAAAACCCCAGTTAAATTTGGCTATCTAGAATCCATGATATTATCTCCTGTATAGCAGTCCTACAACATACTTTCACATCTGTCACTCGATGACACTGGAATACCCTGTCAGAAAAGTCTAGTGGCAAGGAATTAACCTTTTACAGTGTCGGGTATAATTAGGGTTGGGTACCGAAACCCAGTGCCAATATGGCACCATTACCTGTGTCGTGCCGAATCAGCATATGAATTTCAGGCCCACGGGTGCTACGACAAGGACGTAAGAAGCATCAAGGGGTACATCAAAGGCACACATAGGTGCGCGTTGTGTCACACCATCTCTAATCATTTATTCTAAACAACTTTGAGGAATACGGACACTGTTGTCGATGTTAAGCGTCTGTTCTTGTTCTTAGCGACATGTGCAGTACAGCGCATCATCGCGTTCATCAAATTTGCTTAAACTAAGGCTCAATCCCAATTCTACCCCTTAGCCCTTCCCCTTACCAATTGTCCCAATTCTCTTTGGCTTAAAGGCGTAGGGCTAAGGGGAAGGGGTACACAGCCCTTCGAAAGGAGATTTTTCAGGACCACACTCGAAACCAAGGGGTAAAAAATTTTCCCAGAATACACCAGCCACAACAGCAGTATTGCTGAACCTGGAGGTCAGGAGATCCACAAATTAGTATTTTCTGTCATTATTACAAATTTTTAAAACAAACAAACACATGTTTTAATATATTCATAACCGCTTTGCGTTTTACCGTCATGCTTTTAAAAAGAAATGCTAAAATAAAAACCGCTAAATTTTGCTATCTATAATCCCTAATAATTAGCAGTCCCACAACATTCTGACACTCAATGACACTCGAATACCCTGTTAGAAAAGTTTAGTGGCTGAGAATGACCTTTTTACAGTGTTTGCTATAATGTTAATGTTGTTTTTGGTGTGTTTACATAGATGAATATGGCCACTGTGTAAATGCACAGTACAGTCACGATCTTATTGCCACATTATATCGTTATGATAACATAATATATGTCCTTAGTGATTTCCTAAAGATAAATACCAAAAAATAACACAACTGGATTAACTACAGCAGTCACGATCGTCTGATCTCATATGAAGCAAGAGATCACAATGACATATGTTGACGTGTGCAGGTGTAAATTTTGAAGCCCTTCCCCTTCACACTCGGTTTTAAGGGCCAAGGGGAATGGGAAGGGGAAGGGGTACAAAAATATAATTGGGATTGGGGCTAAGTGTTCTAAAGTATGATTATATTTTACAAGCAAGGATTCTGACACAGCAACGTACAGCAGATGCTTTACAAAAGATGCGTGTAAGGGGGGAAACTCGTCAAACTTAATGAAACATTTGAGGGCACTTAAAGGCAGAGGAATCACCGTCTTTGACAGCTTGCAACATCATCTGGCACTTTCACAGAGTACGTTTACATGGACAACAATACTCTGATTTTAATACGATTAAGACAATACTCTGATCAAGAGTCTACCATGTAAACAGCGATTTTTGATTACCTTAAAGGACCACAGACACCTGCGTCACGAAATATGGACGTTTTTTCTTTTTTTGTTCGTCGTACGATATAAAATTTTATTAAAATAAAACAACACTCTTCCACCAGTCTATACAAAATACTCACATCAAATACCTCCATTTGTCACTGGGGGATGAATGAAATGTTCCTGAATGAAGGTGAAAGTGCCGAACTGCAGTTAAAGTCGAAAAATTAAGAATTAAAAACATAAAATTACATGAAACTCTGGAGGAAACATGGATAGCCTGATGACGCAATGACGTTAATCAATTTATGTACCATAACTTGTAAAACGGGATCATGAAAGAAACATTCAAAAAGTAACTCATGTAAACACCTTAATCATATTATTGTATATTAGATATAGAAATCATTAAATTACTGTTGTCCATATAAACATAGTCACAAAGTCCCAACACTAGAAAAAAAGGTGTTCCCTGATTTTGATGAGCTAATGTAATGTTAATAGCATAATGCAAATCGTACATTCATGCTAACAAACGAATGATCAAAAGAAATATATTAATGCAATTCAAGTCAAATATATAAAATATGAATTCATGAATATATATATATATATATATATATATATATATATATATATATATATATATATATATATACAAAACATTTTATTTATTTAGTCAAATAAAAGATTTTTCTAGAGTCATCCACTATAATTTTGTGGCTCAGGCACTATTTTGGCACTGGTATGGTTTTAAAAGTATCGATTTAGCACCGGTATTTAAATAACCCCAAACGATACCCAACCCTAGGTATAATGTTAACGTTGCTTTTGGTGTGTTTACATAGATGAATATGGCCACGGTGTAAACAGTACAGTTACGAGCTTACTGCCACATTATATCGTTATGATAACATGATATCTTTGCCTTAAGTGATTTCCTGAAGATTAATACCCCAAAATAATGCAACAAGAATAAGTACAGCAGTCGCGATCGTCAATCTCATATGAAGTAGGAGCTCGCAATGACATGATGATGATGTGTGCTGGTGTTGTAGTGCTGTCCCATTTCTTAGGGGTAAATTTGAAGCCCTTCCCCTTCACACTCTGTTTCAAGGGCCATGGGGAAGGGGTAAGTGAACAAAAATAGAATTGGGATTGGGCCTTTGTTTTCCTGAATCCGCCAGAGGTCGCTGTGTACGCTTTTTGAGATCTCAAGCCTGCGCTTCTCATGTAAATCCACTAGAGGCCGCAGTCGACTGACCCACCCACCCTCTTCCTTCCCTAAACCCAACCGATAGTGTTTTCAAAAGCACAGATTGACCAATAAAATTGGGATTGGGTCTTAATGCACAAATACACTTCATTGAACATGTACACAGACATCACCTATATAATATATAACTGCAGGTTAACTATGCTTATTTATAACAACTTTAACTGTTAAAGCGATTATATACTAGTTAATTAGTTCAAGTTATTACTAATAAAGTTTGGAGAACTAATAAAGTTATTGCAACAAATAACCTTAACTTTTTAACTTAATAACCTTAAAGCTGCTTTGAAACAGTAATTATTGTGAAATGCGCTATACAAATAAACTTGAATTGAATTCTTTTACTTGTGTTGTTTCTTCTGCGTTGGTTTCACTTTGCTCCATCACTGTTGCTGCTTCTTCTCCCTGCTGTTCTTCCCCTAAACACTCTTCTTCTATGACATCTGCTTCAGCTGCACCGCTCTGGCCAGATTCAACATCCATGGGCATCTCGACTGAAGCCGTATCTCCATCTAAGGGCAGCTCCGGGGCTCCGAGATCTAAACTCATGGCGTCTTCAGCTTGAGGCTGAGCTTGAGCTTCTGCTGCTGCCACTGGCTGCTCTGTGCTGAGAGACATGTCTTCATCATCTGCAGGGAGACAACAGAAATCTCTGACCAACACATATTTGGTACGATGCATCCAAAAAATGACTGTCTAGTTCTGATGCATAATATTCATTCATTCATTCATTCATTCATTCATTCATTCATTCATTCATTTTCTTTTCGGCTTAGTCCCTTTATTAATCCAGGGTCGCCACAGCGGAATGAACCACCAACTTATCCAGCACGTTTTATGCAGCGGATGCCCTTCCAGCTGCAACCCATCTCTGGGAAACATCCATACACACTCAATCACACACATACACTACAGACCATTTAGCCTACCCAATTTACCTATACCGCATGTCTTTGGACTGTGGGGGAAACCAGAGCACCCGGAGTAAACCCACGCGAACACGGGGAGAACATGCAAACTCCACACAGAAACGCCAACTGACCAAGGCTCGAACCAGCGACCTTCTTGCTGTGAGGCGACAGCACTACCTACTGTGCCACCGCATCGCCGATGCATAATATATCATAATCAAAGACAGAGAGATGCTTTATTCACCAAGTGTGTGCAAATACTATAGAATACACAAGACATGTCACTCATATAGTTTTGAATGGGGAAATGTGTAAAGGTCAATATGGTGAATCAAGCCCCACCTACTAGTAAAGGAGCCAATCATCGATCACTCCGGGGGAGAAGCTCTGACCAGACGTGTGCTTTTACTAGAGTTTTTGTGGTCAACAAACGCACTGGAATCTCAGCGAATATTTGCTTCAAAGACATAAGACATATATCGAAATAAAGCTTGAAATCTGTACTTTTAAATGAACCAAGTGCACAGGACAAAAACATTTTTTTGGTTTTGTAATCTGTATAAAACGAACGCGAGGTACAGCCCGTCCTGTCAAACGCACATCACATGACAGCAACTACTCAAACGCCCACAAACTTGTAAACAAAGAGTCGCTGCCATTTCTAGAGGAGATTTGCCATCAAGACCAAGTTGTGAATTACTTCAGAAGACCAGCGCGATCTGATGATCATTATTCAGAGGATGATAATATGTAGAACGGCCATAAATAAGGTTGATGTCGTGATCTCGTTCCTTTTGAGCGTGTATGCGCATTAGCTCGGGCAACCTGAAAAAAATCGATTTTGTTTGATTCGAACATTTAGAAACCAAACTTATGAAACAGTTGTTGTTTAATTTTATTGTTGATTCCAAATATTTTATGCAATCATAATCTTGGCAAACAGTTTTGGAGAATTTGACGTTTCCCCTTTCAGACAGAATGCCCGAGCATACTGCCCGAGAGGCATTTCAAAGATGGCCGCGGAGTGAAATGACTTGCCTTAAAGGGACTTTGGTGTGTGTGCAAACACATTGGAATCTTTTGTAGTTTACAGGAGCTCAGGGTACATAGACACATATACATCAGCACAGACATTTAATCAGGGGCGATTTTAGGATTTTCATTTTAGGGGGGCTTAGCTCCTTATAAGGTAAAAAATAAATAAATAAATAAATAATATATATTTATATATATATATATATATATATATATATATATATATATATATATATATATATATATAAATCTAATATTACATTTAAAAGTAGTAATTTAATAGCAATACACTTAAAAATGTTTGTTGAATATGGGTTGTATACTAGTATTCCACAGTATTCCACTGCATTACATAGACAGGGATAGCCATTTGAGTTCTGAATATGCCAAATAGGCTCAAACCACCGGTTTACTGTAGTAAAAAACACTTTTTCAAGTGCATTTTTTGTTTCCATGTATTAAATAAATAAACTGCCACTTTTCTAATTAAATCACATACATATAAATATATATTTTCAAACTTATAGGCTAATTCACATATTTCACGATCTGAATGATAATAATAAAGAAGTATTTTTTTTAATACTAGACAACACTTGATGTTTCTATCTCTGTCAGTGACAGTTTAAACGAGTACATTCTCTAAGTGCTTCTGTCACTGTGCTTAATCCTTTCTGTGCAAGACTGTATGGTATAGTTAATGCCACACGAACTGTAAAGTGTTTAATATTGGTAGTTCATTTTGAAATAAAAATAGCAAAATGTTCCTTAAGAGTTACATTTTTGCTGAAGTAAAAAGTTGTGCTGATGAAGTGAACGCAGAGAAAACCCGCCTGCTCCTCATCCCCAGAGGATGTTCTTCCAGCTGCAACCCATCACTGGGAAACCACTCCCATTCACACACATACACTACAGACAATTTAGCTTACCCAATTCACCTATAACGCATGTCTTTGGACTGTGGGGGAAACCGGAGGAAACCCAGGGGGTATATTATATTTAAAAGTATACAGTATAAACTGTAATCACCTGGATGAATGGAGGAGGTGATCTCGAACCTGAACTGCAGCTGCCCGCTGACATGCTCTGTTGGAAGTCTTCGACCCAGAGTATAGCTGACCACTCGATCACTGTGACAAGAAACACAAGCAAGCACGATTCAATTAGCATTTCACCTCATTAGCATGAAAGCAAGGTCACATTTAAAAACAAATACTGCTTATTACAAAAAAAGGCTAGACTTGGTTTATCTTTTTAATGCACTTACATTATATTTAGTCATTTAGCAGATGCTTTTGACCAAAGTGACGTACAATTAGGGTGGCAACAAAGCGACATACAAAGGGAAATAGTGCTCAGAGAATTAAGTGCTAGAGATTGGAGGGCAGAGTGCTTCTTTGATAGATAGATAGAAAAGTGTTTCTACAGGTGGTTTGTCAAGCCCACTGACCTGTGTGAGGCACACTCAGAATGAATAACGTTTTGAGGTTGTTGTGGTGTGGTGTGGTGGTAATGCGTACCCGATAGCATGCTTCTCCAGTAGTCTTTGCACTGGCATGGACAGCTTGCCCAAGAAGCGCTTTATGATGGGACGGCTTTTGGCGAACTTGTCCTTCACCTCAATCTCCAACACATCCGTAGGCAGAGACACAAAATTAAAGCGCTACGGGCAGGAAACATAAAAACACAGAGGAAGAAACAGCAATCATTTCAAGCTGAAATTCAAAACCTAAAATAAAAAAAAAATAAAAATGTTGGCATCTAGCAATAAAGGATTTTACAAAGTTATATGAATGCCATGTGAGAAGTTGCTATTAACACTGTTATTAATATATGCAAAACAATAAGATACCCAAATACTGCATTAATATTTGACGCAGAGACTGTCTGTTTCTTGCACAACGCCAACATCAATTGTTATTATTAATCCTTTATTTAGCCAGGACGTCACTAGAGATATTACTACTGTATCTATTCTTCTAATGAGACCTGGGCAAGGCGGAAGCACATGAATGTTGCATGAAAGACTCTGAAAGAAAACCTTGCAATTTACATATTCAGTGATGTATTGTTGAATATATGAAATATATTGTTTCTATAGATACAACCAACAGATTTAAATTTATATTTCACAATATTTTTTCATGCGACTTTGTTATTCGTAGTGTTTCATGGGATTGTTGTACTTTTGGTTCTCTAAAGTTGGTAAGAACACAGCCTTGTTCACTGAAACTATTTTTTCCTCTGTCATCAATTATTCAGTTGAATCATCTTAGCTTTTCTAATCTCAACCAACATCAATCAGGGGTGAATTTCCCAAACAACAACATAACTTGCGGCTGAACTATCATAGTATGATGCATCGTTTGGGAAAATAACTATCTAATGACGAGTGTTTCCCAAAACCCATAGTTTCTCTGTCGCAGATCTATCATTGAACCACGTTAGTTATAATGTAAAACGCCCATAATGATGCTCTAAACCGGGTGGTAACAACTTTGGAGAAGAACCCCATAATTTCTTTGTGCAAATTATATTGTTTTACATGCATTAAAAAAATTCCAATATTAGTTTTGATAAAAACATGCACTCATTTTCCATATTAACTAAGATATATGTGTTTTCTTTACAAATATTATTGAGAACATTACATATTCTATTCTAACATAAAATCACTTACAAAAGCTAACACATATTCTAATATCATATATAAATCATAATAAAATACATAAATAAAATAAATAATGAGGCTATTTATTTAAAAAATGAAATTTAATATTTATTATTCATTAGAAAAAAAATCTACTTTAATAATATTATCAATAATAATGATGATGATGATGATTATTATTATGATTATTATTATATAGGATATTGCTTATTTGGTTTATTTATTTTTTTTACAATTTGACACATGCAAACCACTGCAGAAATGTTCTAACCAGCAGGCCCATGTCATATACAGTAGGCTACTTTTCTTAATAAATAACCTACTATAAAATAAAAGCATTAACATATGCTATGTGCTTTGTTTTCACAAGCTTTGGAGCAATGACTGTGAAAATATACTAGCTTTGGAGACACAAAATAAATTCCCCTCGGCTGTGTTCAAAATGACATCAATGTTTTCAAAGTGCACTGCGAAGGGAGAGTAACTGTAAACATGAAGATCGCTAAAACTGAACTGTTAAAATACTTTGAAAGGAAATTACACCTAAGAGAGATGACTTTAATGCTTTTTTTTAATAATTCCAAGTTTAAATGTCAGAATGTTCTAAACGGATAGGGCACAGGGGGGATAAGTGGGAATAGAACACAGCCAGGAACTATGTTACTAACTACAGCTCCAGAGGTGTAGTTGCAAGTGCACAAGTTTGCGACGCAGTTTGAAAATATTCGTTGGAACGATGGATTTGGGAAACGCCAAATCAACAAACTGTTTGTAATGACGAAACTTGCGACCTTAGCTGGCTAACGATGGTTTTCGGAAACACAACCCTGACTGGCTAAAAATATTTCAAGAGTTCACACTTAGCTGATGATTGATTATAAAGCAAGTTTGGCATGCTGTCCCGGGAGAGAGCCCTGAGCTCAAAAGGTCCTTGAGCCCTGGGCTCCCTCCCGTTTGCAGGGCGAGAGGGGAGCTTTGAGCTCAGGTAGATCTCGAGAACTTCCCCTTTATATAAGAGTTGATGAAAGAAAAATAATTGCTATGAAGAGATATGGTGATGGATAAAAGTTTGACTAGGGCTAAATTTAGATTGATCAATTAACTTGGAGTGCATGTTTTTGGAATGTGGGAGGAAACCGGAGAACCCGGGGGAAATCCACGCGAGCACGGGAAGAACATGCCAACTTCGCACAGAAACGACAGCCAGTCTGTTAAAGGACTAGAACCGGTGGCGTTCTTGCTGTGAGGCAACAGTGCTAATCACTGGGCCACCGTGCCGCCCTATGAGAGGAAAAGAGGAGGAGTAGGGGTGGAAGGGGGGATTCTTCAAATCGAAGATGACTGTAGAAAGAAACCCTGGCTCTTTATAGTGGGTTAGGAATCGTCTGATTGGCTGGTCATACATGGTTAATGCATGACCAGCCGTGTCCAATCATAATCACGTGATGCTCTCGAAATTAGTTTATAAATAAACTTCACTCAGTTAAACTTTGTATAGCTAAAAAAAGTTGTTGAAACCTGATTCAACCTTATTCAAACATCCAAAAGAAAACCTTGCAATTTACACATATGATGAAATACAATAACATTCGTTCATTCATTTTTCTTTGGCTTAGTTTCTTACTTATCAGGGATTGCCACAGCGGAATGAACCGTCAACTATTCCAGCGTATGTTTTATGCAGCGGATGCCCTTCCAGCCGCAACCCAGTACTGGGGAACACCCACACACTCTCACATTCACACATACACTATGGCTAGTTTAGTTTATTCAACTCACCTATACCACATGTCTCCAACTCTCTGTCAATTCATTCTCTTGATCTATTTTAATCCTCTGCTGTAAGGTGATCTCCGCTACGCTTTGCGAATCTAATAAAAGCACTTAACAGAAGACGGTCATCTACAACATGAAAACAATCCCATCAAATACAGGCGATCTCATCTCACCGGCTCCTAAGAGATGAAATATTATTCTATTAAACCCATCTGTTTGCATGAATTCAGCTTATATTTGAGATTTAATAGTGGAATTTGCATCTAAATTGTACATTTTCCACAAGGCTGTTGAGAAAACTCAGTGATATATTGTCAAATATTTGAAATATATTGTTTCTATAGACACAAGCAACAGATTTAAATTTATATTTCATAATAATTTTTCATTCGACTTTATTCATAGTGTTTCATAGGATTCTTGTACTTTTAGTTCTCTAAAGTTGTTAAGAACGCAGCCTTGTTCACTTAAAAAATATATTTTTTTGCTGCCTTCAATTGTTTAGTTGAATCATCTTAGCTTTTCTAATCCCAATTTATATCAATCATACAGACTAAAAATATTAAAGTTAAACATTGTAAAGCAAAAAAAAAGTTGGTGAAACCTGATTAACTTATTCAAATAAGTTAAAGTAACATAAATACATTTTTTGTTGGGACTTTTTGTCTTTTTTTTTTTTTTACAGTCAGAGTTTGTAATGTTGTGATTCACCTCATAGTTGATTAGTTTAATTTAAGAATTATTATAATGAATGCATTCCATATTTGGCAGTCCAAAAAATGTTTAAATCTGTAAATAAAAAAAATAAAAAAAATAAGATGGAAGAAAAAATAAGAAACTTTATTTATTTATTTATTTATTTATTTATTTATTCTCTGGACTTATTTATTTATTTAGTTTCTCTGGACTAATGATTTATAGTTCTGTGTTTGAGTAAAACATAATTTGTAACTTATTTCTGTAAACAACTGATGAAATTTTTTCAAATCTAAATAAAAATGTTGACATTTAGAGAATGTTGTTTTGCATAAAATAACAAAAATAGTAAAATTGTAGAAAAAACAATATCAATTTCACAAATCAATTTAACAAAACAGTTAAGTAATAAATATTAATTGAAATAACCCTGATTGTCAAATCACAATAAATAAAAACATTTACTATTCTGATAAATTGTCATTTTCTGGATTTAAAAAAAGTGTTATTAGATCTTTAACATTAGGTCTAATAATTTAAAAAAAAACATTAAATTTGACTCCATAACTAAAAAAATCCAGCCAAAAACTAGAGAAAATAAGACATTTTTAAGTGGTTGCTTTAATTTTTTCCATATCTGTATTTATTAGCACCATTAATTAAACAAAATAAACTGTATCTACACTGTCTGTAAGTGAGTCTGCTATTTTTTTAACCCACTGCTTCACATATTTATATGTACAGGTATATACTGTATATTATAGTGCTCAGCATATTGAGTACACCCCATTTTGAAAACAAATATTTATATCCATTTCTCAGTGAATATAGGCAACGTATTTTGGTGCATTTAAACAAAACAGATTTATTAATATATAATATATATACAGTTGAAGTCAGTTGGCGTTTCTGTGTGGAGTTTGCATGTTCTCTCTGCGTTCGCGTGGGTTTCCACCGAGTGCTCCGGTTTCCCCCACAGTCCAACGACATGCGGTACGGGTGAATTGGGTAGGCTAAATTGTCCGTAGTGAATGAGTGTGTGTGGATGTTTCCCAGAAATGGGTTGCGGCTGGAAGGGCATCCGCTGTGTAAAACATGTGCTGGATAAGTTGACCCGGGATTAATAAAGGGACTAAGCCGAAAAGAAAATGAATGAATGAATAAATATTTCCCAAATGATGTTTAACAGAGCAAGGAAATTTTCACAGTATGTCTGATAATATTTTTTCTTCTGGAGAAAGTCTTATTTGTTTTATTTCGGCTAGAATAAAAGCAGTTTTTAATTTTTTTAAGACCATTTAAGGGACAAAATTACTAGACCCCTTAAGCTTTATTTTGTTCCGATAGTCTACAGAACAAACCATTGTTATACAATAACTTGTCTAATTACCCTAATTTGCCTAGTTAACCTAATTAACCTAGTTAAGCCTTTAAATGTCACTTTAAGCTGTATAGAAGTATCTTGAAAAATATCTAGTCAAATATTATTTACTGTCATCATGGCAAAGATAAAATAAATCAGTTATTAGAGATGAGTTATTAAAACTATTATGATTAGAAATGTGCTGAAAAAAATCTTCTCATCATTAAACAGAAATTAGGGAAAAAATCAACAGGGGGCTAATAATTCTGGGGGCTAATAAACGGGCTAATAATTCTGACTTCAACTGTGTGTGTGTATATATATATATATATATATATATATATATATATATATATATATATATATATTATTTATTTACTTTAGAAATAGAAAGATAATACGTTTACATTCATGTGAACTCCAAAATTTCGACAAAGTTTTATAATTTTTTTGTTTCTCTTGAATTTTGCGCTTTTTATACTTTTTTCTTAAATCTTTTTCCCTAACATAAATTTGGGTGTACTAATTGTGGACCGTTATCATAAGTGATTTTGCTAGATTAGCTCCAGATTTGGCTTCAGTACTTACTAAACTAATATACACTACCTGACAAGAGTCTCGTCGTTGATCCCAGTTGTAAGAGCAACAAATAATAACTTGACTTTATCATTTGGAAAAGTGGCAGAAGGTAGATTTTTTAAATGAATCATGTGTCAAACTGCATTCCAATCATCACAAATACTGCAGAAGACCTATTGGAACCCGCATGAACCCAAGATTCTCACAGAAATCAGTCAGGTTTGGTGAAAGAAAAATCATGGTTTGGGGTTACATTCAGTATGAGGGCGTGCGAGAAATACAGAGTGGATGGCAACATCAACAGCCTGAGGTATCAAGACATTCATGCTGCCCATTACATTACAAACCACAGGAGAGGGCAAATTCTTCAGCAGGATAGCGCTCCTTCTCATACTTCAGCCTCTACATCAAAGTTTCTGAAAGCTAAGAAGGTCAAGATGCTCCAGGATTGGCCAGTCCAGTCACCAGACATGAACATTATTGAGCATGTCTGGGGTAAGATGAAGGAGGAATTCTTGATGAACTCTGGGAGTCCTGCAAGAACATTTTCTTTGCCATTGCAGATGACTTTATTAATAAGTTATTTGAGTCATTGCAGAGATGTATGGATGCAGTCCTACAAGCTCATGGGAGTCATACACAATATTAACTCTTTTTCCACTGCACCATGACTTTATATTCTATACTGTACATTATTTCTCCTCAGACCTTTGTCAGGTAGCGTATACGCACACATATAATATTGTAAAGCTTCCTATAGAAAACATTCATTTGAGTGAGAGATTTGTGAACGGTGTATTCCTATATGTTGAGCACTGTATAAATAAAGTATCCCAATTCCCAGCCCTACAAAGATGACATGCAGTTTAATGAAAATCCCGTCCGTCAAACAGCGACAGTGTTTGTGAGTCTGCAGTGACGCATCCAGTCTATTTTCAGAATGAAGGATTTACAGGACTAACTCTGTGTGGACTCTCTACAAAAGCACAGAAGGCCAGCGTTGGGTTAAATGTCTATGAATAAATAAGACGGCGAGCAGATAGTGTTTTATGTGGATTTGTATATAAGCATGTTTAATCTGATGCGTTTGCTCTTGTTTGTTTGCCATACCTCCCTCTGCCAAACAGGATTAATGGTATTGCAGACGATGCCGGATCTCTTCTCCTGGCCGTGGTGAGGCAGCGCTGGGAAGATGCTGTGTTTGCCGGGGTGGATGGCAATCTTTAGGTAGGGGTCAGGGTTAAAAAACATGCCTTTCTTCAGTCCGGTGGCCTGGAAATCTGATCATAATGAAAAAAAAAATGGCAGATGAATTAGACAAATGAAGAGAGCACGGAAGACAGCCCATAAATGAACAACAGAAGAGAATATAACAGAATAATAACAGAACAAAACAAGCATAAAAGAGAACAATTGAGGAATTTAGTAATATCAGACTAAAACAAAACTGCATAGAAAGATTCAAATATGATGAAAAATATATATAAAGAAAAAATAGAAACAAACTAAAGCTGGGCAAAGATTAGTCATGATTAAATTCCATCCAAAATCACAGTTTTTACATAATATATTTGTGTGCGCTGTGTATATTTATTATGCATAAATAAACACACATTAACCATTAAACAAAACTATATAAAACAAAAATATTTACATACAGTTGTAGTCAGAATTATAAGCCCCTCTTTGAATTTTTTTCTTTTTTAAATGTTTCCCAGATGATGTTTAACAGAGACAGGAAACTTTCACAGAACTTCTGATAATATTTTTTCTTCTGGAGAAAGTCTTATTTGTTTTATTTCGGCTAGAATAAAAGCTGTTTTTAATGTTTTAAACCCCATTTTTAGGTCAAAATTATTAGCCCCTTTAAGCTATATATTTTTTCAATTGTCTACAGCAGTGGTTCCCAAAGTGGAGGTCGGGACAATTGGAGGGGGGGGGGGGGGGTGCCTGGTGATTTCCAAAAATCTATTTATTTTTATTAAACCATAAGAATTACCATATTTTATCCATAGCCTACAGAAAAAAAATAGTCGTTTTCAGTTACTATATACTGTATAGTTACTATAGTATCTTACAGTTACTAGTTCTATTGAATTGCGACCCCTGGGGTAACAAAGAATAGACTTGGGTCTATTGGTGTGTGGGGGGGGCTAATAATTGGTGTGTGGTGAGCTAATAATTCTGACTTCAACTGTATATATATACAGTATATATATATATATATATATATATATATATATATATATATATATATATATATATATACAGTATATATATATATATATATATATATATATATATATATATATATATATATATATATATATATATATATATATATATATATATATATATATATATATATATATACAGTTGAAGTCAGAATTATTAACCCCCTTTGAATTTTTTTTCTTTTTTAAATATTTTCCAAATGATGTTTAACAGAGAAATGAAATTTATGTCAGTAAATCACAGTATGTCTAATAATATTTTTTCTTCTGGAGAAAGTCTTATTTGTTTTATTTCAGCTAGAATAAAAGCAGTTTTTAATTTTTTAAAACTAATTTTAAGGACAAAATTATTAGCTCCTTTAAGCTAATTTTTTTCGATAGTCTAGATATCAAGTAAAATATTATTTACTGTCATCATGGCAAAGATAAAATAAATCTGTTATTAGAAATGAGTTATTAAAACTATTATGTTTAGAAATGGGTTGAAAAAATCTTCTCTCCTTTAAACAGAAATTGGGGAAAAAATAAACAAGAGGTCTAATAATTCAGGGGGGGCTAATAATTCTGACTTCAACTGTATATATATGTGTGTGTGTGTGTGTGTGTGTGTGTGTGTGTGTGTGTGTGTGTGTGTGTGTGTGTGTGTGTGTGTGTGTGTGTGTGTGTGTGTGTGTGTGTGTGTGTGTGTGTGTGTGTGTGCAAAAAAAACTCTTGAATGTATGCACATATTTGTGCATTTATATACAGCAAAAAATATACATATACATGCTACAGTATATATTAATTATGTATATATAAACACAAGTACATTTTTACATTTACATACTTTTTAAATATGTTTTGTACTATTAGGGCTGGGCGATTAATCGAAAAGTAATCGAAATCGACATTCAGAACTTATAATCGATTAAATTTTTCCAGGTCAATTTTTTTGGGTTACGTGTTATGTGACCCCGTGCTTTGAGCACAAAACCCCAGAGAGCAGTGCACATCGGAGAGTTTATCAAGGATGTACCGCTGGATCGCGTCTCACTACAGTTGTTAAACGTGATATTAACGTGTCACAGCGTCAGTACACTGCTTCAATCTTTCGCTTTCACGCTTGTACTTAATAATTTTAGTGAAAACCTCAGATACTGCTGGTTGGTTACTGTTGGTTGTGCACCTTTTTTACCAACCAAGTTTGTTGATGCCATAATAACGACAAGGAACACTCTGCCTATTCATGCCAGAGATCCGCGGAAAAAGTGATGGTAATTTGTGTGCAACTTATCTTTATTTTTTTATGATTTGGTTATGGGTAAAACAAAGACCATACGGGTCAGGTAGTTGAAACGGTAGTCTACAAATAATCCATTCGTTATGAATTTATTAATTATTCATAAATAATTCATTCATCGTCCAACTCTACCCCACTGACCTGAAAAATGTTCAGCACTTTGCAGCCAGATCTGATCACTATGGTGTTAGGGTTAGTGTGAGTTGACATGTACTTGCAAAGTTTCTTATAGCCAGTTAAATGTCTGTTGAAAGAACAGTATCAACAGATACTAAGCAGACAGTCTACTAATACTCAAACGAGAAAGAATTGCCATGTATTTTTAGTCAACAAAATGTGCAATAAGGACCAGCAAAATAAAGTCTTACCAAAAAAATCAAAACAGAAAAAAACTGAAAAAAATCATTATTTACTGAAAGAATAAAACAGAAACTAATATACTGAAACTGAACAGAAAAGAACATTTATTAATCATTAAATAATCAGTCAATTTTGCTTCATATAAAATCTCATAAATCGCAAAAGTTTCTTGAGGAAGTGTTCTTTTAGGAAAGAAGCAGTTAACATGTTCCTCTGATTGTTTACAGGAGGCTGTGAGCACTGGATCAATAACTAATCCCCATGGAGACACTAAATATAGAAGCCTCATGAATATTGATAAAGCGTAATGATCTGCTGTCTGGTCAGGCCAGTTTTTTTTTTTTTTTTTTTGGAAACACACACCTGACAGAGAGAAGCTGATGAGTCTCCTTCTTCCCTGACTCTGAGGAACGTCATCTGTGGCCACCGGCTTAAACACCTGATGATGGAAGATTCAGTGTGAAGCGTGTTAGACTTCATTAGAAACCATTTGCATAGCAGTTTCAATATATATTTTTTTCTTCATCAAAAATTCACTGTATTATTAATATCATATAAGCATTAAAGACCATAATTTGGCTCCTAAATGCAATGATACATTTTTTGTATTTCTATGGGTTCTTTTGTAAAGGGTCTGACTCTTTGACTCATTCAGGTCAGACGCTGTTGCCTCAAAGCTTTGCGTCACGCTGTGAATGTTAATAATGCAACATGTTAGTAATTCTAATGTCAAAGCAGTTTTTTTTGGCATGTTCACTTAGGATTGTGTTGAAATGCGTTTCTCACACATTCACTACCCACATTCAAGGGGGAACAACAGAAGAAATCAAAGCAACTAAATATTACAGTTTTTCTCAGTGGCTTTGGTGCATTTCTCACAACACTATTTACATTTGCACAACAGTTAATGCATTGCTCAAAACAATTAGTCATTTGTGCACATCACAGTAGCGGTTTCTCATTCCTTTCAACAAATTGCAAATGCTTTTAGACATGCATCAATTGCTTTCATACAACTCTCTGCTGTTTATAAAATGATCATTTGCTTATGTCATGTCAGTCAAAATGAACTAAACTTGTAAATGCTGAATAGTCATTCCATATAAAACTAATAGTCCTCATTTCATTACTTGAGTCATTACTTACAAAAATGTTGAACTAGTTGTCAAAATCTGTCAAGAAAAATTTATTTAAAAAATTGTAATCTTTTTTTTTTCTGAAAATGTCTTCTAAATTGAACAATTTGATGAATGATTTACAGACATGTGTATGTTGTAGGTTTAGTTCCAATATGTACTGCAATATTGTTTACAGTTGTGCACAGCTCTACCCAAAGGATGTTTATGTTTGTTGTAAATAAGGGTGTGTTTATTCTTTTGCACAATTCTGTGATTAATTAGAATTGCAAAGAGCAAATGCAGTAAAAATGTGAAACATACATATTCAGTGTCTTGTACTCAGATACCTCACTAAATGCAGTGATGTCTAAATGCAGTGATGAACTTTACTGTAGTTTTCAAA
>LR812520.1:58796984-59189484 GCA_903798195.1 Danio kyathit
GACCACCCCTTTAACTCATGACACAAAATAAAAGACAGATTTGTTTTATTTTCTTGGCTCACCGGTGCAGAGGGGTTCTTCACGGTCACGCATGGTGTTGTGGCTCGAAGCGCTCCACTAACTCCATGGTAATATTTAAAACAGATCTTAGTCTCCGCTGAAACACAGAAAAACACACAAGATGTCAAATGCCATTTCAGATGTGCAGAGCTTTTTTTATTTTATTTTGTGGATTATTCATCCATTCATTTCCTCTTCAGCTTAGCCCCTCCACCAATCCGAGGTCGCCACAGAGGAATTAACCGCCAACCCATCCAGCATATGTTTTTCACAGCGGATGTCCTTCCAGCTGCAACCCATCACTGGCAAACATCCATACACACTCATTCACACGCATACACTACAGACAATTTAGCTTACCCAATTTACCTGTACCACATGTCTTTGATCTTGTGGGGGAAACCGGAGCACCCGAAGGAAACCCATGCGAACACGGGGAGAAAATGCAAACTCCACAGAGATATGCCAACTGACCCAGCCAAGGCTCGAACCAGCGATCTTCTTGCTGTGAGGCGATTGTGCTACCCACTGCGCCATCGTGCTGCCCATTTTGTGAATTAATAAAACTATAAATGCAATTGCTGGATTGTAAAAATGTGGGGGTTTGTGTTGGGACAACATGAAGGAATTAAGTTCACATGTTAGTTTCTACAAATTGAAATGGATTGAACATAAAATAATTAAGTCGTCTCCCCCAAAATCTTAATTATTATCAATTATTTATTTGACACAGACATCACAGTTACACTGGACAACCAAATGCATTTGTTTAAGTGTTTTAGCAGACTTGCTAATTCTCAACACCTCTCCACAAGAGGCTTGACATAAAATGAAAATAAAATGGATCCGTATACACTATTATAAACATTAAAACACATTATAAACTGTATTGGGAAGTCATCTATATATTGGAAGAAATGGCATATGAATGGCTTGTGTATGGTGACAGACCTATTTGAACAGGGTGTATTTATGTCCTACAGCAATCTTGTGACAAAGTACAATTTTTGGAAATACCTTCACATACGAAACCGTTTCTACACAAAAATCCAACACACAGATGGAAACCATATCCTAGACTTTTTAACAGTGCCTCACCTCCAACAAAAGGCCCTGTTTTCTACAGGATGACCAACCATGTGCTTAGCAATGACTGCATACACTTAAAGACAATTTGGTAAAAGGACATCCAGAATGCAGTAGGGGATGAGGAATGGAAAAGTATTTTGTCAAACACTGGTAAATATGTAAGAGAAGCGAGAGGACAATTTACTCAGTATAAAATTGTACACAGGTTTTACTTCACACCTGTCCGACTCAATAGAATGGGTTTGGCAAATAATAATGTTTGTTGGAAATGTCAAAAAGAGAGAGGCACATAAGGGCGTACTCACACTATGCTATCCGAACCGTGCCCAGGCCCGTTTCCCGGATTGTTTAAGAAGTGTGAGTGCTCTGATTCGGGCTCAGGCACGGATCACTTGGCCGGCCCTGGCCCGGTTGGAAGAGGTGAGCGCGGTTCACTTGGGCTTTGGCGCGGTACGCTTGTGTGTGAGTGCAAAACGCACCCGAGCTCGAAACTGAAAGCGAGACGTGACTTTTAAGGGACTGCTTCATATGTGTTTATTAATCATTCGTACTGTTCAATGAACGCAAACTGTCGTAGTTTATTAAAGACGCAAACCCCTCACTGCACGTCAGCTGCACCTTCAGCAAACCTCTTAATTCCTGGAGCACGAGGAGTTTATGATTGTTTATGAGCGTCAAAAGTGGCTGATCTGTTCAGCGGAATATTTGACAGCGTGTCACCACAATATCAAACAACTTAAACGATATAACTAAAGCAATCTCCTCTGTGCTGAGTGAAAGCGCTCACTGAACAGCGCATCATCGATGACGAAAGCGTGCCCAGGCCTGAATGTAATGTGAGTTCGGGCCGTCGGGGGAGACGGGAGGGGGGACAAGCGTGCTTTGGCCCGGTTCAAGGCAACTGTACATAGTGTGAGTACGCCCTATTCATTGTATTCAGGACTGTTTACTAGTTCAGCCTTTTTGGCACCAAACCCTAAATATTTTGAGTAAATGGCTTGGACCATTAATACCACTCTCACCAAGGTTATGCTTACTGGGAGACAGGGAACAGATGCCAAATATTACAAAAGGAGAGTTCACAGTCATCATGGTGGGGATTTCAGTGACAGCTAGAGTCATCCTAAAACACTGGAAAACTCCCAAAATTCCAGAGTTAAAAGAATGGGTCAATATAATGACTAAAAGAGCTTCGTATGAACGTTTACTTTGCAAATTACATAATAAGGACAAAGCAGGGGTCCCTGTATGTATCCCAGTGTGGGAAGACTTTTGGTCTTATGTGACGATGTCTTGTAACACAATTTAAAACTACTCATCCGGTTCTTTTATTAATATTGTACTTTTGTCCATAGTAACCACTGTTTACATTCTGGCTTTACATTTAGTCGGCCACCAGTGATCATTTGCAATATGTGTTTTATTATTTATCATGAACCAGAAGAAAAAAAAAAAAACTTGATTTAAAAAAAAACACACATTATAAACATAAACATTATAATTCTTTACATGAAACTGCTATAAGGCAAAAGCAAAGGCGGCATGATCAACAAACTAATAGTAATCTATTTGTGTAAACACGGCTGTTTTGTTTTTAACCACTTTTTAAGTACAATACTAAAAACATTTATATTACTTTCTAATTTTAGGCTAACAGGTAAATCATTCCACAAGTTGGCTCCCTTAACAGAGAATAGATTGACCAGAAGAGGTCTTACACTTTGGAACAAGACAATCAAAATCAGCAGTTGCTCATGTGAAAAGGTTTGATGCCTACTGATTAGATCTGAAAACAGCATTGGAACATGGTTATTTAAACATTTAAAAACTATTTAAGATACATTTAATAAAACTATTAAAACTAAAAAGGTTATGTTTACATAAAAGCTCACAATGATGCCATCTCATAGGCTTTAAGTCCATCATTTGAATTGCTTGTTTATATATAGAATCAATAGGCTTCAATGTGGTTACAGAGGGTTGTGACCATGATGTAATGCAATATGACAAGTGTGAGAGCATCATTGTGTGCATGTATAATTTTGCAGTTGATATGTTAAAAATCTTCTAATAAAACGAAAACAGTTTAGACTTGGCTTGACCCTCTTACTCATATTTTTACATGACTCTCACATTTTAAATTCTTGTCTAGAGTTATGCCAAGAGACTTGAATTCGTTCACTTCTTTAATAACTTTATTTTAAATCAGCACCACAAATTTATCCCTTTCAGGCCTATTTCTTACACATAGAAACCGTTTTCTTGATATTTAACGTTAAATGAGCCAGCTCAAGCCATCTTGAAATATGTTGAATTGTTTTGTTTCAGCTTGTTTTAAATAAATAGTTTGAACAAACAGCAATCGTCATATTTTGAGTGTAATGAGAAACAGCAAGTAACTAGTATAGTGTCTGTTTATGCATCATGTTCTTATACTTTATTTCAGGAAGTCTGGTTGTCGCTGGTTTCGGTTACAGAGCAAAAATAGAAAAATGAAGTTATGGTCTATTAGTTGTAGGGCTTTGACAATGAATGACCTCAACTTCCTATTTAAACATGAAATGCATCAGTACAGGAAAGAAAACACTGTGATAGAAAGAAAATAATTATAATTTTAATTAATGGTTTAGATATTTAGGTGCGTTTTGGTGCCTTCCAGCTGCAACCCAGTACTGGAAAACACCCTTACACTCTCAAATGCACACACATACACTACGGCCAATTTAGTTAATTAAATTTTTTCCCCAATTTCTGAGATGATTTTTTCAGCACATTTCTAAACATAATAGTTTTAGTAACTCATTTCTAATAACTGATTTATTTTATCTTTGCCATGATGACAGTCAATAATATTTGACTAGATATTTTTCAAGACACTTCTATACAGCTTAAAGTGACATTTAAAGGCTTAACTAGGTTAATTAGTTAACTAGGCAGGTTAGGGTAATTAGCCAAGTTATTGTATAATGATGGTTTGTTCTGTAGACTATCGAAAAAATATAGCTGAAAGGGGCTAATAATTTGACCTTAAAATGGTTTTATTAAAAAATTAAAAACTGCTTTTATTCTAGCCAAAATAAAACAAATAAGACTTTCTCCAGAAGAAAAATATTATCAGACATACTGTGAAAATCTCCTTGCTCTGTTAGATATCATTTGGGAAATATTTTAAAAAGAAAAAAGTTCATAGGGGGCTGACTTCACCTGTGTGTATATATATATATATATATATATATATATATATATATATATATATATATATATATATATATATATATATTAGTGGTGGGCTGTTATCGGCGTTAACGTGCTGCGTTAACGCGAGACTGGTATCGCGCGATAAAAAAAATATCGACGTTAATCAATTCTCAAAGTTGGGTAAGGAGCTGGGTCTATTCTACGCAAGCTATGATGACTTTCACCTTGATATTTTAGCGCGGATGTATACCTGACCCGTGAGCCATCTGACAAAACAGTGCCCTTCTGAATCAAATCAGCAGGATGCCTGACTTTAACTGCAGTTCGGCAGTTTCACTTTAACTCATGAACATTTCATTCATGCGCTGTAAAAAACTGGGGTCTTAGACGCAATTAATGAGTAAGGACTGGTGAGAGTGTTATGGAACTTAATAACGCACGCCAGATTGGAAGGAAAAAAACCTTCCGCATTTTATGATGTGTGTGTGTGTTTGTGTGTCTCTGTGTGTCTGTGCGGTCCTTTACTGACAGCTGCCTACGTGGATCTTGTCGGAAAATATGGCGAAAAGTCCTACATGACGGTAATAGTTTGTCAATAATGCCACTAATATCTGCATACTCCACATCTTAATTCCATTTCTGTTTAGTTCAGTTATGACTTTAGTTGCATTAAGGTAATCAAAAATCGCTGTTTACATGGTGACTCCTAATCAGAGTATTGTTTTAATCATATTAAAATCGTGTTAATGTATTTTTCCCCATGTAAACATACTCAACGCTTGACACACTGTCAGCGCTCTGTGAACTTGCCTTTGTGAAGCAGCATTTTCTGCATGTACGTACATCAAAAGCAAGTATGAAATCTCTGTTTGGAGCTTATGTAGGCCTACAGTTCAACATTCATGTTTAACTGAATAAACAGTTAGTAAACACAAGTACATCTTATTGAACATCATTTATTTTCATCACCAATTATCATAGAAGAACAGTTTCTCAAGCAGTTTGTGATGCATTTTGGAAACAGGAGATGAGCCCCTGGTCTAATGCGCCACCTGGCTTGAGAAACCCGTTCTCAAAGACTTATTATTTGGGTAGCACACATATTCTGAATGCCTTCAGCAGAATTCAAATGAGCCATTTTAATCTAGATTAATCTAGATTAATTCTGAAATTAATCTAAAATTAATCTATGCCCACCTATAATATATATATATATATTAGGGGTGTCAAAATTAATTGTTTTCTTCGGTGCACCAATTCGGTATCGGTTCAGTAATAATCAAAACCGGTTATTATGTACTGACGTCATTTATCTCATATCCGCTATGTCTCTGTAGCTTACTATGGCGAGTGTGGCGAGCGCGAGTATTTAAAACACTTCAACTACTTAAAAAAATCAGAAAATGTGCACAATTTCACTGCGTGTGTGTTTACTTAAGAGTCTTTCACTGACACTTACAGCAGAAGCCCCTATTTCACTGCGATTGAGAAAATGAGTACTCATTTTCTCTCTCTCACTGTGGCCCATTTGACCTGCTGGCGTGACTTTTCATCTCCTCTCGGCTGTTACAATGTTACTTCTGGATACAGACTCGAGCGAGTGTCTGCAGAGTTTCCCCCACCGCGTCTATCATGGATCCAGTGCCATGGATCAGCTGTGATCGCCGATGCGCTGCCGTGTATCAGTGTTTATCATCAGTGCAGAGCGTCAGCGCGTAACAGCCAATCGCAGATCTTTATGTTGAGCGCGTGACCAATCAAAGGGGTGTAAGAAAGAAATCGCCAGACAAGGCTCAGAAAGCGAGCAGCATATTTATATTTGTTTATTTGCTATAAATGCTCGGGTTGTTCTGTGCATGTACTTGAGTTTTTAAAGGTACAGTTCATATATCTGACTGTTTGCATTAAAGGACAAAATTGTTTTACAAATAGTATATAAATATATTTATACATTTTAATAAAAGAATTGCTGTGCTGTGAAGAAAATATAAAACTGGGTTTGGAAAGCATTGTCAATGCACCGTGATGCACTGAGATATCGAATTGAACCGAATCGATGGCATGATAATCATAACCGAATCGAACCGTGAGACCAGTGTAGGTTCACAGCTCTAATATATATATATATATATATGCACACACACACACACACACACACACATGTCACCATTTTTCACTGACTTACCGCTTTCACCAGATGTTGATAACAATCAAATAAAACCATACATGCAAAGAAAACAAAACTAACTAGTTTACAAATTACGTTATGTGCAATAAAATGAAATGACACAGGGAATGAGTTTTGACCACATGAAGAAAGAGAGGAGTAGAAAGGCAGTGAACGCCCAGACAGCAGCTGAAATCTCTCAGCAGTTCTTCAGAAACCCTCTGCCCTTCCTCATTGTAAATTAATATCAGCTGCTTCAGTCTAGCATCTACATTATCAGGATGATGAAGATGAAACCAGGGTGGACATTTGAGCAAGACAATGATCCAAATTGCAGCTAAGAAGACTCTCAAATGAATGGCCTAGCCAGTCACCTGACCTGAATCCAATAGAAAATACAAATTAAAGATCTGGTGAACATTTCAAGTCAATAGCACCTTTAGAAATATGGTTTCTGAGAAAAATGTTGACGTGTACAATGCTTATTTCCCCTGCTGTATATATAAATTTCATGATTTCATGTTTAAATGGGAAGTTGAGGTCAGCCATATTTAAATGACAATTAAAAAAAATGTAGACTATAACTTTATATTTCTATATTTTACTATTAACAAAACAGTGACAGCAATTTCCATTATTAGATCTGATTTTTACCAGCAGGGCATTATTAAATGTCTGAGTATAGACCTAAAAAAGAGTGACATTTAAATTACGTCTTCATCCCAAACTATAATATTTCTTGTTCTTAAATAAAATGTTGTTTTAGATGTTTATTGCGTTTAATTACATGTCAAAAGATTGATTAACTGTTTTAATCTCCTATTAACCTACAGTTCTGGTAACATTTTTAAATCTCTGAGGGTCTCTAAGGTTTTTTTTTTTCTTTTTACTAAAAGGCTTGTGTAAGGTAATTTATGCCATGGTTGAAATCTTAAATAGCCCTAGAAATAACCCAATCCTTCCTCCCCCACTCTCTGCCCCTTATTCATCCAGACATACCCACAGCATTTAGACAAAATTGGCAAATCACTATAAAATCTCACTCAGTTACATAATATTGGAAAAATGTATGTATACTACCTGACAAAAGTCTTGTTGCATAGTGTATATGGTGCTTTTAATAGTTTTTTTGTTTGTAAGCAGAATACTAGTATCTTGAAAAATATCTAGTCAAATATTGTGTACTGTCATCATGGCAAAGATAATCAGTTATTAGAGATGAGTTATTAAAACTGTTATATTTAGAAATATGTTGAAAAAAATCTTCTTTTCCCTAAACAAAAATTTGAGAAAAAATATACATAATTCAGCAGGGCTAATAATTCTGACTTCAACTGTATATAACACAAAATACAGATTTTATGCACATGTTCTAACAAATCCTGGTGCTTTAGTGGGCGATGAGAGTTTGAATGTGTATGTAGGCACAAATTCTTTCTAGTATCCTGCATTTGCCAAAAATACATTTGAAAAAAAAGCAACAGCATATGAGCCATATGGCCTGGAAGTGTAATACACCAGTGCTTTCAGAGCTGAAGGACAGTGTAAAACCCTTAAACAGCTGAGACCTGCGCTCTCTCTAATAATACAAACACATCCGCATCTTTTCATCACACTCACGCTGTATCGAAACTAAATGTGTTTTCGAGAGCGAGGGTCACATCTGAGTCAACTGAAACAACATTGAACAAATAGTTTGTTTGGAAGTGGTTCATGTTTTTTTTTTTTTTTTTGATAAGCAGAATGAAAAACAGCACAATATTTTATTTTTTAAGTAATTACAAATTTTACTGTCATTAATTTTCTCGTTTTTAAATATAATACAAAATAAACAAACATAAAACATAAAACATAATAATAATAATAATAATAATAATAATAATAATAATAATAATAATAATAATACAAGAATAATAATAAAAAACAATAATAATAATACAAATACAAAATAAATAAATAAATGAATAAATAAATGAATAAATACATAACAATAACAATATAATAATAATAATAATAATAATAATAATAATACAAATGCAAAATAAATGAATAAACAAATGAATAAAAAAATGATAACAACAATATTAATAATATTAATAATAATAATAATAATAATAATAATAATAATAATAATAATAATGCAAATACAAAATAAATAAATAAGTAAATAAAAACAATATAAATAATAATAATAAAAACACAAGTAATTATTATTATTATTATTATTATCATTAATGTTGTTGTTATAATTATAATTTTATTTTAATAATAAATAATTTTAAATGTAATAATTTGATATTAATAATAGTAATAATAATAATACAAAATAAATAAATAATAATAACAATATAAATAATAATAATAAATAAAAAAATAAAAAAATAAAAAAATAAATGAATGAGTAAAAAAGCAAAACAATATAACAATAATTTTATTTTAATATTTTTTTAAATAGTTTTAATAATAATAATAATAATAATAATAATAATAATAATAATAATAATAATAATAATAATAATAATAACACAAAATAGGTAAATAAATAATTAAATAAATGAAAAAAAAATTATAATACAAATGCAAAATAAATAGTTTATAAAAAAGTTAAAACAAATGAGTAAAAAATAATATCAAAAATTTTAATAATACTAATAATAATAATAATAATACAAACACAAAATAAATAAATAAATAATAATAATAATAATAAAAACACAAGTAATAATAATAATAATAGTTGTTGTTATAATAATTAGATTTTAATAATAAATAATTTTAAATGTAATAATTTATTATTATTATTATTATTATTATTATTATTATTAATAATAATAATAATAATATTAATAATAAGAATAAAGCAAATACAAAACACATAAATAATAATAACAATATAAATAATATTAATATTAATAATAATAATAATAATATACAAATACAAAATAAATAAATATTAATAATAATATAATAATTAAATAAATAAAATTAATAAATAACAATAACAATATAAATAATAATATTAATATTAATAATAATAATATACAAATACAAAATAAATAAACATTAATAACAATATAATATAAATAATAATAATGAATAAATAAAAAAAATAAGTAAAAAATAAAAACACTATGAATAATAACAATAATAATAATAATAACAATAATAATAAAAAATACAAATAATAATAGTAATTATTATTATAACAATATTGTTATAACAATAATATTATTTTAATAATATTTTTATGTAATTTTAATAATAATAACAACAACAACAACACAAAATTAATAAATGAATAAATAAATAAATGAAAATAATAATAATAATAATAATAATAATAATACAAAATAAATAAATAAATAAATATAACAGTATAAATAATAATAATAAACAATAATTTTAAACAATTTGGAGTGGTCAGATATATACATAGTTCAATTCCTTATTAAATTATACTGAATGTTTATTCCTGGAGATTGATTTGATTTTGATTTGATTTGATATACTTATTTTCGAACAGAAATATCACACATAAAATATCTTTAACAAAAAATACATTTCAACATGGTCGAAAATAGAGCGGAATGAAGAACAAGCTTATTATTTTCCCACCCCATTACCACATACTCTCTATTCGTCTATTACTTAAACTTAAGAAATTGTGAGAGAAAGTTTATTAGTTTGCTGTTTAAAATGAATGTATAAGGGAGAGCAGGATATTTTCTATTCAGAAGGTAAGAGTCATTTGTTTTACACCTCCACAAACATCTGTCTGTAATGGCCTTACGACTAATCGACTTTAACCAAACTTTTCTCGAAAGGAAAAGAGAATAATTTCCATAACATAAACATCATTAACAACATCCATCAATTCTTGCATTGTGGTGCTATCGTAAGTGTTTCATCTTCGTGCTTGTTCCCATAGCAACCATACAAACATTTACAGCCTTAAACAAACCCTAAGCAGCTCTAATGGCATCCTGTGTGTGGGAAATAATCTTACATAATAACAAGCGGCATCATTTAATAAGAGTGTTTTGTAAAAAAAAAAATGCACATACGTTCCACGAAGTAGGAGCTGGCCTCAATCTTCCAGACGATCTGCCCTTTGTGGGAGCCGTTCACACCTCGGTTTTTGTAGTCCAGGAAATTCTCTGACAAAACCTCATCTTGGAGAAGAAAAGAGAGAAAAAAGCCCCGTAATGTGTACATCTTTATCATTCATCATGATTCAGCATTTAAACTGAGATTTCAACTATTAAATGAATGCCATAACAGCCTTTAAAGGCCATCAGAGGACCTTTATAGCACCAGACACATGAGATATACAGTTGAAGTCAGAATTATCAGCCCTCCTGAATATTTTTTCCCCAATTTCTTTTTAATGGAGAGAATATTTTTAACAACACATTTCTAAACATAATAGTTTTAATAACTCATTTCTAATAACTGATTTCTTTTCTCTTTGCCATGATGACAGTAAATAATATTTGACTAGATATTTTTCAAGACACTAGTATTCAGCTTAAAGTGACATTTAAAGGCTTAACTGGGTTAATTAGGTACATTAGGGTAATTAGGCAGGTCATTGTACAGTTGCAATCAGAATTATTCAACCCCCTGATTTATTAGCCCCCCCTGTTTATTTTTTCCCCAATTTCTGTTTAACGGAGAGAAAAAATTTTCAGCACATTTCTAAACATAATAGTTTTAATAACTCATTTCTAGTATTTTATTTTATCTTTGCCATGATGACAGTAAATAATATTTTACTAGATATTTTTCAAGACACTTCTATACAGCCCAAAGCGACATTTAAAGGCTTAACTAGGTTAATTAGGTTAACTAGGCAGGTTAGGGTAATTAGGCAAGTTATTGTATAATGATTGTTTGTTCTGTAGACTGTTGAAAAAATATATAGCTTAAAGGGGCTAATAATTTTGACCTTAAAATGGTGTTTAAAAAATTAAAAACTGCTTTTATTCTAGCCAAAATAAAACAAATAAGACTTTCTCCAGAAGAAAAAATATTATCAGACATACTGTGAAAATTTCCTTGTTCTGTTAAACATAATTTGGGAAATATTTAAAAAAAAAAAAAAAAATTCAAAGGGGGTTCAATAATTCTGATTGCAACTGTATAACCATGGCGTGTTGTTTATACAGTCAAAAAAGTATTGCTTAAGGGGGCTAATAATATTGGCCTTAAAATGGTTTAAAAAAAAATAAATAAATAAAAATTTTCTAGCCGAAATAAAACAAATAAGACTTTCTCCAGAAGAAAAAATAATATAGGAAATACTGTGAAAAATTCCTTGCTCTGTTAAACACAATGATATTATGTACAATCAGGGCTTGACATTAACACCCGCCAACCTGCCAAATGGAGGTAGATTTCACCTGTGGCGGGTTAGACAGACACCCTCACTAGCCACTTTGGCTGGTTGAAAATAATTTTTAAATTGCCAGTGCTGCCTTGTCAATAAACATTAGAATTAGAGTTTAAGACCATTTGTCAATATGCGCGCAAATGTGATCTTACAATCTTACAAATAGTTTGTTTGGAAGTGGTTCATCTTTTTTTTTTTTTTTTTTTTGATATGCAGAATGAAAAACAGTACAATATTTTTTTAAGTAACTACAAATTTTACTGTCATTCATTTGCTCGTTTTTTAATATAATACAAAATAAACAAACATAAAACATAACATAATAATATTAATAATATTAATAATATTAATAATAATAATAATAATAATAATAAAACAACAATAATAATAATACAAATACAAAATAAATAAATAAATGAATAAACAAATGAATAAATAAATAAATAACAATATAATAATATTATTATTAAAAATAATAATAATAATAATAATAATAATAATAATAATAATAATAATAATAATAATGCAAAATAAATGAATAAATGAATAAACAAATGAATAAATAAATAACAATAACAATAACAATATAATAATAATATTATTAATAATAATAATAAAATAATAATAATAATAATAATAATAATAATGCAAAATAAATGAATAAATGAATAAACAAATGAATAAAAAAATAATAACAACAATATAAATAATATTTATAATAGTAATAATAATGATAATGCAAATACTAAATAAATAAATAAGTAAATAAAAACAATATAAACAATAATAATTAAAAAAAACAAGTAATTATTATTATTATTATCATTAATGTTGTTATAATAATAATTTTATTTTAATAATAAATAAATAATTTTAATTCGGCGAATTCCGAATGAGAGGATGATCAGGCGCACGGACATCCTTGCTTACTGACTACAGTCTCGTGCGCAGAGCTGATTTGATGCGCGCGAGTGCTTAAAAGCAGCCGTGTCCCATTTCCTTGTGCGAGGCAACCGTGACTGGAATCGCAACTGACGCGGTCGTTTCTCTTTGAAACAGGCTGGAAAAAGCGATGCTCGTGCAACCACAGTCCTGCTGCTTTCAAGAGCTTGAGATTTTTTGTAAGCAGCAGCAGTTGTCGTTTTAGCTTTAACCATTGTTTGAACAGATTATTAATATGCCTTATAACATTAACAGAATGTTTTTCACCGGCTTTCTATAGCTTGCAGTTATTTTTGTTAATGTGGTTTAATTATCATTCTTTACAATAACATTGCTTTAATAGGAGATTCACTTTCTATTTATCTATAGTTCACTAGTGATCTGGGACCTTTAGCCTGGACAGACTACTGTGTATAGTTTTAGATACGTGAGAATCATTTTTTTAATAGTTTTTAATTTGTTGAATAAAAAATTTAGCTTGTTTTACGGCATTATTTAAATTTTGTGGCAAGGAAATAATTGGTTTGGTGTGGCCAGAGGAAAAAAAAGGTAAAACCTTAGTGTTGAGCCCTAAAAAGTGAATATAAACTGTGAAATGTAAAATAAAACTAATTGCAATATGACACTATGAAAGCCCATTTGCTCAAGCTCATTGCTCAGGTCACAACACACAAAAAATGTAAAATAACGAGAAGGCATGTGGACAACACAACATCTATATCAAGTCATTTTAGCATGCCAAAGTCAAATTTATACATATAAAATATTTTTTCTCAACAACAAAATTGTGGCTAGTGAAAATGGCGAGTGGCTAGTAACATTGGAAAACTACTAGCCACAGTGGCTGGTGATCAAAAAAGTTAATGTCAAGCCCTGTGCAAAATACAGATAACACCTATTTTTACTGTATGTTTAATGAAAACATTTTTTTTACTCCAAGAATTGTATTCATTATGAATGTAAAGGTCCTGTGAAGTGCTTTGAAATGTGCATTTTTAATTCGATGTTTGAAGTAATCATAAAGAGTGGGCGGGACGTAGTGTAGCTCCTCCCCTTTATATAAAACAGCCAATAGGGTTTTGTTTTAGGCCCCGTTTACACTGCGTTTTAGAATGAATGGATCTGCGTCCACACTGAAGCTTCACCCAGTATTTCTGAACAGCTCTCCGTCCACACTATACCACTAAAAATGCGTGACCACACACACACTCTGGCATGCACTGCAGCGTGCTTTGAGCACATCTACCCATATGACAGCTGTGCACGTCAGACATCAAGGATCTACCGCTGGATCTAATCTCACTATATTTGTTGAACGTGATATTTAATTCATATTGTTGTCTATATCTAATAACATATTCCCCAACTTTGGTCTTTTAAATCTATTACTTGTTCTCAGGTAATTGGCTGAGCGCAAAGATAAGTTAATATATTAATGTAACCGCGTACACCGATTCTGCAAATTTGACTGATTGCTTGCCTTTATTTCCTATTATACTTATTGTATATTATACTTTTATAATGGCCATTATTGTTTATTAAAACTGATATTCGGCCTCCTCAGCGTATTCAAAAAGCTCCGTTTTCGGCGCTCGAAAACTCTGGTGTAGTGTGGACGGATGGCGTAACCGTAGCAAAACTTATGTGTTTTAAAACAAAAATGTATTAGTGTAAGCAGGGTCTTAATCACAGCTCTGCCAGTGAGAGTGGTTGAGCTTAAGCGCATCAAATGAAATGCAAATGAGAAGCGTCTTAAAGTGGGCGGGGCATGTCAGATAATAGAGAGCATTTGATTGGTCGGAAGATTTGATGAGAAACTGAAGTGTGGCTAAGCCTGGCTATTACCTCATATGTACTGCAATCCAGATATAACAAAAGAGGTTCATTTTAAAATTCTTCATAAAATATATCCAGTGAATTACTAGGGAAATATTTTATTCACTAACAAAAAGACTTCACAGCCTTCTTTTTCACATTTTTTTATTGAAATTAATGTTTTTATTACATCTCTTAGACTGGTTAAAAACAAGAAAAGTGATAGATTCTTGGATTATTATGATAATTATTTTGGAAACAAAAGTCTATCTTTCCTCTTGCTGTATTTGTGTTATTTATGCATGTCTGTTTAATTTAAAATTTAATTTTTTTTCCTTTTTTCTTTACTGGTTTATATGTGTTTATAATATTATTTAAATGTTATTTCATATTGTTAAGTTATTATCATTGTTACTATCATTGTCTTTTTTTTGTGTATGCTCGAATTTTGCATGTTTGTTATTGAAGTCATTCATTCATTCATTTTATTTTCGGCTTAGTCCCTTTATTAATCTGGGACCGCCATAGTGGAATGAAACGGTTACTTTCGACTCTGTTATTGTCAACTCTGTTACCGTCGACTGTTATCGTCAACTCTATTACTGTCGACTCTATTACTGTCGACTCTGTTATTGTCAACTCTGTTATTGTTAATTCTGTTACCGTTGACTATTAACATCAACTCTGTTACCGTCGACCCTGTTACTGTCAAAACTGTTACTGTCGACTCTGTTACCGTCAACTCTGTTATCATCCACCCTGTTACAGTCCACCCTGTTACCGTCGACCCTGCTACTGTCGACCCTGCTACCGTCGACTGTTATTGTCAAAACTGTTACCGTCGACTCAGTTACCTGTTACTATCGACTCTGTTATTGTCAAAACTGTTACCGTCGACTCTGTTACTGTCAACTCTGTTATCTTCCACCCTGTTACAGTCCACCCTGTTACCGTCGACCCTGCTACCGTCGACTGTTATTGTCAAAACTGTTACTGTCGACTCTGTTACCGTCGACTCAGTTACCTGTTACTGTCGACTCTGTTATCATCCACCCTGTTACCGTCGACTCTGTTACCGTCCACCCTGTTACTGTCGACCCTGTTACCATCGACTCAGTTACCTGTTACTGTCGACTGTTATCGTCCACCCTGTTACTCTCGACTCTGTTACCGTCCACCCCGTTACTGTCGATCCTGCTACCGTCGATCCTGCTACCGTCGACCCTGCTACCGTCGACTGTTATTGTCAAAACTGTTACTGTCGACTGTTATCGTCAACTCTGTTACCATCGACTCTGTTATTGTCAAACTGTTTAAAGACTTTAACAATAATTTCTAAAACAATTAATAACAGAATAAAATGTTCCCTATCACTTTTGAAAAAGTAAAAAAGTAAAAGTAAAAACTTTAAAAATTTTAGTAAAAATTTTTTTTTAATAAATCCGAGGGTCACGTGCATTCCGAACTGTGGGTTATGATCAGTCTGTACGGATCACAGATCAACCCTGATTGGTTACACCCCCAAGGAAAATGTTTTTTGACTAAAAGCTTTAGTCTTCGTTTCCTAAAATATCCTTGCAGCATACAACAGCAAACACAAAAGCTGCTCACCGATGAGGTACATGCCAATCCAGTCTCCGGCGTCCACCTCCTCCTTGATGTCCCAGCTGAGGGTGATGTCCTGCGTTTGGCCGATGGTGTAGCTGGAGGTGCTGACAGTGAGAGTGGAGCGGCAGTGGGACGTCAGCAGGTCAGTGTCGCTGGTGGAGCGCAGCACAGCTGCCGCCAGATCCTCCGCCAAGCCGTTCTGGAAGTCCACATTAGGGAACTGCTCAGGGTTAAAACTGTGCCGGATCGGATCCTTACATCGCCTCCTGCCCTGAGATGCACGAGATGGAGAGGCCATTGCTGCAAGCCCGAGAAACCTGCTCTGGTACAAGTTCTGTAGAGAAGACCAAAGTACAGAGTGAACACAATGCATTGTTATACAATATACAAACACTCTTCTGGAGCATGTGGTGTGTGAGTCCAACCATGCAAGACATTGAAAGAACAATCATGCCCTGAAGGGCTCAAATGCTGAGATTTTTCATGGTCAGTTTAGAAAAAAAATAATAAACCGCTGGGAAGAGACAGGTCGGGACATGTTTGAGCGCCTGACACACTAAATGTCCCCTACAGGAGAATCAGAAAACCACTTTATAGAGCCAAACATCCTCACAATCTTTAAAGATGATCAGGATTGAGTGATTATTTTCTCAAAACTAAAGAAAACACAATGTGTCCCACAAAAGAGTGTAGTTTGTGTTCATTATTTCAGGATGTCAGTATATAGATGCAGTCTACATGCAGTCTATATTCACACTAGTGTTAATCAAATCACTTTTATTGTCACATCATCAGCAGCACGTGTGCTATGATGAGCGAAAAGCTTAGAGGGGTAGCTAAAAGGGGTAGTTCACCCAAAAAAGTGGTTCCAAATCTTTATGTTTCATTATTCTGTTGAACACAAAAGAAGATGTCTTGAAGAAGGTTGAACAATCTGTAATCATCAACATCCATAGTAGAAAAAAACAAATATTGTGGAAGTCAATGGTTAGCGGTTTCCAGCATTCTTCAAAATATCTTCTTTTGTGTTGAACAAATAAAAAAAAAAACTCAGGTTTTGAACACAAGAAAAGTGAGTAAATGATAACAATTAGAAATTTTGGATGAACTATCCTTTGACAAAATCAGTTTTTGTCTTAATTTTACTTTGGTTTCTATTTCTGCAATGTCACAGCTGAACAACACACTGTAAAAAATGTCAGTGAATTTTACTAGTACATACTATAAGAATCCATTATCTGGTTAACAGTATATTTCCTTAATATATACAGTAAATAACTGTTAATTGACTTTCCCAGAATTCCCTGCATTGCACAATACATTTTTAGGTTTTTGCTGACATTGCTATGGTTCTTTAAAAAAAGTCTCATCGGTGACATTAGAATTTTATGTTACATCTAATGTTTATAAATGATGTTTATTTTATTGCATTGATTACCATGATGGTTTTGATTAGTTGTGTGAATGACACTGAGAACCTTCTAAATATTAGTATGTTTCTCTGCTTGTGGGAAAAATAGTTTCTCATCAACATATGTTTATGATTGTGTTAACACGCATGTCAAAATATAAGATGTGTAGATGCTTGTACTTCACTGGCCTAGTAACACTACAAATCAGGGGTCTCAAACTTAATTTACCTGGGGGCCGCTGGAGGCAGAGTCTGGGTGAGGCTGGGCCGCATCAGGTTTTGCACAAGAAATTAATTACATTATTAATTATTAATTTGTTTATTTTTTCATCTTATTTTGTGTTAAAAAATAAAGATAAAAAGATTTGAGAAGATTGTAATTTTTTTAACACAAAATAAGACAAAAAATAAACAAATTAAAAATTAATAAGAAAATAAATCAATCAGTAATAAATGGTGGTAATAATAATAATAATGATAATAATAATAATAATAATAATAATAATAATAATAATAAAAATTATAATAATAATAATAATAATAATGATTAGATTTACTGTTATCCACTGTGCTGTTGTTACAGGAAAAAGAAGCAACACTGTGTTGTTGTCATTTTTTTTGACTACTTTTACATCACATAGAAATATATGCAATGTTTATTGTGTGAGGCAATGTGAATACAATGCAGGTAGAGTGATGCAAATGACCCACAAATAACAGTGCAGCTATATAATTGGCCCGGGTTCCTGGGGACTCTTATTGCCGATGGACAGGTGTTGATGTGTGACTGCAGACGACTACATTAGGCTGCATTGAGTACCTTACATTTATTTTATACCGCATCACTTTGATTTCTTTTCTGCTTATTGTGGTCAAAACAATAA
This sequence comes from Danio kyathit, assembly GCA_903798195.1. NCBI lineage: Eukaryota > Metazoa > Chordata > Actinopteri > Cypriniformes > Danionidae > Danio > Danio kyathit. The sequence goes on from LR812520.1 coordinate 58,815,551, forward strand.
CCACCAACCAATGAGAGTGATTGTAAACACAAGAAAGATGATTGGTTGAAAATATTGTTCAGGACCAATAGTGAAGCTGCAGTCACACTGGACTTTTCTCCCCATAGACTTCCATTCATACGCACGCGAATGCAAGTTCGTGCGTGAAGTTTCGTTGCATTGCAAAGTTCAAGCTTGGTGAACTCTGACCTGCGAAATCGCATCACTTGACTGCGTGAGACCAAGCGAGGATCAAAACATGACCTCTCTGGACAGACATTTAAAATATGGTCAAATCACTCGCTTTTTTAAATGTCTAATCATCTTGTTTAATCCCGCCCCTTTTTACAGCTCCATACAACAGAATTTCGCAAGCTCAAACTCTAGTGTGACAGCAGCTTTAAACGTGAATTTTGCTTTAACTAGCGCATGGTGACTACCGTCATGCGTGCGTGCACACACAATCCACACTGCATTTGCTGCACTCATTCTCTCTCTCTTTCACATACACACACACACACACACACACACATACATACACACAAACACACACATGCAGGTATTCACTGCGCACAAGTTAATGCCGAATCAATTAAAATAAATACCAAAAAGAAAAATACAAACATCTGGCCTGCGGGCCGCAAGCTTGAGAGCCCCGCTATAAATGAATAAAATACGGTAATTTAGCATACAAATTCGAAATTACGATTTATGATTTCCACCGTATTTTTAACAGTGGAAAACTGGCAACCACACCTGCCGATTTTTTTACCGTAAATTTTACAGATTTTTTTTTACTGCTGCATAAACTACTATGCCAATGATCACCTCAGGTGCTAATTATGTGCATTTTTCAGTATTACATTTTATCAGTACGAGTTTGAATACTATTTACGACATTTACTGTCATACTTAAAGTGCCAGCAGATGTTTACCTCTGCTTTTTAAATGTTTTGGTCGTGTCATATCTGGTGCCGGCGACACGGTGGCTCAGTGGTTAGCACTGTCACCTCACAGCAAGAAGGTCGCTGGTTCAATACTGGCATTTCAGTATGGAGTTTGCATGTTTTCCCCGAGTTGGCGTGGGCTTTCTCTGGGTGCTCTGTTTTCCCCCACAGTCCAAAGACATGCGCTATAGATGAATTGGGTAAGCTAAATTGTCCGTAGTGTATGTGTGTGTGAATGAGTGTGTGGATGTTATCCAGTAGTGGGTTGCAGCTGGAAGGGCTTCCGCTGTGTAAAACATATGCTGGATAAGTTGGCGGTTCATTCCGCTGTGGCGACTCCTAATGAATAAAGGGACTAAGCCGAAGGAAAATGAATGAATATCTGATGCCAATTTGCACATCGCTGGAATCTTATTGTGTGTTATTAGGACACGGCGTAAAGCTAACAATCAAAAGGAAAATGTAAATACTGACCCTGAATGCTACCAATAAATAAAACAGCACGTGAAAAAGCGGAGGCGTTTTCAACAAAAACAACTGTACATAACATCACATCATCTCAGTCCATGCGTGTTTAATCCAGTGAGTGATGTCTGGTGTTTATTTCTAATCAAATAAATCGAATGTAATGAAATCACAAAACTCTATACCTATATCACTCGTATTTTAGCTCAAAAGTGGCCTCAATCGCTTTATTCAAAACATAAGGTCGTGTTTTATCTATGCAAATGATTTACAGACAATAGTTTCTATCCGTCTCGGTTCACTCGCTAAAATAGGCTTTCTAAATACTGCATTTCCTGCATGTTTCAGCTCTGAAGAGCAAGACGCAGTCAAGCAGCACACAGCAGACGTGATGGGACACACACACACACACACACACACACACACAAACACATAACATAGACCACAAAGAGCAGAGGCATACGCTTCACTGTGGCAAGCCAAAATCTGGGTAAAACACAAACTGGTTTGCTTGTGGTTTTCTGTGCTGTAGCAACGGGTCAGAGTGGATGACGAGTCATTTAACAACTAACTAGTGAACTGATGAGGTCTACCAGAGATTTTATCTAGATTTTGGATTTTAAAATCGATGAATTTGACTTCTCTGTAAAGGTTTTAGCGAGATAACGGAAATGAGTAAGACGGTCCATACATGCTAAACTGCTTTATTATTAAAGTCAACACTTTCTATCACTGCAAATGTCAAGTGAACTACTATCAAAGTCAAAATTATTAGCCCCCCTGTATATTTATTCCCCAATTTCTGTTTAACAGAGAAGATTTTTTTTAACACATTTCTAATCATAATAGTTTTAATAACTCATTTCTAGTAACTGATTTCTTTTATCTTTGTCATGATGACAGCAAATAATATTTGACTAGATATTTCTCAAGATACTAGTATTATTCAGCTTAAAGTGACATTTAAAGGCTTAACTAGGTTAATTAGGCAAGTTAGAGTAATTAGGCAAATTATTGTATAACGAAACAAAAATATTGCTTAAGGGGGCTAATATTATTTAAAAAATGGTTTTAAAAAAATTAAAAACTGCTTTTATTCTAGCCGAAATAAAACAAATCAGACTTTTTCCAGAAGAAAAAATATTATAGGAAATACTGTGAAAAATTCCTTGAACTGGTGGACATCATTTGGGAAATATTTGTAACAGAAAACAAATTCACAGGAGGGCTAATAATTTTGACTTCAACTGTATGTCGATATTCAATAATTCAGCATATCATGATAATGAACATGCTCAATATTGATATTGTGGGCACTTCAAGACAGCATGAATAATTATTTATTATTGAAATGTTTAGATAGCTTTTTAAGAATATTCACATTGTACTTGCTGTGGGGTTCAAAACGCAGTGCTCAGTGATGGGACATTTACTCGCAGGGAGCCATGTTTCAGCACATGGACATACATTCTAACATTCACTGAGCCCGTTCAGAGAGTAATTAAAGGATTGGGGGAAATGCGAAATTCCTTCATTTTTGGCTTAGTCCATTTGTTCATCAGGGGTTGCCCCAGCAGGATGAACCGCCAACTTATCCAGCAAACACTTACACAGCAGATGCCTTTCCAGCTTCAACCCAGTACTGGGACCATCCATACACACTCATTCAAACACATACACTACGGCCAATTTAGTTCAATTTACCTATAGCTAATGTGTTTGGACTGTGGGGGAAACCGGAGCACCCAGAGGAAACCCACGCCAACACGTGGAGAACATGCAAACTCCACACAGAAATGCCAACTGACCCAGCCAGGACTCAAACCAGCTGTGAGGTGACAGTACTAACCAATGAGCCACCATATAGAACCGTGGAGGTCGTACCGAATGGTTCAATATTACATTGAGTATTGTGCTATCCCTATTACCTACTGTACTTCAAACACATTTTGCAATATAATTTGGTTGAAAAATGCGTTTACTCTGAACATGTATACAGCAAAGCAATTCACGAAGTATTTTTTGTTATTATACCTGTTAAAAGTAACCTTTTTTGCAGCTGAGGTTAACATAGTAATACAGTATACTGTGATAAAAGCTTCCACGATTAATCACAATAGGACATTTTGATACCAACGTTGTTTCATGACAGTTTGGTGTGATGCTTGGACTTACACACTAACATTTCCAAATACACAACATGTTTTGACAGAATATATAGATAGATACAGAGTTTAAAACCCATAAAATACAGAATGTGTGCTGTTGAGTAGATGCTGCATAACTAAGAAACTTGATAATAATAACTGCAACATAATACACAATGTGTCAAGTTTCTTGTGTCTTTCAATGACTTTCAGAAAAACAGCAATTCCTTTCTCAACAGAATGCATGTGGAAAATGTTGAACAATATGTGTGGAATGAAAAAATACAGCAAACCAAATTACAGTGTCGTGTTTTTGTGAAAGGTGCAGATCTTGAGAACTGTCTTTGAACTGTGGGGGAAACCGAAGCACCCTGGAGGAAACCCACGCCAACATGGGGAGAACATGCAAACTCCACACAAAAATGCCAACTGACCCAGCCAGGATTGAACCAGCGACCTTCTTGCTGTGAGGTGACAGTGTTAACCACTGAGCCACCATGTCGCCCCAAAACACAACCAGTATGAATGATATAAATGATCAGTTAGCAAATTTAGAGTTATTATGAAAAACACAGGCCGAGACTTCAATTCATCCTCCTCATCCCAGTTTGCATGAAGCCTGCAGTACAATAAAATGCACTTCCAATACGAAGTAAAAGATCTACTGTATAAAAAAATTACAGCATTAAAAAATGACCTTTACCGATATACCAATTTACTGGTTAAATCTAGGATCTGCGGTTTTCATCCAGGCTGTGGTACACTGGACCAGCTCTATACCCTCACCAGGGTGCTTGAGGGTTCATGGGAGTATGCCCAACCAGTCCACATTTGTTTTGTGGACTTGGAGAAGGCATTCGACCGTGTCCCTTGTGGCATGTCTGTGGGAGTATGGGGTCAGAGGCGCTCTGTTAAGCGCCGTCTCGTCCCTGTATGAACAGAGTAGGAGTCTGGTTCACATTGCCGGCAAGAAGTCAAACTTGTTTCCAGTGCATGTTGGGCAGTCAAGGGCTGCCCTTTGTCACCAATTCGGTTCATAATTTTTATGGACGGAATTTCAAAGCCCAGCCTTGGGCTGAAGGGGGTCTGTTTTGGGAACCATGGGATTTCATCTATGTTATTCACAGACGATGTCGTTCTGTTGGCTTCATCGAACATGGACCTTCAGCATGCACTGGGGTAGTTTGTTGCAGAGTGTGACACAGCTGGGATGAGAATCAGCACCTCTAAGTCCGAGACCATGGTGCTCCACCGGAAACAGGTGGTTTGCCATCTTCAGGTTACAGGATAGTCCTTAGCCCAGGAGGAGGAGTTCAAGTATCTTGGGGTTTTGTTCACGAGTGAGGGAAGGATGGAACGTGAGATTGGCAAGCGGATTGGTGCAGCGGCAGCAGTAATGGTGTGGTAAAGAAGGAGCAGAGCCGAAAGGCAAAGCTCTCAATTTAGCAGTCAATCTACGTTCCTACTCTCACCTATGGTCATGAGTTTTGGGTCATGACCAAAACAACAAGATCTTGGATACAAGAGACCGAAATGAGTTTCCTTCGCAGGGTGGCAGGGCGCACCCTTATAGATAGGGTGAGGAGCTCTGTCACCCGGGAGGAGCTCGGAGTAGAGCTGCTGCTCCACCACATCAAGAGAAGTCAGCTGAGGTGGCTTGGGCATCTGTTTCAGATGCCTCCTGGACGCCTACCTAGGGAGGTGTTTCAGGCATGTCCCACTGAGAGGAGGCCTTGGGGAAGACCCAGGACACGCTGGAGGGACTATGTCTCTCGGCTGGCCTGGGAACGCCTCGGGATCATCATATTAATTTAAAGGTGCAGTATGTAAGTTTGACACCCAGTGGTTAGGTATTGCACGCCTGGTTCAAAACACATGCAAGCGCAGGTTGCCAGACTGACGAATCAATAGAAGTGTGCCGAATTATCAAGCCTAAAGGCTGATTTAAACCCTGTTCTAAAAAAAAAGCATTGGCACGTGATAGAAGGAATATTTTCCATATTAAAAGGAGTTTTTGTTCTAACCAACACAAAATTATATTTTAGAAACGGCTTCTATTTAGCTGAACAACAGAAAACTGACAGTGATCACCTAAGGTACATCTCATGTGCTTTATTTAGTGTTAAATGCTAATAATGTGAGTTTGAATGCCATTTTACATGACATTTATTGCCATACTACTGAAAGCAGCAGCAGATAGTTTACCTCAGATCTTGAAAATAAAATAAACCAGCTGTGACTCAAAACCAACACATATCAGTGATTCAGCATGTACATTTAATAATGTTAAAGAGGTTTAATATGTATTAATCAGATTATAAATCAAACAATTTCATTGGAGTGCAGTAAGTGCACTATTCTGTGCTTTCTAAATGGCTGTATTTAAATTTCTGTCGTGTTTCGTCTGGTGCAAACAGCCAAATTACTTATCACTACAAATCTCATCACATAGCGTGTTGTTAGGACATGCTGTTACAATGTAATCTGCTCACCTAATGTTTACACTCGTAATATTTATATCATTTGCTAATTAATAACCTCATGTGCAACTCTGAATCTGCGTCTCATTTCGGACTCTTCTACTGTCCTCCGGAGGTCGCATTTCAGTCACGAACACATGCTTTGAGAGCCTTCATGACTGAATGAATGAAATGCGCTGTTTTCCACCAAGGCAACCCGGGGTGCTGAAATATAATTGGCTAAACTGACAGTGGGCGGATTAAATGACCTAAACAAAGACAGCTGTTCCGGCACGTAACGCGTTTTCAAAGCAGAATAACTGACTATAGCATTGTTTTCAGATAAACAGGAATGTTCACTTAGCATGTTTCTTAAATATCTGCAAACATATTACGGTATTTTTATGCTTTAGAGGAGTCAAAAACTTACATACAGCACCTTTAAATCTAAAAAAAACATTCATATTGCTTATACTATTATCGTGATAACTATATATTTTTTTAAATATCTATTGTGCAGTCCTAATCGGTATCTCAATTGGCACTCCAGCTATTTTCTGTCAATAAAATGAAGCGAAGAAATCGAAAAAAGTTCCCTATTGTGCACTCTCATTAACCTTTATGAACATCATGTGTGTCCGCACTGCTGGAGGTCGAGTGATAATGAGATAGCTGTTCTGAGATCAGCCGGTGACCTCCAGCATGTGACCGGCCAGCCAATTCATGCACCTTTTTATATACATGCATTTGGTAGTCAACATAGAGCAAAATTATGGATTGAAAAGGGAGCATAAAAATAGAAGTTGCGTAGTGATTTGTAATGTATTATCTGAGTGAAACTGCCTCTTGAAAGCATGTACTGTATGGTAGGGCTTGATCTTTGTCCACTGGGTATTGGATTGCTGTGGTTTGCTTTTAGTGGATTTTATTTGATTGACAGGTTGACCCGCCCTCACACCAGTAAACATGTCCTCCCTCAGATGATGTCATTGAAGAGTTATTTTGATTGTCAGATTATCAGGAGAAAATTAAATTGATGTAGACAGAATCCCATAAAAAAGTAAGAATTGCTCTGTGGTCAGTTACATCAAAAAGATGTAAAATAGTATAATATTATATTGTTGCTGTTCTGTTATTGTTTAAAAGTTGCAAAATAGTATAATATAGTATTGTAAAATATATTTGTAGTTTAAAATAATCCATATCCATTCTAAAATAATGTGCATTTAAAAAGCTGAAGTCTTTAGTGTCACATGATCATTCATAAATCAGTCTATTATGCTGATTTGCTGTTTAAGAAGCATTTTCTATTCCCTGTTTATTTTACATAAATAATTATTTTTTTTAAAGAATCCTGATAAAATAGTGTTTATTAAAGTTAATTAAAGTGTAAGAAATATCCTTATCACAACACTCATCAACAACATCACGTATTTTCCCAGTATCGTGCAGTCCTAAAATAAAGTATGTATTTATGCTATTTCCAACACAATCTAACGGCAATTCGTAACTTTTTGATTTAGTGGCTAAATCAAATCTCATTCGTACAATTTAGTACAATTTTCTCATCCCCCTATGATGGTTGGGTTTAGAGGTAGAGTTGGGTGCCACGCCTCCTTTTTAAAAGCGTACATTTTTTAAAGACTGAACCCGTACGCATCCGTACGAGTTAGCCACTAAACTGACAAAACGTAAAATAGTTACGTTTCCTCATGAGGCTGGTTATTTCACTCAATTCCATTGACGCAAAATAGCTGGAGTGTAAATTGAGATGCCAATTAAGGCTGCACAATATATAGAAAACTTTTTGTTATCGCGATAATAGTTCTGTATGCAATATTCATATCACAGAGAAGTGCAATGCATTAAATTAGTTTTATGTGCCAAGCATTTGTGTGCTGCATGCATAGGTTGCTTATCCAAATCTGACCAATCAGGTGAGGCCTTTACTATACTTATCCCCACCTCTTCAGTAGGTGGTGTTAGGTGAATCTAGAGCTGAAAATAAACACTAATGATCTGGGAAAAAGAGAGGAAAATGACAACAGCCAATCAGAATCAGAATTTCTGGCAAGATTTTTTGTCAATCGTGGCGTTTTAAATCCGAAAAGTTTTTTTTTTTCTTTTTTTTTTTTTTAGATTTTATTACTCAGAAAAATATCTATTACCTGTTTATATTAGTATGATTGTTATGTAAATAAATATATATTTTTTAAATTGCTGATAAAATTGTTTGTTGAAGTTGTTAAGAAATGTCGTTATCGCATATCGCATATTTTCCCAGTATCACTTTTCTCAGTTTCTTCGCTCCGTTTTAGTGCAAATTAACATTGAAAATATCTAAAAAAAAAAAATAAAATTATTGTTATCGATAATAGTTTAAGTAATATCCATTTTTTTATTTAATTAGCTCAGAAAATTTCTATTATCTCTTTATTTTAGTATGATCGATGCGTAAATAAATTATATTTTTAAACCGCTGATAAAATGGTTAGTTTTAACGTAAGAAGTATCGTTATCACATATTGCATTTTCCAGTATCACTTTTTTCATTTTCATCGCTCCGTTTCATTGACAGAAAATAGCTGGAGTGCAAATTAAGATGCCGTTTAGAGCTGCACAATATCAATATCGTCAATATCGTCAGCTGAGGAAGTTCAATCTGCCACAGGAGCTGCTCGTACAGTTCTACTCAGCTGTCATCCAATCCATCCTCTGCACTTCTATCACCGTCTGGTTCAGCTCAGCTGCCAAAACTGACCTCTGTAGACTACAGCGAATAGTCTGGACTGCTGAACGAATCACTGGCACTACCCTTCCTACACTTCAAGAACTGTACTCTTCCAGAGTGAGTAAAAGGCCTCGCAAAATCACTCTGGACGCCCCGCACCCAGCACATTACCTGTTCGAACTGTTGCCATCTGGTCGGCGCTACAGAGCACCAAGCACAAAAACAGCTAGACACAGGAAAAGTTTCTTTCCTCAGGCCATCTACCTCATGAACAGTTAAATATTCCCCTACTGGGCAGTAAACGTGTAATACTTTCTCATACGCACTTGTACACAGCACCTTATAACAATATACAATGCAATACTTTCTCCATTCGCATTGACACACAGCACCTTATAACCTGTATATTTACAACAAATCTGTACATACAATTCAACATCCAGATATTCTTTACTTACTGCATCTCTGTTTAATGTTTAATGTTTATCGCCTTTTTCTTTTCTCATATTTAATTTTGTGTTGTCACTTGTCACTTTATGTACACTGGAAGCTTCTGTAGCCAAAACAAATTCCTTGTGTGTGTGAAGCACACTTGGCAATAAAACTGATTCTGATTCTGATATATCGAGAAATTATCGTTATTGCGAAAATAGTATGAGTAATATCCATGTTTTTTTTATTTACCTAGCTTTTATAGCCAGATTTTTAGCCAGAATCGTGTAGCTCTAGCATATGCAATATCCATGTTTTTTTATTTAATTAGCTAGAAAAAATATCTATTACCCGTTTATTTTTGTATGATCGTTACGTAAATATTTTTTTTTTAAACTGCTGATATAATAGTTACTTATAAAGTATAAAATATCGTTATCACATATCGTATATTTTCCTACCATTTCTTTCTGTTTTCTTTGTATTTATTACTTCAGAAAAATATCCATTACCTGTTTATTTTAGTATGAATGTCACGCAAGTAAATTATTATTTTAAATTGCTGATAAAATAGTTAGTTTTAACGTGAGAAATATCGTTATCGCATATTGCATTTCCCCAGTTTCACTTTTTTCATTTTCTTCGCTCTGTTTTCTTGACAGAAAATAGCTGAAATGCAAATTGAGATGCCGATTAGAGCTGCACAATATATCGAAAAATTATCGTTATCATGAAAATAGTATGAGTAATATCCATGTTTTTTTATTTAATTAGCTCATAAAAATATCTATTACCTGTTTATTTTAGTATGACCGTGACATAAATAAATATTTTTTTAAATTGCTGATAAAATAGTTACTTATAACGTATGAAATATTGTTATCACATATCGCACATTTTCCCAGTATCATTTTATTTATTTAATTTCATTTTATTGACAGAAATTAGCTGGAGTGCAAATTGAGATGCTGATCGAGTTGTTGTGACGCGCTGAAACAAACCGAGTCTTCCACCAGGCGTGTTTGTGTTTACAAGATGAAAGCAAGCTTTAACATCGCACCTTGCAATCACACTGACACAGATAAATTAATTATAATCATTAAGGCCCCAAGGGCAGACTCCATTAAATACCAGTGTGTGTGTGTGTGTGTGTGTGTGTGTGTGTGTGTGTGTGTGTCCCGCGCAGGATGAGATGCATTAGCCCCAGCAGCGTCAGGCTCGCAGTGCCAAAATGAAACCCAAGAATCTTAATGTTCTTACATAACGGAGCACGAACGGAGGCCTACGGGAGTGGGATTTTTCTCCCCAGAATACAGAGATCAAGCCACAATTCTGTTAGCAAGAGGATCTGAAGTATGTAATCTCTGCTGTGACGTAGAAGAGACTCAAAACACGGCAGGAACATCCTGCAGTTTGACATTTGCTTTTAACGGCACACTATTATGATCCTATTTTTGCACCTCATCGCTTGTTTACTGTGAGCAAATTGACATTGTTTACTATGAATGTTATTGGCTTCGTCACAGATTGCTTATGTAAGTTGCTTGGAATGAAATCATCTGCAGAATGGATGAATGTAAGTTGTGCAATTACATGCATTATGGATGAGGGAAATGCCTGGATGACCTATTACGTTCAGAGTGTAACGGTTGTCTGTCAGAACCATAACATAACACTTTTTTTGTTTCTATTTATTATTTTTAAGTTCCTGATTATTATTAACCTGTCACTTTGCTTTCAAAATGTGCTCCTGTTTACTTTTTATATTGCTATTCATCTTTACATTTCAAATCATTTTGGCACAAAGACTGATACAACCACATATTTCAAAATTAAAAAAATAATAATAAAATAAAATAAAAATAGAAATAGAAATAATTAAAACAAATATATAAAAATAATGAATAAAATAAAATGAATAAATTAAAAATAATTGTATTTATTTAATTTACAAATTGACATAAAAATAAATAACAAAAAAAATTACAAATAAAAATAAAATAAAATAATATAAAAATAAATAAATAAAATAAAATATAAATAGAAATAAATAAAAATAAATATATAAAAACAAAATAAAAGGAAATAAAAATGAATAAATAAAAATAAATAAATAAAATAAATAAATAAAATAAAAATAAAATAAAGCAATATAGAAATAAATAAAAACAAATATATAAAAATAAAATTAAATAATAAATAAATTAAAAAATTTAAAAAATAAAAATAAAATGACATAGACATCAAAAAAAAATAAATAAAAAAAAAATAAAAAAAATAAAAAAAAATAAATAAAATAAAAATACATAAATAAAAACAAAAAAATAAAAAAATAAAATAAAAATAGAAATAAATAAAAATAAAATAAATAATTAAAATAAAAATGAATAAAAAAAATAAAAAATTAAATAAATTAAAGTAAAATAAAAAATAAATAAAAATAAAATATTACAAAATAAAATAAAATACATAAAAATAAAATAAATAAATAAAATAGAAATAGAAATAAATAAAAATAAATATATAAAAATAAAATAAATAAATCAATGAAATAAAAATGAATAAACAAAAATAAAATAAATAAAATGAAATATAACAAATAAATAAATAAATAAAAAAATAAAATAAAAAAAAGGTAATTATAGGATAATGAAATCATGACACCAAGACTGGAATATGAACTAAATTATGTCAAAAAAAATCCACTTTCCTATAGTATATTACATATATTGCCACAAAGTGCTGTATACATTCAATATAAAAGGAACATTTAAAACGAAATTCAAGTTAACAGGAAAAAAAATACAAAATAGTCATATTTATTTCTGGGATTAAGGCAGGACACCAGTAAATGTATTTTACTGTTCACAATATTTATTTGTAGATATATATATATAATGTCTGTACTTATTATTTTTATTAAGTATTTACGTAACACATAATAAACATTAAATAAAATAATACAATTTCTTATTTTATGAGTGAGAAAAATTTGGTAAATAATAAACTGTTGTTGGAAATAAAATAATATAATTATTTAATAATATTATATATTATATAAAATAAAATAATATTTTTTTACATTTATTATAATACATTAATATATTGGCTGTGGCGCAGTGGGTCAGTTGGCATTTCTGTGTGGAGTTTGCATGTTCTCCCCATTTCGGCGTGGGTTTCCTCCAGGTGCTCCGGTTTCTCCCACATTCCAAAGACATGCGCTATAGGTGAACTGAATAAACTTAATTGGCCGTAGTGTCATTTACTTTACTCAATAACTCTCAAGTAGGACTGAACAATATATTGTTTGAGCATCAATATCGCAATGTGTGTATGCACAATAGTCACTTTGCAGAGAATATGATTTATTAAAGGCTAAAAATAAAGACATTATTAAATATTATTTGTTTTTAATTATTTATACAATGATGACCATGTTATTTTACATTTTATTGTTCAATTTCTGGACTTGAATACTGTTAGACTCCCTAGAAAACTATAAAGCACTGTTCACGGACTTATTTTTTCATGTAACTCATTATAATTTATGCAGATGCACTGCCTAGAATTAGAAAAAGACCGACTAATCATCCCGGTCGATCTAAATTAAGGAAATCTTCCCAAATAGAGCTATTCAAATCATCTGGTGAAATTATATTCATATCGCAGCAAAACAAAATATCACAACATCAGATTTTTCCAATATCGTGCAGCCCTACTCAAGTGAAGGTCATTCCGCAGGAATCACTTGAGCATGTAAAGAAACACAAGGCCTTTTTCCCCCCCATCAGAAGCTTTTCCGTTTCGGGAAGCTGATTTTAGCGTGGATCAATAGCTGCTGGTCTCGAGTGAATCAATACTAATCTACCTCATCTTTGCCTAAATGATTTCAGCTCTTAATGACCCCTGAGTAATGAACACATATCCCCAATTAAACACGAGCTTATCATCCAGGCCAGACGTCAGCTTCTAGCAGCTTTACTATGTTTGTGTGTTTGTTTCATGTGTGTCTGATGTGATTTACTTGAATACTGTTTAAAATAAGAAAGGTTTGTTGTTTTGGGACAACATGAGGGAATTAAGCTTCACACCCTGTGAAGAAGATTTTACTCTCTCAGTGTGAAGTATTTTCTAAGTGTAAAGCAGTTCATTTTCTCTTCTCAAAAAGTATGGAGTGTTTGCAGCAAACATGCCAGCCTGTGGTAAAAATACTTTTTGGTATGTCTGTGTAAGATGAGAAACCTGCACAGGAGCCTGCTATGTGACGACTGCTTGTGTAAAATAACTGAATATGTAAAGCATGTTAAATACTTATATAAAGCTATATGTGTGAGAAGCATTGAGGAGAGTAACATATTATCAAGTTGATGTACCATCATGACAATGTATCTAAACACTTAAGGCTGATTTATACTTCTGCGTCAAGCGCATGCGTATGCTACGGCGCAGCCTACGTGTGGACGCATAGTCCCAACGTCGGCAACGTTGACGCGCACCTCTCAAAAAATGTAACACGTACGCGTAGTGCAAGCTCTGTGATTGGTCGGCTTGGTTGCGCTGACGAGTGTGGGCGGAGGTGAGAGTCGCGCCCCAGATGCAGCGAGTGTTTACAAGTGTGGAGTCCCGTGAAGGAGCTCCGGATGGAGACTGTTGTTTTGTGTTTACCTCATGATTAAAGTTGTTGCACGTCCGCCGGTTCCCGCCTCAAAATGAGCGAATTTGAGCCACTTGTACATTAAGGAAGTGTTCAGAAAAAACTAAACACCAGCGAAGAAACTCGATACAGAGAAACATAAACACCTACTGCCAACTAGCGTTTCGGAAGTGTATTGCAGAGAAACAGAAACAGCGCGCAGAAGTATATGCACGGCTACGCGCAAGGCTTGCACCGTTGGTCACGCCGATCACTTGACGCAGAAGTATAAACCAGGCTTTAGTCCTTTTGCATAAGTGGCATCTATGAAGTGACCTCTCTGGAAAAGCCGTTGCTTTCGTTGACATGAGCTAGTGGGCTGAGAGCCAAAAATAACAGAACCACCTAGAGTAAAACCTTATCCAAGGATGGTCAGGATATGGCTTAAAATGAGACACCTAGGGGTGTGTCAAATAATCTGTATAAAGATTGTGGAAAACACAGAGACTTAAGGAACTGTCCAGGAGAGACTGCAGAATGGTCTGAGGTCTGCTCTGCACTTTCTCGGCTTTATTATGGAGAATAAAGTCTATTTTTCTGGTATCTAAAAACCTCCAGTCTGATAGTGCCTCATTGATGAAAAGGTCGGCAACTACGACATATATGAGAAGGTCAGCAGTTACGACAAATGGCGCCCAACCAACGTGGGGCTCGACACTTGTCCTAATAATACATGACACAATTAGATTCCAGCGATGTGCAATTTGGCATCAGATATTCATTCATTCATTTTCCTTCAGCTTAGTCTCTTTATTCATCAGGGGTCGCCACTGCAGAATGAACCACCAACTTATCCAGCATATGTTTTACACAGCAGTTTATCTACATTCATTTACATATGTTTATGATGATCTTGGGTAGGGCTGTACGATATTGAAAAAAAAAAATCACTAGATGGTTTAATAGCACTATTTTGGAAAGAAGTCTTGAATTTAGGTGATGCGGTGGCGCAGTAGGTAGTGCTGTCGCCTCACAGCAAGAAGGTCGCTGGTTCGAGCCTCGGCTGGGTCAGTTGGCATTTCTGCGTGGAGTTTGCATGTTCTCCCTGTGTTTGCGTGGGTTTCCTCCGGGTGCTCTGGTTTCCCCCACAGTCCAAAGACATGCGGTATAAGTGAATTGGGATTAGCTAAATTGTCCATAGTGAATAAGTGTGTATGGATGTTTCTAAGAGATGGGTTGCAGCTGGAAGGGCATCAGCTGTGTAAAACATATGCTGGATAAGTTGGTGGTTCATTTCACTGTGGCGACCCCGGATTAATAAAGGGACTAAGCCGAAAAGAAAATGAATGAATGAATGAATCTTGAATTTAGACTGATTATGGTGATTTTGAATCGTGGATAAAAAATACTGTACTGATACAATAGAACAGACGTGGGCATTTTACGGCTCGCTGGGCTTCTTTGATCGGCCCGCGTAAAGTAGACTATTTATTTAATTTAAACTCAGCTGGAAACAGGGCCTTACAATGCGCGGGTCAGATAATGCGAGTCAACAAAAGAGGACTTTTACATATAGCGTCTTTTGCATGCTAAGCTTGGTTATTTCAAATGGAAATGCGCAAGTTCAGCGTGCAAATAGGAAGGGATGCACATGCAGAATGTAACGCTCATGTTTCCAGGAGCTGCGAGTTGAAAAAAACTGAAACTTGGGTTTTTTTCTGGGTCCTCCGTTTTCCCCCACAGTCCAAAGACCTCCGCTATAGATGAATTGGGTGAGCTAAATTGTCCATAGTGTATGAGTGTGAATGAGTGTGTATGGGTGTTTCCCAGTACTGTGTTGCAGCTGGAAGGTCAAGCGCTGCATAAAACATATGCTGGATAAGTTGGCGGTTCATTCTGCTGTGGCGATCCCTGATTAATAAAGAGACTAAGCTGAAAAGAAGTGAATGAATAAATGTTTAGCAGAGCAAGGAATTTTTTCCCAGTATTTCCTATAATATTTTGTCTTCTGCAGAAAGTCTTATTTGTTTTATTTTGGCTAGAATAAAAGCTGTTTTTTTTTTAAATACATTTTAAGGTCAATATTATTTTCTTCAATATTCAAGGTCAATATATATATATTTTTTTTAAATACATTTTAAGGTCAATATTATTAGCCCCCTTAAGCAATATTTTTTTTCCGATTGTCCACAAAACAAACCATTAGGTTTAGAAACATGCTGAAAAAAATCTTTTTTCCATTATTATCCAAAATATATACGGGGGGGGGGGGGGGGGGGGGGGGCTTATTTTTCTGACTTCAACTGTAGGTGACCTTTTTCTTTCTTTATTAGAAAAGGAAAGAATATTTTTAGCTGAAACCATTAATGGATCTAAAAATACAAGTCAACAGCTACAAGCACTTTGAGAGTCAAAAACAAATATAAAGTCAAAACAAAATGAATATCCATGGCTCCTGATGACGCTTTGAGGTCTTATGAAGTGAAATGATATTGAGGTAAAGTTGGTTTTATATCCAGACATTCAGATTTTTACCTTAATAATATATTTTCAGAAAAGTATTCTCTGCAAATTCTACATAGTGAAATCATATTAGCAGCCAATCACTATCAAAGTAACGTTACAACATTGTTCAGTTAAATAAATAGTGCTAATGTTGTTATGATGTCATACTTGTACGCGACTTCAGACCGAATATTCAAAGTACCATGGTAAACAATAGGGAGCATGGCACAAGTTGTCAGTGAACGAATGTGTGACTATAAAACCAACTTTACCTCAATTATAATGAGCAACAATGACACTCAGAACTGTTTGAAGACACAATACATGCTGGAAATAATGTTCAGTATCTAATATCACTTCATAAAACATCAATATATCATCATGTGCCATGGGTTTTCATTTTGTTTCGCCTCTATTTACTTTGTCACTTATTTTATTCTACTCTTAGCCATTTACGTGCATTTTGTGAAGGGCTAAGCATGAGGATTTCAGCTAAAAATCTAGTAAATGTTCTAGTAAAAAAGGCACCTACTATCTAATATGTTGTTTACAAATGGAGTTTTTGAGAGAACTATCCATCATTTAAGGTGGTGTTTGAGTCATTTGTGAATTACTCAATGACAAAAAGACTCAATGACACCTTTAGGCATGGGCCGGTATAAGATTCTGACGGTATGATAAGCTTGGATAAAAATATCACGGTTTCACGGTATTGTGATCACTGCTCTAAAATATATTCTTTTTAAATGTCAGTGTAAAAAACTACATTTTTTTCCCCTCTTTGAAAACAATATATTGTATTTTTTGAAAGATATTTTGGAGTAGTAAACATGCCAGTCTACATAATTAAAATCATTGACTTCTGCTGTCTACATTAGTTTCAAAAACACAGATTTCTTTACATTTTAAAATGGCATCTTTGGATATCCTTTGTTGTCCTTAAAAAAAACAAAAAAAGGGAAATAAAAATATCTTACACAAACCTTGGAAACGGTTTTACAGAAATTTTTGGCGGTTTCAAAACCTTGACTTTTCCAAATCGCGGTATATCTTGAAAACAGTTATCGTCCCATGCCTAGACACCTTACATTTAATTTATTTAAAAACAATGTGATAATACTGTAGTATGATTGATATATGACT
The DNA here is from genome assembly GCA_903798195.1 of Danio kyathit. Lineage (NCBI taxonomy): Eukaryota > Metazoa > Chordata > Actinopteri > Cypriniformes > Danionidae > Danio > Danio kyathit. The sequence goes on from LR812520.1 coordinate 58,832,992, forward strand.
AATATGATGTAGACCAGTTTTTTCCCCAAATATTGAGGTAAAATTGGTTTTATATTCGCACATTCAGACTTTCTTCTTAATAATATGTCAGAAAAGTATTGTTTGCAATTTCGAAATCATATTAGCAGCCAACGACTATCACAGTACATTTTCAGTCAAATAAATAGTGCTAATGTTGTGTTCAAGTCATACTTACATTAAACCTCAGACTGAATATTCAAAGTACCATGGTAAACAATATAAAGAACATGTCACAAGTTGTCAGTGAACAAATGTGCAAATATAAAACCAACTTTACCTCAATGAAAATGAGCAACAATGACACTCAGAACTGTTTGAAGACACAATACATGCTGGAAATAATGTTCAGTATCTAATATCACTTCATAAAACATCAATATATCATCATGTGCCATGGGTTTTCATTTTGTTTCGCCTCTATTTACTTTGTCACTTATTTTATTCTACTCTTAGCCATTTACGTGCATTTTGTGAAGGGCTAAGCATGAGGATTTCAGCTAAAAATCTAGTAAATGTTCTAGTAAAAAAGGCACCTACTATCTAATATGTTGTTTACAAATGTAGTTTTTGAGAGAACTATCCATCATTTAAGGTGGTGTTTGAGTCATTTGTGAATTACTCAATGACAAAAACACTCAATGACACCTTTAGGCATGGGCCGGTATAAGATTCTGACGGTATGATAAGCTTGGATAAAAATATCACGGCTTCACGGTATTGTGATCATTGCTCTAAAATATATTCTTTTTAAATTTCAGTGTAAAAAACAACAATTTTTTCCCTCTTTGAAAACAATATATTGCATTTTTTGAAAGATTTAAAATATTTTGGAGTAGTAAACATGCCAGGCGAAATAATTAAAATCATTGACTTCTGCTGTCTACATTAGTTTCAAAAACACAGATTTCTTTACATTTTAAAATGGCATCTTTGGATATGCTTTGTTGAATAAAAAAAGGTAAATAAAAATATCTTACACAAACCTTGTAAACGGTTTTACAGAAATTTTTGGCAGTTTCAAAACCTTGACTTTTCCAAATCGTGGTATACCTTGAAAACGGTTATCGTCCCATGCCTAGACACCTTACATTTAATTTAATTAAAAACAATGTGATAATACTGTAGTATGATTGATATATGACTAATATGATGTAGACCAGTTATTCCCCCAAATATTGAGGTAAAATTGGTTTTATATTCGCACTATCAGACTTTTTCCTTAATAATATGGCAGAAAAGTATTGTTTGCAATTTCAAAATAGTGAAATCATATTAGCAACTAATGACTAAGTACAACATTGTTCAGTCAAATAAATAGTGCTGATGTTGTTTTGAAGTCATGCGATTTCAGACTAAATATTCAAATTGGCGTGGTAAACAATATAGGAACAGTTAAAAAGAACAAATGTGTGAATATAAAACCAACTTCACCTCAATCAAGTAGCAGTGTCCCTGGCAAAGCTGCGAACTTACTATCTTTAAAGTAAAAACATAATATTGATGTTGAAATATATATAAATAAAGATGGAGTTGTATCTACTGTAGATATGCTTGTGTATGATGTCTACATTGTTTCAGATGTTGTGCTACCTCATCGATTTGTGTATTAGTGGTGAGCTTAGGGTTCAGGAATGAGGATGAGTGTGCTCATCTGGGCCAAATACACACGCACGTGCACGCAAACGCGAGCGCGCACCACACAAAGACGCGCGAGGCCGCGACTTATGATCAGCATAACTGAAAAAGGACAAGCCAAATAAGCCCCAACAGCTCTTTAAAACAGCCTTTCATCGCAGGACGCTACACTTCTGAAGCCCAGAGACTGCTGCCGTGCACTGCCTCTCGCTACACACACAGCATCACGCCTAGCTAGCGGAACATTAGTGAAAAACACACACATAAACAAACACACACACACTCACCTGGGTCAGTATCACCTGGCGGTGAATCATCACCTCCTCGTTCATAAGGCCATTTTCCGTCCCATATTTACCGCACAACAGCCGCCCTTTCCTCTCATATGCCCTGTTTGCTATGCTACTGCAGGAGATGCTACATCCTCTTTCCTGGGTACCAGGAGGCTGTAACCAATGGAAACGCTCCGTCAGATTGATTTCTGATTTTTTTCCCTTTGGTTATGACCGCGGTTACGTCATTCACCCCACCCGTGCACGCACAGCGCGTTCCGCGTGGACTTTCTCGACGCTGATTGGATGTGTAAATAACAACCTGACGCTGAATGGTTTTCCCTGTGGATACTTCACGTGATTGGATGAAAGTATGGTTGAGCTTGGATGTGATTGGATGAATGGATGATCAGTCATGGATGTGATTGGACGTTGTCAAGTGCTTCTGGGAAACTGTGTTTTGACGGCAGAAGTGTAAACAAAGCTCTAAAATAATGGCAAAATAACCGAATTTGTCATGTAGCTCTGACTGAGAGTGATGAAGTGGTGTACTCTAGATTATTTCTATCTTTTCAGTTATAGAACATATTTATGCAAAATTTTTACAGCTTATTATTTTTTATTTAACCCGAATTACACTTTCAAAATAATTTTGACCAATTTAAAAAGTCTTAAATATTCAATTAGCAAATACACTCCCCGGCCACTTTATTAGGTACACCTGTCCAACTGAGCGTTAATGCAAATTTCTAATCATGGCAGCAACTCAATGCATTTAGTCAAGACGATCTGCTGCAGTTCAAACCGAGCATCAGAATGGGGAAGAAAAGTGATTTAAGTGACTTTGAACGTGGCATGATTGTTGGTGGCAGACGGGCTGGTCTGAGTATTTCAGAAACTGCTGATCTACTGGGATTTTCACGCACAACCATCATAAATGTCATAAAGTGTGAATCAACTCAGACTGTTTCTTGAATATGACAATAAGTTCACTGTACTCAAATGGCCTCCACAGTCAGTAGATCTCAATCCAATAGAGCACCTTTGGGATGTGGTGGAACGGGAGATTCGCATCATGGATGTGCAGCTGACAAATCTGCAGCAACTGCGTGATGCTATCATCTCAATATGGAGCAAAATCTCTGAGGAATATTTCCAGTACCTTGTTGAATCTATGCCACTAAGGATTAAGGCAGTTCTTAAGGCAAAAGGGGGTCCAACACAGTACTAGTCAGGTGTACCTAATAAAGTGGCCGGTGAGTGTATGTGTTAGGTGTAGTTTTAATAATGATTTAAAGGGTTGTTCACACAAAAATAAAGATTTGCTGTTAATATAATGATCCGATTAGGCCATTCAAGATGTCCAGTGGATGTTTTTCCTTTAGTAGATTAAAAATGATTTTTAAATGTTCTACATTTTTATGCACTTTGTGGTCTTCCGTAGTGGTTGGTTTGTGCAAGACATGAAATATTCTTTACAACATTATTTATTACGAGTAATAACTTGCACAAAACTCTTGCTTCACAAGAGCTCAATGTATCATCATGAGTCACAGGTATGAATTCTGTTAGGTCTGTATGTTTTTTTTAAGCCATTGCGTTTTACAAATCCTCAAAGAAGAAGTCTTGTTTAATGTTCTAGTGAAGAAAACCAGCTACAGAAAATATTACTACTTCTTTAAAAACTTTATAATGATGCAAAGCGATGACTGCTCATGAATGCAAACAGCAATGATCTGCTGCTTGATAACACACCAATAAATTACCAAGAAACACTATGTACAATTACCTAAAAATCTTAGAGATGCAGTCAAGTCATTCTTAACGAGAATAGGTAAAGTTTTAAAAGGTTAGTATGATGGTGGCACGATGGCTCAGTGGTTAGCACTGTTGCCTCACAGCAAGAAGGTCGCTGGTTCGAGCTCCGACTTGGCCAATTGGCATTTCTGTGTGGACATGCGCTATAGGTGAATTGAATAAACTAAATTGGCGGTAGTGTATGTGTGTGAATAAGTGTGTATGGGTGTTTCCCAGTACTGGGTTGCAGCTGGAAGGGCATTCACTGTGTAAAACATATGCTGGAATAGTTGCCGGTTCATTCCGCTGTGGCAACCTCTGAAATAAAGACTAAGCTGAAGGAAAATTAATAAATGAATGAGTTAGTATGATCATAGTAAGTTTATTTAGAATCATTTATTACATTATATCTTGATATGCAGTAAAATGAGACATTTTACAGAACCAAACGGCAGAGTGTGAGTTTTAATCATCATAGTTTAATGTTGACAAGACAGGAAATTTACTTGCAAGACCTTTAAAGGGATTTAAAAGGTGTGGTTTCCATATTGCTCAAACAACTGGCCACCAGATAGACTGAAGAGATATCAAGCTTCCCTTTTTACAAGAATCAGAATTCTTTACAACAGCATGATTTGACATAAAACAGAAATCATCACACATTACTTTTTATAAAAAACAGGACATTTAAAAGAATATTTGTGACCAAATATTTACATATGTACAACAAAAGAACAGTAAAATATCGCAATTGCATCAATGTTTTTGTTTTCTCAATGTGATGGAGCTCAGATGCACAATGCATTAAATGAGAGCTTTCAGTAAAATATGTACATTAGATCAAATTCAGCTCATGTGGTAGAATATACTGTACATTTAAAGGGATCGTTCGCCCAAAAGTAAAAATTCATCGTTTACTAACTCTTCCCTTGTTCCAATCCAGTTTGAGTTTTTTTTTTTCTGTTTATTTTATTTTTATGTTTTTAATACATGTTGTGCCAGAGTTAGCTATAAAGCTAATTTACATCTGTAGTCCCTGGGAAGGAAGTTGTAACAAGTTTAACAATATAAAAAAAAATAGTACAATATATACTTACAGTACAATACATTCAATACATTATAGTCAATAAAATTAAATCAAATCAGTGGTTAGTTATTTGATTAGTGATTATTTGATTAGCGATTCTGTTGTGTTGAACACAAGAGAAGATATTTTGAAGAATGTTGGAAAACGTGTAACCACTTCCAAACACTATGGAGTCAACGGTTACAGGTTTCCAACATTCACTGTAAATAATGCTGGGTTCCACACAATCAGTTTGTGTTGAGGCAACATGAAGAAATTAAGTTATTAGTTTTTACTAACTAATTAAATAACTAATTGAGTTGAAAATAAAACAATTAAGTTGTCCGCCAAAAAACTCAAGTATTGTGTTGTTTCAGCTCAATTTAATAAGTAGCTTGAACAAACAGCCAATTTAATTAGAGTTTTTTGCTGCTCCACTGGAAAAAGGTGGTTTGCCATCTCCAGGTTGGAGGAAAGTGCTTACCCCAGGTGGAATTATCTAAGTATTTTGGGGTTTTTTGATGAGTGAGGGAAGGATGGAACGTGAGATTGACAGGCGGATCAATGCAGTGGCAGCAGTAATGCGGTTGATGTACTGCACCGTCAATCTACGTTCCTACTCTCACTGGTCATGAGCTTTGGGTCATGACTGAAAGGACAAGATCTCAATGCAAGCGGCCGAAATGAGTTTCCTTCACAAAGTGGCAGGGCACACCCTTGTGGCCCGTTTCCACTGAGTGGTACAGTACGGTACAGGTTGGTACGGGTCATCTTTATCAGACTTGTGCTTCCACTGCCAAAAGGGTCTCTATCAATGATAGAGAAAGCGAAACCGCTCGCGCTTTAGAAGGCCTTGCAAACAACTACGAGGCACAGGGTAAACTCTGTTCTTCTTCTTAACTTTGTGGCTGTTCATCAAGATGACGACAAGGTTGGTTTAAGCTCGGGTCAACCAAGGCTCGTTATTATATGTATACAGTATACATTAATACGATGTAATGTCTCGGCTGTGTATTTAAAAATGGCGCTTTCTTTGTTTTTATTCTTCTGGCTTGTGCACAACCTTGTGACGCTTCTCTGTAAACCAATAGCGTTCAACTGCGTGTCTAGCTCCCCCTTTTGGTACAATTTTGTTGTGCTAGGTACCCTTTGGAAAGGGTACCCAAAAAGTGGTACGGTACAGTTCGCTTTTAGGTACCTTTTGACAGTGGAAACGACAATAAAAGCGTACCGAACCGTACCGTACCGATCCGTGGAAAAGGGGCATTATAGATAGGGTGAGGAGCTCTGCCAACTGGGAGAAGCTCGGAGTAGAGCTGCTGCTCCTCCACATCGAGAGAAGTCAGCTGAGGTGGCTCAGGCATTTGTTTTGGATGTCTGCTGGACCTAGGGAGTTGTTCCAGGCATGTCCCACCGGGAGGAGGCCTCGGGGAAGACCAGGACACCCTGGAGGGACTATGTCTCTCGATTGGCCTGGGAATGCCTCAGGATCCCCCCGGAGGAGCTGGAGTAAGTGTCTGGGGAGAGAAAGTCTAGGGTTCTCTGCTGCCCTCACGACCCGGCCCCGGAAAAGCGGATGAAAATGAATGAATTAATTTTTTTGAATGTTCTTCTCAGCATCTTATTTTAACAAAAACATCTTAACAATTAAAAACATCTTCAACAAATATCTTCACATCAAAACTCAAACTGGTTTGGAACAAGTCAATGGTGAGTAAATGATGGCAGAATGTTCATTTTCGGGTGAACTATCCCTTTAAATGAAGATTGGATTTCAGTCTCTCTTGATAATTTGTGTCCTCCCAATGACACATTTCTAAACAAAACATTTGTTCACCTGTCTGCCACGAAAAATGTTTAAAAATCAGTATTTGGGCTCCTGAATGACGTGTTTTTACTGCTTTGTGTTGACCACATGGCATCAATTTTCAGACATGGTATACGCTTGGACAGAAGCTTCAGAAAATGACTCTGAAACTTCTTCCCCAAAAAAGTGTAGAAGACAGGACTGATGCAACAGTAGAGATAAGCAAAGTTGCGTGTCACATACAGCGCATAATCGAGAGCATTCGAGCAATCGTTCTGGTTTCCGAAGGACGTCTTAATGGCTTTTAACAGGATGACCACATTGTAAGGCGTCCAGCAGATGAAGAAGGTGAACACAATGACAAAAATGAGCTTGACCGCCCTGCACTTCTCCATCAGTCTCGTGTACATGATTCTGATGGTGATCCGAACATAGCAGTACAAAACGATAATCAGAGGAACCATAAAGAAGAGGAAAAACTGCTGATAATAGCCGATAAGCTCCAACTTTGTGAGGAATGTCTGATAGTAACCGGTCACTTCACAAAGCAAACCGTTTTCTGTTTTCATTATGTCGTACATAACTATATCCTTGATGCTAGCCAAAATACTGAGCACCCAAACAGCGGCGGATGATCCGAATGCATATGCCATTCTCCTTCTCTGGGCTGCTGCGATGGCGTGGACCACGGCTAAATAGCGGTCAAAAGTCATGAGGGTGAGGAAAAGGATAGAGCTGTTGAAACCGATTGAGTAACAGCTGCCAACAAACTTGCAAAGATCCCTACCGAAGATCCATTCGGATTTGTGGTAGACTGCCCAAAAGGGAAGACTGGAGGCGAAGATGAGATCTGATATCACGAGGTTGAGTAAGAAGATATTGGTGACCGTGCTGAGCTTCTCGAACTTGTAGATGATGCACAGCACTAGTCCATTCCCAACCAAGCTCAGCAAGAAGTTAGTATAGTAAAACGCTGGAAGAAATGCAGCACCGAATTGAATGACGTCAGTTTTCTTGCATAAAATTACCTGGTCTTCTACGATGCTGCCTTCATAGGTCTCCTGACTGGACGTATCGTTGAAAAAACTCATAAAGTCATCGAAACTAGAGTTAGCCATTTCTGGTGTCTTGCCGTCTGCTGAAGCTGAAATAAAATTGATATGATTAGTATGCATCTTTAGATTGAGGTTTATTCTGAGATCATCATAGGGTTGGTTTCACTCACCGATGGCTTGAGTAAATGAGCGAGTGTGAAACTCTCCGCAGCTTAGAATGAACTGATGCAACCGAGAGGTGGGCTACCGAGAAAAACACAGCAGCACACATCCTGAAACTGAAGAGTGTTTCAAATCAGACACCGTCAGCACTACGCAAAAAACACTATTTATAGAATGAAATGGAGCATTTTTCATTTCCTTTTGACAGAGAGTTGAATCAAAATGATTAATAATGAAACAATTCAAGTACATGTTTTATTGTAATCCCAAAATTTTCAAATGTCAGCTGCTCAAATCAATCAAGTTCAAACCAGACTACCATGCTACATGCATTAACAAAGAATGAATAGAAAATAATAAATAATAAATAGATGATAATTACTGAGTTTTGCACAGTCAAATGACAGCTAAATTCTATGAGGCATGTTCAAATAGTCAAACTGAAAAGTAAAATAAATATGTATATATATATATACTCACCGGCCACTTTATTAGGTACACCTTACTAGTACCAAGTTGGACCCCCTTTTGCCCTAATCCTTTGTGTCATAGATTCAACAAGGTACTGGAAATATTCCTCAGAGATTTTGCTCCATATTGAGATGATAGCATCACGCAGTTGATTCAGATTTGTCGGCTGCACAACCATGATGCGAATCTCCAGTTCCACCACATCCCAATGGTGCTCTATTGGATTGAGCTCTGCTGACTGTGGAGGCCATTTGAGTACAGTGAACTCATTGTCTTGTTCAAGAAACCAGTCTGAGATGATTCGCGCTTTATGACATGGCGTGTTATCCTGCTGGAAGTAGCCATCAGAAGATGGGTACACTGTGGTCATAAAGGGATGGACATGGTCAGCAACAATACTCAGGTAGGCTGTGGCGTTGACACAATGCTTAATTGGTACTAATGGGCCCAAAGTGTGCCAAGAAAATTCTGACCCTACTATCCGAATGTCGCAGCAGAAATCGAGACTCATCAGACCAGGCAACGCTTTTCCAATCTTCTGTTTTCCAATTTTGGTGAGCCTGTGCGAGTTGTAGCCTCAGTTTCCTGTTCTTAGCTAACAGGAGTGGCACCCAGTGTGGTCTTCTGCTGCGGTAGCCCATCCACCTCAAGGTTGGACGTGTTGTGCATTCAGAGATGCTCTTCTGCATACCTCAGTGGTTATTTGAGTTACTGTTGCCTTTCTGTCAGCTGGAACCAGTCTGGCCATTCTCCTCTGACCTCTGTCATCAACAAGGCATTTGTGCCCACAGAACTGCCTCTCACTGGATATTTTCTCTTTTCTGACCATTCTCTGTAAACCCTAGAGATGGTTGCGCTTTATCATCCCAGTAGATCAGCAGTTTCTGAAATACTCAGACCAGCCCGTCTGGCACCAACAACCATGCCACGTTCAAAGTCACTTAAATCACCTTTCTTCCCTGTACTGATGCTCGGTTTGAACTACAGCAGATCGTCTTGACCATGTCTACATGCCTAAATGAATTGAGTTGCTGCCATGTGATTGGCAGATTAGAAATTTGCGTTAACGAGCAGTTGGACTAGTGTACCTAATAAATTGGCCTGTGAAAACATTCCTGTTAAACATAACAAATATAAAACAGCCCTTGAGTTTAAGTATTTTCTAATTTCTTTTTTTTAGTTTCTTTTTGATAGCGATATGCGCGTGTTACAAGCAAAATGATTAATAATGAAACAATTCAAGTAAATGTTTTATTGTAATCCTAAGAGTTTCAAATGTCAGCTGCACAAATCAATCAAGTTCAGACCAGACTAAAATGCTACATGCATTAAAAACAGAATGAATAGAAAACAATAATAAATAGATGATAATTACTGAGTTTTGCACAGTCAAACAAAATAGACGTGCTAAAAAAACGACAGCTAAATTCTACAAGACATGTTCAAATAGTCAAACTAAAAAGTGTAATTAAATATATATGAAGACAAATAGTAGTTAAAATGTTCCTATAAAAAGTAACAAACACAGAACAGCCCTTGAGTTGAAGAATATTCTCAAATCTTAACATAAAGCCCTTAGAAATTGCTTCACATCCCGTGCAGAGGTAGCTTGTCGGGCAGTGCAGTGGATACAGTATAGTTTTCTTTTTCTTTAAAGGAACAGTTCATCCAAAACAAAAGTAAAACTGACAAATAAATTGGTCACAGGATGAATGAGAATCAATGATGTACGTACAATACGCAAACAATGCGCAATGTTTGAAAGCATTTTCACCAAATACTGATTTAAATTTTAGTGTTTCCAGCTCAAAGCTACTGCATGGCTTCAGAAGTCTGACTATTTTTTATGGAGCAAGTTGTGTCAGTTTTTTTGGCGCTCCTGATAATTAAATAAAAAGCTGGCAAGACATGCATCATAATACTATTCATAAAAATGAATAAGCATTTTAAACAGCCAGGCTCAAGAAAAATATGTCTATGGTGACATTTTTGCAGAGGTTACAGTATATTACATTGCCTTTGGTGCGTTTTAAAGCAGTTTAAAAGAAAATGCCCAGTGAGTGGCACTAAAACGACATTTGATTCAGAAACATGGTGGAGGTAATGCGTGTGCCGCTGCAATTTAGAAATCAAATGGCTGGAGAGTTAATACTTTATAGCATTTGAAACTAAAGCACCACCTACACTTAACAGATCCTAATTATAAACTGATAGTGTTGCTAACAGTGTATTTGCTAAAGCAACTATGCTACCTTGCTACCAGATGAGCTACTGAGCCATGTTCATTAAAAACGTATCTGTCCATAATCATAATTAATGTAAGCCATACAATTTAATGGTGTTTTACTGCCCCCAGTGTTCAATTTAGCTGGAAACTGATGAGAATTGCATGTATGGTAAAGGTACGTTTTGCAAACGTGATGGAAGACACATGTTTTTTTTTTACAGTTAGCGTGAGTAGAAACACATTCAACACTAGATTCTTAGAGAGGAAAACAAGTCACATGTTTAAAGTCAAGATCGTGACATCATACTTTAGAGCAGTGTTTCTCAACCACGTTCCTGGAGGACCACCCACACTGCATGTTTTGGATGTCTCCTTTATCGGTCTCATCCATTTCAGGTCTTTTAGTCTCTGCTAATGAGCTGATTATCTAAATCAGGTGTGTTTGATTAAGGAGACATGGAAAATGTGTCGAGCTGGTGGTCCTTCAGGAACGTGGTTGAGAAACACTGCTTTAAAGGTTGTAAGTTCCTGAGGTCAATGCTGAGCACCAGAAATGTCCATTTGAGAGAGAAAAACCTGTACAGAATCATTTATGATGCTAAAAGTTAGGTCCTTTCCTGAAAGGATCGTCCCGAAAGCCATAGGCTTGATAACAAGAGGAGGGGTCACAAACACCCATGGACCCTGGGGGACCACGTTTGCCTGGGATGCCCGGAGTGCCAGATTTCCCTGGTGGACCAGAAGGCCCGGGATATCCCTCACCATCATCCCCACGCGGACCTTGCAAACCTGAGAAAAAGATAACATTATTTATGGACATACTTGCGAAGACAAACAAACAAATTAAGATAACACTTTAGTTTAAGCACCAGTCCACACCACTCGCTTATTTTATGAATATCATTAAGATATTAACTGTTTATTAGTACTCATAATATATGATCTTATTCTATTTCCCCAATCCTATTCAAAACTTAATCCCAACTACTACCTTAATAATAATTAATAAGCAGCAATTTAGTAGATTGTTGAGCTAAAAGCCTTTCATCCCAATTCGCATACTATCCGTCCTAAATAGTATTTGAAAATAGAATTAGTATGTCCCAAATCGTAGTATGTTGAAAAGAGTATGCCAAAGGTTCCCAAATGGTTTACTATTTCCGTTAAAAATTGTTAAAAAGTGTAGAAGTGTCCATATTCTAACTGCTGATATTGCCCACAGTATATTTCGCGTTGGACGTGAATTTGATTAGAACTACAAACACGGGTGAAAAGTGTAACTAAACTACAAACATGGTGGACACGCGAGACCAACCGTCAAGTAGAGAGGCTTCTGTAAAGTTCTTTGAATGACTGTTAATTAATATCTAGCCCACTGGAGAATATTTCAATCATGTTTTCTGTATATTTAATCTGCAACAACAATGTGAACTTATATCAAGATGTGTTTGGACATTAACATCTGAATGCATAATTATTTCTCTGCATGAAAGGCTTGTGAATGGCAGATTATACTGCTGCTGCTTCTCCAATAAGGTAGGAAATTAAATATGACAGAAATGTGGATGATGTGTGGATGATTGACAGGGCTCATAACTAAGCAATGCAACGATCTGTTAACAGGGAAGTAGTATGGTCCAAAGGTTGCATACTCTTCTGTTACACACTCAAAAGTGTATATTTTTCCTTCACAAAAAAAGTACATACTTTTAGGGTGTATATAAGTGTGCAAATTGGGATGCAGCATTAGTTAATGGTTTGTTATATAGTGAGAACTGTACCTTAAAATAAAGTGACCATAATAATAATAAAAAAGAACTACTGTCATGCATTAGTATTTTCTATTTTTTTTTACCTTGTGGGCCGGGTGGACCTGACAACCCAATTTCACCCTGTCCTTTAGCACCTTTCATACCCATGGGGCCAATATCACCTGTAAGAAAAGCATCATTTAGCTTTAGTACTTATCTATAATCTTCCTGTCAATTTATAATCACAGAAAGGTTCTCACCTTTCACTCCTTCAGGCCCTCTGCTGCCTGGAGGTCCCGGATAGCCTGGAGACCCTGCCCTGCCGGGATACCCTGGTGGTCCAGATGAGCCTGTTGGGCCTGGGGGACCTGGATCGCCTGCTGGCCCTTGTTTGGTCTCACAGTGCTGCCAGTTTCTTTGCTCCATCGTCTGTAGGAGCTGTGGCAGCTGGGCTGTTGAAGGAACATTACTTCTTAAAGAGATAGTTCACCAAAAATCAAATCTGTCATCATTTACTCACCCTTCCCTTATTACCTATATGAGTTTCTTTCTTCCGTTGAACTCAAAAGAAGATATTTTGAAGAATGCTGGTTGATGTTGGTACCTATTGACTTCCATTGTAATTTTTTCCTACTATGGAAGTCAATGGGCGCCAGATACAAGCTTACTTACAGTATCTTCTTTTGTGTTTAACAGATGAAAGAAACCATTTGAGATAGAGTAAATGATGAGGTCATTTTCATTTTTGGGTGACTTATCCCTTTTTGACTGGCATCTGGTACTAGAAGAGCAGACAGATTTGCTAAATGGCAAAATAAATAGTGAGAGACTGCAATTGCCATGTTCAATGAGTATTTCTGCTGACAATATGCAAATTAAAAAATGGCAACAAAGAATCTAATTTCCATAATCATTAACGGTAAATATCTACCAATGATAATCAGTAACACAGGCCCAACCTAGGGTGAGACATCTTTAAATAATGGAGCAAATTCCAGTAATCTGATTACTGCAAACGTTAGCAAATCATGTTGCGTAATTCATTTAAATACTGGTCAAAGTTTGATTTTTAAATGTTTTAAAAAAAGCTTCTCCTGCTTACCAATGCTGCATTTATTTAATCAAAAATACAGTACAAATTGTAAAATTGTGAAAAGTTTTTGCATTATAAAATAACTGTTTAAAATTAGTTTATAATTTATTTGAATCATTTATTCCAGTGATTTTAAAGATGAATTTTCAGCTTCATTACTCCAGTCTTCGGAATGACATGATCCATCAGAAATCACTCTAATATTATTATTATTATTATTATTAATGATAATAGTAATAAAAGCAACATTGACTAGAGTAATAATTTTATTTAAAACTACATACAATAAGAAAGCACTTATTTAACGGTGCTTTCACATTTGTGGATCGATTCTTTTGTTCCGAAACATGGATTAAAATTGTTACAATGTTGCTCTTTATTCTTGGTGCGGTTCGCTTTCACACGGCAAAGTTTCTAAACGAACCAAAAGAGCTATAACATGTCACGAGCGAGTAAACTCTCGTCACATTGGTCAGAGTTTCATGGTTTATTTTGCAGAGTCCCGCTCAGCTGTCATGTGTTTTAATTTACGATGATGAGCAATAAGACATTATAAGCAAAAAGCTGCACTTTAATTTTGAATGGTGACACTTACAGACATCGTCACCAAATATAAATCAGAGGTAAGACTTTTTTCATACATAGCAGTTGGCTTATGCATACATTATAGAGAGAAATAACAGATAAACCAAGACTGCTGTTCAGTCAATTTTCCTAACGGATAAATAGCTCTCGCTAATAGTTAACATGCTTCATTTACTGGTAGGAATGTCATCCTGCCCTACTCATATTTCTCTCTTCATATAGCCATATATGCTTATTACATATATGATATAGCCTGGTTCGGATCGTACTGCTTTCTTACTACAATCGATCCGCTCCAGAGTTCGTTTCAATCGAGCCGAGACCACCTTATTCAGGCGATCTCGGACTGATAGTTTTAGCACGGATCAGAATGCCATTGCTGGATTCTCATATGCCAAACGAACCGCTAACTGGGGAAACGCGCCAGGTTCGAAACAAAAGTCTAGGTGTGAAAGCAACCTAAAACTTTAATAAATATTTAACAATTTAATATGTTTTTTTACATTTAATAAATGCTGCCGTCATGAACAGAATAATTATCTTTAAAAAAAAACATGAAAAAAAAACCTACTTTTGACCGGTAGTGTATAAGAAATGATGTTACTATAAAGTAGTAATAAAATAAAGTAGTTTCTAGGACAAAAGAGGGCGTATGTTAGAAAACTATTAAATCAAACAAAAAAGCAAATACTAGTAAAAGAGAAAATAAAAAGAGAATCTAAGTTTACTAAATGTACACATCTTTAGCTAAACTTTACAAAAGTAATTAAATGGACATTAAAATTATAATTTAAATAATTCAGTTTTATTTTACTCTTTCATCACCAGTTATAAAGAGCAGGTTATCGCAACAAAATTTGTAATTAAAATAAATGTTACATGTTTTTGATTTATATTTTAATCATTTTCCTGGTCAACTAACCACAGATTTACAAATAACTGTGGTCATCACCTCACACAAAGTTGAAATTGATTCAATATTTGATTCTAGTGAACAGCTTTGTTCTATGGTCAAGCATTTTTGCATAACAAAGCCATTTTACATCCTATTAACCACTAGTTTGTTCCCGTTTCATGTCTCTAATCCTAACAATAAAACATTCATATGTTAATTAGGTCATTTATTTACCTAATCTAAGGTTCATTCCACTTTGTTGATCTCTGATAAATCAGGGACTAAGCCAAAGGATAGTGAGTGAGTGAGTGAGTATTTACCTAATAACATGCATTGTGCAAATACAAATGTTTAAGTTGGCATTTTGATTTTGCAATAATAACCATCTGTCCATTAGCTATCAGTATGTCCAAACATCCAGCATCATTTATAATGGTGAAGATGGTGTAATCTATGCCAGTATAGCAGCCATATTTAAAATGTAGTTTTGTGCTGGCTCAGAACATGGATTTCACAATCTCTTTTAACCTTTTCCTCTTTTTTTCCGAGAACTGAAAGTTGCGTCAGTGCTAACTCTATATGTTTTAGCTATCTAACCACGAGGCACACATACACACATTTAACATAAACACAGTTCCTCATGAGTATCGCAGTCTTTCTTCCAAAACTACTAGATGGCAAAAGAAAATGCTTATTAAGACAGAAACATAATCAAAAATACTAGTGATGCTCTGTGGAAAAGTTATTAGACATCACTGTGTGGTTGTAGAGAACTAAAAAATCTGGGTGTGGTATTTGATGCCAATCTTACATTTGAACCACATGTGTGGAACACAGTCTAGACATCGTTTTTTTTTTATCTGAGAAACACTGCCAAAAAAAAAACTTCGTCCCATGCTGCCCTTTTCTGTTGCTGAAAAATAATTAACACCTTTGTATTTTCCCATACTGACTATTGTAATGCTTTATTAGATGGAGTTCCGAAAAAAATACCCTAAGCAAGTTACAATTAGTACAAAATTCAGCAGCTATAAATCTGGGTTGCGCTTCCGAAAACCATCATTAGCCAACTAAGGTCGCAAGTTGTGTCGTTACAAACATAGTTTGTTGATTTGGCGTTTCCCAAATCCGTTGTTCCAACAAACATTCGCAAACTGCGTCGCAAACTGCTATGCTTGCTTGCTATACTCCTCTGTAGCTGTGGTTAGAAACATAGTTCCTGGCTGTGTTCTATTCCCAGTTACCCCCCTGTGCCCTATTCATTTTGAACATTCTAACATTTAAACTTGGAATGATTTTTTTAAAAAAGCATTAAGGTCATCTCTCTTAGGTGTGATTTGCTTTTAAAGTATTTTTACAGTTCAGTTTTAACAATCTTCATGTTTACAATTGGAACTTTGAAAACACTGATGCCATTTGGAACACAGTCGTGTCTTATGACGAAAGCTATAAGTGATCTATTATTTAAAAGCAGAATTTACGTTACGTTTCCAAAGCTTGTGAAAACAAAAAACATAGCATACGTTATTGCTTTTGATTTATAGTGGGTTATTTATTAAGTATCTGTACTGTATATGACCTGTTGGTTAGAACAATTCTGCAGTGGTTTGCATGTGTCACATTATAAAAGTAGACTTTTCAAAAAATAAATAAACAATATCCTACTTAATAATAATAATAATAATAATGATAATAATGAATAATTGTCATCATCATTAATATTATTAATATTATTATTAAAGTAGGATTTTTTTCATTTCCTAATAAATAATAACTATTAAATTTAATTTCTTATTTCAATCTTTTTAATTGGTCTTTTGTATGACAATACAAATTAAATATTGAGAGGTAAACAGTAATGTATTTTCATTATTAATCCAATCCCCTAACCTCTCATTCATTAACTCAACAAAACAATAAATAAATAGTTACATAAATACAAAATTAAGAAAATTAAATACATAAGAACATGACATCAGAATAACTGGATACAGACGGGAAAAATAATAATAATTAAAATAATAATAATAATAATGAATAATAAATATTAATAATAATAAAAATAATAATAATAATAATAAAAACTTCTAATAAAATGGTTACAGGTTGCCAGCACCAGGTGTAATAGGCAGGCCTTTGATGTAATCAAGAAAGCAATCCCAAGTCTTATAAAAGGAACCTAGTGAGCCAGAGAGTAAATTTCATTTCTTAATAAATAACCTCATTATTTATTTATTTATATAATTTATATACGATATTAGAATATGTGTTAGCTTTTGTAAGTGATTTTATCTTTTAGTTTAGAATGTGGAATATTCTCAATAATATTTGTAAAGGAAACACAGGCCCTATATGTGGCATTTACATATATTTCAATTAATATGGAAATATGGAAATATGGTGCATGTTTTTATCAAAACTAATATTGGATTTTCTTAAATGCGTGTGCGTGTAAAACAATATAATTTGCACAAAGAAATGATGGGGTTCTTCTCTAAAGAAGTTGTTACTCCACCACGTTTAGAGCATCATAATGGGCGTTTTACATTATAACTAACGTGGTTCAAACGATGGATCTGTGACAGAGAAACTACGGGTTTTGGGAAACAGTTCAGCCACGAGTTAAGTCGTTGTTTGGGAAACGCACCCCTGACTAGGACCAGTGCAAAAGAGCACATAACATCTACTTTGAAAAAAAACTACACTGGCTTCCTGTCAGTTTTCGAATTGATTTTAAAATCCTCATGCTTGCGTTTAAGGCCTTGAATGGTCTAGCACCACAATATTTATCTGAGCTTTTAATCCCTTACACCCCTATACACGCTTTACGCTTGTCTGATGCTGGTCTTTTAACTGCACAGTCAACGCTGCTAAAATCTATGGAAGACCAGCCATTCTCTTCACTGGCATTTAAAACTGTAGAACTATTTACCCTCTGATATTTTCAATGTAGAATCCCTTGGTATTTTTAAATCATCACTTAAAACTTACTTTTTTTAGGGTAGCTTTTATATGCTTTTAGATATATTACTATGATGCGTTTTGTCATTCATTCATTCATTCATTTTCTTTTCGGCTTAGTCCCTTTATTAATCAGGGGTCGCCACAGCGGAATGAACCACCAACTTATCCAGCATATGTTTTACGCAGCGGATGCCCTTCCAGCTGGAACCCATTACTGGGAAACACTCACATACTCTCATTCACACACATACACTACGAACAATTTAGCTTACCCAATTCCCCTATACTGCATGTGTTTGGCTGTGGGGCAAACCAGAGCACCCGGAGGAAACCCACACCAACACGGGCAGAACATGCAAACTCCATACAGAAATGCAAACTGACCCAGCTGAGGCTTGAACCAGTGACCTTTTTGCTGTGAGGCGACAGCGCTACTCACTTGTATGTATCTTTCACTGATGCACATTTTATATGTCTGTAAAGTGCCTTGAGATGCTACTTTTAAAGGTGCTATATAAAAATAAAGTTTATTGTTATTATTATTATTATTATTATGTTGTTATTGTTGTTGTGACTGTGTTGCTAAGTTGGTTTTCAGCAATTATTGGTCCCTAGGTTATAGTTCCTTGGTAAGCATGGATACATTGCAAAACTATAGGTTTAATTATAGATCGAAGCAAAAATATCAAAAGTAACAGAGCTGCTTGTTTAAGCATATTTCATTAGGTGTCTTAAAGGTACCATGGAGTAAAGATTTGGATATAAATCTGGATATAAAGACACCTATAGTGAAAGGTTGATGTGACTGTTTTGAATTGTATGTTTCTCTTTAGGAATGGACATTACATTGTTTGAGCATCAATATCGCAATGTGTGTATCTGTAATAGTCACATAGCAGGATTAGACTATTTTTTTAAAATGAAAAGATATATATATTTATATTTAATAATTTACACAATGATGACCATGTTATTTTACATTTGATTGTTTCATTTCTTTCCATGAATACTGTTAGGCTCGCCAGAAAAACCTTAAATATTATTAAAGGTTTAAACCTTAAACATTATTAAATAATGTTTATTTATTTATTTTTGCTTGTAATTTATTATAATTTATGCAGTTTCACAGCATAGATAAATACTTGGTCATCCTGATCTTAATGAATGACTTTTTTCCAAATAGAGCTATTCAAATCATCTGGTGAAATGTATTTCATATCACAATATATTGTGGCAAAACAAAATATGGCAACGTCAAATTTTTCCAATATTGTGCAGCCCTATTCCTTATACAGCATAGATTAGTAGTAATTTAATCAAATTCATGGTGACTTTATAGACATGGCGTGAAAAACTGGAATTTAAAACAGTGCTTCTTGTCCAGTGTGAAACCTACTTTAAATTGTATCTCAATCAGGCAGTGAGTATATTGATTTTAAACCAACTAAAACTTATCTAAACTTGTATAATACTTACTATATATGTGGGACTCTTATTTTAAAAAATGGGACAGGTTTTAAATAAGAATAAAGGAGCAGTTTTATGAAGCAGGCAGCCGTGCATGACTGCAGAGTGCTCACAGCTCACCCCAATGCAAAATGCAGGATATACAGATTATACATTTATTGAGCGCCACCCCAAAGAGGCATGAAGTCTGTTTAACTGTATGTTTTGTTAGGATATGTATATTGTGAAATGTGCCACGTTCATTTGTAATGAGGCAACAAACACATGTAAACTGCTTAACATTAGTGTTTAATGCATGTTTATGCATCATGCCATATTACTCAGCTCTGACTCTCATGTTTTTGGAGTAAAAGAATGCCAATAAACTTCAAAAACTCATCTTTACGCAGAGGTTGATATTAATTCCTGTCTGTTTTCACATGTTATAACATTAAATACACAAAATACAACCTCAAATTCATCTGTCAGCCCATTTTGTCCAGTATAGTTCAAATGTAGCTTATAATTCATCCATAACAAAACTTTTTCTGGTGTCAAAAAGACAGCTCGCTAGTAGAAGTTTGCATGTTCTCCCCATGTTTGCGTGGGTTTCCTCCGGGTGCTCTGGTTGCCCCCACAAGTCCAAAGACATGCGGTATAGGTGAATTGGGTAAGCTAAAATTGTCCGTAGTGTATGTGTGTGAATGAGAGTGTGTGGATGTTTCCCAGTGATGGGTTGCAGCTGAAAGGGCATCCGCTGCATAACAAACATGTGCTGGATAGGTTGGTGGTTCATTCCGCTGTGGCGACCCCGGATTGATAAAGGGACTAAGCCGAAAAGAATATGAATGAATGAAGTGTGATTATTGTACATGTGTGTATTTCCGAGTATATCCCGCCCTGTGTGTGTCTGTGTCTGTATGTGTTTTTTGCAGTGTCAGGCACTGACATCAGCTGCTAGACCATCAGAGCAGAGCTCATTAATATTCACGACCCTTCCAAATATGGTCAAAACCAAGCATACCATATTAGCACCAATTCTTAAAGTTGGGAATGAACCTGTAAAAACATTTACTGGATATTGTTTGCACTTCCTCAAGCCACATACCTTCAATTTAGATATGAGAGAACAATTTAACCTAACGTTACAATGCATTCTATGGCACCTTTAATAATCTCGACACCACACTTTTATTGCAGTGAAATGGGACAAAAGACTCTTACCAGTCCATGAAAACTTACTTTGAAGCACAGAAGCACAGATCTTCATCAGCTGCTCTTCTGAAGGCGGTTTTCCCTTTAACACACAGTGCGTCACATTTGAATAAGACCATCACCATCATGTACACTATATATAAATATTCATAAATATCACACTCACTGGTTTCCCTGGGTAACCTGGAAGTCCTGGTTGTCCTGGTAACCCATCTAGTCCTGAAAAGCCTTGCGATCCAGGAGGCCCTGGCAGACCAACGTCTCCTTTTTTCCCATCAGTGCCTCTGTTCCCGGGATCTCCAGCTACACCTGGCTGAGAGTGAGTAGAGAGGACAACTCTTTTGATTTCCAATGATGCTACAAAATGAATTCAGAAATATCAGAAAGAAATATGTATTTTTGTATGAATCCTTCAGCTTTTGGTCACATCTGATCATGAGAGTTTTGCTAAAAACTGTGATTGAGTTGCAAAAGATCCCACAATGGTTTTAGCCTCAAAACCTAATTTCTTGTTTTAGTCTCCTGTAGGGAACTGAGAAACCGTGACTCATGAGGAACAGGCTGTGAGACTTTGACAACAGTTGTTATGTTTTGTACCTCTCCTTTGTTTCCTTTCAGGCCCGGATCACCCTGTTGAGAAAGACAGAGGTACATTACAGATTTTAGGTCTAGTTCAGTTGATTTGGATATGTACAGTTGAAGTCAGAATTATTAGCCTCCCTGAATTATTAGCCCCCGTGTTTATTTTTTTCCCCAATTTCTGTTTAACGGAGAGAAGATTTTTTCAACACATTTCTAAACATAATAGTTTTAATAACTCATTTCTAATAACTGATTTATTTTATCTTTGCCATGATGACAGTAAATAATAAAGCTTAAAGGGGCTAATAATATTGACCTTAAAATGGTGTTTAAAAAATTTAAAACTGCTTTAATTCTAGCCGAAATAAAACAAATAAGACTTTCTCCAGAAGAAAAAATATTATCAGACATACTGTGAAAATTTCATTGCTCTGTTAAACATAATTTGGGAAATATTTAAAAAAGATAAAAAAATTCAAAGGGGGGCTAATAATTCTCACTTCAACTGTATATCATGGCATTCATGCATTCATTCATTCATTCATTCATTCATTTTCTTTTCAGCTTAGTCCCTTTATTAATCCGGGGTTGCCACAGCGGAATGAACCATCAACTTATCCAGCACGCTTTAAGCAGCGGATGCCCTTCAAGCTGCAACCCATCACTGGGAAACACCCAAACACACTCATACACTACAGACAATTTAGCCTACCCAATTCACCTATACCACATGTCTTTGGACTGTGGGGAGGTGAATGCAGAGAGAACATACAAACTCCACACAGAAACGCCAACTGACCCAGCCGAGGCTCGAACTAGCAACCTTCTTGCTGTGAGGCGATAGCACTACCTACTGCGCCACCGCGTCGCCATATATCATGACATTATATGACAAATTTCCTTTACACAAAAATATTTTACACATTTTATGAGCATGACTTTTGAAATAAGTCAGGTACACTTTATTTTAATTTTAAGGTGATGTAGTTACAGTGTAACTATTCTTTAACTACTTAACAACATTAATTAAACGGGTGGTCCAGAGTGTATTTTAAAGGCTTGGCTGATCCAAAGCATTGTGTGCTCATGCTTCAATTGTAGAAAATCAGGTTATTTTTTCACAAATCGTACTTTGATTATATACAGCTACTCAGCTAACATGAAAACGACTGTCATATTTCCTAGTTCCTCTGAAGACCGGTCCTCAAGAGGCTCTGATTGGTCAGCAAACATAATGTGCTGTGATTCGCAGATCAGCTCCACGTCACCAGGAAGCATCTCTGTTATAACATTACAGCGCCTCTGGCCACGCCCCTTCACTGCGCAGGGTGTATGTGTGTAACCTGAAGGGTTTATGACATCATTAACCCGGATGTACTTTTTGTAGTCCCCAAACTTCGTTCGCTGTAGGTTTGCTAAGCTAACTCTGTAAAAGCCAATGTCTCCCTTTGCATTGAATTTTGAGCGTCTTACATTCAGAGATGTTGTTTATGTTCACACAGCTACATTACACATCAACTAGAGTTTAAAATATGATATCATAGTGGACCACCCCTTTAACTACATCTACTTATGGTTGGGGTTAGAATGTGGTTTAGGTATAGGGTTAGTTACATGTAATTATGAATAATTAATCGTAATAACTACAGTAAGTGCATGGAACATGGGTAACTACGTCACATTAATTTAAAGTGTTACCAAGAAGTCTTATAAGTAAACCAATTCTGCACTCATCTAATTAAAAACACACCATAAACATTTCACACTGTAACATTATCCTTTTTCCCAGAGATGGGTTGCAGCTGGAAGGGCATCCGCTGTGTAAAACATGTGCTGGATAAGTTGGCAGTTCATTCTGCTGTGGCGACCCCGGATTAATAAAGGGACTAAGCCGAAAAGAAAATGAATGAATGAATGAATAAATAAATAAACATTATCCTTCAGAAATCTTCAAATAGGGTGGTTTGATGCTCAAGAAATAGTTTTAATCATTATTACAGTGAAAACAGTTGTGCAGCTTCATATTTCTGTGGAAACTCTTAACATATTTTTTAAAGATTCTTTGAGTAATAAAAAGTTCATAAGAACAGAATTTGAAATAGAACATCTTTGCAACATATTAAATGTCTTTACTGTAATTTGTGATCATTTTAATAATTTATTATTTAAAAAAATACTTACTGAGAGCCAACTGTTCAACGATTGCGTATAAATTTATAAAGCTAAATTTCTGTAACTGAGTGAAACCTTCATATATAAAGTGATTTTTACAAGAGAAACTTGCTTATGATAAGATTTTTTTACCATGATACCGCACTGCAAAAAATGATTTGCTTACTTTCTTTCCAAGTCCAAATATCTAAAAGTTTTTACATCAAGATGGAAGTTTTAAAAAAATACTCAAAAATAACTCAAAATTACGTGAGTTTCTCCTTAAAACAAGCTAAATAATCTGCCAATGGTGTAAGAAAAAATATCTTGTTTTCGATTTGAAATAACATTATTTCGCTTACCCCACTGGCAGATTATTTTGCTTGTTTTTAGGAAAAACTCACTTAGTTTTGACCTATTATTCCTGAAAACCCATACAACATGTTTCACTTGTCTAGAACAAAAGTGCCCCAACTTTTTCTTATAAAGGGCCAAAAACCAAACTTAATTAAGGGCTGGGAGCCGTAGTTGAATATACCAAATTGTATTACAATAAATTAGTCATGGGTAATTTCCTAATTTATTTGATAAGATTTAAAAATAACTACAAAAAGTTTCTTTTAAACACATTAATTAATAATGCAGTATCACTTCTAACTGTTTATAATGAACTTATTACAGTAAAAATATAAAAAATCCCATTTATAATAGGCTGCTGCTGCCTTTGCCTTAATTTGCTCGCCGATGTCTTGTGCATCTGTCAAGTGACAGCATTTACATTTCGAAAAAACAGATGGAATGGCGGGCCAAACCAAAGGTTACCATGGGCCAACTTCGGCCCGTGGGCCCTACTTCGGGCACCTCTGGTCTAGAAAATGTTTCTTGATTTAAGAATTTTTAGATATTTGGACTAGAAATAGCACAAAAACTCAAGCATTTTTTTATAGTGTGAGATGGCTATGGCATGTATTTTAGTATTTTATAAATATTTTAGTGCTGTGCTAAGCTCTTCTGTATGCTCAATAGTTGATTATTTACTAACCCAAGCTTAAAGAGTCATTACGTATCTGTGATACACTGGTCTCTAGACTTGAGTTCCTAATTTAATCTAAGTCTGTGGGATGTTTTCATTTCCATTGCACAAGCGATGTGGGTGTCAAATACTGCATCAAAGCTTAAGGCGTAGGTTTTACATAGATATTCAAACTCATAGCTAAAAGTATGCTTGCATTACCAACATCACTAATAAAGAACAAATACATACATGTTTTCCATTGACTCCAGGTTCTCCTTGGTTTCCTTTCTCGCCCTGAAATGAGAGTTTTAAGCATTGTCATCACATTGCTCAACATGTAGAGTATCATGGTGGGGAAAAAACTAGCATGCAATAATTGGTCTTAATTAAAAAAACACATGTTCAACCAATCTGCTTAGCTTTCTTTCTTCTACACAGTGTGTGCAGTTTCAAAACAGATCAGCTTTTACAAGTAAAACCAAAGTAGATCAGCTGGTATGTCATCATAATTTATGGTTTGGAAAAAGCAGCGGCAGTGACACCTTTTTTTTTCACTTCCTCTTTTCTCTCTGAGAACATGTTTCTTTTAAACAACGGGAAATTAAAGGTCACAGATGTCAGTCACACTATACCTGACTTCCTTTCGGTCCCAATAATCCGGATTCACCCTGCAAACATAAAATGATGCCATTTAACCATGCAGAAGAAAAAAGTAATAGATTTCTTTCTTTTAATAAAATCTTTAAGTACAAAGGTTTTGTTGAGGTTGCAATAAGTAACAGTAATAATCAAATTTATATTTAAAATATGCACGCTCAACGCTCATTCTGAAAAAATATGGCCTATTTTCTTTTCCTAAAGACATATTCTCATTAGCTATGTTTCCATCCATCTATTCGTATGCACATTTTGTCTATGCACATAAAAAACAGTTGATGGAAACGCCAAGATGCGCATACATTTTAAAAATTGCACATAAAAAACATATGTGCATAACTGTGTAGGATAAACTTTTTATTCGATAAGAAAAAATGTGCATAAAATACGATGGAAACACTTTTATTGGAAAAAAAATTCTGTATGCGCATTAAAAAAAGTCATGTGATTTTGTTATAAGACATCATGTGATGATCAAAATGTGTGTGAATGGACAAACCAGCAGGCTGAGCAAATTGTAAAACATCTGAAATGTTGTTTTGGTCATTCTAAAACACCTTACCGTTTCAATATTAGTGTTATCACATTGTAAATTACCTCCAGTATTGTCAAGAGCGTCTGTGCTACATTCGCACATCTTTCATGCAATATTTCAGTTTTGAGCATCAATTTAATTTGCATATTTGGATGGAAACATAGCTATTTCCGAAGGATGCCAATAGAAAGTAAGTCAAAAGGAAGAATAGAGGAGAAAATATTTTTGTGGGTGGGAAAATTAGTAAAAAATAGAAATAATAATATATATATATATATTTTTTTGTAAATGCACATTTATAACTCTTCTAGTGAATAATTTGTTTTACTCTTTTGTGTGATGCTTCTTTGATTTCTTTGACAGGTTTTTTAAGCTTTTTTGAAATGTTTGCTTTAATTGATATTGTTTAATTATGTGTTGATTTGATGTGGATTTATGTCAATTAATTGTTTACCACTTGTTTTCAATTGATTGTTACCATAGTTAGTTCCTGCTGATTGATTGGGGTGATGATTTGAGTCTGATTTATCAGCTGTTTCTAATCTGTAATTAGATGTACTAAGATGAAGATGTATGTTTAAAGTAGGGCTGCACGATATTGGAAAAATCTAACATTGCAATATTTTTTTATTCTGCGATATATATTGCGATGGGGCAACCCAGTGGCGCAGTAGGTAGTGCTGTTGCCTCACAGCAAGAACGTCGCTGGGTCGCAGGTTCGAACCTCGGCTGGGCTGGGTCAGTTGGCGTTTCTGTGTGGAGTTTGCATGTTCTCCCTGGGTTCGCGTGGGTTTCCTCCGGGTGCTCCGGTTTCCCCCACAGTCCAAAGACATGCAGTACAGGTGAATTGGGTAAGCTAAATTGTCCATAGTGTATGAGTGTGAATGTGTGTGTGGAAGTTCCCAGAGATGGGTTGCGGCTGGAAGGGCATCCGCTGCGTAAAATCGTGCTGGATAAGTTGGCGGTTCATTCCGCTGTGGCGACCCCGCAAGGGACAAAGCCGACAAGAAAATGAATGAATGAATGAATGAATATATTGCGATAGGAATACAATTTCACTTGATGTGTTGAACAACCATTTGGAAGGAATTGATCATTTTCGATCAATTGGGCTGATTCTGTAATGCAGTGCATACAATATAAGAAACAAAATACAAGCATAGATAAATTCAATAAAGAAAAAGATACAAATTATATAAACAGCATTTTATTGTTTTCAGAGGAGTCGAACTGAATTCAGGTATACAGTAGTTGAATAATCAAATGTAAAAAAATACTGCATAGTCTTCCTTTTATAAACAATTCAATCTAATTAATCCTTATTCATTTGTCAAAGTTACAAACAGTACAATTTCTTATGCCTGAATGCTTTTTAAAACCCTCACACAGTCACAGGCCTCAAAAAACACTTGCAAAATGATCAATTATAATCCACACTCAATATTGCAGATCTTATCGATGCTGAAACTATATATTGTGCAGCCCTAGTTTAAAGCCTTTGGAAATGTTTGTATGTGATGTGTGTTTGTGCCCTGATGAAGGCTCTTAAGCCAAAACACATTGACATTTATTTTTATTTCATTTCTTACATTTTAAGTGTTGCTGAAGTTCCTTATTCTTACAATTTTTTTACTGTTAAAATGTAACTTCTGCATTTTTTTAATAAAAATGTCATAATCTTACAGTAAAAACAAATCTCCGGTGATATGGAACTTTTCCAATCATTTGGTCAGTTTATAACCTTGGCTTCATGCAACTAAGCAGAAAACTAAGCAATACACAAAACTAAAACTGTACAATATTTAATTTTAGCATCAACATCCACAATAGTCACATTGCATGATGTGCAATGTCGAGTTATTGCACATTCTAACCTTAATATTGTGAAGGTTTATCAATTTCATTAAAGTTTAACCATTTGGGTACAAAAAATATGATTTATTATATATTATAATTTTTTATAGATCAGTATTTAATTTTAATATTTAAAATATATTGAATTATTTATATTATTGTGCTTATTCATTTTCTGTACCTGAATACTTTCAGGCTCTCCAGAAAAACAATAAAGTACTGATTATTTCATTAGCACCTTGCTCTGTTGTATTTATATAGTATTTGCTTATTATATTTTATGCAAATGCACTCCTTACAAAATCATCCCAATCGATCTAAAATTCAAGACAGGTGAAATTGCATTTATCATAATATGTATATATATATGAAGAGTTCAGATGCAGAAACCTCTAAGTGCCGTCTGAAATTTCCAGCGAAAATGAATATTTTTCTTAGCCGCCTTTGTTTATGTTGAGTTATTTCACTTTAAAGACGACAAAAAGGGCTTATTCTATGCCATAAAAGCGATATTACTGAACTTACACACAGGAGCCTGATAAAAATACTTATTTTAGAAGAAAATTTCAGATGGCATTTAGAGGTTTTTGCATTTGAACTCTTCATATATATATTTATATATATATAAATTATATTGCAATGTCAGTTCTGTCTAATACAATGCAGATCTACATACAGTAGAACCAAGTCTCTGCCCTACATGCTTTCTTTTCAATAACTGGTTCATATTTAAATATATGTCACAATACAGAAAAAAAAATGTGTTAGATTAGACTATGATAGAGTATGCCATTGACTGCACACCTACAGGCATCAATACCACCATCTCTTTCAATTTCATAATGTCTGAAAGTTGTGTACATATAAAAAGCTTATGCCACTTGGGTATTGTTAACCCACCTTACAATTCTGACTGGAGCTAACTTCGGGTTAGGCTTGTGAGTACTGAAGACAGACATACCTTGTGGCCTTTAAACCCTGGTGGACCCCTAATGCCAGGTGGACCCTGAATGCCGTGCTCTCCATCTGAACCCTGTGGATAAATATAGACAGTGCTTAGACTGTTCCCTTGTGCAGAATCATTATATGCTCATCTTTTTCAATAAAAATATAGCACCCAAAACACCACCTATAAATACACTTTTCAATAAATCTGTTTTAACTATAGTTACTGTACGGCTTCGGAAGATTTGCACAATATGCAGTATGTCTCAAAAATGGAGGAGCACTCCACTTTTTTTTGGAAATAAGCTCATCTTACCACCTACGTTGAACTGTTGAGTTTTACCATTTTTTTTAATTCATTCATTTGAACTCCGAGTCTGGCTGGAGCAGTTTTAGCTTAGCTTAGCATAGATCATTGAATCGGATTAGACCATTAGCATCTCACTCACAGATTTCAAAGAAAGAGTTTCAAATATTTTCTTAATTAAAGTGTGGTTTCTCTGTAATTTCATTATGTACTAAAAACAACAGAAAATTAACAGTTGCTATTTTCTAGGCCTACATAGATAGGAACTATACTCGCAATCTGGTGTAATCAAGAACTTTGTTGCTTTACCATGGCTGCAATGATATTAGGCAGCACTGTTACCTATTTAACTAGCTGGGGACTATTTTCATAATATCATTGCGCCTGCTGAAACCATGGTATGGCAGCAAAGTTCCTTGATTACTACGCCGGATGAGAGTATAGTTCCTATAGCCATATCAGCCAAGAAACATTTTCATTTTCTGTTGGTCTTAATTCACTATAGTAGTAACTACAGAAGAATCAAGCTTTGAATAGAAACATTTTCAAAATGCTTCTTTGAAATTTTTAAGCAAGATGCTAACGGTCTAATCCTATTCAATTATGTATGCTAAGCTAAGCTAAAAGTGCTCCCGCCAGACCCTAAGATCCTCTGAATGCATTCAAAATGGTATATAGAGTGTTCCTTAAATGTGTAAGGTGGTGCACATAATTAAACGAAATGCGATAGACAACAATTTCAACTATATTAAATGCATTCTCTTACTTTCAGTTGCAGGTCTACATTAAATGATCATAATCCCAAATCTACTTATTTTTTTGGGGTCTGTTAACTCTTGGCCCACAACCAGTGGAACTTACAGTATATGTAAAATAAATTAAAGGTTACTGAACATTATGACTTGATGGAGGCTTAATATAGCATCTGTTATTCAAAGCTATTTCCTGAAGTTGTCAGAGAAAGTGCCAGGTATGCCGCTAAAGGAGGTCATATCATATTTTAGGACTTTATGTGTGGAAATCCCCCTCCCTAACTCACTCACTTTAACACCAGGTGGTCCAGGGAGCCCGTCTTGTCCGCGAGACCCAGAATTCCCCTGTCAACAAATAAAAGCTTCATGACATTTGAGTAATGTGCCATATAGCATGATCACTTGACATAGGTAAGAGCTGATATAGAAAAACACAAATTCCTGTATAAATTAAGCTATTTTTTGGGCTTCTTTACATATTATATTTAGATAAGACAGTGGAGAGATTAGGCAGGAAAGCAGAAAAGGGTATATTTAATACTGAATATACTGGAAATATTTATTTCACTTTGGAAAATAAATGAAAAATAAAATTTAAAAACTATACATATTTGGTAGGAATAATTTACCTTTGCACCAGGAGGACCTTCAATGCCAGGTGGGCCAACTGGGCCTGGTGGTCCCTGAAAGACATATGAAGACGTTTTTATTAAGAAATTCTACAATAACACAAATATTGGTCATTGGTCATAATTTTAAGGTACAATTCTCGCTATTAATAAACCATTAACCAAGACTTTTAGCTCTATAAAATACTAATTAGCTGCCTCTTAATAGTAAGTAAGCTAGTAGTTGGGTTAAGGTATTGGGTAGGATTATGTAGGATATGTAGAATAAGATCATAATTAATAAGTGCTAATTGTTACAGTCATAGGTATGTGCCTGTATGTTTTGCTTGTGTGTGTGTGTGCGCGCTCTCTCTTTCTTTCTCTGTCAAAATTCTTAGGATCTTCTTAGACATTAATCCTCATTACTCCCTGTGATCACCTTCGCTGCCAATCAGGAAGGAAGCACAAAGTTTAAAGGCACGTGAGAGGGGAAGCTCGTTCTCTCTTGCTTGCCTTTTTGTGTGTGTTTTGGCTTGTGTTGTGAGTTATTATGGTGATATGATATTAGAGTTTGATTTTGTTCTTGTTTTGGTTGCTGTTACTGTCTTGTATATGTGTATTTGACGATTCCCTCCTGGGAATCGAGGAGTTTAGATGTCACGTGACATACACCTCGCAACACGCAGAAAACTCCACTGTCTAAACACACTAGTTTAGAAGTGAGCACCATCCACTGTAAGTTTTCTACGTATATTTTGTTAGAAAAGTAGTATTAGATATAGTGTGCAAACGCTGAAGATGTTTTGTTTGTTTATTTTCTATTAGGTAGTTTAGAGGGTAATTTTCAGCTAGCTTTGGGGTTTTTGTTATATTGCTTTCTTTTATTTGGCGCCACTTGAAATTCTCTTTTCTCCATTCATACTATACATTAATTGATTTATTTTCTCTTGTGAGATTCAACTTGTATATAATATTTTGTTGTTTGACTTTTCACTTTTGAAAATAAATTAATTTATTTTTGCATTATTTAGTTGTCATTATGCCATTTTGGTCACCAACTCACCACAAACTGAGTCACTTCAATAGTTACCTCTTTAACCCTTAGAAATAAACTTTAAAGTCGTAACTAATAAACAGCCAATATCTTAAAAATAAGCAGGTAATTAGCCAGTTGTTAATAGCGGTAGCTGGTACTTAAACTAAAGTGTTTAGTTTAGCATATTAGAACCCACTCAAAAAATAATCACAGTTTATTTTAATGTACAATTCATGCTACTTACAAACCATTACCTATAACTTTCAGCTCAATATATGACTAATTGCAGCTTATTGATAAAATAGCAAAGTAGACTTGCACAATATGCACTACTTCTCAAAAATAAAGAAGCACTCCACTTTTTTTGTTGAAAATAAGCTCATTTTACAAGTCACCTAGAGTTAAATTGTTGAGTTTTACCATCAATTCATTAAAACTTTGGGTTTGGCGGAGCAATTTTAGCGTAGCTAGATTGAGTTGGATTAGACCATTAGCATCTCACTCAATGTTTTCAAAGAAAGTGCTTTGATAATTTTCTTATTTAAAGCTTGATTCTTCTGTAGTTGTATACTAAAAAGTTGCTATTTTCTAGGTCAATATGGATAGGAACTATACTCACTCATAGGAACTCTCATTCTGGTGTAATAATCAAGAAACTTTGCTGCTGTACCATGGCTGCATAGCTGTACCATATTACGCAACGCTGTTACCTTAACTAACTGGGGACTATTTTCAGGCGCTGCATAATATCATGGCACCTGCCTAAATCATGGTATTGCAGTAAAGTTCCTTGATTATTACACCAGAAGGAGAATATAGTTCCTATCCATATCAACTTAGAAAACAGCAACTTTTCATTTTCCGTTGATCTTAGTTCACTATAGTAGTAACTACAGAAGAATCAAGCTTTAAATTTTAACATTTTTCTTTGGAATTTTTGGGTGAGATGCTAACGGTCTAATCCGATTCAATGATTTATGCTAAGCTAAGCTAAAAGTGCTCCCGTCAGACCTTGTGATTGGCTGAATATATCCAAAAATGGTAAAAATTTACGTTTTTATAAAGACGTTTTTATAAACAATTCTACAAATAACACAAATATTGGTCACACATTATTTTAAAATAAAATACTCCCTATTAATAAACCATTAACTAAGAGTTTAGCTCACTAAACAACTAATTAACAGCTTATTAATAATTAGTAAGGTAGTAGTTGAGTTTTTGTACATTATTGGGTAGGATTTGTGATGTAGAATAAGATCATACTTTATAAGTGCTATTAAACAGTTACTATCTTAATAATAGGCAGGTAAAATGGTGTGAATTATTATACTTGGAACATGTTACCAAAAATATTAAATATAAAAAATTCTCTGCTAAATCATTTAATTTGCCAAATCCCTTCCATCAACAACTTTTTATATTAATATTTTAACATTTATCCGCCTATGCCAGTACCTACACCTGTACCTACATACCTAAGCCATTCGTAGCTACATTTTTCAGAAAGTTTAAACATTGTGGTACAAATCAAACTATTCTGGAGTCTGGTAACATTAACCAATGACGTGTGTTTGGGTCACATTTTACCTTTAAAAAATAAATCATGAACAACTGCTGCTGGAAACTAGATTCGTTTCACACCACCACAGACCAATGGTGTTCTGGGTGGTTGACAAGTTTATGCTCTGTGGTTGGTAAAGTATTGCATGTAGGTTTTTATATGTTGTTTGGATGTTCAAGGTGGTTGTAAAGTGGTTATAAAAGAGCACCACCAAGTTGCTATGATACTCTGGTTTCTAGATATGGTCTAAATTTTATTATAATACAATCTTAAGCCGGCGTCATAGTAGCGCAGTGGGTAGCACGATCACCTCACAGCAAGAAGGTTGCTGGTTCGAGCCCCGGCTGGGTCAGTTGGCATTTCTGTGTGGAGTTTGCATGTTCTCCCCATGTTTGTGTGGGTTTCCTTCGGGTGCTCCGGTTTCCCCCACAGCGCAAAGACACGCGCTATAGGTGAATTGAATAAGCTAAATTGGCCGTAGTGTATGTGTGTAAATGAGAGTGTATGGGTGTTGGGTTGCGGTTGGAAGGGCCTCCGCTGCGTAAAACATATACTGGATAAGTTGGCGGTTCATTCCGCTGTGGTGACCCCTGATTAATAAAGGAACTAAGCCGAAAAGAAAATGAATGAATTATTGAATGAACAATCTTAAGCCTGAGTGGAGTAAGAGCTATGATTTTGTTTGTGATCAATTATGATGGACATCTTGCCCAAAATGACAAGATAACTAATCAGTGATGGATTATAACATTGTAGTTTAGCACTGAGCCACAAAACCACACTACAAAGCACACAATTGTTTAACTTTTGAGATACCTGTGGTCCTATTGGTCCAGTAAAACCTGCTGGTCCAGACAAGCCTCGCTCACCCTGTCAAAATAAAAGTTATATACAGTATATACATACAGTAGTCAACATTTGAAATGAATCCAAAAATTTGTCCTAAGACAACCTACATTAAAAAAATACCATAGTAATTTTTAGTAAAGGGTTTTTGTACTATAGTAAACTATTATAATGTATATGTTATAGTATTTTCAACTCTTTGAATGCAATTGTAGTATAAACTATACGGAACTGACAAACTAAAAATACTGTAGTAGTTTTTACTACAGTAAACTGTGGAGTATTGTAGTATAATATACACTATAGTTTTAAAAAACTAAAGTATTGTGTCATTTGTTTATATTACTACAGTTGTTGTGTTACCATAAATACTACACAATCAGCACAACAGATCAATTCAAGTACTTGTCTATAGTATTGCATCGTTTTACTATAAATTACTTAAGTATTTTTTAAGTGAAAAGAATAGGCATTATTCAAAACACATTTTGGTATTAGAAAGGTTTAATTAAATGCTTTAATTCACTTCAGATGTTGATTAGTGTATATAACAGCATAAAAAGGAAAAAAATTAAGACTCCAATTGAAAATTCTCAATTCGTCAGGATTTACTTGGTTTATTACACAGGTGTCAAACTCAGTTCCTGGAGGGCCAAAACTCTGCACAGTTTAGTTTAAACCCTAATTAAACACACCTGATCAAATTAATTGAGTGCTTTAGGTTTGTTTGATACCTACAGATAATTGTGTTGAAGCAGGGCTGGAACTAAACTGTGCAGAGCTGTGGCCCTCCAGAAACTGAGTTTGACACCCCTGGTTTATTGGATATGGATTTGAGTACAATGCTAATGTTTGAATTATTCTAAATGTATGAAAGCAATTGATCCAAATTTCAATTACAAATATTGTCATGTAGAAAGTTGAAAACTGATCACTTGGTAGCCTTTTCAATGGTATTGCAATTAAAAGACATCCTGTACATAATTAATGAGTAATTTTAATAGCAATCTTATGTATACGTATTATTTTCAGCTCTATTCTGGGTTCTTACCTGAGGTCCAGCAGGTCCCATCTCTCCAGGAAGCCCTCGTATACCCTAAAAATCACAAACACACATTTTAAGTACAGTTTTGAATCCCATAATACCCCCCCCCCCCTTCGCACAACCTAATTAAATACCAAAATACCATGAAATATCAATGATATCTCATGCCAGTTTTTAACTTTTTAATTTAGTGGCTAATTTCTGTCAATTTGTACACTGTAAAACCCAAAAACTTAAGATAACTCAAACAATTTGAAGAAACTGATTGCAACAAACCATTTAAGTTCAAAAACTAATCCTAATGAGTACTGTGAACTTAATTCATTTGCGTAAAGGAAGCAATTTGAGCACAGTAAAAATCAATAAATGAAGAGAACTCAAACCAACTGAGTACTGTAAAACCCAATAAGGCAACTCAAACCGTTTGAGGAAACTGATTGCAACAAACCATTTAAGTTAAAAAAACTAATCTATATGAGTATTGGGAACTTACTCCATTTAAGTTGAAGTAAGGAGGTATTTAATTAACTCATCCTTCAACACTGAGTTTAAAACTCTTTTCAAATGAGTAGAATTGACTATCAGTAAATTTTGAGTTAACATAAAGTTGACTCTTGGGTTTTACAGTGTACAATCTCGTTTGTACAATCTCAAAAGTATGATTTGCTTATCCCCCAATGATGGAGTCACGGGTTTAGGTGTGTGCGCACTTCTGGTATTGTCTGTGTTGTTGTCACGTGCTTATGTTTTGCCTTCTCCACGTGTGTTGTTGTGGCGTGTCAGTGTTGTTGTGGTCATGTGGTTTATTGCTACACCGATCAGCTGTTCTGATCAGCCGCCCAGCTGTGGCTAATTACCACAAATACATCTGAGCGCCAGTCCTTTGTTACATTGTCAGTTCGTTATTGTTTGTTCATTTGTCAGGACTCTCGATGGGCTCTCTCTGGATATCTGGTCTGTTTGCCTGGCTATCGGCTGACCTCTGGACGCTATCGGCTCATGTTTTGCCATGTCTTGTAAACACTTGTTTACAATGTTTTTGGACTCTACTTATTATTTATAAACACACTTGCATCTTGGATTCATCTCAGTTGTATTATCATTTTTGTGAGCGTGATAGACGTTTAGGGGTTGGGTTTGGTGTCATGCCTACTTAAAAAAAATCTTAGTTTTTCATAAGACTAAACTCGTCACTTGAATTAGCCACTAAACTGACTAAACATAAAATACACTGCATCCGGAAAGTCTTCATAGTGCTTCACTTTTTCCACATTTTTTTTATGTTACAGCTTTATTCCAAAATGGATTAAATTCATTTATTTCCTCAAAATTCTACACACAATACCCCATAATGACAATGTAAAAAAAGAGTTTTTGAAATTGTTGCAAATTTATTAAAAATAAAAAACCTGAAAAATCACATGTACAGAAGTATTCACAGTCTTTGCTCAATATGTTGTTGATTAAAAAGTATTTTTGAATGTGATGCCACAAGCTTGGCACACCTGTCTTTGGGAATTTTTGCCCATTTCTCTTTGCAGTACCTCTCAAACTCTATCAGGTTGGATGGGAAGCAGAGGTGTACAGCCATTTTCAGATATCTCCAGAGATGTTCAATAGGATTTAGGTCTGGGCTCTGGCTGAGCCACTCAAGGACATTCACTGAGTTGTTGTGAAGCCACTCCATTGATATTTTGGCGGTGTGCTTTGGGTCATTGTCCTGCTGGAAGATGAACTGCCCCAGTCTGAGGTCAAGAGCACTCTGCAGGTTTTCATTCAGGATGTCTCTGTACATTGCTGCATTCATCTTTCCCTCTATCCTGACTAGTCTTCCAGTTCCTGCTGCTGAAAAACATCCCACAGTATGATGCTGCCACCACCATGCTTCACTGTAGGGATGTTATTAGCCTGGTAATGAGCGGTGCCTGGTTTTCTCCAAACGTAAAGCCTGGCATTCACTCCAAAGTGTTCAATTTTTGTCTCATCAGACCAGAGAATTTAGTTTCTTAAGGTCTGAGAGTCCTTCAGATGCCTTTTGGCAAATTCCAGGCGGGCAGTGGCTTTCGTTTGGCCACTCGACCATACAGGCCTGATTGGTGGATTGCTGCACAGACGGTTGTCCTTCTGTAAGGTTCTCCTCTCTCCACAGAAGAATGCTGGAGCTCAGACAGAGTGACCATCAGGTTATTGATCACCTCCTTGACTAAGGCCCTTTCCCCCCGATCGCTCAGCTTAGATGGCCGGCCAGCTCTAGGAAGAGTCCTGGTGGTTCCAAACATCTTCCACTTATGGATGATGGAGGCCACTGTGCTCATTGGAACTTTCAGAGCAGCAGAAATTTTTCTGTAACCTTCCCCAGCCTTGTGCCTCAAGACAATCCTGTCTCAGAGGTCTACAGACAATTCCTTTGTCTTCATGCTTGGTTTGTGCTTTGACATGCACTGTCAACCCTGGGACTTTATATAGACAGGTGTACGCCTTTTCAAATCATGTCCAATCAACTGAATTTACCACAGGTGAACTCCAATTAAACTGCTGAAACATCTCAAGAATGATCAGTGGAAACAGAATGTGCCTGAGCTCAATTTAGAGCTTCACTTGAGAGGTACTGCAAAGAGAAATGGGCAAAAATTCCCAGGTGTGCCAAGCTTGTGGCATCATATTCAAAAATACTTTTTTAATCAACAACGTATTGAGCAAAGGCTGTGAATACTTCTGTACATGTGATTTTTCAGGTATTTCATTTTTAATAAATTTGCAACAATTTCAAAAAATATTCTTTCACATTGTCATTATGGGGTATTGTGTGCAGAATTTTGAATTTGAAAAATGTAGAATCATTAAAATGAATTTAATCAATTTTGGAATAAGGCTGTAACATAAAAAAATGTGGAAAACGTGAAGCACTGTGAATACTTTCCGAATGCACTGTAGCTATGTTTCCTTGTGAGATCAGGCTGGAAATACACATTAACAAAGGACCCTCTATTAAACACTGCACATTTAACAACCACTATTGCCGGTTAACTTACCATTGCTGCCTTTCTGTATCATTGCCAAGCCACACTGTTACCATCTAATGAACTGGGAAGCGTCTATTCTTTTATGAGAGTGGTTTACACAAGTTTTTACGATGAAAGATAAGAGCGAGACATAAATCAGCACACCTACAACCATCCACAGCTGACAGCTCCCATTTCCTACACCAAAAGCTTTCAGGAATGCCAGAATGTTTGTACATTTTCCTTTCAAATGAGCCAGTTTCATTGGCCACAAACAGGAAGCGCAGTCTAAACAACTTGTGAAATGAAGGAGGGTAAAAGTGTTCAATCAAACAGCAGACGTTTCCGCACATGTAGAGGCTGCGGTTGCAGACATGAAAGAAGGCACAGAGAAACCAGGAGAGGATTTATTGACATTAAGCAATCGTTTACTAGAAATATCTCTTTCTCCACCTGCTGTGTGTGTGTACGTGCAGTTCTGCCAAACAAAACGCTTTTGCGGGGAAGAAAGGTTCACCACAACCTCAGAAAGAAGGAGTGGTCTATTAACCATTCTATTAATCACATCAGGACAGACAGACAGACACCTAAAACTTTCCACTGCTCTCGGCATCAGGAATAATGTGCTTGCCAAAACTTTTCCCCAAAAGGGAGTACTTACTATGCTAATATATCAAACTAAGCCAAGGATTTCTAAATATTTACATTGAGGTCTAAACCACATCACTTCAAGTCATTGGAGGAAATGAGAATGAAACTTGACTATGATGGAAGCATTAACAATCTCACTTTAATTTAGCTTTGGATCAAAACTATCTAAAAATACTCTGCCATGCTAAAATATATACACTCACCGGCCACTTTATTAGGTACACCTTACTAGTACTGGGTTGGACCCCCTTTTGCTTCAGAACTGCCTTAATCCTTAGTGGCATAGATTCAAGAAGGTACTGGAAATATTTCTCAAATTTTGATCCATATTGACATGATAGCATCACGCAGTTGCCGCAGATTTGTCAGCTGCACATCCATGATGCGAATCTCCCATTCCACCACATTCCAAAGATGCTCTATTGGATTGAGCTCTGGTGACTGTGGACATATTTTGTGTTCAGAGATGCTCGCCTGCATACCTCATTTGTAACGAGTGGTTGTTCGAGTTACTGTTGCCTTTCTATCAGCTTGAACCAGTCTGGCCATTCTCCTCTGACCATTGTTAGCTTAAACATCATTTGGGAAATATTTAAAAAAAAAAAAAGATAAAATTCAAAGAGGGGCTAATAATTCTGACTTCAACTACACACACACGCACACACACACACACACACACACACGCACGCACACACACACACACACACACACACACACACACACACACACACACACACACACACACATATATATATACACTATTTCCCAAATGATGTTTAACAGAGAAAGGACATTTTCATAGTACAATAATATTTTTTCTTCTGGAGAAAGTCTTATTTGTTTAATTTCGACTAGAATTAAAGCAGTTTTTAATTTTTTAAATACCATTTTAAGGTCAAAATTATTAGCACCTTTAAGCTTTTTTTTTTCTTCGATAGTCTATAGAACAAACCATCGTTATAGAATAACTTGCCTAATTACCCTAACCTGCCTAGTTAACCTAATTAACCTAGTTAAGCCTTTAAATGCCACTTTAAGCTGTATAGAAGTGTCTTGAAAAATATCTAGTAAAATATTATTTACTGTCATCATGACAAAGATAAAATAAATCAGTTATTAGAAATGAGTTATTAAAACTATTATGATTAGAAATGTGTTGAAAAAATCTTCTCTCTGTTAAACAGAAATTGGGGAAAAAAATAAACAGGGGGGCTAATGATTCTGACTTCAACTGTGTATATATATATATATATATATATATATATATATATGAACTGTATAGGAAATGAAAAGAGGTTTACAACAAGCAACTTATTGGAGAAAAATCTACGACTGTCTGCAGAACAAAGCATCATTATACAATAACTTGCCTAACTACCCTATAAAAAAATCTTCTCTCCGTTAAACAGAAATTGGGAAAAAACATAAGGGGTCTAAAAATTTAGGGGGGCTAATAATTCTGACTTCAACTGTACATAAGTAATCATTAATTACAAACTTTACAAACTTCTACTTAAATTTTATTGGATTATATCAAACAAATAGGGTATCTTACAGATTTTCAAAATAATTCATTTCAGAAAATAAATTAGCATTACCATTTTTAAAACCCCACATTTGTACATTTTTTAGATTTAAATTAGACTTGAATATTATTAATGTACATTTTTATAGCCACAGTCTCATGGTGAAACAATAAACTGTGTGTTTAATCTAAGTGCAGCAGTTGCACAAATGGTTTACAGGATGTTAGTGCAGGTGGTAACTTTTGCAAGTCAATTCTAACACTTTTTTGTAAGTATCTATAGCTCTTATCTTAATCTAATGTGATATGGTTGTGAGGACTGATTACTGCAAAATGCATTTCAGAAGGCAGATGCGAGGAATTTTATTTAAATATAATACATTCAACTCTTTTAATATTGTTCATGCCAATAATTTTTAATAATTATCTCTCCATGTGCCAAAGTTGCCAGGTGTGTCATAGGTTCTTGGGGTTTGCTAAAAAAAAACTACAAATAAACACCCAAAAGTAAATCTCACAAGCAATAATCCAGCAAAAAAAAAAAAAAAAAACACACATAAAAAAGCCACATGTGGCACATGTGAGGTGTCATTCCTGCTTTATTGTGCAGTTCAAGCTAATAAATTTTAATACTGCCAGAGAATGCACGAATATATTACGTTTAAATTGTGATATCTACATAAAAGGTATATGGCAAAATGCAAGTGCAAAAAAATCTCCAGAAATGGTTTACAAGCCCATTTAGAACCCTAGAAATTGAACCCTGTTGAAAGATCTGTTTTTACCTTATTTGGAAGGGTCATGAATATTAATGGAATCTTTAAATCCCACTAAAGCTCTCTCTATGGCACACAACTGCTTCTGAGTTATGTGCTGTAAATGAAATATAGGCTAAATTTTATTTATTATCCAGGAAAAAAGAGACAAGCACTTATGTGGATTAAATATATATGAAATCACAGGCTGGAATTAATGACAACCTCTGCATATAAACAGATGAGTTGACATCCTTTAGCTTAAGAAAAATCACAGTAAGAGCAGAGCGATCTGACACAATGCATACATGTGCATTAAACACTAATTGAACAGTGTACATGTGTTTGTTGCCTCATTACAAACATACATGGCAAACTCCACAATATACATGTTAAAGTAAAAAAGATACAGTTAAATAGACCTTATCTGTCTTTCCCGGGTTTTACATTCTGATGATTTGTAAGTGGATAAGATGATTTGCATTGAATTACCCCAGAGCTAAAACCTGACCTATTTCAAAATAAGAGTCCCACATACATATGAAATATAATAAGCTGTCCTTAATTTAGAAAACATAAAAAATATAATTGTTGTAATATCATTGAGAAATATATGTGTATTGTCAGTATCTATGTTTTGTCAGATTTCCGGGATTTTACACTATACCAGGATTTACATGAGAACAAAGAAACAGTGGGGTTTGAGGCACACGATATATCATTTCCACATATTGAACTCTTATTATTCAGCTTTGCCAAAGTATATCCAGATGTTCATTCTATGGCACCTTTAATACGTAAGGTTAAGGTCACTAAATAAAAGTATGAGTCTAGACAATAGTGAAGCACTACATAATAACCAGCTACAAATAAAACAAATAGACGTCTGAGAAATAATGCAGTCTTTCTCTAGAATTAACACCTCTCCAACCACAATCATAAAACTTTGCATACATCAGCGGTTTATTTCATGCTCTTCCTGCTCATCTCAAACCGAAAATAATATGTTTTTTTCAACCACAGCCTGATGAAATGTCATGCCAGCTTGTTCAATCGATGCAGCAGATCATGTATATAAATAAAAAATAAGAATCTAAATAAATAAATCTAAATTGATGATGTTATAGGGGCTTTTTTTACCTCCTTTCCCCCTCAATGTATCTTATTTCCTCTTTTCTATGCTACCTCTCAACTGACCTGTCTTTCCCTGAAATGTGTGGAGTTTGCGTAGGGTCAGAGGGATCCATTTCCGTTGAATGTAACAGTGTTGTGACAAATAAAGGCTTATCATCATCATCATCATCATGTTATGATGTCTCAAAGAATGTTAGGACAGCGGTGTGCACATTCAGGACTTGTATATTTCCATAAGACAATGGGCAAGTAGCATCATTCACCCTGGCCACAAACTGTTCACACTTCTTGTCTCAGTCAGACACTACATATCTTTGTTTTTTGTAACCTAAAAAATTCACTTATTATGTAAATGTATGTTTTTATTTCTTATTTATGCAGCTAAAACTGTAAATATTGCACATAAATCATGTACATGTACAGTTGAAGTCAGAATTATTAGCCCTCCTAAAATATTAGCCACCCTGTACATTTTGCCCTAATTTCTGTTTAAGAGAGAATTTTTTTTCAACATTTCTTTAAATGTAATAGTTTTAATAACTTCTTTCTAATAACTGATTCATTTTATCTTTGCCATGATGACAGTGCATAATATTTTACTAGATATTTTTCAAGACGCTAGTATTCAGCTTAGTGCCATTTAAAAGTTTAACTAGGTTAATTTGGTTAATTAGGTAAGTTAGAGTAGTTAGGCAAATCATTGTATAATGATAGTTTGTTCTGTAGAAAAAAATAAATCAATCAAAAATTAATGGCTTAAAGGGGCTAATAATATTGACCATAAAATGTTTTCAAAAATAATTAAAAACTGCTTTCCTTCTAGCGCAAATAAAACAAATAAGACTTAAAAAATAAAGAAAATATTATAGGAAATACTGTGAAAAATTCCTTGCTCGGTTAAACATAATTTGGGAAATATTTAAAAAAAGAAAAAAAAAATATTCACAGAAGGGCAAATCATTTTGACTTGAACTGTATATGTACAGTGATCAGCATAAATGAGTACACCCCCACTTGAAAACAGATATTGATCAATTTCTCAGTGAATAAAGAATATATTTGAGTGCACTAATTTTTGCACCATGATCATACTTTTTTTTGTTAGTGTAGTTGGCTTTGGTACTGACTTAATCTAATATTCATTCATTCATTTTCTTGTCGGCTTAGTCCCTTTACTTAATCTAATATACACTGTAAATAAAATGTTGCTCGCTTACATTTTTAAGTTGAACCAATTGATCTTTACAAGTCATTTTAACTTGCATCAATTAAGCAGACTTAAAACATCAAGTTTAAGGGCTCTATCATACAACCGGCGCAACAAGGCACAGGACGTGTATGGCACAATTTGTAGCAATTTTCAGACCAGCGCAACAGTAATTTTCACATTGTGAATCTTTCACATTGTGAGATCTAAAGTCCAGCACAGAGCACATTAGTTATGCGCTTATGCAGGTCCTAAAGCCTTACACATGGCTTAATACACACAGGTTGTACAGCAATACACAAATATCTTTACATATGAAAAGAATTAAAGAATTAAAATGTTACAAAATTATTATTTTCTACATAAATATAAAAACGACTGCATTTATGCCTCATCTCGGGGGGCTTTTTCATGTTATTATTATTAGTATTATTTATTATATTCATATTTATATTTGTTTTAATAAAAACAAG
This sequence comes from Danio kyathit, assembly GCA_903798195.1. NCBI lineage: Eukaryota > Metazoa > Chordata > Actinopteri > Cypriniformes > Danionidae > Danio > Danio kyathit. Next base: position 58,876,098 of record LR812520.1, read on the forward strand.
TTTAGATTTGTCCACCTGTCGGTTTTGGAGACGTCTGTAACCCCATATGGGGCACAAGAATAGGACGTGTGTTTGGATATAACTCAGTTTTTTGACCACACTTCGTTATTATTGGTTATTTATTCATTTGCTGGAAATTAAAACTGAATTTAGAAATAGTTTTGAAACAAATCTTTGTGCTTAACAAACAAAATTAAATATGGATTCTTCAGTGGAGTGCGTAAAACACCGCTTCCTTATCCACGAAAGTAAAGGAGTAAAGTGTAAAAGTAAAGTAAAGAGAAAGTAAAGAGGCTGAATGGAGGAGGCTCGTTCTTTATCCTCGCGCTGCAGGTGGTCTGTTTATCTGTTAAGAACGCTAGTGAAGTGTTCAGTTTTATCTTTTACAAAGTCCACCATGTAAATATCAAATGCGCCATGGCGCAACGCAACTGACTCTTAAAGGTAATTGGAGATGAGACTATGAATGATTTAATGCACATTATGCTCAAAACACACCCAGAACTCATTAAGAGAATAAGCACAACCCTGTTAGACCGCTTAGAGAGTTAAAATAGAGCCCAAAATCTGCTTAATTAAAAAAAAATAAGTTGAAACCTGATTAACTTTCTAAATTAAGGTATAGTAACAAAGTTGTCATGACTTTTATCATCTAGTGTTTTTACAGTGTAGATGCACAAATAAATTATTGTAAAGCGCCCTATAGAAAATCTGAATATAAAGGGGGTGTATTATTGTTTACTTTATTTCTCACTTATTAAAATGTCCTTTCTGTCCTCTTATGTTGATATGTCAGTCAGTCTTATTTTAAAATGCTTTACAAAAAAAGCCTCATCTGTTTTTTGTTTCTTTTTCTTCCTTCCTCAGTACTGCAGTGCACATGTGCATGACTGGAGATGAAGCAGGAGGATTTTAAAGAACATACATTCAACATCAATACTGTTTATGCTCTAAATTTTATCATCTGCTCCTCCAGATCTGAGTGATGTATTCTGGGATTAGTAAACACTGTGGCTTCATCATTTCTAAAACTAGAGTTAGCAGCACACCACAAGCCCATGAAAAGCATGTGACAGGCCCACTTCTACCACAAACAGCATCCAATGAACATAAATATTTGGCTAAAGAGTAACATCATACAGTAACATCATGTTAATGGGTAATTTAGAAAGTTTTAATCTGATTAATCAGTTTTAATAACCTGAAATCCAGATTTAATGGTGAAAAAATGTAATGATGATGACATGACAGTGACAAAGTTATTTGGAAAGGTAAAATCTTTGAAAGATGATATGTTCTTAAACCATTAGCTAGACTTTTCCTTGGATCCTGACGCTGTGACTAAAGACTTTTGCTGCCTAATTAGTCAAACAAACCATATTTTGAAAGCATCAACTATTTTTCAAGTGGCTTCAAAATGCAAAAACATAAACTCATGAAAATGATAAAACAAACTCACAGGAATTCCTGGTTGCCCATCTGATCCTGCCATACCATCAACTCCTTTTTCACCCTGAAAGAAAACAAAATGGTCAGATGCTGTTAAAATATAAAGAAGCAATGTGACATTATTTTCATAACAAATTAAATGACATTCAAGCCATAACTTTCGCTACAATGATGCAAAAATATTATGTAAATTGCATTGCAAATAATTTAATTAATTCATTTATTTGATTTACTTTCAATTTTAAAAACAATTCATCAAAAAAAAAATAACAATAATAATAAAAATAAAATAAAATAAATAAAAGCTGGAAGGGCATTCGCTGTTTAAAACATATGCTGGATAATTTGGCGGTTCATTCTGCTGTGGCGACGCCTGATTAATAAAGGGACTAAGCCAAAAAGAAAATGAATGAATGAATAAATTAAATTAATTAAAATTAAATAGGTTCATTATACTGTGATGACCTCTGATGAAGCAGGAGTAAGACAAAAGAAAAGTGATTGTTTATAATAAAATAAAATAAAATAAAATAAAATAAAATAAAATAAAATAAAATAAAATAAAATAAAATTAAATTAAATTAAATTAAATTAAATTAAATTAAATAAAACTGGTTCATTACACTGTGGCGACCCCTGATGAAGAAATAATATAATATATTTATAATATAATATAATATAATATAATATAATATAATATAATATAATATAATATAATATAATATATTTATAATATAATATAATATATTTATAATATAATATAATACAATATAATATAATATAATATATTTATAATATAATATAATATAATATAATTTATTTATAATATAATATAATATAATTTAATATAATTTAATATAATATAATATAATATAATGCTTTTTAGGCCATTTGACTCCTTTTTCTGTGAACATCACACATATTTCTAGGAACAAGGGAAATGCGGTAAGCTTTAAGTAAAGAAAGACTGACACCGTGCCTTAAATAATCACAGTCCACTCCACTAACTGCAGATATAATTAGAGTTTGCTTTTCCAAATTAGAGCTGCATTTTTACATGCTAATTACATAAAAAGAAATCAAGCGCTGAGAAGTTAAATATGCACACATCTTAATTGTAAAGCAAGTATGAAATGTGAGACAGTCTGTCATTATAATCTAAACATGTTACACCCAACTGTAAAGAGAGCTTATCTAGAGACTTTTTTGCACTTTCTGAAGTCCTAAATTACAAGCCGTACACATGTGGGAATGCTGGTAAGAGATGTCCTCCTTTCCCTGTGGCTCCCCATCATATGAACTCAAAAATAGCATGTTTCTGGTAACATATGTATCCAATTTGTGAATGGTGAAACACACCTGGCTGAAAATATGTAACGTCCCACATTTAGCAGGCATTGGGAGTAACACTACTATACTGCCCTACTAAGGCAAACACTGAAAGTGCATTTTCAGCTGAAAATCTTATAGACTATGATTTATGAAGGATGGGTTTGACTATGACTAATACATAAAGTGAACAATGTTTCTTTTGATAAACAAAAACATGATTAGTGGTCAATTGGTGAAGTTTGTTCCTCGCTACTGCTTGCCACTGGCTTGCTTGGTTTGGGACTTGTGGAGCTGTGCATCGATGGATTTGCTCTTCAGTGTTTTGGACTTTCAGCAGTGAAAATTAAACCACACTGAACTGAACTAAACTAAACTTCAACTCTGAAAACTGGACTGACACAGTTTCAATTTGCTATAATCTTTTATGTTAAGCTGCTTTGACACAATCTACATTGTAAAAGTGCTATATAAATAAAGACGAACTATTGAATTAGTCCAAGGCACTCAAAAAGTAAGTGAAAAAGAAAAAAACACTGAAGTACCAGGGACTAAACCAAAGGAAAAGTGATTGTTTATAATAAAATAAAATAAAATAAAATAAGCTAAATAACTAAATAAATATAGTGAACAATATTTCTTTTGATAAACAAAAAAATCATAAGTCCAAGGCACTCAAAAAGTGAGTGAAAAGGTTAAAAAGCCACTATTAACATGGCTTTTGCTTAAAAACAACAGCAGTTTTTAAATCATGTTTCTTTTGATAAAATAAAATAAAATAAAATAAAATAAAATAAAATAAAATAAAATAAAATAAAATAAAATAAAATAAGTTCATTACACTGTGGCGACCCCTAGTGAAGCAGGGACAAAATAAATAAAATAAAATAAAATAAAATAAAATAAAATAAAATAAAATAAAATAAAATAAAATAAAATAAAATAAAATCATTACACTGTGGCGACCCCTAGTGAAGCAGGGACAAAATAAAATAAAATAAAATAAAATAAAATAAAATAAAATAAAATAAAATAAAATAAAATAAAATAAAATAAGTTCATTACACTGTGGCGACCCCTAGTGAAGCAGGGACAAAATAAAATAAAATAAAATAAAATAAAATAAAATAAAATAAAATAAAATAAAATAAAATAAAATAAAATAAAATAAAATGTTCATTACACTGTGGCGACCCCTAGTGAAGCAGGGACAAAATAAAATAAAATTAAATTAAATTAAATAAAATTAAATTAAATAAAATTAAATTAAATAAGTTCATTACACTGTGGCAAACCCTAATGAAGCAGGGACTAAGACAAAAAAAATAAAAATAAATAAAAATAATAATAATAATAATTAAAAAAAAATAAGTGAACAATGTTTCCTTTGATAAACAAGAAATCATAAGTCCAAGGTACTTGAAAAGTGAATGAAAAGCTTTAATAGCCTTTATTAACATGGCTTTTGTTTTAACAAAACAGCACTTTTCTATCATCATATTGCCTTACCAAGACCGTTTATGCTTATGTTTGCAGCATATTTTATTGTTCTGTGCAGTATAGTAGCATTACATTTTAAACATAGCTTAATTAAATATGATTTATGTAAAAGTTTCTTAACAATCTACTTTAATGTTGAAAATAAAATATAAGTGTGTGGGTGAAATACTATAATGTTCCATTGTCATTCAGCATAACAAATGTATTTATGTTTAATATAAATCTACAGTATACTTACTATACTTATCTACTGTAAAACAATTGTGTTCACCCAACTTATAAAAACTATGTTTATTTTTTGAGTGGACTTATTTACTTATTTAGAAGTTGTCATTAGAAGTGAAGTTGTCATTTTAGTTATGTTTGAGTTTTACTTATTTTTTAAAACGTTCAGCAAACTAAAGTGGCGTTTTGAAAACTTACAATTTAATCAGCTGAACTTATTGGATTCAGTTTCAAAAACTTCAAGTTTTATAAGTTGAGCCAACAAAAGGATTTATACAGTGTACTTATACAGTATAAATACTGATTTTATTTTATTTTTTTAAATCAAAGAATAGTGGAGAATAGAGACAAAGTGTAACAAATTAAAATGGCATTATTGATTGAGATATTAGAGTTCATTAGGTGTGTTCTTCAAATGTTATAAAAGACATTATTTAAACAACATTATTATTAATAAATAAAAGTTTTGGTTGAAAATTGGGGTTATTCCATTAAATATTGATTTCTCTTCTGAAGTTAAGACATATTTTATTATATTGTCTAAAATTCATTGAACATTTCTGAACACATGGCATCTTTTTGTGATTTCATGCAAAAAAGTATATACAGTATACAGTATATATATATATATATATATATATATATATATATATATATATATATATATATATATATATATATATATATATATATATATATATATATATATATATATATATATATATATATATATATATATATATATATATATATAGTGCTCAGCATATAAAAGTACAGCCCACGCAAATCTTCATATTTTAATAGGAAACTATACAATATTATATTTGTGCATATACATTAGATTCATCAGTACTGAAGCCAAATCTGGAGCTTATCTAACAAAATAACTTACGATAACGGTCCACAAACTAGTACACCCAAATTTATATGTTATAGAAAAATATTAAATACAAATTTAAAAAAGAGGAAAAATCAAGAGTAGCAAAAAAAATGTAAAAATTTAGTTGAAATTTTGTAGATTGTTATTTATTTTTGCAATATTTTGCTTGAATCTTTCAATTTCTAAATATGTTTGGTATTATTGATATTTTATATGAATTATATTATTTTATAATATATTTATATTTTTATAATATCTTTTTAATAAATCTGTTTTGTTTAAATGCACCAAAATACATTGCCTATATCCACTGAGAAATGGATACAAATATTCATTTTCAAAATGGGGTGTTCTCAATTATGCTGAGCATTGTATATATATAGATAATAATTTTTTTAATTCTAAATATATAATACAAATTTTACAAAATTTAATAAAAAATTGCTCTAAATGACAACATGTTCATATTAAATTTGGAGGAAATGTCAGTTTTCTACAAAATAAAAAAATCCTTAACTCAAACATAACTGTAAATCATAAATGCAGAGAAAACTGAGATTTTTTGGGGTGGTCTCTCCAAAAATGAAGACTTTTCAGGTGGTATCTTCATTATTTCTATATCAATTAATATTGTTTTAAATAGTCTTTTTTTCTAATTCTCCTAATTCTAATTTTCCCAATTATCTTGCTGAATGTAACAAAGCAATGTAGCATACTGCTAGTTTTCAAATATATAGGTTAAATGATAAAATGCTAAAGTGAATTTTTAAATGTTGGATCAAATTTGCCATGTATGCAAATAAAATACATGCATGCAGCCTCCATCCTAAGTCTCTGACATTTGGAAAGACCTCACACAAAGCACGCTCTCGAAACATGACAAACAATAATTGCACCTTATGCCGTCGCTCTGCAATTATATCCAGGAGAAGGCCAATTAAAAGGAATTTATGGGACTCTGCGTGACTTTTATCTCCTTTAACCTTTTGGTGGCAGTTTTTCAGGCACGCACTGAACATGTGATGCAGGTGAAATGTAAATAATGACCATGTTCTGTTAAAGTAAACTCATAATCAACAGAGTCCCGAGTTGTTTTTGGGTTCTGGGGCGCTGCGTGTTTCAGTTTTCTTTTAACAGTCCATATGCATGTATGTCTGCAGGTCATGATTAAAGGCTGTTTCCAGGGCTGGCGGCAGCGGGAAACCCACCCTTACGAGAGAGCTCTCTTTTGGCATGCCACATAAAACCAAGTTTTGGTTAACTAATCATCCCTCAGAGGTCTAAGGGAAACCTGGTACCGCTACTTTCTGTCTCAGATCCAAAGGAGGGAACACTGAAAAAAAAATTATTCGTTGGATTTACTATATTTTTTTAAGGTAAGTGGTTGCAAACTATTTATTTGGGCTGAATTTAAACAAACAAATTAAGTTGAACATTACTAAATTTTTAATTCAGCTCATATAAATTGCTTGCCACCACTTACCTTAAAAAGAAAATTAGTAAATCCAATGAATCCAATTTCTTTCCAGTGAAGGCGGTTAACGATTTTTAGAAATTACACAGTATTTAACTGTAATATGAATTGTATTTTGCTGTACGATAGTTATGTAAAATGACTTTGCTGCTTGTTCAAACTACTTGTTTAAAATGAGTTGAAACAACACAATTGTTGAGATATTTTGGGGGAAAACTTGGTTGTTTTATGTTCAAACTACTTAAACTTGTTAAGTGAACAACTTAATTCACTCAAAGTGAATTAATTAATTCACAACATGAATGAATTGTGTGGAACCCTGTATTTTATTTACAGTATAGCCTATTTAAAAGTTGCATTTTGGGAAATATCCTCTTGGCGCTATTAAAACAGTATTTTTAACTTGCTGTGAATCGCATGTAAACTGGCTAGTTATAAAGAATGCTTTAATTTACAATTTAGAGTGTATCACAGTAAATAGACGAATGAACAATAAATTACAAGTGCATTTTTGGATTATACAACAATATATTAACAGTGAGAAGACTAAATATACTGTATGTTTTACACTAAAGATACAGCAGGGAAAATAAGTATTGAACACATCATTGTTTTTCTCAGAAAACTTATTTCTAAAGGTGCTGTTGAATGAAATTTTCAGCAGCTGAAATCTCTCAGTAGTTCTTCAGCAACCCTTCCTCATTGTAAATGAATATTAGCTGCTTCAGTCCAACATCTACATTAGCAGGATGATAAAGATAAAGACATTTCAACAAGACAATGATCCAAAACACAGCCAAGAAAACTCTCAAATGCTTTCAGAGAAAGACAATCAAGCTGTAGAATGGCCTAGCCAATCAGCTGACTTGAATCCAATACAAAATACAAATTAAAGATCAGATTTCATAGACAAGACCCACAGAAACATCAAAATTTTTACACTCTGTTGAAGTCTGAAAAACTCACACCTGAGCAACGCATGTGACTTCATTCTCCATATGAGAGGCATCTTTAAGATGCCATCACCAAAAAAGCCTATTAAATACGTTTCACTAGTTTAGTACTTTCTCCTTGTGTCATTTCATTGTTGTTACACATAACTCATTTTTCAGATTTTTTTTCATTCATTCATTCATTTTCTTGTCGGCTTTGTCCCTTGCGGGGTCGCCACAGCGGAATGAACCGCCAACTTATCCAGCACGATTTTACGCAGCGGATGCCCTTCCAGCCGCAACCCATCTCTGGGAACTTCCACACACACATTCACACTCATACACTACGGACAATTTAGCTTACCCAATTCACCTGTACTGCATGTCTTTGGACTGTGGGGGAAACCGGAGCACCCGGAGGAAACCCACGCAAACGCAGGGAGAACATGCAAACTCCACACAGAAACGCAAACTGACCCAGCCCAGCCGAGGTTCGAACCTGCGACCCAGCGACGTTCTTGCTGTGAGGCAACAGCACTACCTACTGCGCCACTGCGTTGCCTCAGATTTTTTTTGTATTGTTTTATTTTTATGTATTATTTGGGTTTTTACCAAAATCTGGTTCAATTCCATGTCAACAGCTCCTTTAGAGACATTATTCCCAGGAAAAAAACAAGACGTGCTCAATACTTATTATCCCTGCTGTATACAGTACTGTAAATACTGTACATACCCAGTAAGATAAACTGTAGTGTAAATTTGAATACAGTACTTTTGCTGTAAGTTTGATTCATAGTAAACTGCTGACAAACTGTTGCTAGTAAGTTAATGTAAACACTACAGGAAATTGTTTACAGCACAGAGACTTAACACACACAAAAAATAGCAATTATTATAATAGTGATCTTGTCTAATTCAGTTTGTAATAAGTTATTTTCAATGCACTAAGTCATATAATGCATATATTACAAATAATCATTTATGGATGCATTAGTAATTAGTTATTTGCTTCAAAGATTAAAATGGATTTAGAGGTTTTAGTCCAGGATGTTTTCTAGAGATACTAAGATACACAATACAACAACTGTCATGCGACAAAACACATATACAGTAGTTCAAAATGCAACTACATGACAGGAATATGAAACCAGTGCATGCATTAAAGGGTTAGTTCACCCAAAAATTGAAATTATACCATGATTTACTCATCCTCTACTTGTAACATACATTGTTTGAGTTTCTTTCTTCTGTTGAACACAAGGAAAGATATACTGAAGAATCAATGCAATCTCACGGCAATTCGTAACTTTTTGATTTAGTGGCTAATTCGTATGAATTTGTACAATCTAATTCGTACAACTTAGTACGATTTGCATATCACGCAATAATGGTTGGGTTTAGGGGCCAGGTTGGGTGCCACGCCTCCTTTTTAAAATCGAACATTTTCATACGACTAAACTCGTACGAATTCATATGAATTAGCCACTAAACTGACAAAACATAAAATACGTTTCCTCGTGAGATCAGGCTGGAAGAATGTAGGGAAAAAATAACAGCCATTGACTTCCATAGTTGATGTTTTTTTGTGGATTTATGGATGTCTATGGCTGCTTTTGTTCCCCAACATTATTCCGAATATCTTCCTTTGTGCTCAACAAATTAAAATATGTTGAAAATGTAAAGAATTTAAAACCACTTGACTGTGAGTATATGTTGAGCACATTTCAATTTTTTTGTGAACTACCCCTTTAAATAAGTTTCCTCATGCATCAAGCATGAAAATCCCATTAGAAACATAGTTTGAACAATAAATGTGTCTTTCAGACTGAACACTACAAACTGCACAGCTCTAATTGTTAATAATGTGCAACAGGACTTTATATGCCATGGTTATAATATTACAAAAATCAAAAAGTCACTAATTTGCACAATTAAACCATGCCTGCACATTCACCATCACTTTTTATTACAAGTGAGATAACTTCAGCGAACATTATCAACAAGTGTTTTGAATGTTTTCAGTGGTTATTTTACAGCTTTGTGGAACAAAATGGAAATGTCACATCTTTGAAACAGAGCTGCATTCAAACCTGAACAAACACTGAGCGCTGCCAAGAGTCAAATCAAAGCGCTTTACTGATAAACAGACTTGATTTAATGAGCCAGTAAATGGCAGGGCGGCACAAATTTTTAGGGAGCGGGCGACGCGCAGATGCCGAGACAGATGCAGCAGCCTGAAAATAGATCTGAGTGACAGACTTCAAGTGCATGTCTGAAATACTACCCGCAAATACACAACCGTCCCTATAGAGTAGCATAAATAAATAAATATAAAGTATTTCTATTGACAAGTGCTATTACTATAAGTTCTATTGGAAGTGCGCTGGGTTTTGCTATTGTTTTAAAACATTCTAGGAATATTAAAGGCTGAAAACGGTCAAACCCTGTCTTTAAATCAAAGTATTATTTACATTATATTACAATCAAAGTATTAATTAAAGTAATATTGGGTTAAGTGAAAATGATGGTTTCTGATTATAAACTTAAAGTTGCAGTAGGTGATTGTTTTCAGAAACATTTTTTGTTGTGCTGGTTGAAAGTTGCTTCTCATTCCAATAGTAATGATTAAAGCAAATGATCTAAATGTATTTATATGTATTTTTATATTCTGGGTAAGGCATAAAACTACAAAATGTTCATCCAATTAAATGTAGTCGGGCCGATAATTCCCATAATTCTGATAAGTAGCCAAAACTGTCTGTCAACAAATGTAGATTTGAACAACTGCACATCCCGTTTATGCAGATCTGCCGATGCGTGTTTACGTGGGCCGCAGTCATGTCTACAGCTGTAAAAACAAATGCTGAATCAAAACTTGTTCAAATCTTGAATCAATAGTAGAGTAACTTTTGCACGCTGGAGGATGACACCATGGCTGAAGGATTTCTTTTAGACAGGTAATGTTATGCTTTTAAACTATTTCAGTCACGCAAAAAAGCTGATGTAGATTGTGTTGTTTTACGAATGGGTTATATGCACAGAAGTGTTGTTCAGCCACTAAAATCTTCCGGCGATAGATTGATGTGACTATTTTCAGTTTCATATGGGACCTTTTACAGCATTGATAATGTAGATTGTTATTTGGATTAACAACAAAACATGAGTAAATATCGCTATTCCGCCTAGCCTGCTTTACTGAGCTGAAGTTGGTTTTTTACTTTGGTTCATTTTTGAACAATGACAATCTGTGACGCGCTCCCTATATTGTTTACCATCTACTCTGAATAGTCGCTCTGAAATAGTATGCAAGTTGGGATTAGTAATAATAAGTGTAATTCCTGCAGCCCGTCGGCCAAGCATTTAGCATACAGTGGTCGCTTTAGGACAAAGCATGTGGGAGAGTGAGACTGATGAGTGAGACTGATAAGAAAGTGATGACAAGTTTTGCTTGCTAACTACAAATCTGAAAACATGCTAGATATAATACAGCTTTTCATTCAGAACTGTAGTACTATAAAGTACTATAAAGTTTTCTAACTGGCGAATGGCATGATCTAGTGCAGGGGTGCTCAACCCTGCTCCTGGAGATCCAGCTGACTTCAGCTCCTACCCTGATCAAGCACACCTGAACCAATTAATTAGGACCTGAACAGCACTAGATAATTACAGGCAGGTGTGTTTGATATGGGTTGCAACTGAAATCTGCAGGATTGTAGATCTCCAGGAGCAGGGTTGGTCACCCCTGATCTAGTGGGTCTCTGTCATCTTTAATGTGCGCGTTCGCGAGTTCATGAGGCATAGCTTTAGATTGCGTTTGAAAGATATTATGTTAACTAGTTAGCATTTATGCAGATCACCTACTGCACCTTTAAAAAAAAATGTTTTTTTCAAAGTAATATCATTCATTAATTTTCCTTCGGCTTCATTTATTCGTCAGGGGTCACCACAGCGGAATGAACCGCCAACTTATTCAGCATATGTTTTACACAGCGGATGCCCTTCCAGCAGCACCCCAACACTGGGAAACATCCATACATACTCATTCACACACATACTGTACACTACTACAGCCAATTTAGTTCTCAGTCTTTGGAAAATCCACACAAAAATGCCAACTGGCCCAGCCGGGACTCGAACCAGCAACCTTCTTGCTGTGAAGCGACAGTGCTAACCACTAAGCCACCGTGCTGCCTCAAAGTAATATTTTTACTTTAAAACAGCAGTTTTCATGTCATGTGACCACATAAAAAAGTCACTGTTTATGTGCTTTCGGTTTTTATGTATTTCTAATGTGAGTTTGATTACCATCTTGCATGACGTTTATAGTCATACTGAAAGCACCAGCAGATAGTTTACCTCATTATTGAAAATAAAATAACTAGCAATAACATTATATGTATTTATTATAGTTTAGTCCTAAGGTCAACTTTACTTGGATATTGATTTTAAGTCGAACCAAAGTAATTCAATTAATTCAAGCTTTATAAAAACAATAGTTTGTTAATGTATTTTTTTCCTTGGGCAGAATAAATATTTTGAATAATATTACATTTAATTTTTTAGTTTCAAGTCAAAACTATAATTTCAGTGAAATATATAAATTTAGCTACAACAAATTACAGTAATTTTTTTTTAATTGGTGTAAAGCAAAATTGGTACAAAGCTAGTAAACAATATTTTACATTATGTGAATGTAATTTTATTTCTTGACCACAATAAATATTTTTTGATTTACATTAAACTAAGTTTTATAGTTTAAACCAAAGTTAAAATATACTTTGAGAAAAACTAAAACATTCATCTGTAACAAATTACAGTAATTTTTTAAAGTTTGTTCAAAGTGTAATTTTGTTCAGTGTACAAACAAGTACAGTATATTCATACATAAAAAGTAGAATTATATAATAAGAAAATACAAGTTTGTCATCAAGCAGCATAACGAGCTGTTTTTAATGTCTAAAAATCTATGGAAGGGTATGAGACCGGAAATCTTTAACAAAAAGATTCCGATGTCGGCGTTCACTCGTACGTGAAGAATAAGGTCAATAATATTTATCCAAGAGAGTGAGATTGCAAGTGAATAGTGAATGGAGGTTTTGCTATTTATTTTTTAAGTAAATTGCAGATGTTTCTTCTGGGATAAAGATAACCCCAGTAATCTTCTGTTTCTACTAGACTTTTAACAAAAATCTCTCAATGTTTGTTCAGATTTTCTAAGACAGTTTTAAGTCTGCTATCAGAAATCATTGAGCTCAATTTTAGTTCTAATATTTTTTGTCAAATTCTTCCAGGAACAAATGATCTGAATACACTTTCAGTAGTAATGTTTTATATCTATTTTCAAGATTTTTATGGAATAATATCGGACACGATGGCTCAGTGGTTAGCACTGTCGCCTCTCAGCAAGTAGGTCGCTGATTCGAGTCCCGGCTGGGCCAGTTGGCATTTCTGTGTGTAGTTTGCATGTTCTCCGCATGTTATCGTGGGTTTCCTCTGGGTGCATGCACTATAGGTGAATTAAATAAACTAAATTGGCCGTAGTGTATGTGTGTGAATGTGTGTGCATGGATGTTTCCCAGTACTGGTTTGCAGCTGGAAGAGCATCCGCTGTGTAAAACATATGCTGTATAAGTTGGCGGTTCATTCCGCTGTGGCGACCCCTGATGAATAAAGGGACTAACTCTAAGGAAAATGAATGAATGAATATCTGAGACAAACCTGACGCTTAGTGCGCTGAAAAAAAGTTTCATTGGGTTTACTAAATTTTTTAAGGTAAATTGTGGCAAACAATTAATAAGGGCTGGATTTAAACAAACAAATTAAGTTGAACGTTACTAAACTTTATTTGTTTGTGTAAATCCAGCCCATATAAACTGTTTGCAACCACATACCTTAAAAATATTTAGTAATTGCAATTAATCTTTCAGTGTGTAAACCTCTTAAAAACATCCTGAACTCTAAATCTGAGGAATAAAAATCTCATTTGGGTTGGCCTATACAACACCAAAAGTGTAGAATATGCTTTATATATGTTTTTAGTATCCAATAATATCGCCAATGCCAGGTTTATTTTTAAAAACAGTCAACATCCTGCTAAAAACACAACCACAAACTTCATAAAGCAACATTCACCTCTAATTTATCATAATACCAGTATTTGTATACAATAATTCTGACCCTTAAATGATGTTAAATACAAGCAGCACACAGTAATTTGTCTGGCATGTGACCTTATATTCATAATGAGCAGAGAGCAGCTCAAAATGTGCACTGTGTCATTGACCCATCATAATCTGGGCGTTTAAGTCCCTATATATAGACGTTGGCCAAGTCGACAGTCTCCTGCTGGCAAAAAGCTAAGAAAAATGTCAGAGAGAGACGGGTAAAAAGAATCAACGACAAGGCCACAAATATGCCCTTACGCCTAAAATAGTCCACCACTTTCTCATGTGAGAGGATGTCTGACGGCATCCCTAACACATCTGAAGGTTTACACCCTGTGCTGCTTGAAATACTTTGAAATTTTAGATGTGAAGTTGAAAGTGTGTGGGATTGTTTGTCCATGTTGTAAATCAGGAACAGGAAACCAGCTCCACTGGATCAAAAACAAACTATAACTAATGAATGTCACTTCAATTCAAGGTAAAAAATATATGAGTTTTTGGGGTGGTGCTTACCTAAAAATACACACCAAATCAAATGTGCATTTACAGATTATTGTAATTTATGATGATGGCTTATGCTATGTACTGACACAGAAAATGCATTCATTCTCATGCACAATTATTTTTTTTAAACAAGAAAAAAAAACCTTATCTTAAGGTTATTGCACACTGAAAACGAAATTTTCATCTGTAATTTTCGCACATTAAAAAATTAAATCGACCTCATGTTGTCAATTGTATTGACAAACTGTCTCCGAAACTTTTGTCCAACATAAAAAAATTTGAACTGAATTCGATTTTTTTCCGTTTTTCGCATCTGAAAAAGTTCTTTGAAAGGTGTTTTGACAGTTCAGAGCCACCGTACAATCGAAAAGCAAAATACAAAATGCCATAACTTGAGCCACAGATAACTTCTGTGGCTCACAGTGCATAATACAGTGCATAATATAAAACAGAACGTGGTGGACAGTTGAAAACCCATATGCTGGATTGAGTGACTGATGCACTTCTCATCTGCTGCTGTTTGGGGTGTGTGTGTGTGTGTCTCTGTCTGTGTGTCCATACATTTGACGTACTGCCCATAGACATTATAATAGAAAGGCACCTCATGGTCAGTTTCGGTCCGTTGCTCTGATATGTCAATGTGGCCGCCATCTATAATAATGTCTATGGTACTGCCAGTCTCTTTTCAGGATTTGTTTACATACTTGACGTAAAGTATCACAAGCAATGTATCAAAGTTCCACTGACTTCCTGAAGTAAACTTTGTATTTGGGGATAATCCAGCGCAGCTCTTTGATAATAAGCTGAACTCTCCTTCCTCTCTATGCAGTATTGGATTAACACAATATGTAGACTATTCCTCTTTCTTTTTCTACATTGGAGAAGAGAGGAGAACAACGTATCTCTGCTTGAACTGACTTTCATAATGGACTATTTAATACGCATCGGACTCAGTGTGCAAGGTTTGTGTACCTGACGAATTTTCGGACTTCAGTGTGCATACGAAAATTTCAGACTTCAGTGTGCAATGGCCTTTACACTTTAAAAAGCTATTAGTTTGCTTGAGCGAGTAAACCCATTGCTTTTAAAGCAATTATTTGACTTTAAGTTAAGATAACTTAACTGTTTCAAGTTACAATGGATTTACTCATTTTTTAAAGTAAAGTCAACTTGATGCTTTTAAGGAAATTGGTTTACTCACTTTTTTAAAGTAAAGCAACTACTTTTTTGCACTGTATATTTGCATGTTATGATTTTGCCGATACGTACGATGCGATCCTGGATTAACATCTACGTTGATCCTGGAACATAATTTTTGTTCGAAAATGTCATTCAAACCTATTCCCTATCCCTAAACCCAACCATAACTTTAAATTATCCCTAAAATCTGAGGGGAATAATAGTTGGATAACAATCATGTAGAAGTGCATAAACACTTAACATGTAAACATATTCCTTAATTCTGATTGGCTAATTGGAATGTTGTTCCAGGATCAACATAGATGTTAATGCAGGAACATGTCCTACTTGGTGAAATCAGGTTAGTGGTGTACATTTACAGTGGACATTTAAACTTAATTAAACTTAAACTTAATTTGGACATTGATTTTTTTTATTTAAGAATATTTTAATATGTGTACTGAAAAACAAGGTTAAACAAACACACTGCAAAATGCAATGTTTTCTTACCTAGATTCTTTGTCTTGTTTTTAGTCCAACTATCTAAAAAAAATCTTAAATCGAGAAACTTTTTTAGATAAGCAAAAACTATTGTCTTGTTTTAAGAAATAATTTGTCAAAATTAAATGCGTTTTTCCTTAAAACAAGCTAAATAATCTGCCAATGGGGTAAGCTAAATAATGTTATGTCAAAAGGAAAAACTAGAATATTTAGTTTACTCCATTGCCAGATTATTTAGCTTGTTTTAAGTAAAAACTCACTTAATTTTGGCATATTTTGTCTTTAAACAAGACAATATTTATCCTTGTCAGGGAAAAGCTTTATGATTTAAGAATTTTTAGATAATTGGAATAGAAACAAGACAAAGAATTCAAGTAAGATGCAATAGAAGCACTTTTTGGAGCGTTAGAAGCTGTGTTATCCTAATATTATCTAGTATGACCCCGTTTTTGTGACTGTCTAAATAACAATAAATAGAAAAAATAATGGTAGTTGAATTATATTATAGTTTGGGAGACAATTTAAATGCAAAATCAGTCTTACCTTGGGACCCTCAAGTCCAGGTAGACCAGGTGGCCCAGGTTCACCCTGAGAAAGATAGAAAATAAGTCAATATTTCTCAATTAAAGACTTTTAATGATTACTTATTCACAATACGAGCATTCATGTAGAAATTTTAAAAGCATATTATGTACATTTGATCCGGGTATTCCAGGTGGTCCCGTTTCTCCTGGCTCCCCTGGGATTCCCTATAAGAACATGACAGTTTGCATTAGCAATATTAATATTCCTAATCAATTTCAGCTGATTTAATAAGACTTTACCTTGCTTCCTTGAATTCCCAAGTCTTGGATTTCTAATTTTGAAAAGCCTGTGCCCTAAAGAAGATTTAAATGGAATCATTTTGTTTTTAATTCATAATAAAGAGAATATTTCTGTACATAACCCTTTATTCATAATAATGAGGAAACATTTAGATAATTTATCAGAAAGTCTGAAACTCACTTCTGGTCCTGAAGGCCCCGGTGGCCCTGGTGGTCCCATTTCTCCCTATTAAATATTAGAGGGAAAAATAGAAAAATCAATATATGACTTTTTATAAATATATCACTAAATACATATATACTGTACATATAATTATTATTTTATTTGAATGAAAATCCCAAAATGCACACCTTGGGTCCTTCCAGTCCTCGCTCCCCCTTTTGTCCAGTTTCACCTGCTTCACCCTGTGAATAAAACATCGGCACAATAAAATATTAGCATAGATTTGAGGGTTATTAGCTAATGTTATTTCATAAATATCTACAGTATACTGTATATGTAAATTCCACCTTGAAACGGGCAACGTTATCACTCACAGTACAAATCAGTGCGTTTTTATAACATGTCTCAACACTGCACAGCAGAATGAAACAGCTGCTAATGAGGCATCTATGTATATGGTTTCACTCACTTTCTGTCCATCTCGACCAGGCTCACCAGATGTTCCTTTCTCCCCTGCTTTACCCTGGTGGACAAATAGTTCATGACAGTTATAAATAAGTCAATATCTCCTGATCAACTGCACTAATATTTCTGCTATACTGTACTTACAGGTTTGCCATCAGGCCCCGGAGGTCCCTCTCTGCCTTTCTCCCCCCTGAATCCCTGCATTCATACAAAGGAAAAGTTCACAACAATGAATATTTATTCACTTTTAACATCCTCAGGTGGTTCTAATCTTTAAATAGTGTCTTTTTTCTATTGAACACAAAAGAAGATATTTTGAAGAATGTTGCAAATTGACAACCATAGAAATTAAATTTAAAAATGCTTTTTATATGTCAATGAAAACTTGTGTGGCGGTGCGGTGGAGCAGTGGGTAGCACTGTCGCTGGTTCGAGCCTCGGCTGGGTCAGTTGGCATTTCTGTGTAAAGTTTGCATGTTCTCTCCGTGTTGGCGTGGGTTTCCTCCGGGTGCTCCAGTTTCCCCCACAAGTCCAAAGACATGCGCTATAGGTAAATTGTCCATAGTGTATGTGTGTGAATGAGAGTGTATGGGTGTTTCCCAGTGATGGGTTGCAGTTGGAAGGGCATCCGCGGCGTAAAACATATGCTGGATAATTTGGTGATTTATTCCGCTGGGATGACCCCAGATTAATAAAGGGACTAAGTCAAAAAGAAAATGAATGAATAATTGAATGAATGAATGAATGAATGAAAACAGGTGTAGAACAAGTGTAGTCTGAATTAATAAATGGTGACAATGCACATTTTTGTTAGAGAAATCCCTTTAAATGTAAGGATGTATAGTTGAAAAGTGTCTCACCATAGGCCCAGGCAAACCAGGCAAACCAGGTTTCCCACTAGGACAATCACAACCTTCTACAGAAGGAGAGCGATCCGAAGGACACTGAGGACATAAAACATTATATAAGACCTAAAACACAAACATTAAAACAAAAATGAACACATGAAGCTAGTAACTTACCCTTTCATCATCCTGTAAAAGAAAGAGAAAGACCAGTTAAAGTGAGAAGGGAATCACTCAAATATTTCACATCATTTACAGAGGATTAACATGTTTCTGGATTAACATGTTTCATGTTTCTAATTAATTACTTTACTTTACTAATTACACCATTATAATTGTATTTCAATTATTCTTTTAATGACTTTTTCCAAACATTAACTGAATTAAGTAATTTAATTGTTTGACAGAAATAATAAAAATGCACATATCAACACATATACAACAGAAATTAAACTCAATTCTTTAAATTAGAGTCAAAAAGGACCTTTTAGTTTTGTAAAAAAAAAAAAAAAAACATTTACATATTAAACAATGTATGTACAACACAAAATGTTTAAATTTAAGGCCACCATATTTCATACATATCATGAATTTCTAAAACATTTCATTGTTTTTGAAGCATGTGCAATTGTCGGACATACAACATTTACATTTAATCATTCAGCAGACGCTTTTTTTGTCAAAAGTGACTTAAAATTTAGGAGCGATTACCTCCTCAATTCAATTAAAAACCTTCTTTAGTTTAAAAATGTAGTTAATATGCACAACATCTTATAAATTATATATATATTAGAAATGACTATCTCTGTTAAAGGCATTCGCCCCCCAACCCTCTCCATCATTCTCACTCTCTTCTCTTCACTCTTTAGATTGTTTAATAGAAACATGTCCTTCCTGGGTAAATCATGTCATATGGCAGGTTGCATGAATCACTAGTGAGCTAATACAGTCTTACCACAGTGTAAATTTCACATGCGGTCTCTCGCTCACTCTGCAGAGGGTCACAGTACAGACGCAACTTCTGGAGTAAAATCTGGGACAGGAGAACAAACATATAGAAGAGAGAGTTTTTTTTTGTGCTGAACCATAATATGGTGACAAGCTTTTACTTAGGTTGGTGATGAGGCAGGGTTGCCAAAAAGAGGTCACTCACAGGGACGGTTGTTTCAATATTGACTTTCTTGGCCACCTGTGTCTTTCCGTTAATGTAGATGGGAACAACTGGATCTAGGAGCTGCTCTTCTACATACGCTCCATCCACAAAACAAGTGATGCGTCTGGGCTTCACTAGGAACTTCAGCTGGTGCCAATCCGTGTCAAAGAGCCTCTATGGAAACATGAATGATATGTTTAATAATAATAATAATAATAATAATAATAAAAATTTGTAATAATGGACTATATGCACAGCTAGTGTTTTTTTAGCCAATGATAAACTTCTGGTAAAAGCTTAATGTGACTATTTTCAGTTTCATAAGGTTCCTTTTACAGCATCAACATTGTAATGACAATAAAATACATTCAGTTAAATAGACTTAAGCATTCATTTAGCTTTTAAAGCCTAAAACGAGAGTGCCGTTAGTACCAGCAGGCTAGCGCAGAAACTCCATTGAAAACACTGCGGTAAAATAAATTTCCATATTTTAAAGACATGGCTGGGGGAAATTAAATTTAATGCAGTGCTTCTTGTCCGGCCTGAGACCCACTTCATATCACATATCTATCAGGCAGTGAAGATCACTCATTTTTAAAGAAATCAGATCTTAAATGAGGTGATTTTATAATGGGAAGACAGTTCACCGGAAGCCCTGGCTGGCTGAAAATTAAAAGTCTGTGTGCATATAGCCCATTCCTTACATTTACACTGTAAAACATGCTGGGTTCCACATGACCCCTTCATGTTGTCCCAACACACTTTCAATTAAGTTAACTTATTCGTTTTTACAAATTTAAGTGGATGGAACATAAAACAATTAAGTTGTCCCCAAAAGCCTTAAGAATTGTGTTGTTTCAACTCATTTTAAATAAGTAGTTTAAACAAAAGTCGATTTTGAGTGTACAGTATATAGCACTTTTCTGGTTACTTAAAAGCCAGTCATTACAGCAAAGTATCAACCTGACAGTTAACAAATTGTATTAGACATAAATGCAGATGTAGACTGAAATTATTTATATTTTCTCATTTTTAATTTCTCCTTTGAGATTCTTACTGCACTGTAAACAATGACTTTTCAAAGTAGCAAATGAAGACTATACTTGACATTTATAATTAATAGAATTAAAGGAAACACTAATCAAAATGTCATGCTTAATTTAAAATCTTAATTATCAATGATATTTACTAGCAGTTTCTGACTAAAACTGCTTTTCACTGCGTATGGATATTTCAATAATAACTATATACCAAATTCCACTTTACTCAAAAAGTATTTACTTTAATGTTGATGAAAAACTGATAAAAAAAAATATGTCACACTTTATTTTGATGGTCCGTGTGTTGAATTTAAGTTACATTGCAACTAATTCTCATTAGATTATAAGTAGACTGTTAGGTTGGGGTTAGGGTTAGTGTAAATTGACATGTACTTGCAAAGTTTCTTATAGTCAATTAAATGTTTGTTGAAGGAGCAGTATCAACAGATATTAAGCAGACAGTCTCCTACTCAAATGGACCATCAAAATAAAGTGTTACCAAAAAAATTCCACAAAATTGAGAGCCCTTATTAACATACTAGAGTATGGGATGCAATAAATCTATTGTTGCATATTATTTAGCACATACAGGCCCATAGCCGGGGTGGTTAAGAAGACCCATCCCTCACTGACAAAGGTCCAGAATTTGACTGCTATGCCATCATAAAAAGTGAAAATAACCCATCAGAAAAGGCTTTCATAAGACCAAGCGGAATCCTCTGTTGGCTGTCGCTTCGGTGTGACTTCAGCTAATCAGTTTTGCAAACATTTTCAACCTCCAGCTGTGCAAGAAAACATACAATCTGACGTAAGAGAAGTCATCTTTTGCTACTGTATTGTTTTTAAATAGAGAAAACATTTACAAGTAACTTCTATTCTAAATCTTGGACCTTATTCTTGAAACAAAAAAATGACCAATAAAAAGGTGTAAAGCACCAAAAGCGGCCCATATTAAAATTAATTTGAATACTATCTTGGCTATTGTTGTTATACATGAATTTTCAAATGTACTTTTTTTTAACAAGAGAGGCAACAAAAATTGTGAAGCTCTACATCAGGGGTGCTCAACCCTGCTCCTGGAGATCGACCTTCCTCATGAGTTCAGCTCCTACCCTGATCAAACACACCTGAACCAATTAATTAGGACCCGAACAGCACTAGATAATTACAGGCAGGTGTGTTTGATATGGGTTGCAACTGAAATCTCCAGGACAGTATCACCCCTGCTCTACATTATTATTATTATTATTATTATTATTATTATTATTATTATTATTATTATTATTATTATTATTATTATTATTCAAATGGCCAGTTGAATGTGCTGGCCAGTTTGTTATTTGCCTAATAAATGACAATAGGCTACAGTTTTTAATTTAAAACTTTAACAGATTTCTATTTTTTTCTAATGATATATGATGTAATACATTTGTACTTTAAAAATAAGTCTTTTTTCATGTTTCTTTATTCTAAATCTTTAGGAAACATTTTTGATACATCAAAAAGTGTAGTTATGACTGTCACTAAAATGCAGTATTTAAATCTCATAATTAAATAGAAAATTAGGCATATAACTGCAAAAAGGTCCACCCCTTTCATCAGGCTGGCTATCTATGGGCCTGACAGATATTATGTGAATTGGGAGTGGGATTTTCTTTTAAAAAGATTTTAAAGGGACAGTTCACCCAAAAATATCTGTCATCATTTACTCACCCTTCACTTATTACCTATTAGAGTTTCTTTCTTCTGTAGAACACAAAAGAAGATATTTTGAAGAATGCTGGTTGATAACTTCTATAGTTTTTTTCCTTCTACGGAAGTGAATGGAACCAGCATTTTTTTTAAATATCTTCTTTTGTGTTCAATAATATTTTAAAGCCACACGAGGAAGAGTAAATGGTGAGGCAACTTTCATTTTTTGTGAACTATGCCTTTAAGAAATGACACAAAAATTCCACAGACCTTGATCCCTCGGTCATTAAATATGACGGTCTGCTCTTTCTTCAGAGTGCTGGTGCAGGTGAAAGTGACCGACTTGTCTGCTCCGTTCACAGTCACAGCGATCTGCTTCACCCCATCCTGAGATAGCACTCTCAAGAGGTCAAACTTCATCCAGTGAGCTGGGTTCTTCAAGCGCAGAGTGGCAATAAACACAAAAGTTGGTGGAAGACCTTCTGGAAAGATCTCTCTGTGAGGAACATCAGGTGGAAGTCAACTCATTTCCTAACCACAATAGACCCTTTTCACATGTCCGTGTTTGTCAGTAGCGGAAGTTGTCATAGTTGGCTAAACTTTAGAGAGCAGTGAATTAAAGAGAACAACAAATAATTTTTTTACAACCCTATTTGCTGAAATAATAAAAGAAAAACTTCATGATGGTGTTATCAAGACTTTCAGAAAAAGGAAAAAATTGCGTGAGACTGATAACAGCAGCCAGAGGAGAGAATAATGTCAAATTTACTCTCAGCCCCATGGACGCTGCATAAGAAACACCTTTCACAAGCGGTAATTTGATGCAAAGATGATATAATACATTCAGAAATGCATATAAATGTTGTTTTAAAGATCAAAATATTAAAAACCTTCAAGGATTTAAGATTATGATGTCCGTTAAACACGTCATAACAGTCTTGTGAAAAGGCTCCATTCAATCAAAATCTCATTTACACCATTTAAACCCTTGAACATGTGCTTGAAATGCAGTTCATATTCATGAGATGTGGTAAACAGAAGTCACCTGGTTTTGTGGGTGATGTCCATGCGAGGACTGAGTTGTGATGCTCTCTCTGATATCAAAGAGCCCTGAACTTTCTGAGCCACCTGATCGATCTTCATCAGACTCATTAGATCGAAACCTTTCTGATCGTTCACCGTTCCAGGGATCCGCAATGGACACACTGATTCTGTGAATGAGAGAATGCAGAACTGGGAATATTAAGAGGAAAATTCACAAAATAATAAATATGTGTTGTTCCTCCTAGACAGCAATGAAAATAAATCAAGAGAAAATAGAGCCTTTGAGCCATTCACATTTCAATGCACTTCTTTTCAACTGTTTTTAATGTAAAGTTTCTTTGGAGAATGATTTTTTTATAAAGGGAGGCTGAGGTTAAAAGCACTTAAAGGGATAGTTTCCCTAAAAAATGAAAACTCTGTTGGCATTTACAGTACTCTTCCTCTAAACTTGTTTGAGTTTCTTTCTTCCTTCTGTTGAACACACAGGAAGACATACTGAAGATTGTTAAAGGGGTGGTCCACTACAATATCATATTTGAACTTTAGTTGAGGTGTAATGTAGCTGTGTGAACATAAACAACATCTCTGAATGTAATACACTCAAAGATCAACGCAATGGGTGACATTAGCTTTTACAGAGTTAGCTTAGCAAAGCCTACAGCGAACAAAGTTTGGGGACTACGAAAAATACATCTGGGTTAGTGAGATCACAAACGCTTTAGGTTACACGCATTCACCACGTGGATACACCCTGCACAGCGAAGGGGTCTGGCCAGAGACGCTGTAATGTTACAGCAGAGAAAGCTAAAATGCCATCCAAACGCTGCTAATTCCACAGAGCTTCTTCTGTTTCTGTATTTGGGCTTCCAAAGGACATGACACAAAGAGAGAAGTGCTTACAGTTTAATTTTAATTATGTTCCAGAGAATTATAATAAATATATAGCTAGCATTTGACAAAGGAGAACTTCCAGAATCTCTCCCAGTTCAGTGCTGGATTCGGTTAAAAACTCCTCAAAGAAGTCGCAGCTACAACCATAATAGATGAAGCTGTGGATTGTGAGCCACAACCTGTAAGTGTTTTTATTTGTTCAAATTGATCTATTACATGCATAGTTTCTAGCGTTAACGGTATGTTGTGGCAAGGATGTAAACAAGGATGTAAACAACGGGAAATGCTGTTTGGCACCAGTAACAATTTAGCTACAAATTCATATCCATTAAATCGCTGTAAACAGCCACAATCTTTACCAGCGCTGCAGTGTTTCTCTATGCGAGTTTCTCTATGCGGCCGCTTTTCCTGCGTTATATATCTCAAATAACAAAGACGCAAAAGATATGTGAACGTTTCATATTACTTACACATTCTTATTCTGAATATATATTGAAGACACTTGTCAGAATTTATTTTAGAGAGCAGGCGTGAGGTTCAGCTCTGTCCTCTTCATTTTTTGTCTGATTCAGGCTCAAACTAGACTAGCCTAGACTGCAGCTCTGCACAAGACGTTTGGCCATAGGGGAAATGGTCGTGCCCAACTGAGCCTGGTTTCTCTCGAGGTTTTTTAAATCTTCGTTTTCGCCAATTGGTGAAGTTTTTTCCTCGCCGCTGTCGCCACTGGCTTGCATGGTTCGGGATCTGTAGAGCTGCGCATCGATGGATTTGCTCTTCAGTGTTTGGACTCTCAGTAGTGATTATTAACCCACACTGAACTGAGCTAAACTGAACTGAACTTAAACTCTGAAAACTGAACTGACTTTGTTTCAATTCACTATAATCTTCCATGTGAAGCTGCTTTGACACAATCTACATTGTATAAGCGCTATACAAATAAAGATGAATTGAATTGAATTGAAACTGATACGGACAACATCTAAACTGACTGACACTATTTACACAGCAGATGCACGGCGCATGCTATTAGAGGAGTGATGCTTTTTCTGGTGACATGGAGCCAATCTGCAAATCACAGCACATTATGTTAGCTAACCAATCAGAGCCTTTTGAGGGCAGGCCTTTCAGAGGAACTAGTAAATATGACATTCGTTTTCATGGTGAGTAGCAGTATATAATCAAAGTAAAATTTATGAAAAAATTTATTTTTCTACAAATTAAGTATGAGCACATTGCTTTGCATATTATAAACACAACCAAGGCTTGAAAATACACTCTGGACCACTTCTTTAAAAAAAAAGCAACAATTGACTTCCATAGACTTTTTGCTATTATGGATTTCAAAGGCTGCTTTTCCCCAACATTTTTCAATACATTTTGTTTTGTGTTCAACAGATGTAGAAATGTAGAACCACTTTAGTGTGAGTAATGTTCCTTTTTGGTTTTAAACTTTTTAAAACACTGCCCAACAACTCACATGTGTAAAGAAAAAAAATATGTCTTCATTAATTCTCCACAACTGATTTCTTTAATATTAAAACTTTGTGCAAATCAGCATTATAGGGATAGTTCACCTAAAAATTTTAATCACCAATCATTTACTCTCCCTCATGTGGTTTTAAACCTGTATGAATTTCTTTTTCTGTTAAATACGAAAGCAGATATTTTGAAGAATGCTGATTGCAGAGACCTATCGACTAAAAAATACTGTGGATGTCAATGAGTCCCAGCTACCAGCTTTTTTCAAAATATCTACTTTTGTGTTTGACATAAGAAAGAAACTCAAATAGGTTTTAAAAACGTGACAGAATTTAAATTTTTGGGTGACCGATCCCTTCAGCAATAATCCAAGAATCTGCATAACCACGTAACACTAAACAGTCACTACTCCAAAGATAGCTTGGCTTGGAGGCATCATGACTTTGCAGATGATGACCAAAAATCTCTACTCAGGATTAAACAGATGTTTTGGGCCCCCGGTTT
Source organism: Danio kyathit (assembly GCA_903798195.1). Classification (NCBI taxonomy): domain Eukaryota; kingdom Metazoa; phylum Chordata; class Actinopteri; order Cypriniformes; family Danionidae; genus Danio; species Danio kyathit. The sequence goes on from LR812520.1 coordinate 58,902,334, forward strand.
ATTCATCATTCATTTACCCTTCAGTTTAGTCCAGGGGTGCTCAACTCTGTTCCTGGCGATCGACCTTCCAGCTGATTTCAGCTCCAACCCTGATCAAACACACCTGAACCAATTATTTAGAACGTGAGGAGCACTTGATAATTACAGGCAGGTGTGTTTGATAAGGGCTACAACTGAAAACTGCAGGAAGGTCGATTGCCAGGAATAGGGTTGAGCACCCCTGGTTTAGTCCCTTATTTATCAGGGGTCGCCACAGCGGAATGAACCACCAACTATTCCGGCATATGTTTTAAGTAGCTGATGCCCTTCCAGCCACAACCCAGTACTGGGAAACACCAATACACAGTCATTCACACACGCACTCATACACTACGACCAATTTAGATCATCCAATTCACCCGGAGGAAACCCACACAAACACGAGGAGAACATGCAAACTCCACACAGAAATGCCAACTGACCCAGCCGGGACTCAAACCAGCAACCTTCTTGCTGTGAGGCGACAGTGCTAACCACTGCTTGATCCAAGTTTACACCCCTGTAAATGTCAATCTTTATAGAGAAAAATGTGTTCCAAGCTCAAGCAGGACTCACCCTCGCACAGTTTCTGCTCCATCAGGTCCCATATGCTAGCAATGGAGTTGTAATCCTCCACATGGAGCACATACGTAGACGCTGGCTTATTAGCCATAGACACCAACTCAGAATTAGTGATTTCATTTCCCACACCGACTGCAAACAGAACAATATTCTGCGCCCTGGCCTCCATAGCGGCGTCCTCAACGTCATCCTGTGAACGGCCATCTGTGAGAACCACAGCGATGCGGTTTCTGGGAGACTGGGAGGTGTGGTTGGGCATCCCGAAGACATGGTCTGTGGCAAACTTGATGGCGCGTCCAGTCCGCGTGTTTCCCCCCAGGTATGAGACGGAGCCGACCGCCTTGACAAGTTCTTGACTGTTCTGATGCTTTCCCAGAGGAATCTCCAGTCGAGGGGTGTCACTGTACTGGACAACCGCTACCTGAGTGTGTCTGCTGCTCACGTCAAAGCCTTTGGTGATGTTGATAAGCCAACGCTTGGCTGTTTCAAAGTTGGGGACACTCAAGCTCGAGGAGCCATCGATGATAAACGCAAGGTCATTGGGTGTTGTGCTGCAACCTACAAAATATTTGCCCATATGAGCCACATGTTACAATTCTTGAGTCAGGTTTGTTCAGATGTTACCTGAATTACATCATTAAAGGGGACCTATTATTCAAAAATCACTTTTAAACAGTTGTGTAGCAACAGTTTGTTAATGTAGCCAGCTTCTATTGTTAAAAATGTATAAATGTCATTTTTTATAATCATACTTGATAAAAACAGTCTGCAGGAACACTTTAATTGACATTCTTCCTTTGTACGTGCCATCAGAGGGGGAAAGCCCCGCCCATTAGTGACGATCTCTCCCTCACTAGCATAGGACATTAGTCTTGTTTTGGAATCTGCCACTATGTTGACACTTAAAGGGTCACGAAACACCAAAACACATTTTTTAAGATGTTGACAGTCATATATGTGTCCCACGTTGCTATAAACACTATTAGGACACATATATTGCACTAAAAAGTGAAAATTGGTTGTTTTTGCTTTATTTTGAGCAAATTCGTTCTTCCGGTTTGAAATGAATTTTTGAAGCTGCGTCATGGCGATTAGATACTTGTGTGTAATCCAGCGTGGAGAGTGGATGTCTGTACCTGCGAGTTCATTGTGACGTCTCTGAGTGTGCAGCATTAATTCATGAGAAAGACTTTGTTCAAACCAATCAGTGCGCTCTATTGTGTATGCTGTGCAACTTCATTAATATGCATGATAGCTTTGAAGCTGTTACAGTGTTCAGACGAAAGAGAGACGCCACGTTATGTTGCCAAAACAGGTGGAAGAACAAGAATTTGGAGACATGGGTCGTCAGTGTTGCGTTTATTAATGTGCTGCAACGAAAGTTTTGTTTTCATTTCTCCGCTATGAGAGCGCAGCTGGACTCGCGACAGAAATGCATTTGTAAGGAACATTTTTTACCCAAGAGCTTTTCGCATCTGGAAATGATGAAATCCGGATTGGCCACTCGTCTTCTTTTTAAAAAGACACGGTTCCAGTTGGTGTTGATTGTCTTGTCTCTACAGATTTGGTAAGTGTGTGTGAGAGCAGTGCCCTTTGTTTGCTCATTCAGATTGCAAAGTTAGTTCGTATCGTCAGCAGTGCTCTTTCAGTTTTTAAAGACATACCTTAGTCAAAATGATTTAGTTACTAAGTTTACAGTACGTTAATATCACTGCAATATTATAGTACAATATTATAGACTGAAAGATCCGCTGTAAATGTTGCTCTCCGAATGTAAACATGTAAACACCGCAATCAAACTATTACCGTCGTGTAGGATTTCCTCCGCATATTGTGACAGGATAGTCTATACACACACGGCTTTCTGACGCTACCTACCGAGTGCATCTAAGTTGCCGAGAAATGCGGAGGTTTTTTACTCCCATTCGCCGTGCGGTATCAAACATTCCATAAAAACTCCACTCTCCAGCAGTTCCTCGCATACAATATCTTGTTTGTTATGGGGAGCATGCATGAAATGTTCCTGAATAAAAGTGAAAGTGCCATTTGTAATTTTTTTGTAATTTACAAATTTGGCAAATAATTTGATTACTGATGTCCATGTAAACACAGTCACTGTCTTTCTCCCCTGCGTCTGTGCGTTTCTTTTGCCTCTGTGAAAATCAGTGCGTGCCCAAACGGAAACTCCCATTTTTATGCAAAATCTTCCCTCTTTCGACACTCCCACCTAAACAGAGCTGGACACACCCACTTTCCTGACTTTTTCCAAATTAGAGGTGTGAAAACACCCTGCTGAGACAGGGGGGTTTCGTGGCCCTTTAAGCATTTGTAGCTCCGCCCTCGTTTGAAAAGAGGGCTGGGACTACAATCTCAATTGAATTTGAAGTGACAGTCACCAAAATGACACAATTGGCATCAAAAGCAGTTTTAAAAGAGTTATGAAAAAAATTATTTGTGGAGTATTTTGAGCTGAAACTTCATGTACACACTCTAGGGACACCAGAGACTTATTTTACATCTTGTAAACAGGGGCACAATAGGTCCCCTTTAACACAGAAATGAGAGAGAAAAATCACTGAAGTTATTTTCTTAATTGTTGACATAAAATTTAGATTCAAATTTATGGATCTGACAGATCTACACTGCATTTAGTTTATACCAGGGCTTTGCAATATGACAATATCTATTGCCTGGACAAAATAATAGTACACAGTAATGTTTTTTCAGTATTTGGATTTATAGTAGTCTTACACAACACCACTGGGATGCTGACAGAAAAGTGAATAAGAGTATGGTGAGAAAGCTGCAACCTTGAAAGAACAATGTTTACATTTATCATTTTCTTTAGCGATATTTAACGATGGGCCTGTGATTAGTACTATTTTTAGAAAAGTGGTTTAAATTTCAATAAAATTTATTTAAATTTGCACATTTTTAATCAAATATTTGCCAGATATATATAAAAGTAAAAAAAATAATCACATATGAATGACTATATTTTTGAGTATATTCTTTAAAATGTAAAAAATAAATAGTCTTTTCTATGTGGTCATATGAAATTATGGTAATATTGCCCAGCCCTAGCAACTGAATCCATGCCTAACTGGTTGAGCTACAGGAATTCATCAATAGTGTCATTTAAATTCAGCTTTATATGGTTAATATTAATCATTTACAACAAACCAATAATATATGAACTAAAAACAAACCGGCTTGAGTGTCCTCTTGTTGTAATCCACTGGTGTGCAGCAACAAAACACAAACAATCACTGAACCAAACATCCATGGCTTCATGGTATGGAAGCAAAAAGCCAAGCAGCAGGTAGAAAATCCTGGGGGAAAAAAAATAAAAAATTATTAGCTCTCCTAATAAATGTGAATTGTTTATCAAATATTTAACAATAGACAGAATTTTTTATACATATTAGTTGTAATAACAAATTTCTAATTTGTTTCGTCTTTGCCATGATAACAGTAGTACATAATATCTTACAAGATGCTACTATTTACCCTCAAGTGCAATGTAAAGACTTAACTAGGTTAATTTGGTTGGATTATTTGGCAAGTTTTTGTGGTTTGTTCTGTAGACAATTGAAAACATAAAAACTATAGGCTAAAAATATTGACCCTAAACATTTCCATGCTCCATTAAACATCACTTAGGAAGAAAAAATAAATAAACAGGAAAGCTTCAACAATATATATATATATATATATATACGAGCAATTCCATGCAAATATCAACCTTCCATGAAAAAAAATTAAGTTTTCATCAAAATAACAAAACCCTGTCTATTTTTTTGTGTAGGCTTGTATTTTATAGTACTGTAAAAATACTCGAAAATGTCTCTGTCAGTGTTTTCAAACAATTATATTTGATTTACCAAAGTCACACAAGTGGCAATTTCACATGTGTCCCATCCATAATGGAGAAATGTCACATCCATACAACAGAGTCTGGCTGCATGTTTGTTCTACAGAGAGCCACCCCTTATCCTGTTGATCAGCATTGTTTCTTTTGCTATGTGCAGTTTAATTCAGAGAATTTCTACAAAGTATGTTGTGTGCTGTAAAATCCATAACACGGTTATTTTCCACATTTAAAATATAAACAAATGTTTACAGACTGATATTTTTCTGATCCCATAACTCTGTGGTCAGCTGTTTTGGAAAATATAAACAGATGTTTCAATATAATGTTAACATATTTTTCCTCTGTTAATTTATGATTTGAGATTTTACTGCAAATGTCACATCCATAAACGCTGGAATTGCTCATTTATATTTATATATTACCATGTTATTAGTTATTTACTATTTAAACAAATGTACAATATTTCTGAAGTAAATATAACTTAATTTAAATATATTTATATTTTGCATAATTTAATTTACAATAAAGTGCTCAAAAAACATTTTAGACTTCACAAATTTACACTTTCACAAAATTGTGGATAAAAAAATTATGAAAATTTTCCAATCCAATGATCAGAGAGTAATATTTTGAAATACTTTTCATTTAAGATTTCATTTAAATAGTCCTTGGAAAAGTTAAATTGTTTGAACATTAAATATTTTGACAAACAAGTTAAAAAAAAAGCCATTCTCTCACCAACAATGTGAGTCCTGGATATCCACAAGTTGAAACAGCCAGTCGCCACCAACGCGCTACAAGAGAACAGCTAAAAATGCTCTCATCACTGACATGAATTACAGTGCAGTGCTGCAGGAACAGTGTGCAGATGGCAAGGTACAGCCACAGACTATTTTATATCTGCACCCACAGTGACGTACTGCCTTTCCTGGGCAGAATGAAAGAGCGACAGGCATCAGAGAGAGGGAGGAGTACGGGCTTAACCCTCCACAAAACCATCTTCAAAGAAAGTCAAGCCAAATGGCTCCAAGCCTCCAATCCTAAGGCCCGATCCCCAAATAGCGCAGTCCAAAAAAGCTCTTTATTTTTTTTCTGCTGTCATGCATTGAGTTATTTAAAAGAGTCCATTGACATTACATTAACATCATGTCTGTGCGACGTCTTTTGTGTTAAGACTCTTATCCTTCCAGTAGCACATAGTTTGTTTCCATCAGCTTAGGCCAGATACTTAAACACAGATGCTGGCGCCTTGCTTTGACTCCTAATACTGGGAAATAACTCTTTGGGGACCACCGTCGTTCTCCATCGTCCTGTTTATGAATAGAAAAAGATGTTTAGAAAGTAAGTAGCACATCCAACCACATTAGTACCTGAGGAAGGAATATGTACCTGCGAGCTGTTTTGCTAAACGTCCCTGTGTATATATTTGTACACCACAGACTTGCACACAGATCCGCTGTTCAAACACATTTATGTATTAGCACAGCTATTTTGGATCAGAGGTGGGCTCCTCCGGGTACCAGAGGAATCACATTAGACAAAAATAGAGGAGACATAAACAACTGAACTGAAGCATAGGTGTTTGGTTTAATGGTATGCTGTGTTTATAATATGATGTAATGACTCTGAAGTACAATGCATTTGTTGTGTGAAGGATCTAGGGTGGAAGAGCGCTGGAAATAAATGTGGGATTCACCTAAAGGTTTGGAATTGGAAATGTTTCTGCTTTTGCTTATATATTCACGGAAGGGGAGGATGGTCATGATATTTGCTCAATGCTAACTCTACATGTTCATAATAAACATGAAGCAGTTTGGGTGTTGAAATAATCGCTTTATGGCTATACAATGTCTCCCTCTAGTGGACTTAATGGCTTATACATTGAGTACAACTAGGGTGCAACTTGCGTACTTCAATCTCGGGAACATCTAGTGGTCAGAAAGAGAACTGCAAGTGGTTTTTAAAATCAAAACAAATATAAATGTGTACTTTGTAAAATGTGTGGTTAAAAAAATGTACGTAAAGGTTTTTAAATATAAGAAAAAAAACTTACGTGAGATTAAAATCCTGCGATGACACCATCGTCTGTGTGATAACGCGGAGGGTTATTGATTTATGACTTATTAAAGCTCATATTTTACATTATACATTATATATGTATATACTTTACATTATATTATATTGGCGCCATATATATCAAGAGGATTTTGAAGCCACTGTGTTTTTACAGAACTACAATGGTTGTCAGATTCGTCATCAAACAATAACGTACACCCTTGTGGTGTTTTAATCCTTATTTAACAAGTTTGTATGTAACTATTTGCATTTATACATGTAGAAATCAACATAAATTCGTTAACAACACGGATACAAGCAAGAATCCAATTAAAACCAACACGGACGGAGTTCATAGCCTCCTATTGGAAGTTGATAGGAGGGTTATTGATTTATGACTTAGAAAAGCTCATATTTTACATTATATAGGTATATAATTTACATTATAAATTATATATACGCCATATATATCAAGCCACATATATCAAGAGGATTTTGAAGCCACTGTTTTTACAACACTACAACGGTTGTCAGATTCGTCGTCAAACAATAACGCAAACCTGTGGTATTTGAATCCTTATTTAACAAGCTTGTATGTGACTATTTGCATTTATACATGTAAAAATTAACAAAAATTCGTTAATAACACGAATACAAGCAATCCAATTAAAACCAACACTAAAAACACTTGAACGAGCGACACATTCTAGAAAGAGTGGAAAGTAGTTCTTCTCCTGGCATGATGTGTCGCTTGAATTATGTATCAATGAGCGAACACTGTTGTGGAACTATATGATTTAGCGGAAGGATTTTTCACTGTGATTATTGTTGTTATACAGGTTATGGGTTGAACTTTGTTGTCTTTTATTATATTTATTTTTACGTATTTTTTAATAAGGTCACTCACTATTCTATGATATTTAAACCATACTATATATTTAATGAGTTTTGCTAATAGTTTGCTAAGTTTTGCTAATACTTAATCACGTGCTGCTACATTATTAACTAATAAACTTATTAATATACAATATAATAATATATTTTGTTCAAATCATATCACCGCATAAAAATTAATTTATCTACTTGGAAAAAAGTAGCGAAAGGGTGAGTTTAGGACCCTGCGACTCATAAACCGAGTGGGCGGAGTCACGGATGATTGACAGGATATTCTGGAGGCACGGCAGGCGAGTAATCTCTGGCAAACTGACCACAGCCACACCGTCAGACTACCGACAGCGATTTTTTAAAACGAAAATCCGTCCCAAACCGGGAATTTCATCGAGTTTTGATGCCGAAATATTGGCCGGAAAGCACCATCCATGGACTTCCATCTCTGACGATCGTGTTTGAGAGCTGATAATGATGAAGATGAAGCTGCGAGCGGCGGGAGGAGAAAATCACCGATGCGACTTGAATTCCGTTAACGGATCGGATCGGGAGAGCGGCACCGGGGCGGCTCAGCTCGATAAGGAGGCGGTTTTTGAGTGGTTCGGGCTACAGTTGAACCCGGCCGGACGCGTGGAGCTGCTTTGCGGGCTTTTGCATATGTGTCAGCCGTTAGAGCTGCGTTTCCTCGGCGCCTGTCTGGAGGATCTGGCCCGGAGAGATTTCACCGTCCTGCGGGACTTCGAGATCCGGGCCAACAGCCCCTCCGATTTGGAAGGGCTGGTAGACGTAAGCGATCCCGTGGTGTTGTCTAAACTACTCGTGTATTTGTCTCTGCTCGGCTCCAAGAGCAGGGAATGCGCCTGTATTCTCTTCAGGACGTTGAGTCGGATGGACGTGGGGATGTACGGGGCTCTACCGGAGCCGGAGACGGTGGATCAGCTGCGGCTGCTCTTCACCATGGGCTCGCTACACCCGGCGTTCAGTTTCTATCAGCGGGAAGAGCTGCGAGCGCAGTTGGACAGACTCCAAAGATGGGTGTGTAGTAATATTTACCTCAAAATCACTGATTTTACAAAGACAAATTGTGCAAAAATGGTAATTCTATGGTCTGGACAAGTACTCTAAATACCATGTTAATATATATTATAATGATATCAGATGGTAACGTTACAACCAGGGAATTTACATGGAACTCCAGAGAATTTTACCAACTTACTGTTGTATCGTGTCCATAAACATAATAGAATGGTTTTTCATGTATTGGTTAAATCAACTATTAAACATATCCGTATGTAAGTTTAAGAAACTAGAACTATGCTAATATCGTCAGTGTGTGTGTGTGTGTGTTTGTGTGTATAATACGGTCACATAATATCAATATCATTTTTATGATTTTATGAATGTATTGCTACATAAACATGGCATTAGTACCATGGTATTTTTAGGAGTAAGTTACCACCCTAACAGAAAAGTAAGTACCATGGTATACTGATGATATCATATGATAACTTTGGTTCTTTAATATACACCAAAATATTTAAATGCATGTAGTATGGTATTTACATGGCACTCCAGGAAATTCTATGATTCTACTATGGTATTATGTCCAAAACATGGTAGTTTTTTTTATTGTTTTGTGTAAAGTCACTCATACTTTGGCTTTCATTGAAAAAACATATAAATACCATGACTAGAACTACGCTAATATCGTCAGTATATAACACAGTTACGTAATATAAATACCATGGTCTTCTGAATATCATATTGCTACATAAACATGGGATTAGTACCATGGTATTTTTAGGAGGACCACCCCAACAAAAAAGTAATACCATGGTATACTGATGATATCATATGATACACTCCAGGAAATACTATGATTCTACTATAGTATTATGTCCAAAACATGGTAGAATTTTTTTATTGTTTTGCGTAGTCACTCATACTTTGGCTTTCATTGAAAAACATGGAAAAACATATAAATACCATGACTAGAACTATGCTAATATCATCAGTGTATAAATAATATGGTCACATAATATGAATACCATGGTCTTCTGAATATCATATATTGCTATGTAAACATGAGATTAGTACTATGGTATTTTTAGGAGGACCACCCTAACAGAAAATTAAGTACCATGGTATACTGATGATATCATATGATAACTTTGGTTCTTTAATATACACCAAAATATTTAAATGCATGTTGTATGGTATTTACATGGCACTCCAGGAAATACTATGATTCTACTATGGTATTATGTCCAAAACATGGTAGTTTTGTTTATTGTTTTGTGTAAAGTCACTCATACTTTGGCTTTCATTGAAAAACATGGAAAAACTTATAAATACCATGACAAGAACTATGCTAATATCGTCAGTATACGTATAACACAGTCACATAATATAAATACCATGGTCTTCTGAATATCATATTGCTACATAAACATGGGATTAGTACCATGGTATTTTTAGGAGTACCACCCTAACAGAAAAGTAAGTACCATGGTATACTGATGATATCATATGATACACTCCAGGAAATACTATGGTTCTACTATAGTATTATGTCCAAAACATGGTAGTATTTTTTATTGTTTTGCGTAGTCACTCATACTTTGGCTTTCATTGAAAAACATGGAGAAACGTATAAATACCATGATTTTAAAAACATTAAATATATTATATTTGTTAGAGTACCATATCTACAGCCTTACCAAGGTATTAAAAGTGCTATATTATTGTACTTGTCCAATAAATATGATTTATGCATTGAATAAAGTCACTAATTAATGTCTAAAGGCAACATGATATTATCATATATCATGTTATTCTTTTAAATACTTGGAATAGTATATAATATGGTAAATATACAGAATAAATAGAAGCAGAGATTTAAAATCATGAATCAACAAAACTACCATATTATTTCTCACACTAATACCATGCTATATTTCAAAATACCAAGGCATTACAGTGTGATACCATCAGTATTTCCTAGTTCCACCACTTAAACCGACATTAAGTGGTGCATGAACACGAATAGCCTCCAGTCAAAAAGGAATGCATGCTGGATTTGTTGGAATTTCTAGCATACTTTTCAATCTGTATCCCGGTTGAAATATAAGATCCAGTTAAATAAACTAAAATCCAGCTTAGATTCTTATTTAATCTGATTGGATATTTGATGATATTATTTCAGTGCATGACATTTACAGATCTCATAAATGTCATGCTAGTTTCCGGCAGCTAGCGCTCTATCTATCTAGGGATTACAACAGCTACAGGAGTTTTTTTTTCCAGTTTTAGTTGAGTAAAGCAGGATTAATTTAAAAATTAAAAATGTATTGATTTATCATTAATCAGACAGATATGGGCAGGATACATGTGCTTATGTCAAAATGATTGGCAGCTGTCAATAAGTTCAATCAGGTTAAAGCTTCACCTTGAAGACAGGGAAAATCCTGGCAAATACTGTGGTCAAATATATTCGTCAACATTTATTTTGAAAAAGTATTTCACTAACATTGAATGTACAAAAAAGTGATCAAAGTTAACTTTAGTCTAGTTATTAAATGTAAACTATAGCCAGATGTCAACAAACCACTTAATAGAAAATATCCCATATCAGACATTCAAACTCCAGTACAACCACATGATTGAACATGACATTTGGTTTGTAAATTCATCTGTCTTGCAGGCATTTTGGGTCATGCTACTGTATGTGTGTCCAAATGCCATTCTCCCTGATCTCCTTTGATATTTTTATTGTGTGAATGACTTTATTGTGGGTTTTGCATTTTGTAAATGAGGTCATGTGTGGTATTTTTCATCACATGGGACGTTCGCACTCATTAGACTGAATCCGCTCTCCGAAATGACATTCTCTGTCTGTTTATGGATGTTTGTTGTTTGTTGCTGATGTCAAGTTGAGAGTAATGGTTTAAATGATGGTGATGAGTCATGGTCATGTAAGCTGCTGAGGCATTATGCTCAATTGCTTTAAAACAAGAGGAAACGGCAGGATCGTTTAGTTCAATCAAATTAATTGACACACTGACTGATTGGGAATGGTTTGATTTGGTTTGCCTAGTTCCTTGATTGTACAATTTAAAATCTGTAAACCTGTCAGGGTACAATTCACATGTACAAATTATACATACATTTTTCTTTCATATTTAAAAAAAAAAAAAGCTTTTGTGTGCAATAAACAAATTATTGATCTAGGCAGACCAGAGATTTGTATAACACTTGTTTCAATGCGTTTGAGATAAAAACCAGGGGCTAGTTCGCAAAAAAAGTAGATTTTTCACATATTGAGGATTTTTAAATGAATGGTTTGAGTGTCACCAGTGATTTTAATGTCAAAGTGTTGAGTATGAGCAGGCCTATCATATATGTATTTTGTGTACGTGTGTGAAATGTTGTTTTAATAGTGATTTCAGTTTACACTTAACAAAAAAATAAAGCCTTATATTAGGGCGGAACGATAAATCAATATTAAATCACATTTATGATTTAGCAAAAGCTGAATTTTCTTGCACATCATGAGGGAAAAGTGTAGAACTGTAATTTTCCTCTGAAAACCAGAGGGCGCTCTCTTGTGCGCGTCGCACAGAACAACCAAATATGCCCCGAAGAAAACTAGAAATTACCAGTCTTTGGCTGCGTCCGAAATCGCCTACTTCCATACGTTATAGTACGCTAAAAACAGTATGCGAGTTGAGTAATGTCCGAATTTATAGAATTCAAAAAATAGTATGCGAGAAGTACCCGGATGACCTACTACTTCCGGCAAGATTCTAAAGTGCGTGTCTGATGGACGCCATGCTATCCCATGATTAGGCATGGGACGATAACCGTTTTCAAGGTATACCTCGGTTTGGAAAAGTCAAGGTTATCATACTGCCAACATTTTCTCTAATACCGTTCCTAAGGTATGTGTAAGATTTTTTTTTTTTTACATTTTTTTTAACAACAGCATCTCCAGCAGAAAAGATCTCCAAAGATGCCATTTTAAATTTGTGTTTTTGAAACTAATGAAGACAGCAGAGGTCAATGATTCATTTTCATTATTTAGCCTGGCAAGTTTACTGCTCCAAAATATTATAAATGTTTCTCAAAATAAAATATATTGTGTTCAAACTTTTAGTTTTTTACCCAGACATTTAAAAAATATATATTTTAGAGCAGTAATCACAATACCGTGATACCGTGAAACCGTGATATTTTTATCCAAGGTTATCATACTGTCAGAATCTTATACCGGCCCATGCCTACCCATGATGCACCGCGAGAGAATTCATGAAGGGGAGTGAATCAATGCAACCGACATGGGTAGGTCATGTTATCATGACAAAATGGCGGATGTAGTACGTCTAAGCTCCATTCATACTGCTCACATTCATACTGTATAGAACATACTTTTCTAACAGCTGAGTAGTACGTTTAAATTCAAATGCAGTATGTACTGAGTAGTAGGCGATTTTGGACGCAGCCTATGGGAAAACCTTATAGTGTAGGATAAACCGAAGATTAAACTGCTCTTATTTGATTCAACGGGATTAATAAATGCATGACCATGACAACATAGGATTTATTGGAGTTTTTATTATTATAATTTCTCTAATAATAAAGTATGTTATAATGCAAGTTTCTCACTGCTTATTTAAATGCTATTATGAAATATGTTGTGTGATTATTTATTCTGTGTATAAAGACATAAATTTACAGAAGGACCTAATTCAAACTATGGCTGCAACTACTAATTTTGATAATCGATATATTTGCCGATTGCTTTTTCCGATTAATCGGATAAAAACTAAATGTTTTTAGATTCCATTTGACGTTTTGCTTATTATAACTATAGAAAACCATAAATCAGGGTATTATTTATATATAAGAGTATAATTTAAAAAATTCAAAAACCACATAATACGTTTAATAATGTTTAATTTTGACATTTTAAACCTTAAAATGAAAAAACAAAGTTTGTTTTTAACAGTAAAGCTTCTCTAAATATCTATTATATCATATCTCTAACATCTCTATATGTTCTAAAATATAAATAAACAAAAAACAAAACAGCTGTAATGTTTTGACTGGTCTGGTGAAGGTCTGATTATGAAATGTTACACGCTACGATAGCAAGTGTATAAATTTGATGCTGTTGGAGCTTTTAGTGTTGCGGCATTTCATAAATATTTGTGTCCTTTTGTGTTTGGCTGAGCATGCTTTTGTTAAATAAGTTTTGATGATTTTAGTTGATATTAATTTATAATATTAAACCTAAAGTTTGTCTATTCTCCTCATCACAGAGTTAAAAATGTATATTTTCACTCACCTTTTTCATAACTTATTTTTTTCCCCCACTGTCACAGAGCCAGTTTTCCCGACCGGGGTTTCTCTGTCCTCACCGCGAGGATGATGGAGACTGGACTCTTTGCAGCAACGCAAACCCACACCTCAGCAGCACATCACAGCGTGAAGGTATCACACCTCTCCATTTTAGCACAAAGACAGAAAAATACAGAAAACTGTTGAATTATAATGATGGTGTCCTTTTGATGTTGCAGTGGTGCACATTGAGAAGATCATTTTGAAGGAGATTTCTGTGGGAGGAGACGGCAGGCATTACAGTTTTGAGGTAAGTTTAAAAACCCCTCAGAGACAGTTTCAACACCGACAGTTTATAAAAGAAGCGTTGAGAGCTTCAAGATTGTGGGAAATTATTTAGAATGATATGTACCTGTATTTGTTTGGCTTGCCAGTAAGAGAGTCTCTCCAAGAAGCAAGGGAAGTTGAGGTGGAATACAAAACCAAACTCTCCACTATTATTGTCCAATATTATTCCTTATTTCGCTTTATATCGTATTTCAGCCAGGCAGTGAAGATCATGGATTTTAAAAAAAATCTGATCTTAAATGCAGCGATTTTGTATGGGATGACAATTAACCGGAAGCCCAGGGGCTGGCTGATTGAAATTAAAAGTCTGTGTGCATATAACCCATTAGGGAAGTGCTGACTGGAGTGCTCATAGGAAGATCAGGTCAGCAATTTGAGATGATTTTTTTCCTGCGATTTAAATGAATTGTTTTGGATTACCGACTTGAAACTGCTAATGTGAGTACAGAATAATTCAGTGTACAATATGGCTCAGAAAGTTAAACAGGCGCTTGTGGAGCACTACAGCCTCTGCTGACTAACAGCCTCCCCCTGGTCCTAATTCCTGCCTGGTAACACCAAAGAAAAATACACAAATATAATGAAGTTGTGTCATAAAATGCTTAGTCTTGTTTGATATGTTGGTATTGACTTTAATAATAGCTTAGTTAAAGGGGCCCCTTTTTACAAGATGTAAAATAAGTCTCTTGTGTCTCTAGAGTGTGTATGTCAAGTTTCAGCTCAAAATACCACACAAATATTGCTTTATAACTCTTTGAAATAAGGTTGGGCCGATAGACGATGCCATCGTCCATCGCCTATGGCCGATAGACATCACGATGCTGAGCCGGCATCGCCATCCATCGCACCGCCCCCGTCGCAAACCCGCTCATGAAAAATACACACTCAGGCCCCGTTTACACTAATACAGCTAACGAAAATGACCCACGTCCACACTGGTGTTTCATCTAGCATTTCTGAACAGCCCTCCATCCACTGAAAACGCACATCACGTGACCACACCCACACAAACACACAGCCACAGACACACACACTGTCATGCGCTCGTCTGAGCTCCAGAGAACAGTGTACGCCGGACAGTTTATCAAGGATGATAGTGGATCACGTCTCACTATAGTTGTTAAACGTGATATTTCATTAATCTTGTCTCTATCAAGGGCTTAATTTGTGTCGGAACACGCCGGATCCGGAACCTCATTTTACCGATCTCCCTCCTTAAACGCGCTCCTCCCCTGTCCACTGTTCATTTTCACTTTGTTCCGCGACTCTCCAACCCTCTTCACTTTCGTCCGCGACACCACAGCGCCGCTCACTTTCGTCAGCGACACCCCTCCGCCATCCACCGCACCAAACAAATGACTGACACGGATCACTCTGCCTACTCATGCCAGAGTCCCGCGGAAAAAGTGATAGACAGGTGGTAATTTGTGTGTAACTTATCTTTATTTATTTATGATTTGGTTATGGGTAAAACAAAGAGCAGGTAGTTGAAACGGTAGGCTACAAATAATTAATTCGTTATGAATTAATTAATTATTCATAAATAATTAATTCGTCTCCGCCTATGAAGACGATTCCATCGTCCATCGCGATGTTTCACATTAGACATCGTACGATGCTAAATTGGTCAACATCGCCCAACCCTACTTTGAAACTGCCCTTTGATCCTAATTGTGCCATTTTGGTGACTGTCGCTTTAAATTCAAATAAGATTGAGCTTTTTTTCAAAAGAGGGCGGAGCTACAAATGCCTGTGTATCAGCATAGTGGCATATTCAAAAATTGAGAAATCAAAAAACTGGGCTGCTGTGTTACACTAATAAAAATGAAAGAAAAAAAGTGTTCTATATAGCAACAAAGCATCAATTGAGGTCGTAAAATCACAAGTATGATTTGAATTTATTGTGAGAAGCTAACACTTATGGGGAATTAAAATCTCAGTCCTGAATTAAACTGTATATTAATTTCTCAAACACACAAACAGAAAAGGTCGGCATCAGTTAGAAAATATGGGCAAAAATCCAATATTGGGTATCCCTACTTTATTTTAAATAAATTCATGTTCATCTAAAAAAAAAAAAAAAACGCTTTTTCTGTTTTCTGTTAAGTATTTACATTTATTTATTATAACACTTTTTGTTGACTTAATGGATAAACTATGTATTTAGATAAACTATATCGTGAAATATATCGATATCATGAAATAAAATTACTCGTACCGTAAAACAGAATTTTGGTCATACCGCCCACCCCTAATACTCTCCTTGGTGTTGTTGTGTATGTCATTGCAATGAGAAACCCACCTAGCTTCATTATGGGATGTTAACATCCACGTTTCACAATTCAGTCAGTTCCCAATAGATAAAATCAAATCCTGCGCTACTTTTCTTTCTCACTGAATATCACATTCCATGCAGCGAAAAGTTTGACTTTGATAAAACGCTTTGTTTTAATTGTGCTCACGTGGTAAAGAACATTTAATGTTGTGTAGGCCCGGCGTGAATCGATTCACAGTTAATCACAGTTAATGTCTCGGTTGAAGCTGTTGTTTTAGATTTGCTTGCATGCTTTGCATTATTCATGGTGTTAAAAAGGCTTTAAAAAGAACGTGCCTTCAGCCTCTACGGCTCCAAACCTCATCATGAAGGCTGAGCTACACTCTCAGCGCTGTACATGAGATTCTGCCTCTCCGGGACAAGTGAGGAAACATGCAAAGCCTGAGCTGTAAACATCCGGTTGTTGATACAGAGTTGACAGCCTCACCAAAGAGGCTTTGGCTGGACTCTCAGTGAGAGTATGGACTAGCGCCAAAACAGTCGAGGAGAGAGAGAGAGAGAGAGTGAGAGTGGCCTGACCGAAAGAAGTGCTTTTTTTTTTTCTGTTGCCTAATGTATCGTGTAATTTTGAGGGGTGAAATTGCTCTGGAATTTTGCAATACGGTTTTTATCACTAAATATAGGTCATGGTCTGATGAATATGCTTTTTAAAATGGATTGCTGTGTACCAAGGAAAATCTGAAGCAAAACTGTAAGAAAAATGCTGGGTTCCACACAATTCCTTCATGTTCTTACAACGCAAACCGATTAAGTTGCTTTTACAAATTGAAGTTGATTGAACATAAAAGTTAAGATTAAGTTGTCCCAAAAAAACCTAAAAATTTTAAATAAGCTGCCAATTTAAATAAACTTTTTTTTTTGCAGTGTTTTGCAAATAACATGTTTTGTTTGGACTGTACGGCAATTGTCTGATGTCTTTGATAAGTGATGAATGAGTCATTTTTGCATTTTTAGGTTAATTGAATTGTCTGTTTCGTCAACACATTTGCTTGGACAATTCATTATACATCAATAATGTGACGCACACCAGGGCTCGCAAAATCCCGGGGTTATTGTTTTTTCAGACGGGCTACCAAAATTTATCAACAGCGTGCCTGGCAGGCTATCTAGATACCCTGCTGGGCATGGAGTAGATAGATTTTGATAGCCTGACTGAAAAAACAAAAAAGATTTTGCGAGCCCTGACACACACAGAATCTGCACGAGCAGAAACCTATTATGCCCCTATTACAAGATGTAAAATAAGTCTCTGATGTCCCTATTGACCTTATTCTTCAATGCGGAAGTGCGCTCGTTTTTGCGATTTAGTCGCCTATGGGAGAAATGACTAGGAATCATAAACGGCAGAAAACGGTCAAACTACTTGCTCTACAAACAAGTTTTTGCATGACTATACAGACAAAATAGAATAATATAATTAGAAAATATTAGTTTGCAACATCAAGCAGCAAAACAAGCTGTTTTTAATGTCTAAAAATGAATGGAAGTGAATGAGACCGGAACTCTTTGTAATGGCCCCTTTTAGACTGTGATCCAAATTGTGTCGCTTTAGTGACTGTCGCTTTAAATTCAAATGAGATCGTGCTCCCAGCCCTCTTTTCGAAATTATCTTCAGTAGGGGTGTAACACAACCAATGGTTCAGAAAGCATGTGACCCGTGGATTAATAACTTTTTTTTTAACTTGTAGATTAGTCCTAAATTTCTAACGATTGCAGAGAGATCGCCTCCAGTATCAATAAAATCACATGTATAGAAGTATTTTGGCTTTCCTGTAAAATATAAAGATGACAGAGAAAGTTGTGGTGGCACCTAAATGATTTCTTAGGTTATTAAAGGTGTCTTCAGTCAATACTTGTTTGGCCTGCATTAATGCATTCAGTGTAGAGCTGAACAATTAACAAATAAAAGATCGGGAATTCAATTCAAACACCCACGCAACATAAATTATAAATGATGATGATTTGCATACAGTATGTTTATTAATCCTTTGAAGCACTGCATTCAAATCTGCGTTTGATCAAGATAGATTCAGTTTTCACCCTTTTTGGTTAGTTACAAAGTTACAAACAATCAAATAACGCGCCACTAGTTAGTTGCTGGGGGGGCCCTGCCCCTTTTGTCTACAGTGCCCATCATAAAATGAAAATGCCCCCTTTTCAATTTTGAGCATGAGTAAACCTTAAACCACATTCACACTATGACCGACTCTCAAAGACAAAGCGACAAGCGACCGTTCATATCAACGAAGAACGAGCGATTCCCAGCGACCTCTGTCTATGCAAGCGACAGCGACCGCTGGCGACCAGGTGACCAAAGTTGAGAATTCTTCAACATTATGCAAATTAAGAGTGACTTTCTTAAGCGACATCCATTAGGAGCACCAGTAGAGCTCACGTGATCCTCTCTCAGCTCCTGCAGTGGCCAGTTGTATTCTCCGTGCTCAGACCTGCATTTGCAGCAGATCGTCATCCAGAGCGAAAGGCAGCTACAAAGTCGCTGCTAGTGTGAATGAGGCTTAATGGCGGACGGCTGCTTCTCACTCAGGGCTGTTTATGCTAATAAGGGAGAGATTGTCACTAATGCTTTCCCCCTACGATGACACGTACAAAGGGAGAATGTCAACCAAAGTGTTTCTGCAGACCATTAGAGGCTGGATATATCCACACACAGTTGCCACACAACTGTTTAAGCCACTTATAAAAGTGATTTTTTCATAATAGGTCCGTTAATACCAGGTGCGAACAGAGCCTAAAACACTGATTTGTGCACCATCAGGCCTGGTTGGTATATGGTGTTATTTTGCCAAATGTTAACCTCATCCATCCTCCTTAAAACAAGACTGAAAGAAGGAAGGAAGAATAAGGAAAGCATAATGTGTTCTTGCCTAAAATTGAGCCACTACCTTCTTTCTGTCTGTCCTGAAGTCTTTCTAGCGTCTTAATGCGAGTTGCATTCCAATCAGAAATCCCCATGCATCACTGGAAAACCAATTCTCCACCCTTTCCCAGGCTTAGCACTGAACCCTGACCACCTGTGTCTCGCCAAACCCTACGATTAAGACATCAGTATTCACTGGAGAAGCAGACGAAACAGCATGCCAGCCCTTGTTAAGGCTAAAATATTTACTCTGCTCGATAGGCTACCCGGGTGTTGAAAGAGCCGGATTGGAGTTTCCAGATAAACGCTTCAACATTTTCTCTGTTGTCTGTGATGGATTTATTTCTACAATTACAGACGTCATCTTACAGGGTCTTTTTTTTTTATATCTGTCAGAACTGCTCTATGGCTGTCATTATTTGGATATGTATTGCGTAATACCAAAAATTGACTAAAGTGGAAACAATTTTGTAAATCCACATTTAGAAATTTTCATTTCTGTTTAAATTGAATGATTAATTGATAATAATCATGCTTCTTAATCGAAATCAATTAATAAATCGATCACTGAATAATCAACATCCTTATTGACTACCGTTCAAATACACCCATATGTATGACTTAAGGAGTATTTTTACATTTTGTTTTAGTTTTTATATAATGTTTTTTAATGCTTTATCAGGGCTCAAAATTGCGACAGATTTTGGTCACATTTGCACCTGAAATTTTATCTATGCGACCTCAAAATATATTTTGGAGCATTTGTGCGAGTGCATACAATTGTTTCTGCGTGACCGGTTTTCACTGCAAAATGTTTACCGGATGCGCAGATTTAGGAGACATTCACGCAGAATGCATCTTTGCTCCTAAAAACGTGAAACGCAGCGCTCGGGGAAAACAGTCATCATGTCAACTTTCTACAGCAAAATGCTTGCCCCGCCTTCAAGCTCTTCTGATTGGCACACTGCTCTAGAACTGAATGTGAGTAGATTGGTTAATATCAGCTGTAATATCAGTTAATTCAGTCAACACTTTCTGCCTTCGGGTGACGGGGAGCTACAGCCGCGAAAATGTAAAGCGCTGAAGATGAGAGAATGAAAAGCACACACCGATTTTGATTTAGAAAGCTCCTAAAGTTGGCACAAACAAATAATGGCACATGTAATTAGTGATGCACTTTTCGAAGAGTGAATAAGACTCCATTTACTGTAAAGTCTGTGAGACGGAGTTTTCAGGTAACAGTGTTTGCCACTGAATCTTTTAAGCGCGAGATGTTCTATTTAATCCTCCATTAATCATCAGGATGATTTCAAATGCAATAACTATTAATATAAAACTTGTAGTAACGGTGCACATAATTCTTTGTGTGTGCGACTAAATTTTGGTTGGTGCGACTGCATTTTTAAAGTTAGCAGCACCAGTGTTACCAAGCAAAAAGGCTAATTTTGAGCCCCGTTTATGTATGTGATCGTTAAAAACAATTCAGCATAATTTAATGTCATGTGATTCTTCAAAAGTCATTCTGATATGCTCACTTGGTTCTCAAAGTTTACCATAATTATTCAGGGTGTCCGCAGGGTCTTAAAAACTCCTAAATTTCAAAAACAAAATTTTAGGCCTTAAAGTCTTTAATTCACAGAAATATGGCCTTGTAGGTCTTAAATCATTTTTAACAGGTCTTAATTTTTCTTGGTTTATGTAAAGCTACCCAATCGATCCAACACGCAACAATAAATCTCAATAAAACTATATTTATAACTAAATTATAACTTCATTTATTTATAACTAACTCTATTTATAACTATTTTATAACTAAACTAATATTATAAAAGTCTGTTATGCAGACATTTAGTTTATTAAAGTTGTAAACAACTAGGGTCTATTTGATTTGACACATTATTAAATAACTACTTAGAATTTGTTTCTTGATGGGACAAGTACATTTTTTTTTCTGCTGGCCCATTAAAAAATACTTAGCATTTAGCCCTATACAAGTCTGAAATTTCATTCTTGATGGTCTTAAAAAGTTGCAGATTTTTACAGATTAAATTTGACCTGGTGAAACCTGCAGAAACCCTGTTATTAGTGTTGTCAACGTTAATTAGTTGTTAATATTAACCATTTTTGTCCAGGTTCTTTGAATGGAAAGTACAAAATAACAGCATTTATTTTAAATAGAAACCTTCTGTAACCCTAAAAAAAAATCTTTACTGTCACTTTTGATTATTTAATTACATCCTCAGTGAGTAAAAGTATATATAACGAATCTATTTTACTCTGTACTGATTTTAAAAATATGGTAGTTGTCATGTGTAAATGCTTGTTTTGTCAGTTTAGCACTAAAAGTTTGTATTTGTATGAGCTGAAGTTGTGGTGAAATAATTTAAAGGGACAGTTCACCCAAAGCTGAACATTCTGTCATGGTTTACTCACCATTCACTTGTACTAAACCTGTTTGACTTCCTTCCTTCTGTTCAACACAAAACAAGATATTTTGAAGAAAGCTGGAAACCAGTGACTTCCATAGCATTTGTTTGTCCTACTATGTCTGTCAGTGGTTACAAGTTTTCAGCTTTTTTTTCAAAAAATAAAGAAAACCACTTTAATGGTTAAAATACTAAAGCATAAGAAGTAGCGCAATGACCCAGATTGGCTTAGAGCGGTTTCTGGGCATAGGCCCCATGCTGATGTCATTGTTTTTATTTGGGCTGCTTTAAATATTTTAGGAAAATTCCATTAACATATTTTATTTACTTAATACATTTTATACTTAAAAAAATGAGCTAATAATGCTCTATGTTTGTCTCTTGCTGCAATGTCATTTCTGGAATCCACAGTATTGGAATATTTGACCGAGGACACTGTGAAGAAATCCATGTTAAGGCATCTGGGGGACAAGCGCAGTTAGTCATGTCAGAGGGAAATATGATCAGCTCTGGGGAATCTAATTAAAAGATGCATTATGTCGAGTCAGATGAGAGCAATTCTGGGCTGTTTTCACCAAGCTTATCTCTTTATTTTTTGCAGGTGAAATGGTCAGACTCTTCGTCATCTGCTGTCACCAAAAGTCATCGCGAGTTGGAGGATTTTCTGTTAAAGGTGAGCAGGGAGATGTGGGTCTTTGGCTGTATTTTGTGGTTGTTTAGTTCTGTTGCACGAATGCCGGTGTGCCCACCAGTTGGGCAAAATGCCACCTGGCAAGACCAGCAAAGGACATTATCCATCTGTTTCAGTTTCCATTTCCCTCTCTCTGGCTGTGCTCATAATGGAGCACTAGAGTTCTGCATACTGCTGTATGTGTAATCTTATATATTAAAATGCCTTTTGTAGCTTTATTTTTGAGTTTTAATTGAGTGAACTTTTATTTCAGTTAGTTGCATAGGCAAAATTTCTCTTTTGTTAGTTTGTGTTATTTTGTGTTTATTTACACAGAATCTATTTTATTCTGTATAAAATATGCTAGTTATATTTTAGAGTTAAAAAATATGCTAGTTATTATGTTTAAATGCATTTTTTGTTTACTTTAGCACTGAGACTTTTTATTAGTATGAGCTGAAGTTGTGTTGAATTCATTTAAAGGGACAGTTCACCCAAAACTGAACATTCTGCCATCGTTTACTCACTTGTTCTAAACCTGTTTGACTTCCTTTCTTCTGTTTAACACAAAACAAGATATTTTGAAGAAAGCTGGAAAACATTGACTTCCAAAGTATTTGTTTGTCCTACTATGGCTGTCAATGGTTACAGGTTTTTACATCGCTTAAAATTGCGCCCGAAATTTTATCTACGCAACCTCAAAATATATTTGGGAGCATTTATGCGAGTGCATAAACTTGTTGCTATGCGACCAGTTTGCGACAAATTTAGGAGACATTCACGCAGAATGCATCTTTGCACCTAAAAATGTGAAATGCAGCACTCGGCCTTCAAGCTCTTCTGATTGGCGCACTGCTCTAGAACTGAACGCGAATGGATTGGTTAATATCAGCTGTCAATCAGCTGCCTTCAGGTGATGGGGAGCTACAGCCGCGAAAATGTAAAGCGCTGAAGATGAGAAAATGAAAAGCACACTGACAGATTTTGTTTTAGAAACCTCCTAAAGTTACAAATAATGGCACATCTAATTAGTGATACACTTTTTGAAGAGTGAATAAGACTCCTTAAGCCATTCACTGTAAAGTCGGTGTGACTGAGTTATCAGGTAACAGTGTTTGCCACTGAATCTACACATTTTAAGCACGAGATGTTCTATTTAATCTTTCATTTAATTGTCAGGATGATTTCAAATGCAATAAATCTGTTAATTATAAAACGTGTAGTAACGGTGCTCATAATTCTTGGTTGGTGCGACTAAAAATGTAGTCGCACCAGCCAAAATTTAAAGTTAGCAGCACCAATGCTACCAAGCAAAAAGGTTCATTTCGAGCCCTGTTTTCAGCTTTTTTTTCTTCAAAATATCATCTTTTGTGTTCAACAAGATTAAGAAAATCATAAATAAATATTCTTTCGTTATTTTTAAGTATTAGTTAACAGCTGCAACACTCATGTACTGCGTGTTATCTTGAAAAATTGTGTGCAAACAATAGTATGTATTTTGCAAATATATTGGCCAAGAGGTTATCACATGACCCATGACCTTACAGGTATAGTTCATCAAAAAAAAAATATATGAAAATGTACTCACTAATTACATTTCCTCAAGTGGTTATAAACATTTATGAGTTTCTTTCTTCTGTTGAACACAAAATAAGTTATTCTGAAGGAAGCTGAAAACGTGTGCCCATTGGCTTCCATAGTAGGAAAAACAAATACAATGAAAGTCAATGGTTACAGGTTTACAAAATATATTAGGGAATTTATTTATTTATTTTAGTGAAGAAAGAGTGAATGATGACAACTTTCATTTTTAGGTAAACTGTCCCTTTAAATGTTTCAAAATCAATTTGGTATTTTTAGTTTTGTTTTGTTCTATTTCATTGCAAACATTTATGGACATATGTGGTCAGTAGGACGTTGTATTTAACAAACATTTTGTTAAAAGGTTTGGCAATAAACAGCTTATTTTGTCTAATATAGTAAGTTTGTTGGAAGACCAGGAGTGCCAGTTAGAAATAAAGCAAAGAATCAAATTATTCCGGCTGGGTCAGTTGGCATTTCTGTGTGGAGTTTGCATGTTCTCCCCGTGTTCGCGTAGGTTTCCCCCACAAGTCCAAAGACATGCGCTATAGGTGAATAAACTAAATTGGCCGTAGTGTATGTGTGTAAAATGAGTGTGTATCGATGTTTCCCAGTACTGGGTTGCAGCTGGAAGGGCATCCGCTATGTAAAATATATGCTGGATAAGTTGGCAGTTCATTCCGCTGTGGCGACCCCTGATGAATAAAGGGACTAAGCTGAAAAAAATTAATAAATGAATGGCATATTTAAATATGTCTATTGATTTGTTCATTTAAATGTTTATTTATTATATACATTTTTATGCTTCAACTATTAAATTGATAATTTGATTCTTCATTGTATTTCTATTATGGTCCTCCTTAAGTTTGGTCATCTGGGTATTTCCATGCATACAGCATTCATATTGCTTATTGGCGTTTTTATTGCCACAGCATGTGCAACTTAGCTCTGCTGTTTTAAAGTGTAAAGTCAAATTATTCCTAAAACAAAGCCTCTGTCTCTGTACTGTAGCTTCCTAAAGAGCAGAGTCCTGATGGCTTTGAGAAGGGCATCGTCAGATTACTCAGTCGTGGCGATCAATGTGAATCCAGAGACCTGGAGAGAAACCTCAGGTGGGTCTCATCTTACATTTTTAATAGTTATGTTACATCGTGTTGAATCCTTACTTTTGCATTGCTTTTCCTCCACTTCAAATCACTTGGATAACTGGCAACACTTTAAAATAATGGTCCATTAGATAATGTATTTACTAACATGAACAATAAAATTAGTAATACATTTATTACAGTATTTATTCACCTGTTATTGTTAGTTAACATTATTTAAATATAACAACATTAGTTTATGTTAACTCACTGTGCATTAACTAATGTTAACAAGCACAACTTTGGATTTTTATTAATGCATTAGTACAAGATTATTTGAATTAACATTTACTAAAGGACCTTCGTTCTAAAGTGCAGAGATTGGAAGTAACGAAGTACAAATACTTCGTTACTGTACTTAAGTAGATTATCTTTACTTTCTACTCCTTACATTTTTAAATAGGCCTCGTTACTTTTCATTTTAATGTGTTTGGTGGGACGATCTATATTATTTCTTGTGATTGCACAATTTGAACGCCTTTTTGATTCAATCAGTCTATTTCTTGTCAGTGGGTGCTGCAGAGCACAGCATTTTCAACCTCTAATCACGCACCGAAAGTAGGCTTGTTTATTAAGCTTACCATGGGAATGGCAAAAAAGGTGAACGTGGACTAGACCGAGGAAGTCAGCGACGTAAACGTGACCGATGTCATGTTTATACTGGGTAATAAGATGCGTTTTGGTCGTTCGGATCACAGGTAAACAAGACACATTCCTGTTCAGTTAAAGTCTTTTGTCCACTTCCGAACATGGCGCACTGTAGTTCTCTGATCTTTCAATTGAATACCACAACAAAACTTTAACGATCATGTGCTTTTTTTTGTCAACGTTTGTATAGTTAGTACTAAAGCAATTAAATACTTTATGAATACGTTATCCATTGAGGTTTATTTCCTTTGTTTCCAACGAGTTCATCTTTCCTCATAATTTTTTTACAGATTTTTACTTGTTTTATAGTTTTAACATGTATATTATATACACTGTAATCTTCATTTAAATTTGTTAGATAGACTGTTAAATAAATATTTTAGAACATCAAAAGTATATATAGGCTACTGGGTGATTTATGAATAAAAGTATAAGGCAAAGGATCAGGAATTTATCATGTGAAAAAAATATCCAAAAATGTATTAATAGCATTAATGACTTTATCCATTAAATAAAATATACTCAATACTCTGAAAACAAATATACAAAAGAAAAAACAAATAGTGAAATCATATGAACTGCAAGAGTATTGCTGTTTGCAGAAAATGAAGCAGCTTTAGCATAATGCAAAAATATATGTATTTGTAGTTAAATACATTCATTTTGTTTAATTTTAACAAAAGAAAAAAAAAACTAAAATATGTTTAGGACAAAGTGAAGTGTTAAATTTAAGACATTTATTAGTTATGAATATATAGGCCAACAGAATTATGTTTTAGAGTATATAAACCAGTATTATTGTTCTTAACAGCCCTAAAGTTAAGCTTTGTGTCCAGGTTATGATACGCAGGGCAACTTTTTGAGCAGTGTTGTTGGACCATATTGTAGAGAGATGTTGATTGGCTAGTTTCAGCTAAAGAAAAAAAATAGAAATGTAAGTTATTTTGTATAAATGTATACATGATGTGAGGTGTAGTTACCACCATGAGATTAAAACGGGTAGTAGTAATGGATACTTTTTACTTAAGTACATATTTCAGGCCCTTCTTCTTTACTTTTACTTGAGTAAAAAAGTGTAGTCCGTACTTCAACTTTTACCAGAGTCGTTTTAAACATCTGTACTTCTACTTGAGAAAAGGATGTATGTACTTTTGCAATCTCTGCTAAAGTGTTACCAGATAACTTAAGTGTCTTAAGTTTCTTTTTTTCGAAGTGATCTTTTTTTCCCAGAAAGAATCTCATACATGGCTTGGCTCTTATGTGTTTTTGTTCGATTTGAAGCACCATTAATTGCAATTAAAATCTAATTATAATCTTTCTTAGGACAAATGGGATTTGTGCTGAAATAGTTTTTTCACAAATTGAGCTTAAGTTGAAATCAGTGTCTTGCAGCTTTAGCTGTGCGTAACTAGAATATTTTAAAGCTGAGAGTACAAATGCAATAGTTTTATTAGAGTCAAATCGTGGGAATAAGGTGGACATGTAAAGGATTATAACTACTAACCCAACTCAAGCCTGACCCGACCATAGTCCAGATCACAAAAGGTCAAATTCTATATAGTGTATATTGTGTGTAATTCTATGGGGGATTTGTATCAAATCAGCGAGTGGATTGTCAAAGAGAATCAGTGTTCAGTATTTGTTTTTTTTGTCACATGAAACAAAGTGTCCTTTTCAAATCCTACAACACATGGCAGTATTTAGGTCAGTAACACTGATGTCAGGACCAGAGGGGATTCTACTTCCTGTAGCATAGTTTAGATGCAACCAAAGATTGTGGTTGCTTATTCCAGTAAAATAAAATGTGGGGGTATTTATGTGTATATTAGGGCTGTCAGATGATTAATCGCATCCAAAATGAAATGTGTTTGTACTCACTGTGTGTAAATATTGTGTGTGTATATAAAATACAAAACCTAAATATTTACATATATATTTATAAATAATTTGTATTAGATATAAATATTTAAAGGGCATCTATGATGAAAATCATCTTTTGTAAGCTGTTTGGACAGAACTGTATGTAGGTATAGTTTGTCCACAGTCATATTAGGGTGATATAAAGACATTAAGTCTCTCTTTTTAAATTTCCTGACATTAAAATAGGATCCAAATCCCTCCCATTTTGAGGCCCATCACAACGTGACGTAGGAGTGCGGTTTCCCCGCCCACCGATTTGATTGACAGCAGCGTATTAACATGTCTCCGTAGTAACGAGTATAATCAAATCAACAAGACAGGACGTGCACAAAGCAACTGGGATTAAAAGATCTGTTCAGCTCTCTGTGATCATCAATCATCATCAAATGTGATCAAGAATGAGTTTTACAAGTTTAAAACGTTTTTAAAACAGTGCATGTTTGTAATGAATTACAGCGATTTTACCGTCTTTACTTTATCACCACAGCCGCATGTCAGTACAATTCTAAAATAAGACGCTTTAATCCCGGTTTGTGGACAATAAATCAGGTTTATTTTGTACATTAACATAACGGATATCCATACAGCAGTGGATATTAACGTGCGTCCATCTGTCCATCCAATGTGTGTGTGTGCGTGAACTTTATAATGACATTGTGTGTGACTCGCATCATTGCAGAAAGGCTTGAATTAACTCCACAACAAATACATCAAATAATCATTGGGAACGTTCTTACTGTAGTATTTGTCACAAACTTTTTCACGAGATCTGCTTCATGTCTGTCATTGTGCTGTTTATCTGACGCAGCCGAGGTGGAGATTGAGATGCACTTTGACAGGCACGTGGGAACGGTGGGCAGGAAGAACTAGCATTAAAGGCACAGGCAACAAAAACGGCTACATGGTTGTTCAGAACCGTAAATTTCAATATTCTGAAAGGTCTAATAAATAATCTGATGGGTGTTTTGAGCTGAAACTTTACAGACACATTCTGGAGACACACAAGACTTATCTTAAAGGGCACCTATTTTACCCCTTTTTTAAGATTTCATATTAATTTTATGGTTCTTCTGAGTGTGCCAGTTTAGGTTCAGTTCAAAACACAATTCAGATTTTTTATTATAATGTGTTAAAAAGTGTCATTTTGGAGGAGTGTACACAGTTTGTGGTTTTAGGGGCGTGTTGCTTCACATGAAAAGTAGTTTCGACTTCCCACCCAACTTAACAAGAGGGCGGACCCAAGAGCTCCCCCGTTGTGTATGGCAACAGACAGGCAGACAGAGAGAAGCAACATGAGTGAGGACCAGCATTCAGCCGTACATGTACGACTCGGACACAGACCAAGCAGAGACTATTCGCATGTTATTTAAAATTAAACTATTCAGATAACGCTCTGTGGCGCAGCAGAAATATGAACAGTGTCCTGAGTCGTGGCTGGGCTGGGAAATGCAAACAGCTGAAGTTTAAGGAAGACGCAATGAAAAGTATGCAAGTATGCAAACCCACCTAGTTACAAACACTGGCGCCGAGGAGAGCGATAACGTGGTGAATGCTGATCTTGTGTTGAGCCCAACGAGCCTTACATCTAAAAATAGAGCAAGGGTGTTTCTTTGGTGACATCGCTTTGACTCACACGCTGAAAATGGCGGACGTGAAACAAACTGAGGATATGGTAATGCACACCTGCGAATCAATATTGGTGGGCGGAGGGACCGCACTTCTACGTCAAGTTGCGGTCGATCTCAAAACCGCTCCAATTGGTCCACCGTTTTTATGTTGTTAAATTGAAAAAAAAAGGACTGGGTGTGTTTATATCACCCCAATATGACGGTCTACACACTATACCTACACGTATGTCTGTCCAAACAACTTAAAAAGTAGATTTTTTTACCATAGGTGCCCTTTAAATCTTGAAAAAGGGGTAAAATAGGTCTAAAGATAATGTCTAAAGATAAGCTTTTTTCAAATATATACATATGTGTGTATTGGTGTATATATACAAAATAAATATGCACAGTACACTGTCTGTCTGTCTGTCTGTCTGTCTGTCTGAATGTATGTTTTAATACCTTTACCTTTTTTCTCTCTCATGTGCAGGGAGAAATTCCTATCTTTATCACAGGATGTCCTTAGGAGATGTGACATTTCCAGGTTCTTCCTGTCTGATGCGTCTGTACTGCCATGTAGCCACTGTGAGTAACCTTCCCAAATCAGAAAACATTATCAGTTAGCAAATAAGCGTGTAATCATTAAATATACAGCTAGGCAAGATCTATGTTTAATACTACTTGTCAAACCGCTCATGTCTGTAGGTGCCAGTGCGCCCGTAGCCAGAATCCATCAGCCTGAACAGGGTTTTTCTGAGGACTGCTCTGAGACTTCCAGCCTGGAGGAGGGTGAGAGAGAGATGCAGACCTGTCAGATCTGCCCTAGAAACACACGCCAACACACATGCAAGTGCTAATGCTGTTCTGACTGCTACAATCTCATGTGTCTCTCTTTTTTTTTCCACAGATGTGGAGGCTTACAACGTCAGAGCTGCAGGATTAAGGTAGAACGGCAAATGAACAGATTAATACTTCTTATCAGAAATCAAATTAGTGACTGAAGGAATTTACATTGCTAAATAAAATAAAAATATGTGTAAATATATATATATATATATATATATATATATATATATATATATATATATATATATATATATATATATATGTGTGTGTGTGTGTGTGTATATATATATATATATATATATATATATATATATATATATATATATATATATATATATATATATATATATATATATATATATGAGAATATATATATATATATATGAGAATATATATATATATATATGAGAATATATATATATATATATATATATATATATATATATATATATATATATATATATATATATATATATATATATTCTCATATATATGAATATATATATATATATGAATATATATATGAATATATATATATATATATATGAATGTATGTATGTATGTATGTATGTGTGTGTGTGTGTGTGTATATATTTATATATGTGTGTGTGTATATATTTGTATGTGTATGTATATATGTGCATTTATAAAGTGTGCTTCATACAGGTGAGTGGGCTTGACAAACCACCTGTAGAAACACTTTTCTCTCTATATGCCTTAGAAACTTTACTTAAACTCCTAAGAGGTCAATCACACTGAACGCACTTTTCTGTTCTGAGAATGTGAGGCGCACATTTTTCATGTCACTGGATAACGACTGAATCAGCTGCGTACTGTGTGCGAGCGTTGCTGTTGATATTGTTATAATTGTAATATTTAATAATATTGTGAAATTCATGATTTGTAAAGTCATACAGCTCTGAATAACTCGAAACAGCGACCACTAGTCTCTCCTCCATCTTTAAAAGTCTCTGTAGTCGTCTTGACAACACAAACACTGGTGTCACCTCAACAGAAACCCTGTCTCTGCTTTTGGCAAAAAACGTGAGGCACAGCAGGAGGTTAAAATGTGAGGCGCACAGGGTGCATAGGTGGCGCACAAAACGCTCACAGCTGTTAGAAAACCATTAAGAACATGCACCTCTCAACACAAGAAGCACGCTTGGTGTGATCATCTTCAAACTCTAGCACTTAATTCATGGAACATTAAGAGTTCCTGTGTAATTAGCACTTACACAGTATTGCCTCTTCTTGAATCGCTGATTGCCTCCTCAATTGCAATTCGCTTTGGACAAAAGCGTCAACTAAATGTAACTGTAAAAATCTATGTAATGGAGGCCAGCTAGCAAAGAGCTATGCAGGTAAACCTCACTCCTCTGACCTCAAAAGGTGCTAGGGCCATGGTCTTTAGCCCCCTGGTTAGAGGAACCGACTCCCATACAAAGAATTGTTTGTTCGATCCCAGCTCAGACCGGGTTGAGTGCAGTTGGGCCGGTGGGTTACATGACCGGGCTCGTCCGGGATGGGAGTGAGGTTTAGGGGGGTGAGTGTAACGGAGGCCAGCTAGCGAAGGGCTGTGCAGGTAAACCTCACTCCTCTGACCTCAAAAGGTGCTAGGGCCATGGTCTTTAGCCTCCTTGTTAGAGCAACCGACACCCATACAAAGAATCGTCAGTTCTATCCCAGCTCAGACCCGGTTGGGTGCAGTAGGACCGGTGGGTCACATCAGCTAAATTTGTACTTGGAAACTATATTAAATTCATTTCTTTTAAATGATAAAATTGTTTCTCAGAACTGGAAAGATTAAAAAAAAACATGTTTCAAAAACATTAAACAATGTTACTGACTGAACCGTAGCATGCATTAATTTTTTTACGTGATTTTTACATTGTGTTTTAAGCTATCTTTCTTTAAAAGTCTGAAATGTTTAATAATTTGTTATCTAATGTTATGACATCCATATATTAAGTGTGACTGGAGTGTCCAAATATTACTACTGGGACCACTGTATGTGATTAATAACAGGTCGGTCCTGTAGAGTAACCTATGTTTACTGCCTTCTCCTGTCATTAAATGGCTCTTCCTCTCAATACAGTAATCAGCGCTCTGAATGCCAGAGAAGGGGAAACTGTGAGCAGAATGGAGAGAGAGTTTGGAAGAAAGAGAGTGAATTGGAACAGGTGAGACTGAAACTTTCTCTCTTCAGTTGGAATGGCATATTACTGAGGGTATGATTACAGTGCACAGTTTCTAATGCAT
This sequence comes from Danio kyathit, assembly GCA_903798195.1. Taxonomy (NCBI): domain Eukaryota; kingdom Metazoa; phylum Chordata; class Actinopteri; order Cypriniformes; family Danionidae; genus Danio; species Danio kyathit. The sequence goes on from LR812520.1 coordinate 58,934,753, forward strand.
ACTGTCTACTCTAGACTAATGATGCTGCATTCTACAGTTAAGTTGTCTAAGGCTCTGACAAATTATTTCTGCTCATTCAGTTGAAATAAAAGCAATATAGCTATAAGTTACCTCTTGTATGTCTTAATTTATTTTTCTATGGCCCAATGACTAGGAGTAGTAAACGACAGTAAATGGTCAAACTGCTTTGCTCTACAAAAAACTGTGTTTATGACCATACATAAAGATAAAAATAATTTAATAAGAAAATACAAGACTGCAACATCAAGCAGTTTAACAAGCTGTTTTACAGCTAAAAGTCTGCAGCCAATCAGGTTCCAATGGCTTTGCCCACTAATGTATGAAAGAATAAAGTCAATAAGGCTGCAATTGAATTACCATTATCAATCATTATTCCAAAATTAAAACGATAAGAGTATCAACAAAAAAGAAACTTTAAGGGTTGACAGTTTTATATCATAGTAAATGTTTTAAAATGAAGAAATTAAGGCGGCTATAATTGTTACTTTGATTTTACCATTGAAAGTTAAGAAAATAAAGTGAATGATTTTTTTTACTACTACTAAAAATAATTTATTCATTCATTTTATTTTCGGCTTAGTCCCTTTATTAATCTGGGGTTGCCACAGCAGAATGAACCGCCAACTTATCCAGCATATGTTTTACGCAGCAGATGCCATTCCAGCTGCAACCCATCACTGGGAAACATTCATACACCCTCATTCACACACATACACTACGGACAATTTAGCTTACCCAATTCACCTGTAGCGCATGTCTTTGGACTGTGGGGGAAACCGGAGAACCCAGAGGAAACCCACACCAACACAGGGAGAACATGCAAACTCCACACAGAAAAGCCAACTGACCTAGCCAAGGCTCGAACCAGCGACCTTCTTGCTGTGAGGCGATCGTGCTACCCACATGACGCCCACTAAAAATAATAATACTTGTTATACTAATTATTACTTATTACATGAACGATTTATTCACTCTTGTGTGGTTCCAAACCTTTACGTTGTTCCTTTTACTGTTAATAATTATTATCATTATCATTCATGATATGCAATTATGCATTTTAACCAAAACTGTGCACAGGAAATCTGGATCGCAAACTTATAAAATAAAGTACACATAATTAATCATTTAAAGGCACGTTGAACTCACAAATTCGTTGTTTTTCTGCAGAACTGCACCAATGACAGAAGAATCTTCACAGCTGGACAGAAGAACAAAGGACGATCGGCTGGAAAACGGTACACAAACGCATACCAGCACTGACTTTCCATTTATATTAGATGACGCATGCAAAAAAAAACAGATTTTCAGTTGTGTGCTCTGCTTATGTGCTCACGGCTGCTGTATGTTGTGTGTTTTTCAGAGACAGAGTCCGGCGAGTGACCGCTGTCAAGAGTTCTAATGGGATCCAGAAACCTTCTGCAGCACTGATGATGAACCAGGCAGCTTGCAAAGGTTTTCATGTCATAATAATAATAAAATAAAAATATTTTGTGTGCATATCCAAATACATATAACTATAAGGCTGTTTGCTTTGGTTTGTAGATGCAGGAAGGGATCGCTATGGGGACACGTCATCAGAGAGCTCAAACTCTGTGCCATCCAGCCCTGTTCACCAGAAGAGCCTTGAGGATCAAGGTTGCATTTGAGCTCATTTATGTTTTAGCCAAAGTGACTTACAAAAGAGAAACTAAAGTAATGGCAAAAAGTTATCCAAGAAAAATGAGCAAATTCTGGCTTATTAGAAAACTAGATTAGGAAGCAAATTATTTTTTAAAGAGATTCATACAAAAATTCAGTCATTTACTCGCCCTCATGATGGACCAGAACATAAAAGGCTTTCTCTTTTCATCTGAAACACAAACTATTGTATTGCAGTTTGGCAAACAGTCACATTTGACTGTAACAAACACAGTCATATCTCAGACTGGTTTCTTTAACATGACAATGAGTTCACTGTACTCAAATGACCTCCACAGTCACCAGACTCAATCCAATAGAGTACTTTTGGGATTTGGTGGAATGGGAGATTTGCATCATGGATGTGCAGCCAACAAATCTGCAGCAACTGCGTGATGCTATCATGTCAATATGGATCAAAATCTCTGAGGAATATTTCCAGTACCTTGTTGAATCTATGCCACGGAGGATTAAGGCTTTTTATAAAACTAGATTGGGAAGTAAATTCGTTTTTAAAGAGATCATACAAAAATTCAGTCATTTACTCGCCCTCATGATGGACCAGAACTTAAAAGGCTTTCTCTTTTCATCTGAAACGCAAATTTGACTAACGCTATAGGCCTCTATTACAGAATATTTACATGATTTTTGTATCCTATTTATAGTTTTCTAATTAAATGTTTATATTTACTTTTAATTTATCCTTCATTTTAGTTTTTCTACTTTTAGCGTCAGCAGCTGTATTTAATTGTTATTTTATTTAATATATTTATATTTTTATTAAATAGCAGTGCCAAACTGCACACATTTGGTTGGCTTCAAATAAAAAGTAAGAATTCCTCTTATTACTTTTATTTAATTGATTTTAAAGGTATAGTTCACTGAAAAATTGATCATTTAATCACTCTTTTGTGGTTCCAAACCTTTACGTGTTTCCTTTTACTGTCAAACGCAAAAGAAGATATTTTGAAGAAAGCTGCAACCACTGACCTCCATAGTATGAAAAACAAAAACTGTGGAAGTCGATGGTTACCCAGCTTTTTTTTAATATATATTCCTTTGCGCTCAACAAAAGAATCACGGGCATCACAGTGGCGCAGTGGGTAGCATGATCGCCTCAAAGCAAGAAGGTCGCTGGTTCGAGCCCTGGCTGGGTCAGTTGCCATTTCTGTGTGGTGTTCTCCCCGTGTTGGCGTGGGTTTCCTCCGGGTGCTCCGGTTTTCCCCACAGTCCAAAGACATCCACTATAGGTGAATTGAATAAACTAAATTGGCCGTAGTGTATGTGTGTGAATGCAAGAGTGTATGGGTGTTTCCCAGTGTTAGGTTGCAGCTGGAAGGGCATCCACTGCGTAAAACATACGCTGGATAAGTTAGTGGTTCATTTTGCTGTGGCGACCCCTGATTAATAAAGGGACGAAGCCAAAAAGAAATTGAATGAATGTTTGGAACAAGTGAAGGTGAGTAAATCATGACAGAATTTTCAGTTTTGGGTGAACTATCCCTTTAAATTATAACAAGTTGGAGATGTGCTTAAAGGGACAGCTCACCCAAAACTGAAAACTTCTGTCATAATTTATTCTTCCTTCGCTTGTTCCAAAAGAAATTATTCTGAAAAATGATAAAAACCTGTAACCATTGACTTCCATAGTATTTGTTTTTCCTAACTATGGAAGTCAGTGGTTACAGGTTTCTAACATTCTTCAAAAGAATGTTTTTTTTCTTTTGTGTTCAACAGAAAAAGGAAACTCATAAAGGTTTGTAAGCACTTAAAGGCTGAAAAAAAAAAAACATTTTCATTTTTGACTGAACTATCTCTTTAATACTTTTAAGTAGTGGTGTAATGGATCACTAGTCTCACGGTTCGAAACACACTACAGTTTTTGAGTCACGGATCGGACATTTTTCGGATCAGCAGAAAAGGGAGGAGACATGGCATTTGCTTTCCATTTATATAAAAATAATCAATAACCATTGGTTTTTAACAAACATAACTTAGAACCTGTAATTAAATTTTTTTTTAGCTATTTTTTTTTTTACGTTAAAACATTTTACAGAACTAAACAGTCAGTGACAGCAGCAGTTATAAAATATAAAAAATAATAATAATAATAACAACAACAAATAACACTACCAGTAAATAAAAACAAATTACAAAAAGACACATAAATCATTTTTAAATTTCAAAGGATACAGCTGGGAATACTATGTCCTGTTGCCATGTACAGATACATAGTAACAGGTGCCCATCTTTGTTTAAAAATATCCAGTTTCAATTGAAGTTGAGCAGTCATAATTAATTCTATATATTGATTTCAAGTTTTTCTATCCACTGTGCTATTGTTGGAGGGTGTGGTTTCATCCAATTTATTGTTATAGTCTTTCATGCACTTAGTAAAAGTATATGTAGTAAAGAACCTGTAATTTTAATAAAAAAAAAAAATCAAGAAAGAACCGGCTGAAAAAAGGAAAATATTCAGTACGAAAAATGATCTTTGCTACTGTTGCTGATAATGCTAAATATAAAAATCTAACATCTTGTACAACATATCATATTTATTTTCAATTAATGATTCAACAATTCACTCATAAAACTTTGTTTCATTAGTGGTGGATCATTTTTGAAAACCTATTCAGTGACATAATTTTGATGTTGTTTGTCACCACCTGTTGGTTACACAATGTAATTGCTACAACATTCACCAGCGTTAAGTTCTATTAAACTGTGATTTTAATCTTTACCATAAACATCAGTGTTTATATCTGAACTATAAACTGTTCTCCCAGTACTTCTGTGTTATTTAATTGTTTGTAACGAACTAAAATTGTAAAAACTGAATCTCTCTCTATCAAATGTAGATTTGAATGCATCGCTTCGAAGGAATAAAAAACAAAAAAATTATCATTTATGTTGCGTGGGTTTGAATTGAGATCCCAATCTCTTAATGTTTAATTGTGCAGCTTTACACTGAATGCATTAACGCAGGCTAACCAAACAGTAACAGAAAACACCTTTAATTAATAACCTAAGAAAGCATTTAGGTAGGTCTCAACACAACTTTTTCAGTCATCATTTATTTTACAGGGAAGCCAAAATGCTTTCATACATGTGACTTGAATGACGCCCCTACCTTTAAGAAATGATTGACATATTAAATGACTCGAGTTATCTTATTAAACCTAATAGCATCTTTTAATCTGTGTCTCTTTAGATACTGAGAGTCAGTCTGATAACTCGGCCCAGGAACCAACTGAAAAGACTCAACCCACCAAAGGCGTTGGCGGCAAAGCAGTTGCCATGGTGAATCCACTAGTTGCCGAGCCCCAAAATGTCCCTCAGACGCCTTCAGTGGTAGAACTGGCACTGACAGCGTGCCTCCCCTACTCCCTTCAGTACAACACGACCCAGAGGGATGCTGGCCAGGGTCAGATAACCATCACTATCCCGCTAGCCCAAAACCCAGGAACATCATCGTCTGGCACTCAGCCACAGCAGCAGCCACCGCTGGGGGCTTTCAGTGTCCTCTCCGCTGGTCAGTGTCCTTTGCAGCCTGCCAACACCACCACGGCCAACAGTGCCGTCAAAACAACCCCAAAGGCCTCCATTACTGCCAGTGCCCCTTCCAGCTCATGTGGTGGTCAAGTACCCATACCTTGTCCTACAAGTGTACCCACACACACCCCAGGCCCAGCGCCCATGCCAGCTCCTGCGGTCACACACAGCACCGCTCCGAGCGATTCTTTGTCCTACATCAACAGCTCTAGCCTACCGGTTACACCATTGGCTAGTGGGACGCAACAGGCGGGGGGATGCAACACCTGCGGCTGCCGGGGCACCTGTGGAGGCAACGGTGCCCATCAGACACACAGCTACTTCCTGCCACCCCAACCTGCCCGACAGATGTTTGGGCCGCCGCCACCGCCTTTCTTCCACCTCCCTCCGTCTCTATGCAATAGTTTCCCGGCTCAGGGTCACCAGAATAATGGGACGCCTCTGCCCTTCTATGCCCACACGGGTCCTCCTGCGGCGTTCCTGCATGCTCACTCTGAACACATGCTGGCATCGCAGGCGGGATACAGTCTGCCTCAGATGACCCCCTTCCATCGCTTCTACCCACCTGTGTTTCCGCCGGTCGGCCTGATGTCGGGAGGAAACAACATAAAGAAGACCAACAATGTGTCCTGCTATAACTGCGGCATGAGTGGACATTACGCTCAAGAGTGCAAGCAACCATCCATTGATGCCGGGCTGACAGGCAAGTATGCAAACAGATACTAAACCTTTTTTTTTTTTTTTTTTTTTTAAACCTGCAACATGAGAATCAAAACAGTTGACATTGTAAAATCTTTTTATAATGACTGCTATAAAATATGTACTATGATTTAACGTAGACTAACCATTTTCCGTACACAACGATGTTCCGTACAGATGACCATTTAACGCCAAACTGTGAATAAATACTTACGGATCGTAGACAATCTATATATCTGTGTAATCTTTATTTCTCACTCTTTCACCCACGAGCACAACAGAGACCTTCCTACCATGTTTCCGAGAAAATTCAGTAAGTTTGCTATGTCCACATAATGCGCAGACAGTGGGCAAGCTAAAGGGGTGAGTGATGCTTGGGAGGGGAGACATTTAGAGCAACGACAATATGCATTTGCATTTAATTTATGCATCACACAGTATTAGTTTTATTAAATGAATATTATGTGATTACAAACTGTTAAATAAATTATCTTTTGTTAAATAAATGCTTTGAAATGGGGATATTTAAACGTCAGTTGTGGGTGATGACCACATGGTGCAACTCTCCACCAGAGAGAGCCTGAGAGACGGGCTGTAAACGCTGTTTGGATAATCTTTGCATGAATTTAATGTTTTAATATTTTAAAATGTTGTAATAAAATAATTATGATATAAAAATTTTATGATTTTAAAGTTCTTTCATTTTAAACTTTCATAAAAAGTTATTAAATATAACATTAACTTCAAGTTAAACACAATAATTATACAGGGCTCGAAATTAACCTTTTTTCTTGGTAGCACCGGTGCTCCTAACTCAAAATTTTGGCACACCAGACAAAATTTAGTCGCACCAACCAAAATTATGAGCACCGTTACTACACGTTTTATATGAACAGATTCTATTATATATTAACACTCTAATAACAACTAACAAATAAACAAAAATCTGCATGCGCTCACAGGCCCTGCACGCACTGCTTGACGTCAATGAGATGAACTGAATTAACAATAATAACTGTGCTACAGTATGTTCTCACGTTTGGTGTCTGATATTGCACAGATGATATTGACATATAACTTAATATTTGCATACGTCATCCTAATAGCAATAACGGTCTTTTCATGAGCTGCAATATTCATTTAATCACAGTGAATGCATGCTCTTTAGCGGTGGTGAACGTGGTGTCAGTCACACGACTGACAGCATCGTGATAATTAAATGGATTAAATAACGTTAGAACATCTCGTGCTTAAAATGTGTAGATTCAGTGGCAAACACTGTTACCAGAAAACTCCATCCCACCGGCTTTACAGTGAATGCTTTAGTCATTTTCATAACAGACTTTAACCATTGGAAGTCTTTTATCCACTCTTTGAAAAGTGTAAATGCTGGATTGACATTCAGCACATGATCACTAATCAGATCTGCCATTATTTGTAACTTTAGGTGGTTTCTAAAACTAAATCTGCCAGTGTTATTTTTATTCTCTCGGATCCAGACGTTTGGTGTTTTTAGGTGCAAAGATGCTTAATGCGTGAATGCCTCCTAATTCCGAGCATGTGGTGAACATTTTGCTGTGAAAACTGGTCACGTGACATCAATTTTATGCACTTGCACAAATGCTCCCAAATATATTTTGAGGTCGCATAGATAAAATTTTGGGCGCATATGCGACCAAAACAGTCGCAATTTCGAGCCCTGTAGTATATTGTGACATTGGTTTTTAATAAGACTTAAAACAATGTCCATTTTTGCCAGTGAATTGAAGTTGTGCGCCCTGTACGAAACACAATTTTAATCCTGTACGGAACACTGTTAACACCTATCATTACATGCGTAGGTGGTACTTTTCCCATCTTTTCTCAATAAATGCTGATCCCAAAGACATCAATCAAAATTTGGATTGTGCAATAGGTATCCGCTTATTAGGTCGTGACGTGTTGGTGACGTATGGAATACTGTTTCCGGGTCCAAGCTACTACTCATTTGAATTGAGAAAATACTCGTTTATGGCCACTTTTTGTCCTATCACACATTAAAGTGAATTTTATATAAAATCAAGTCTCTGGACTTGCTGCATCACAAATACCAAAATTTTAATAATTTATAAAAAATTAATCTATTAGGCATGGATATGTACATTGTGATCGTGATTTTCGAAAGTATTACATCGCTTTGTAAATGTTTATTATTACCATTTGATGAGTCTTTCCATACAGTTTGATAGAGCACTTGGACCCGGAAGCCGCTTCGCGTGACGTCAGACTTAACAAGCGGATTCTCCCAGAGAATGATCACACAAACATGCTTATTTGTCTTTCAATGACGGAGGAGTGGTCGTTTGAGTGCGCTGAATAGCGGAAAGTGTACAGAACATGGTTAGTCTACGTTACAGAAGACACCCACTAAAGTGTCATTGAGTGTAACAATTATTTATATACCAAAATAATCTACACGAGTATGCAAACACAGATGTTTTTTAATTTCTCAAAAACAAACAAAAATTACTTGCAGGTTAAAGACAAAAAGTCGTTTAATTTTGAGTATCAAAAAAGTTGAAGTTTAATACATCTTTCTTTTTCGTCTTTTTTTTTCTCTGCAACAAAATAATGACTACAATTAGTATTTACTGTGATTTACAGAAGACACCCATTAAAGTGTCATTCGGTAAAAAATAAAATAAAATCTTGTCAGGAATATTAGGAACAAGAATCGTTTAAATGACATAAAATATGGTTTTATTCACTGATAAGCTGGAAGTTTGTAATAATTTTACATTACATCAATAATGTTGTGTAACGCTGAACGACAGTGAAACATTATTTTACTATTTTGAGTTAATTGAAACATTGACTTGTCTTGCATTTAATGTGCTTTCCATGTATATAAAATCAGTTTTGTAAACTTAATTTGATGTAGAAATTTGGTAACTAGTGCTAATGTTTTTTGTGTAACGTTAAAGAAACCGCTTTGCAGTAGCAATATGAAAGGAGTACGTTCATTAAAAAAGATCAAACAAACTGTGGTATACAAGTTATTGACCTTTTTCTGCAATGAGCATGTAAGCTCTGATGGCTGTGTCCGCTTGTAACGTTAAGTAAAAGAATAAGGTCAATAAAACATCACAAATGTAACATTTTCATATTTATAAAAGTAAATATCCTGGTTATTACTCACCGTTGTGACGCTTTAAACCCAACAGACTTTCGTCCCTGATGTTTGAGGGACGTACATTAATGGACGACCTGTAAAAAAATAAATGTAAAGTACCAAAGTCTCGCACACATGCACACACGTTTGTTTTTGTGAATTGTGGGGACATTATAAAGACTATTTTGAGGGATGTAAACAATAACAATGGTCCCAATGTATTGCCTGTTTTACATGTTTAATTTCCATAGCTTCAGAGAATCCAAAAAGAGCCACATATTGATAAATAATGTTATGATAGCTGTTTTAACATTAAGTTATGATTGAATTGCCTCCTGTTATAGTTATGAAATAGTTTGATAACAAACAGGAAATGTTTGTGGGCCAATGACATGACCACATCAAAATGGTCTACAGGTTTCTAATGCTGTACAAACTGTATTTTGTATTACCCTGAACCCAACCCTCACAGAAAATTGTGTAGAGTTTTACTTTCTGGAAAAAAACTCATTCTGTGTGATTTTATAAGCTTTTTGAGAAATGAGGACATTGGCAATGTCCTCATATTTCACCACTTTCTTGTAATACCCGTCATACCCATGTCATTATACATATTTGTGTACTGATAAAACACACACACACACACATACACTTACTTGCACATTAATCAAAGTTGTTTTAAGTCAAATATTTTGTGAGGAAATTCACGTCGTTTTCCATTTAACCTTACCATTTAATTCCCTTTAACGTTAAATTGCTGTAACGGTTAACGTACCTTCATTTTGAATTTCGCGCGCTTTGACGACCGTTTGTTTGTGGGCAAATCTCAGTGATTCCTTAGCTTCACTTTGCTTTCGGTTTTGTCTTTACCGATAATTAAATGTAAAACGTGAACAGTATTTGATTATTTTTCCTAAAACCACTCTGAGAGACGTGCTTGGCATTTTTTTACACCCTTAAATGCGCTCGTGTGGCGCTGTGACCGAAAACCGCCTCAAGATGGCGGCAGAGTAACATTCAAATATCCTGTTTACATACATGTTTCCAGTCTTAATAATGCTTTTAATACTCACACTGACGCCTTTTCTGTATGTTTCAGGGGGTTACCGGCTAAAGTATGTTGCTCCAAACTCCTCAGAAGCACTAGATAAAAACGATTGACATCAAGCAGGAGACCAAAGGCCTGTCAGTCAGCGATTCCAGAGACCCTTCAGACTGAGTTTGTCCAAGCATCCTCGTCCAGAGAGGTTTGCTTTAAAAAGAAGCAATGCAAACTACACCGTTGCTAACTTAATGGCTTCTCTCTTAGGATTTAAATTATCTTAATGTTATAGTTTAAATAAATAGGATGGATTTGTTTTGTTTTAGGCTCAAAATAACTAGTTTATTATTGTTGTCAGAAGGAATTTTTATATATAAGCTGACGTTCTCATTAGCGGCGTCTGGCGGAGTTGATGAGAAAATTAAGAAACTTGAGTCCTTTAGTGCAGTATTTTTGGTTTCTGACACGGGTGAATCTTTATAAGCTTTTTATACAAGAGAAAAACGACAAGGAGAAAAAAAATACTGTCAGTGAATATTTTGAAAGTTCTTGTTTTGTTATTATGCAGTTCTCTGAAGCTTATAATGATGCTCTTGCGACATTATACGCTGTTGGTTTGTCATTTTCTGAACGTGATGCACTACAAATGTTGATCTCTGATAAAAATGTGAGTCGTGTTTATTTGAAATGCACTGAAACCCCAAGAATCTACAGTACTGCCTCTCATTGACATGCTCTGACCACTATAGGGCGCCTGCAGATTCAGCCCTCAGTTCATGTAGGAGAATCTAGGGTAGTTCACCCCCAAAAAAAATAATAATCAAAATTTGTGGTCAATTTAAACAGCCTCAGGGCATTTAAGATGTAGGTGAATTTTTGGTTTTGTTTTCAGGAGAACGCTATAGAAAAGTTGTAGCTGAAAAAAAATCTATATTATTACAACAGACTGATTTGTTTGTTTATTTATAAGACTATTGCCAGAAGCCACAGTTGTTAAAGTGATATTTTCACCCAAAAATGATAATTACTCACTATTTACTCACTCTCAAGCGGTTTTAAACATGTTTATTCTGTTAAAGAAGATATAGAAACAAGCCGAAAACCTGTAAAGAAATACAAACACTATGGAAGTCAATGGTTACAGATTCTTCGGAATATCTTCTTTTGAGAAAATCTGGTTTGCGACAACTGAAGAGTGAGTAAATGATGACAGAACCTTCAGTTTTGAGTGAACTATCCCTTATTCTGTTTTTTGATCCACTTTTTAATATTTACTTGCATTTTATATACGCTCTAGCAACATTGATTGAGCTAAAAATCTTATTTAATTTCCTACAACAAAAAAAACGTGACCTACATCTTGGATGACCTGAGAATGAATAAACTAACAGCAAATTTTCTTCTTTTGTCGTCGTTGTTGTTGTTAAACGGTCCCTTTAAGTGTTCTGAATCTTTCAAAAATTCTTCCTGAATATCCTAAAGCACTGTTCGAGCAAATGTGGTTTTGACATGAGAAAACTCTCTAGCCAAAGGGAGTAAATAAAAATAAAAAAAAGATTTCATTACCATAGGACAACTCTTTAAGCATCTATGATCTACTTGTGTGTGTTGAAAATCATATTTTTCAGTCAGAAGTACCAGAAGGCGAACGTTTGTGCCTATATTGCCACGCAAGCAGCTAGACGTGTGTTGAAGTCTTAATTCTTCTGTCTTTAAAGTACATATTTAACATTTCTGAGATCTTATTGCAATTTTGCCAAAGCAGCCCTAAAATTTTCTTTTTTATATATATCTATATCTATATAGAGAGAGAGATTTGGCATGTTTGTATTGAGAAAATAATACATGAAAGGATTTTATTTTGATATTTTTAGGAGATTTTCGACAAAGGGCTTTCTTTCGAGCTTTTCGTGCTTGTCCAGGTGTTTTAAGCACATTTACGGTTCGTAACATGCGATTTAAGTGGACGAGCTGATTTCCACAAGCGCCGTGTGTTGCAGGTTTCTAAACGTGCTTTCGTTCGGTTTGGTAAATCGTTACTAATCTGTAAATAGATTCAAAAGGGAGTGAACTACTCGAGGTTGAAGTCTGTCGACTGTATTCGTTACACCTTTTTTTTTTTTTTTTTAATAGATTTATGAAGCTGTACTGTATGAGCGAGGTTTGGTATCTGCCTCTGAGTTTACGTTTACTGTATTTCATATGCAAATGTTGATTAATCTGTACCGAGAGGTCAAATTAATCTGATTACATTTGCATTTTTGGGGCGCAGATTTGATCGTTTGTGTCCAGATATTAGCAATAAACGGGAAAAACTCATTTTGTTGTGTTTCTTTTAATGGGATTGGATGTTCACACACACACACACACTAGTTTCAGATCCTGTGTTATGCTGGTAAAATGAACTGTTATTTTTCTAACATCATTTGATCTTCCTGACATTTTCACTTAATAGTTTTGGAAGCAATATTAACTGTGATTGTGATTTAATATTATTTATCTACATTAGTTAAGATGAATTATCAATGAATAATTTTTCCACAGCAATTATTAATATTAATGTTGATCTCAGACTAAAGCACTACCACTAATGCATGTATAAACATCACTGTGAGATGTAAACATATTGAGGTCACCACCAAGGATATTTCAATTAACCCTTATGTACTGTTGGGGATGTTTTCATCCACTCTGGGGTGATTTTAAGTTTTAATTTGGCCATAACTTTGTCTGTGTTTTAGCTAGCGGAATGATTTTTGGTGACAAATCTTATTTTGAGAAAATGCGTTGTTGTTGTTTTTTAAACTCAATGATACACTCTGGGCAAATTTACTACCCTTTCATTATGTTTGGGATGAAAACATCCACTGAATGAAACCGCTGTAAAAATGCATCAGATAAATATTTTTTCAGATTTTATTGCATAAATCTGTTAATCAACCTCAGTCCTGATCAAAACTACTGAATTGTTTAGAAAATTACAGGATTTGAACAGTTTAATTGCCAAGTTCATAAATGATGTCACTGGTTTGGTGAAAAACACACACAAAATGACATATTTTCTATATAAAAATTGTGCACTGGATTTTAAAAAAAAAAGTTTTATCAAAGTCTTGGACATGTGAAACAACATTGCCTTTGATGCATTGTTTTTGTCCCATTGACTTCCATTATAACCACATTTTTTTATTGCAAAATCATGACACCATATAATTATGCAATTGTGATTGTTGGTGGTTTTCCTTGTGGGAAGAGGTAAAAACTGTCATTTTTACTGCTGATCATCAGTTGGCACCATTAACCCTTTAGATAGGTCTGTGCAAAAAAAAAAAAGCTTAGTTTCTGGATTTTATATAGAGTATAACAGCTAATTAAAGTGTGTGTGAGTGACCTTTGCGCACTTACCTTGATGTGTCTGAGAAAATCAAAACATGCATCTCAGCTCTCAGAACTACATGTAGTAAACAAAAACATAGACTGTGTATTTATGCACCATCAAATGTGGTTATAATGGAAGCCAATGAGGCAAAACAGCCACCAACAGTAAATTAGTGAGGAAAAAATTAAAATCTAACAATGCATCAAAGCCAATGTTGTTACTAATCTTTCACTTGTCCAAGACTTTGATAAAAGGTAAAAAAAAAAAAAAAAGAATCCATTCCACAATTAGTTTTGATATTGAAAATACGTCATTTTGTGTGCGTTTTTCCACCAAATCAGTGACATCATTTTACCCTCAAGTGGTTCCAAACATTTATGATAATTGGTAACCATTGACATCCATAGTAGGATAAATAAACACTATGGAAGTCAGTGGTAACCGTTTACAACATTCTTCTAAATATCTTCTTTTGTGTTTACCAGAAAGAAAGAAACTCAAACTGGTTTGTAACAAATGGAAGATGAGTAAATGATGACAATTTAAATTTTTGGGGTTAATTATCTATTTAAGTTCTTAAAGGGACAGTTTACCCAAAAGTAAAAACATACAATTTACTCACCCTCAAGTGGCTCCAAACATTTGAGTTTTGTTAACACAATTGGCAACAATTGACATCCATGGTAGGATAAATAAACACTATGAAAGTGAACTTCACAATTAAAGAGTTAAAATCCTGTCATTTTTAAAAACATTTAGTAGTTTTGATCAGAACTGAGGTAGATTAACAGATTTATGCAAAAAAAAAATATTTATCTGATGTATTTTTACAGCAGTTTAATTTTGTGGATATTTTCATCCCAAACATGACAAGAGGGTAATAAATTTGAACAGAGCACAAGAGTTAAAAATAAACTAAAAATAAATATAGAGATAATCTGAAATCTAAAAATCAGTGCGGATTAAAGTAAATAAATTGAAGCACTATATAAAATATACTATAGACTTTACCACGTGACTTCAAATGTAATTCTGAGATTAAGTTACCGCTTAAAATGTTTAGTTCTTAAAATATGGCATATTATCTAGCATACCAATAATCCAGTCTAAACACAACCGTAATCACCATAATAATACAGTCAGTACGAGCAGCACGTCTGTCTTTTCTCACGCAGAAATCCCCCCAAAGCCCCTCCCCCTTTCTATTCTTGCATGACCAATCAAAAGGGAGAATGGATTAAATATTTGAATAGTCACGCAAGCTGTCTGCACTGATCAAGGGCGCGCGCGCGTGTGCAAACAGAGATGACCTACGGTTTAATCCAACACCATAAATCATTGTGGGGATCACTCAGTGTTAATCTGGACTTTATTGAAATGAAAACTGACAGTTCAGTGGTTCATTGCAGTTCATGAAAGCGTCCAGCAGGAGGCTTATTATAATAGTGTCAAACTCTAGTCGTGTGAAAAGCTAATAATTCAATGGTGACTGATGGGAAATAAGTAGCTGAAAGCAAGTGACGCCTCTTAAAGGGATAGTTCACCTAAAAATGAAAACATACAATTTACTCACCCTCATATGGCTCCAAACATTTATGGTAATTGATAACCATTTACATCCATAGTAGGATAAATACTATGGAAGTCAATGGTGACCAGTTTTCAACATTCTTCTAAATATCTTCTTTTGAGTTTATCAGAAAGAAAGAAACTCAAACTGGTTTGTAACAAATGGAGGATGAGTAAATGATGACAATTTTAATTTTGGGGTTAATTATCAATTTAAGTTGTTAAAGGGATAGTTCACCCAAAAATAAAAACATTCAATTTACTCACCCTCAAGTGGCTCCAAACATTTAAGAGTTTTGTTAACAATACAATTGGCAACCATTGACATCCATAGAAAGATAAATAATTAGTATGGAAGTGAATGGTGACCAGTTTTCAACATTCTTCTAAATATCTTCTTTTGTGTTCATCAGAAAGAAAGAAACTCAAACTGGTTTGTAACAAATGGAGGATGAGTAAATGATGACCGAATTTTCATTTTTGGGGTTAATTATCCATTTGAGTAATTAAGGGACAGTTCACCCAAAAATAAAGTTCACAATTATCTTATAATAATTGAATAGCATGGGATCAGTCATTCCACTTCGAAACTACAGAACTGTTGCATGCTTGATTCTGACTGGCTGATGAACATTATGAAATGGGTGCCTATTTTATTGTCAGATAAACACACAGCTAAAGTACACTACCTGACAAAATTCTTGTTGCCTAACGAAGTTTTAGGAACAACAAATAATAACTTGACTTCTAGTTGATCATTTGGTATCAGAAGTGGTTTATATGAAAGGCAAAGGCCTCAAGATTACACTTATTTTACCAAAATAAAATAAGATCATGCCTTGATTTTTAATTATTTAATTAGGACAGTAAGGTCTGACTTTACTTAGACAAAAGTCTTGTCACTTAACAGAAATAATGTCCAGTATAGAATATAAAGTCATGGTGCAGTGGAAAAAGAGTTAATATTGTGTATGACTCCCATGAGCTTGTAGGACTGCATCCATACATCTCTGCAATGACTCAAATCACTTATTAATAAAGTCATCTGGAATGGCAAAGAAAGCGTTCTTGCAGGACTCCCAGAGTTCATCAAGATTCTTTGGATTCATCTTCAATGCCTCCTCCTCCATCTTACCCCAGACATGCTCAATAACGTTCATGTCTGGTGACTGGACTGGCCAATCCTGGAGCACCTTGACCTTCTTTGCTTTCAGGAACTTTGATATGGAGGCTGAAGTATAAGGAGGAGCTCTATCCTGCTGGAGAATTTGCCCTCTCCTGTGATTTGTAATGTAATGGGCAGCACAAATGTCTCGATACCTCAGGCTGTTGATGTTGCCATCCACTCTCGCACGCCCCCATACTGAATGTAATCCCAAACCATGATTTTTCCTTCACCAAAACTTCTGTGAGAATCTTGGGTCCATGCGGGTTCCAATAGGTCTTCTGCAGTATTTGTGATGATTGGGATGCAGTTCAACAGATGATTCATCAGAAGAAAAAAAAAAAAAAAATCGACCTTCTGCCACTTGATCAACTAGAAGTCAAGTTATTTTTGTTGCTCTTACAAGTGAAATCGCCAACAAGACTTTTGTCAGGTAGTGTAGTTCCAGGCAGGTTTTGACTGCACTGCATTGGGGTGAAAGGGGGGATTCTTCCAAAACGAAGACAAGGCAGTAGGGGGAAATCAGTCTATTTACTGAAGGCTTGGATTAATCTGATTGGATTATTACTGATTACGGATGAGAGACCTGCCGCGATCAATCATATCATGTGTTCCTCTTGAAATTAGTTTGTAAAATTTCACTTAGATGAGATGCGCAAGGGGTCAACACACACAGTTTGCGGACAAACCTGACAAATGTTTTAAAATACAACATCTGAATGGTGCATTATCTGTAATATAATCCGAATAACTGACTCCACTGTGATGAATTACTACACAACATTGAACAAAATTTATTATTATTTTTTTTTTAAACGTTGCAGTCAGGGGGGAGACACGGTGGCTCAGTGGTTAGCACTGTCACCTCACAGCAAGAAGGTCGCTGATTCAAGTCCCTGCTGGGCCAGTTAGTACTTCTGTGTGGAGTTTGTATGTTCTCCTCGTGTTGGTATGGGTTTCCTCCAGGTGCTCCGGTTTCCCCCATGCGCTATAGATGAATTGAATAAACTAAATTATCCATAATGGGTTGCGGCTGGAAGGGCATCCGCTGCGTAAAACATATGCTGGATAAGTTGGCGGTTCATTCCAGAGTCAAGAGACTAAGCCGAAGGAAAATAAATAAGTTGCAGTCAGTGCTGACAAATTTATGTATGTATGTGTGCTTTCTGTAGATAATGGGCCCGTTTCAGAAAGGAGGTTACTCAAGAGTATTTCAGTCACTTATGTTTACTTGATTAGTCAGTGGTCCAGCTACTGTAAGATCTTGGTAATTAATCATTCAACACAGTGATGTGGAACTGCAATGCAATAAACACTCACCAGGAACTACTTTAGCAGAGCATTTTCCTAAATAAAACTGCACAACACCTAAGAACATGCATCAACCAATCAAAATCATGCATTCAGGAGTTCCATAGTTTGACAATGTAAAAATGGGGGGGGGGGGGGGGGGGGGGCATCACTTGGATGATGCGATGGCAGCCATGACAACGGCGCCAGTGCGATCACCACACACCAGCTATTGACTGATTTCATGCACCCGCCATTTTAATAGCGAAATCGAGGCTGCGGTGGAAAGAAACCCGAAAGTATCGCCTGAGTCACACAGGAAGGTTGTGTACATGGCTGTATATCTTATCCGTGAAGAGAAAGAGACACAAATGCATAATTTCTTGCCTTCTGAGAGACCCGAAGGTTCTTTCCGAATGGATATCAGACCTCATTTTCAGCTATGTTAAGGGAAATGGCACTAGTTAGCTAACGTTTTCTTTCCCAAACACACGTTTTAGATGCCATTTATCAAACTCAAGTTAATGAACGGATTCTTTCACTATATTAGATTTCTCACAATACTGAATTTTGGCACTGAAATAAAAACCCATAAATTTCCCGCTAACATTTAAGCACTGTTGATGGCATTCTTAAACAGCGCTGATTTGCCATTCTGTTCACCAGTGCTCAACAGAAAGACTGTGATTGGCTGTGAAGGTCATCAGTTCACCGCTGTTTACTGAGTGCGAACACAGACGAGCGATCCGCTGATGAATCGATTAATCTTGGCGGCTTTAAAACGCTCCAGTGTCTGTGTATCTGTGTTTGCACAATTCACGGCCAATCACAGTCATTTCTGTTGAGCACTGGTGAATACTATGGCAAATCAGCGCTGTTTAAAAACACACTTAGCGGCACTTAAATGTTAGCAGGAAATGGACGTCTTTAAAACTTTAGTACCAGGACAACACTATTACAGACAACACAAGGATGTGCTACACTGGACTGCATTGTTTTATCGCTCACCAGGTTACATAGGCTAAAGCAGGGAAGCATCCCCATGGTGTTTAACTGGTGCCATGAACTGAAGCCTAGGAGAACACTTAAGTGTATTACTCTTAAAGAGATTATGAGCGTGTTTGATGCTTAATATGCTTTTGATTGAATAAATTAAACTTAACTGAGTGATATTAAAGTGATGTTTACACCATATCTGCACTGAAATTGCAGCAACAGCTGGAGGTTTGTAGTCCACAGCATGTTGTTGCAATGTTTACAGTGCTCATCCTATACCTCCAGGTTTCTTCCCACCGCAGCCTCGCTTTCATTTTTAAAATGGCGGCCGCATTAAATAAGCGTATAAGAGGAGTGGAGAGACAGTGATAGAGCCAATTCGGTGGATGGGGATGATTGGGAGGCCATGATGGATATGAGCTGCACATAATATTATGATGTGCTTTTATGTTGTCATTCATTCAATTTGCTTGCATTATATTATATGACTTCTTTATTCTGCAATAATCTCTAAAAAAAACAAACTAAATAAATGGACAGCCAAAGTGAACTGGCCCTATATGTTGGTGCACTGCCCACTAGACTATCAGCACCGTCGACTGAACTTTTATATGTTTTTAGGTGAACTATTCTTTTGTTTCATCTTTAAGAAGAACAGGCTAAACGAAAAAAATGCTTCTGTACATCAAGTGATCATAAATCATCAGTAACTGTAACCTCAATAAGAGCTCCTGCCATTCGTGTTTCCACTGTGCTGGCAGCAAACGCATTTCCAAAGTGCATAGAGGGAAGGAGTCAACACTCGGTACTGTGGCCTCAGTAAAGGCTCCAGGTTATTTCAGCAGTTTGGGCACACCCATTGAGGTCATGGAGGTCATGCTGATGGATGGCACACTGATGTCTCTGAAGACGGGCTGAGAGATGGAGGAGGAGGACGGTTTGTTCTGGTTCAGAGTCTCTATGATGGTCTGTCTCATTTCTCGACTGGCATCTCCTCGGACGGCTAACAGCGCCACAATGTGCTCCTCTCTATACCAGGATGAAGAGAGAGAAAGAGATGGAAGAGTTATTGACAAATATCTTAATACTCCTGTGGAAATAAAAATGTATATAATCTAGTTCCAAATTAACAATAATATATATAAGGGAGGGGCGTCACGCTGGCGCAGTGGGTATCACGATCGCCTCACAGCAAGAAGGTCGCTGGTTCCAGCCTTGGCTGGGTCAGTTGGCTTTTCTGTGTGGGTTTCCTCCGGGTGCTCTGGTTTCCCCCACAAGTCCAAAGACATGCGCTATAGGTGAATTGAATAAGCTAAATTGGCCGTAGTGTATAAGCGTGAATGCAAGAGTGTATGGGTGTTTCCCAGTGTTGGGTTGCGGCTGGAAGGGCATCTACTGTGTAAAACATGTGCTGGATAATTTGGCGGTTTATTCCGCTGTGGCAACCCCTGATTAATAAAGGGACTAAGCTGAAAAGAAAATGAATAAACTCTGATATCTCTACATAAAAGGAAAGTGACACTTTTTTCATTCTCAACAACCACCAAGTCTGACCTGATGTCGGGATATTTGGAGACCAGGGTGGACACTTCCAGATACAGTAAAGCAGGATCGGTCAGTTTGAAGACCTCAGCGATGGCATTAATGGAGTCACACAGCCGGTCTGTGTCTTCTCCCTGAGTGCATACAAACAAAAACCTGACATTAACCTGATACAAAAAAGAAAACACTAGAAGGCTTCATTCTAATTAGAGCATTTGCTGATCACAAATACTAATCTCTTTCTTTACTATTATTTTGCTCTTAAAAAACCATAAATGGTAAATGATTAGTTATGCTATTGTTTACACCGGCCACTTTATTAGGTACACCTGTCCAACTGCTCATTAACGCAAATTTCTGATCAGCCAATCACGTGGCAGCAACTCAATGCATTTAGGCATGTAGACATGGTCAAGACGATCTGCTGCAGTTCAAACTGAGCATCAGAATGAGAAAGAAAGGTGATTTAGGTGACTTTGAATGTGGCAGGCTGGTGGTGGTGGTGTAATGGTGTGGGGGATATTTTCTTGGCACACTTTGGGTCCATTAGTACCAATTGAGCATCGTGTCAATGCCACAGCCTACCTGAGTATTGTTGCTGACCATGTAAATCCCTTTATGACCACAGTGTACCCATCTTTTGCTACTTCCAGCAGGATAATGCTCCATGTCATAAAGCGCGAATTATCACAGACTGGTTTCTTGAACAAGACAATAAGTTCACTGTACTCAAATGGCCTCCACAGTCACCAGATCTCAATCCAATAGAGCACCTTTGGGAAGTGGTAGAATGGGATATTCGATTCATAAATGTGCAGCTGACAAATCTGCAGCAACTGCATGATGCTATCATGTCAATATGGAGCAAAATCTCTGAGGAATATTTCCAGTACCTTGTTGAATCTATGCCACGAAGGATTAAGGCAGTTCTGAAGGCAAAAGAGGGTCCAACCCGGTACTAGTAAGGTGTACCTAATAAAGTGGCTGGTGAGTGTATGATTTGCTTTTGCAGTACATTTGAACTATAAACCATGGCACATTGGCTATGATTAGATCTCTGAAACCACATTGTACATTCATCCCGATAACTTTAAATAAACATGTAAAAAAATATATAAATAAACTAATGCTGATGTCACAGACTCACAGCAGAAAGTTTCCTGAAGAGGAACTTGAACTGCTCTGCTTCCTTCATCATGCGATCTGCTCCCTCTTTCCTCTCATCTGCGTTCTTAAAGGAGATTCGCTTCTGCATGATGGCTTTCAGATACTCCACCACCACCCGCCGGTGAGCCTCGCACGTCATTTCCTGCTCAATACACACATCAGACACAACACTAATCACTATAAAATACTAAAGAAACACTGAGGTTAGTGACTAGGAATGTTACTTTTACATTAGATTAGCGTTTTTACTACTCAAATAAATGCAGTCTACGTGAACATGACTAAATAAATGTGGTCATAACAATAATAACCAACAAAACAACACAATGTAACAGTACACTTGTTCTGATAGGTTTAATGTGCAAACCTGATTATAAGGCTTTTTAATTTTGGCAAAGTCATTAAAGTAGTCCTCCACGGTCACGCAGATGGTGTCTACAGCATGAGTGCCTGTCAGCCACTTACGGGTCAGCAGTTCATTAAGATGATGCTGTGGAGAGACACACACAGAAAATGAGTCATAGCTAAACATACTTATCCTAGTGACTAAACCACTGACAGCACATTATAACAACATGAAAATCCTCACCTCCAAATCCAGAAAGACTTCATCCAGCAAGAACTGACAGCCCTCTTTGGCCACGTCGTTCAGGAGCTTGTCTATGGTGGCGTCGTCCTGTGTGGGTTCATGAGACTGAGAGTACTTCCTTTTCAGGCTGTTTATAGACTCTCTGAAAGCAAACATATTCTGATTAATTCAAATATTAGTTTGGTTTAAACTAGCAATCTATAAAAGAATAATTCAGAGAGGCAGTTTACCCAAAAATGTACATTGACCCAACATTAAGTGGTTTCAAACCAGGTGTTTTTATTTCTACCAAACACAAAAGAATAGAGTTTGAATAATTCTGCAAACTAGTATCCATTAGCATCCATAGTAAGAAAATAAACATTATGGAAGTCGACGGCTACCGGTTTCCAACACTCTTCAAAATATCTTCTGCTTAGCTTGCATTCAAACATTTCTATCTTGTCACCTTTGTCTTATAATCCAGATTTACCATCCTCTATAGGAAGAACATTATTCATTAAGTGAAAAGAGCAAGGCATTGTATAGTTTAAGCAAGTTTTTAAAGAGGGCACACCTAAATCTTTTTCTGAATTAAAAACTGAATTTGATATTGACAATAAAGGTTTTTACATGTACTACAACTTAGACACATGATAAATGATTTCCTTGCAAAGGGTCATATTTCATTGGAATTATCTAAATTAGAAAACATTTTAGAGAATACTTCAATGTTGAAGGGAAAGATATCTGAGATATATGCAATCTTAAGGTACCAAGCTGATTCTTCTTTAATCTCATTAAAAAACGTATGGGAAAATCTGGTTGTAATTTTGATGATGATCCGTGAGATGTTGTATATAAATGTCTATCTTTTTTATTTTCTAGTAACAAAATAATTGAACAAAATTACAAATTTATACATGGAATATATTTGACTCCAGTTCGCCTCAGTAGGATATATCCTGGTGCATCGCCTTTATGAAACTGATGTAAGAAACATAAGGGCACCATTATGCATATTTTTTGGAACCGTAAAAAACTAAATGAGTTTTGGCATTCTGTACATGAGTTTTCTGTGATGGACCTGAGACAGAAATATCACAAGACTACTTTAATATATATTTTTGGGTTGGACTTGAAGTATCAGACCTTTTTTTACCAAAAGGGTAGGTTTGATTTCTTATGTATCTAGGAAATGTATTCTGTTAAACTGGAATCAGGAACTCCCTCCAACATTTGAATTATTTAAAAATATCATAAATGACATGCTACATTTGGAATATTTAACATATAGCTTAAAAAACAAAACACACATATTTTTATAAACCTGGAATATTTTTATGGACCCTTTATGAACCCTTTGACCTGTGCCTACATAATACCCATTGTTATCACTGACCATTCATTTGCTGTTATTTGATTCCTGTTATAATCTAGTAACATGAACTGGATTTGTTGATGTACATGTTTTTATATTTGTATTCACTAATGCTACTTAACGCTGAATATTCTTTTTGTCAATTGTGCTGTTTGTTATAGTGTAAAATGATAAATAAATAATAAAATATATATTATATTAGATAGATAGATAGATAGACAGACAGACAGACAGACAGACAGACAGACAGACAGACAGACAGACAGACAGACAGACAGACAGACAGACAGACAGACAGACAGACAGACAGACAGACAGACAGACAGACAGACAGACAGACAGACAGACAGACAGACAGACAGACAGACAGATAGACAGATAGATAGATAGATAGATAGATAGATAGATAGATAGATAGATAGATAGATAGATAGATAGATAGATAGATAGATAGATAGATAGATAGACAGATAATTATATTGTTTTAACAGAATTCTATTTTTTTTTTAAATGTTTGGAACCACTTGAGAGTGGGTAAATTTACTTTAAATGTAATCTAGTTTCTTTGGTGAACTATACCTTTGTTACAATCTTACAACATTGTACATATTACAATATAACCGACATATAGATTGTGCAATTGAAACTGTTGTGAAATTATGAAATACAGCAACATTTTGACTTTCAAATGTGCATCACTTAAATTTTTAAATAAATCATAGCTAGTTTAATGATGACAACAGGCTGTATCGCTACGCCAGTTGATCTATTTAACTGGGTCACAAATCAACATTCTTCAAAATATCTGCTTTTGTGTTCTAAAGGAAAGGGTTTTGAGCACTGTGATGCTAAGCTCAATATTGTTGACAATATTATTTTTTGGGTAAATTATCCCTTTTAACTATATACTATTAACTATATACTTTTAATATAACTATGACTTTTATTATTTATTTATTTATTTATTTATATATATATATATATATATATATATATATATATATATATATATATATATATATATATATATATATATATATATATATATATATATATACACACACACACACACACACACACACACACACACACACACACACACACACACACACACACACACACACACACACACACATATATATATATATAGTGCATCCGGAAAGTATTCATAGCGCTTCACTTTTTCCACATTTTTTTATGTTACAGCCTTTTTCCAAAATGGATGAAATTCATTTATTTCCTCAACATTCTACACACAATCCCCCATAATGACAATGTGAAAAAAGAGTTTTTGAAATTGTTGCAAATTTATTAAAAAAATAAAAAACCTGAGAAAATCACATGTTCAGAAGTATTCACAGCCTTTGCCGTGAAGCTCTAAATTGAGCTCAGGTCCATTCTGTTTCCACTGATCATTCTTGAGATGTTTCAGCAGCTTAATTGGAGTTCACCTGTGGTAAATTAAGTTGATTGGACATGATTTGAAAAGGCATACACCTGTCTATATAAGGTCCCAGGGTTGACAGTGCATGTCAAAGCACAAACCAAGCATGAAGACATAGGAATTGTCTGTAGACCTCCGAGACAGGATTGTCTTGAGGCACAAGGCTGGGGAAGGTTACAAAAAATTTTCTGCTGCTCTGAAAGTTCCAATGAGCACAGTGGCCTCCATCATCCGTAAGTGGAAGATGTTTGGAACCACAAGGACTCTTCCTAGAGCTGGCCGGCCATATAAGCTGAGTGATCGGGGGAGAAGGGCCTTAGTCAAGGAGGTGATCAATAACCTGATGGTCACTCTGTCTGAGCTCCAGCGTACTTCTGTTGAGAGAGGAGAACCTTACAGAAGGACAAGCATCTGTGCAGCAATCTACCAATCAGGCCTGTATGGTAGAGTGGCCAGACAGGAGGGACTATTTTGGACTCTCAGACCATAAGAAACAAAATTCTCTGGTCTGATGAAACTAAAATTGAACTCTTTGGAGTGAATGCCAGGTGTTTCATTTGAAGAAAACCAGGCACCGCTCATCACCAGGCTAATACCCTCCCTACAGTGAAGCATGGTGGTGGCAGCGTCATGCTGTTGGGATGTTTTTTAGCAGCAGGAACTGGAAGACTAGTCAGGATAGAGGGAAAGGTGAATGCAGCAATGTACAGAGACATCCTGAATGAAAACCTGCTTCAGAGTGCTCTTGACCTCAGACTGGGGTGACGGTTCATCTTCCAGCAGGACAATGACCCAAAGCACACCATCAAAATATCAATGGAGTTTACAACAACTCTGTGAATGTCCTTGGGTGGCCCAGCCAGAGCCCAGACCTAAATCCTATTGAACATCTCTGGAGAGATCTGAAAATGGCTGTACACCGTCGCTCCCCATCCAACCTGATAGATCTTGAGAGGTACTGCAAAGAGGAACGGGCAAAAATTCCCAAAGACAGGTGTGCCAAGCTTGTGGCATCATATTCAAAAAGACTTGAGGCTGTAATTGCTGCCAAAGGTGCATCAACAAAGTATTGAGCAAAGGCTGTGAATACTTCTGTACATGTGATTTTTCAGGTTTTTAATTTTTAATAAATTTGCAGCAATTTCAAAAAACCTTTTTTCACATTGTCATCATGGGGTATATTGTGTGCAGAATTGAAGAAAAAAATTAATTTAATCCATTTTGGAATAAGACTGTAACATAAAAAAATATATATATGACCCTGAATTCTGCATTAATGTAATGTTTGACCTAAAAATTAATAAATCTAAAATCTAATTAAGAGACACTCACTTGAAGGTCTGGCAGTTGTTGATAATGGCGATCATATACTGAACGTAGCACTGTGGGAGCTGACGGTCTTTCAGATGTTCCTCCTTATAGGCGATCGCCTCCTCTCGATACCTTCATACACATGTAGAAGTGAAAATGTGCTTGGTACTGAACTAACATCTTTAACATCACAATGAAATCAAAATGGACAATGCATATTATTTAATGGAGCATTGATGTATACATTATTAATGATTTAAATGTGCAGATCATTAGTCTTCTTTACATTAAAAAGTGCATCCTTGTGCAATCTTTAATTAAAATAATGTTCCCTCCCTCTTTAATCTCATCTCTTCTCTAATGACGTCTACTAGAAAGAGGGAGGGATTAAACTCCCACAAACACCCAGTCAAGTGTACTTTTCTTTTGTACAATAATCCATTTCACTCAGATTTACTATACTACACAATAGAGAACAATACTGCAATTTACTTGTTTGTTTTGAAAATGTATACTGCAGATATAGATTATATTAAGGCTTAATTTATTTTTGCTAAAAACTCTAAACCTGTATTTGGACAGTAGGGCTGCACGATACTGAGAAATGATGCAATATTGGTGTTGAGAGTTGCAATAATGATATTTAATAAGATATAACTAATGGCCGGTTCACACAGTGTGATTTTTTTATAATCCTAAATGATTACAGCATGTCACACTGTAAGATCTCAGCTGTCGTTATGTCAGACTGAACGACAATGAAGATGCGACAAACACAGAAGAAAGCTCCCCTGGAGTTTGACATCATCCACCCGTGACACTTTCACTATCCCGCGTTCTAAAATGATTGCACACAGCAAACATAAACAATCTGTAGCGGCAATTTTGCACACAGCGAGTTTCAATAATAAAACCAGGAAAAAAATAACCGTTTTGACATTTCACCGCGGTCATTTGAATTGTCGCACGGATTGCGTAATCAGATTTTGCACTCCTACTGGTTCTTGGATTGACACTCGTCGCAGCTGTTGTCTGATCGCAACAGGCATTAAGCGGCTGTCTGTGAACATGTCAAACCAACGATCAAAGAGTACAGATTTTAGCCTACGATTTCAGGAATCTTTTAGGTTTTACCAAATTTGTCTCAGATGACAAAATTGTGGCTGAATCAATGTGAGCAGTGCTTAACTTGCAGAATACTATTTTATTCCATATCAAAAATATAATTTTATTTATGTGATCATCATACTAAAATCAGGTCAAAGATATTTTTCTGAGGTAATTAAATTTAAAAACTATGTCAAGGTGCATACATTTAAACTCTAAAAGGACTGAAAACATTGGTGGAAATCCTGATTCTTATTAGCTTATTTTCCTCTCCCATCTCCCAGCACTAGTATTTATTTTCAGCTCTAGGTTCATCTAACAGCACCTACTGCAGAGGTGTTTCTAAAGATAGTAGAGGTCCCATCTGATTGGTCAGATTTGGATAAACAACCTATGCATTCAATACACAAATGCTTGCCACATAAAATTAATTTATCTTATTGCACTTCTCTGCAAAAATGAATTTTGCATATACTATTATTACATTACCAATAGATTTTTGATATATTGTGCAGCCCTAAGTAACATTGTTAATCTAACTTCAAAAGAATGAATGAACTGAATAAAATAATTTCCTCACAGATTTAAAGTCAACACAACCTAATAGAATATGCCTGATAGTTAAAGTGCTTCAACAAAGCAAAAATGTGGGAGGATTTTCTCCAAAGTATTAAAATCTTATGTCTAGGCATCGGATGATAACAGGTTTCAGAGTTTATAGCGGTTTGAAAAGGTCAAGGTTTTAAAATCGCTAAAATTTTCTGTTATACCGTTCCTACAGCCTATGTAAGATTTTTTTTTTTTTTTTACACGTTTGTTATGACTCTTAATTAGTTAAGGCAGCAATATCTCCAGCAAAAAAAGACCCTCCACATTAAAAGGTACTGTTCAGTGCACAATTCAGGAAACAAATCGCTTTTGCACCAACATCCATGCTCTGGACCTGAACAATATAGTCGCTTACTTTATATCCAACAAAAAGAAAGCTATCCAAAGCCTTTTCAAGATGTAAAGAAATCTGTGTTTTGAAATTAATAAAGACAGCAGATGTTAGCTTTCTTTTAGCCTGACATGTTTACTGTTCCAAAATATTTTAAATGTTTCTTAAAATAAAATATTTTGTGTTCAATGGGGGGAAAAAGTTTTTTACCCAGACATTTAAAAAGGACATATTTTAGAGCAGTAATCACAATACTGTGAAACCGTCATATTTTTATCCAAGGTTATCATACTGTCTGAATCCAGGAGTGCCGATTCTACAGTGCGTAAAAACAATCTGGTCCCATTAGTTGGAAAATGAATGAAGGTTTCTTTTTCCAACATTTGAGCTAATCTTGAAGTTTGTGTCTTGTATGCAGATGCCATTTCCTTTTCATGCACATTACTGTTGGGGAAAAACAAGAAAAATGGCTAGTATGAGATGACAGTACCTTTTCAGGAATAAGTTCATCTGCCTCAGACAGACGGTCAGCACCTCCTCTCTGAAGATCTCGTTAATCTGAGCGGCGACCTGAAGATTCTGCTCAAACATCTGAAGAGGAAGATGTTGGTTTGAATTAAATAAAGATCTCATGTATTAGTAGGAGGATTAAAGCATGAAGTCAGTTAGTAAGTTGTTGTACCTGGAAGACAATAGCTGGTAATGTGGTCTGGTAGTAGCCATCCTGATCTGCCTCAGGCTCCGTCTCTTTCTGCCAGTCTTTCTTATCTGTTTCCAGAGCTTTACGCAGCCAGCCTGTGATGTTTGACTAAAGACGGTTGGAAAAATATATGAATTATTAAATAAGTTAATAAATTTATTGAATAATCATTTAAATTAAAGGAATAGTTCCCACAAAAAAATGAACATTTACAAACTATTTACTCACATTGAAGTGTTTTCAAACCTTTTGAGTTTCTTTATTATGTTCACAAAAGAAGACAGCTAAAATATGGTCACCATTGATTACCATCGTATTTGTTTCAAACTATGGAAGTCAATGGTTACAGGTTTCCAACTGTCATTAAATATCTTCCTTTGTGTTCAACAGAAGAAAGAAAAAAAAAACAATCAGTGAGTAAATACTGAAAAAAAATTGTCATTTTTGGGTGAACTATCCTTTTAAATTTACAAATCTCTGGTGCATCCAGAATGTGTCTGTGAAGATTCGGCTAAAATGCCATATAGACCATTTATTAAACCATTCAAAGTAAGCAAAGACACACTGTTTTGCGTGTGTCTATTTAAATGCAAATGAGCTGCTGCTCCCCGCCCCCTTTCCAGACATGGGCGGGGCCTTTAGAGCATGAGTCTAAATTACAGCAGCAGCAACAAAACAAAACTCCTGCATGTTTTTTTTTAAATTCTTGTCAGTTTACACTCCTGATATACTTGATTTTATGAGCTCACAGACATAAAAGCATGGGAACAGAAAGTCAGCTGTTAAAAAAAATTAAAAAATGAACACTAAAAAATATATATAGTGTATACATTTGGGATATTTTGACTTGTACATTCCCAGAAGAAAAGTCATAACTACAACTGAGAGTTCCTTCAAAAACCATGCTTAATGATATAGCGAATAACTGCCTTTAGAATGAATTTGTGTTTTGTAAAGTTGTAGATGGCATAGTAGGAGTCTTTTGAATGCGGTGAAAAAAAAAGGACTTTTATTTTGAGTTGAGAGACTCACATTGAAGGTCTTGAGGTATTTGCCAAGCAAATCGTTGACCACCTTTTCGGGTAATAGAGGCTCCAGCTGCTTGACCTCACATTCAGGCTGTAGATCAGGATGACCCATCATATCCACACTGCCAGAGACACAACACACACATTTATACACAAGAATTACATCTGTTTCTGATTCACATTGATGTCAGTGAAATGCCTTTACTCAGAGATAGAGTTCTGATGATAGATTTATGACAGCATGACAGATTCGCTGCTATTTTGTTCTGTCATTTATGATGGCTAATGCTAATATCAGGAGAATTTCTAATATATAATGCTGTTGTTGATATACACTACCTGACAAAAGACTTGTCACATATCCAAGTTTTAGGAAAAACAAATAATAACTTGACTTCTAGTTTATCATTTGATATCAGAGGTGGCTTATATGAAAGGCAAAGGCTTCTAGATTAGGCTTATTTGACCAAAATAAAATATGATCATGCCTTGATTTTTAAGGATTTAATTAGGACAGTAAGGACTGACTTTACTTAGACAAAAGTTTTGTCACTTAACAGAAATAATGACGCAAATAACTTATTTAATAAAGTAATCTGGAATAGCAAAGAAAGCGTTTTTGCAGGACTCCCAGAGTTCATCAAGATTCTTTGGATTCATCTTCAATGCCTCCTCCATCTTACCCCAGACATGCGCAATAATTTTTACATCTGGTGACTGGGCGGGCCAATCCTGGAGCACCTTGACCTTATTTGCTTTCAGGAACTTTGATGTGGAGGCTGAAGTATAAAGAGGAGTGCTATCCTGCTGAAGAATTTGCCCTCTCCTGTGGTTTGTAATGTAATGGGCAGCACAAATGTCTTGATACCTCAGGCTGTTGATGTTATCATCCACTCTGCAGATCTCTCGCACGCCCCCATACTGAATGTAACCCCAAACCATGATTTTTCCTTCACCAAACTTGACTGATTTCTGTGAGAATCTTGGGTCCATGCTGGTTCCAATAGGTCTTCTGCAGTATTTGTGATGATTGGGATGCAGTTCAACAGATCAGTTTTCCAAATGATTAACTAGAAGTCAAGTTATTATTTGTTGCTCTTACAACTGGGATCAACGACAAGACTTTTGTCAGGTAGTGTATATACAGAACTGTCATCGACACAACCCACCCCCTCTTCACTTCCGTCCGCAACAATCCCCCACCCCCTTAACTTATTGTCTGCGACAACCAACCCCCGTCCCCCTCTTCACATTCGTCTGCGACACCCCCAACCCCAGCTCTTCACTTTCGTCCGCAACACCTCTTCCTCCTCTGGTAACATGCCAGATTCATTACCCCAATCTGTTCTGGGACCTCGCAATTCACAAATTAAGCACTGTAAATAAGTGTATTATTAATTGTTTGTTCATATTACTAAATACATTATCTAATAATAAACTAATGGACTATTATTTTAAAGTGTTACCCATGTTTTAAATACTGTAGTAGTACATAATTGTAAATAAATAATAATAATCAATCACTGTTGGGCAAAAACAAGTCTTAAATGTGCAATTGCCTAATCCAATTCATTCATCGATTCATTTTCACTTGGCTTAGTCCTTTATTTATCTGGGGTCACCACAGTGGAATGAACCGCCAACTTATCCAGCATATGTTTTTACACAGCGGATGCCCTTCCAGCTGCAACCCAGTACTGGGAAACCTAATCAAATTATTAAAACTAATTAAATAAATAACACTTAAAGATTCAACACAGTAAAAAATGCACTGGCCATCGGTACTAGTAGTTCATGTAAAACAGCACTGAAGGCAGAAGTGCAGATCTGCAGGCTGCCCTCGTCTCTCTGTTTAGATCTACTACACATAAGTGCATTAATCTTCCAGGCTCAATCCTGTGAGTGCACGAGATCTGATGCTCTGTTTTGAGTCCATCAGTCAGATTAAACACACAGGGCTGTGCTGCTGTTTTACATGCTGAGCTAATTGCTGCACTTTGACTGACTGATCTGCCACTGAAGAATGCAAAGCTGACCTACAGTAGCTTACACAAAGTTTTTTTTTTTTTTTTTTTTTTTTTTTTACAAGAGAATTGACTGCCTCTAGGTTTATTAAATCACAAAAACAGCTGGAAGTTATAGTTATAAACACTGGCAAATGATGGTATATTGTGCAATTAATATGCTTTCTTGAAGTATTAATAATAATGTTACTATTAATCTTATTATACAGTGAAAACAGTGGCAATTATTTACTTCCATTTTAATTAAGCGCTTGTCTAATTATTTTATGTTTTATTCTTGATTCATGTTTGACACACTACATAGTAAAAAGTGCCATTGAAATAAAGATGAATTGAATGGGCTATATGGAACAGGGACTTTTAATTTGAATATCTATTATATTAAATATTATATTAATAATTTTATTTTGTAATAATTATATACTTAATGTATAATTCTGTATAAAATAATGTATAATTATTTTGTGGCAATCAGTTAATCCAGGGTTTCTGCAGGTTTCACAGAGTTAAATTTAAGACTTTAAGACATTGTTAAGACCATTATAAATGAATTTTTAGACCCATAAAGGGCTAAAGGCTAAGGAATTTTTTCAAACGGCCCAGATTTTTATTTACCCTATCAATTTTATTTAAATAATTTAATACATTTAATAATACAATAATAATTACATAAAAAAAATGTAAATATTTTAGATTTTATTTCTTAGCAAAATATTTTAAATATTGTGTAAAAACAAGCAAGCTCTACTTGTCCAACATAAACTTAAAAAAAAAATAATAATTAAACAAATGTTTTAAAAGTTTTAAAAACTATAATAAACTAAATGTATGCACAACAATCTGTGCAGGTCAGTATCCTCAGCAGTAAATACATGGAGCACTTTTAAACAAATCTTATTGTAAGGAAAATTATTAAACCATTATGAAAAACAGTTAAAAATGAAATGAAATGAAATGAAATTAAAAAAAGTTTAAAGTTTTATTAAGATGGATTGTATGGGTTTTGGCCAGATTTGGTAGCTATACATGAACAAAGAATAAATAAGACCTGTTTAAAAACGATTTAAGACCTAACACAATATTTCAGTAAATTTAAGACTTTAAGGTCTAAAATTTAGATTTTGAGATGTAAGACATTTTAAGACTTTAAGACCCCGCAGAATCCCTGTAATCCCATTTTATTTAAGTGCTTGTCTAATCGTATTCATTCATTCATTTTCTTTTCGGCTTAGTCCCTTTATTAATCAGGGGTCGCCACAGCGGAATGAACCGGCAACTTATCCTGCATATGTTTTACACAGTGGATGCCCTTCCAGCTGCAACCCATCACTGGAAAACACCCATACACACTCATTCACACACATACAGTATGGCCAATTTAGTTTATTCACCTATACCGCATGTCTTTGGACTTGTGGGGGAAACCGGAGCACCCGGAGGAAACCCACGCCAGCACAGGGAGAACATGCAAACTGCACACAGAAATGCCAGCTGACCCAGCCGAGGCTCGACCCAGCGACCTTCTTTGTCTAATTATATGTTATGGCTTTTATTCGATTTCCTTTATCTATGTTAAGTTACTTTGCCACACTCTACATTGTAAAACGTGCTATAGAAATTAATTCAAATGGGCTATATGAACAGGGACTTTAATTTTGAATAGGCCCACTTCTGGTAAACTGTTATGCTATTATAAAATAGCCATGTTTAAAATCTGGTTTGTTTAAAATCAATGATTTTCACTGCCTGATTGAGACACAAAGTTTCAAACCAGACAAAAATCACTGCATTGAATTCTGTTATTCCGCACTGTGTCTATAAAATATGCACAATTATTTTACCACAGTATTTTCAATGGAGTTTCAGCACTCAGCTGCTGCTCCTACGGCTTTTCATCTCATTTTACACTTAAACAATTAAACAAATGATTACACTGTAAAAATGCTGGGTTCCACACAATTCCTTTATTTTGCCCCAACACAAATCGATTAATTTAACTTAACAAATGTGTGGATTGAACATAATTAAGTTGGTACAAAAAAAAACTCAAGAATTGTGTTGACTAAACAATCCTGAAACTATTGCTGGATCCAGCTGCTCCTGCTGATCTATCTTGGAGGCTCTATCTACTGGACATTATTAGTTTGGAATACACAACAGCCAAAATAAATGGTGTCAGTATAAGAAAACGGTACAATTTTGGTTAAATATAAGAGAGACTGTATCAGATATGTTTCAATCCAGATTTAGCACCTATTATTGCAGTATTACTGTTTTAATTTTTATTTTACTTTTTTGTTGGGTGGATCTCAGGCTTTGTTGTATATAGTTGAAAATTAAAAATGTTCAATAAAAAAAAAAAAAAAAGAATTGTGTTGATTCATTATAATATATATATTTTTTTTTTTGAGCGTAGGTTTATTTACTGACTGTATTTTGATTTAATTACATTATTCATGCTGTAAAAGAAATCTTATAAAAAGTAACCTGTAAAAGGAAATTAATGGGATAGTTCACACAAATCTGAAAATTCTGTCATCAATTACTCTCCTTTCACTTGTTTCAAAACAGTTTGAGTTTCTTTCTTCTGTTGAACACAAACTAAGACATTTTAAAAAACGCTAAAAAAAAAACCCTGTAACCATTGACTTCCATAATATGTCTTCCCAACTATGGAAGTCAATGATACAGATTTTCAGCGTTCTTCAAAACGTCTTTTATGTGTTCAACAGAAGAAACAAAATCTTAAAAAACTGGAACTACTTGAGGAAAAAGTACATAGTTGGTAAATTTAAATTTTTGGGGTGAACTATCCCTTTAACGTTACAGCTGAAGTTTCTCACCGCAGTGCTTCCCACACATAGACTTTACTTGGGCAGGCCACCCAGGTATATTAACAGCCGCCCAAGTATATTTAGTAACTTTTTTTTTTTTTACTATTATTAACATCCTTTTACAATTCTAACCAGTATAACCAAACATCCGCGATCGATTAAGTAGTGGAAAATTCTCTCTCGTATACCCATTTCGTTCTGTGTGCGTGAGATCCGTCAACACTTCAACAGACAGTCTCACTTGCTTTGCAGACCCACAGAGCCTTTTTGGCACTTAAAAAATTTGTCCGGCCCGGGTTTCTAAATCTCCTAAAATGTCAGAGATTCAACTTTTGCTTTTGCTTTCTAAAGCTTGTGTGCGTTTTTGCATTACTCTTTTATTAAAGACTACTTTCCGCTTGTTTCCCAGCTGACAGCGTGCACAGCCGGAAGACAGAGAAAAAAGTAAATAACAGATTCTTTAATCTAAACGATTCAGAAAAATCATAGTTAGGAGAAGATGAAATGACTGGTCTAAACTGGCTGCAAAATATATGTACACCATCAGTAATGGTTAATTAACGTATTTGCCTCATTTAAATAATCTACACATTTTAATCTTGTAATTATGATATTTTTTTGAGATATTGTCTGTTTTTATTCCTTTTTCTGTCATTAATTTCTCTTTTGCTCATTATTTAATTAATTTGATGATGTTAATAAATTACATAGGCTATTTTATATACATATCTAAAATGCTTTGTAAAAAGTTTGCTTTGAACTTGAAAGGGAGAGAAGCAGATTTTACCTGTCAGTGTGCACATAGCTCCTGAATAGCATAAGAGTGGCACAATTACCAGTGATCTAATCCTGGCAGATCACTGGTAAACATGCAAATTGCTAAAGGATTGCAAATCCGCAATTATAAGGACTACAGATCCAGTCATGCACCGCTCACACGCACCTATTCCGGATTCCATTGATTCCACTTACGGCTGGGAGCTGCTCATGAACTGATTAGATGGACTTTATAAACACCACACACACTTCAGTGCTGAGTCTTGTAAGCAGTATTGTGAACATTAAGATGCGTTTGTTTGTTTTTTGCATTGCCTTGCTGTGTTTGACCTATTTTGGACATAATTGTAATCGCGATTATTCAAAACGATTATTGTTGAAGTCAAAATTATTTCGCCCTCCTGTGAATTTTTTTTAAATAAATATTTCCGAAATTATATTTAACAGAGCAAGGAATTTTTCGCAGCATTTCCTATAATATTTTTTTCTTCTGGAGAAAGGCTTATTTGTTTTATTGCTTTTATGGCTAGAATAAAAGCAGGTTTAAATATTTTGAAACCTATTTGAGGTCAATAATATTAGCCCCCTTAAGCAATATATTTTTTTGATTGTCTGCAGAAGAAGCTACTGTTACACAATGACTTGCCTAATTACCCTAATTAGGCCTTTGAATCGCACTTTAAGCTGAATACTAGTGTCTTGAAAAATATCTAGTAAAATTTTATGTACGGTCATCATAGTATAGATAAAATAAATCAGTTATTAGAAATGAGTTATTAAAACTATTATGTTTAGAAATGGGTTGAAAAAAAATCTTTCCATTAAAGAGAAATTGGGGGGAAACGAGGGGCTCAAATTTCAGGAGCGCTAATAATTCTGACGTCAACTGTATATATACACAGTTATTTTCCTCCCTGTAAATAAGGAAAGGGAAATAAATACAATAGAATAAAAATATAAAACAAACTGTGCTTAAAGTCTCTTCACTGTAAGGAAAAAAACATTAATTGTAGATACAGCAGTCCTTCAGTCAAGAGTTTGATTAATGATAAAAACAGTCGGCAGCAGGACTATTGCGCCCTGTCACTTTAAGAGCAGTACAGTTCTGATTAATGGTTTCACTTTCATGTGTCTTTTGATTCTCAACTCGTTTGTTTATTACACAAATGAGGGTTAATATGAATAATCACTAAACACCGCGTTTTGGCACAAATTTGCATGTATATGACCATATAAGCTCTCACATTAAGATGACTTTAGATGTGTGTGCTCTGCTCGTCTCTGAGGCTGAGCGCATACTGTACACACAACAGCATGCGATCTCTTTTGCGCTTTTGAAAACATGAATGATTCTAATGTACGTCAATGAAGGATGTACATCCCGTGCTGCAAAAGTTACATTACAGTACATGCTTTTAGCAATTTTCAAGTGGAACTGAGCTTTGCAGAGCAACAAGTGTGTACAACTGGAAAGGGGCGGTATATGATGGAATAATCGTTTCATCTCGATTAATGTTGTTCATAATTGCTAGAAGCCAAAAATCGAAACCGAAACCGAATTTTCGATTAATTGCACAGCCCTAGTTTGACCCTTGCTTTGTTGTTTTGTTTATTTACGCTGTCTATTGCCTGTGTTTTAACCATTCGCCTGTTTATTGACCACGACTCTGGATTGCCCGTATAAATCTATTTAAATCTAAAGTTTGTTCCCGTGTTGACCATTGCTTGCCGGACCATTCTCTTAATAAACCCTGCATTTGGATTCAACCCTGTTGTTAGCATCCAATCACATTACAAAGAGAAATAGTGGATTTTACTTTAACCCATTTAAAAGAAACAGTGTATAACATTGTCATAATAAATAAAATTATTGTTAAAAATTTTATTGTTTTGTTTGTCACATATAGTAACTATTTATGTGCTGTGGGTAAACAGTGCGTTTCAATCCGGCTACCACCGCAAGTATATTTCAAACCTGTAGAAAGCACTGCAGTGGCTGAAAAACTGATTGAACTGAACTCATATCTCACCTTTTATAGGTGTTGAGGACCCACGTGAGCATAGAGACGATCTCATTGGCCTCCAGCTCCTCTGCTGCGAGCTCTTGCACTCGAGCCGACACCGCTTTATGATAGAGGGTGAAGAACACCTGAAAAGTGTTGTAGTGCGGAGGAAAACACTGCACCATCAGGTTCTTCACCACGGTCAGGTCGTCCAGAACGTACTTCCTCATGATCTCCAGCAGCCTCACCAGCCACATTTTATCTGACTCACGGGTTTCTGACTGCGTGCTCTCGATGCGGCCGCTCACTGTGCCCTCCAGGACTTCGTTCATGCGGTTCTTCCAGCATTTGGGCCTGCCGGGCGGGATGAAGCCGGTCTGCTTTTTACGGTCCAGCATCTTGCGGTCGATCTTTTCCTCGCGCTCGATGATTCGGACTACAGACACCAGCATGGTAGGATCGCGGCGGACGGTGACCATGGCGCGCTGGAGGACCATCCAGAGCTGTTTGGAGAGCTCCTCGGATAGACCCTGCACCTGGCCGAAGTAGCCACGGATGAGGTTCATGTCATGAACGTTCTTGCTGTCCATGCGGTACTGCTCGTACATGAGGTCATCACGGGAGCACTCCAGGTCCATCAGCTTGCGGTGCGCTTGAAGCAGCTCGCCCTGCTCGATCAGGTCATGGGTCTCTCGGACAATCTCAGGGACTGCAAAATGTGGGTGAAGTGTCAATAATTGTACATAAATCGTTTACAAAAGCATTAAAGGAGACCTATTATGCAAAAATCACTTTTTATAAGGAGTTTAAACGGCTGTGTGGCAGCAGTGTGTGGATATAACAGCTTCTAATGGAAAGAATATATTAATTAGATTTTTTTATAATCACACTATATAAAAACATTCTGCAGAAACACTTTGATTGACATTCTCGGTTTTGTAGGTGTCATCAGAGGGGGCAAGCCCTGCTAATTAGTGACAATCTCCCTCATCAGCATAGGACTTTAGTCTTTTTTTTAATCTGCCACTATGCTGACACATAGGCTGTTTCTCAATTTCAAGAACACAAAGAACGAACTTGAGCTCTTGTGGAGACCGGTCTTGCTAGATCACCTCGGGAGAACGAACTCAGGAGACCGCGAGAAAAGCGAATGCATCCTGTGAGAATTGAGATGCTGCGTTCTTCCTGATGGTCACATGACCCTCACACATTTTTAACCAAAAATTATTTAAACATTACAGCATTCATACAACAATTTATTGTTTTTCACAATATATACTATGCATAAAGACTTTATAAATATACGTTGCACAATACAAATAAAAGATTTTAATATGAATTTCAGCAAATAAACACCCTTAATGTGTTTATTCCTTTATTAAGATTTTCATGGTGATGTTTATATTCACCGTTTCACTTAGGGAAACTCCTGAGATAAATAAGTTACATCTCTGAATTTTAATAATAAATTTAAATAAAATGCTGTGCTTCCCACCTCCAGTTGCAATGACTTCTGGGACTTCTAGAGTGAGTTCGGTGCTCAAGTCTGCATCGGTGCGTCCTCGATATCAAGAACACATCCGGGAAGTTTTACGCGTCCTCAGTTCTTGAGTATTCGAAATAATCTTTGGCAGTTGATGATGATGTTACACGAGAACACGAGGACGCAAGACCGCTGAAGAATGCATATTGAGAAACAGCCATAGGCATTTGTAGCTCCGCACTATTTCGAAAAGAGCTCAATCTCATTTGAATTTAAAGCGACAGAGACTTATTTTACATCTTCTAAAAAAGGGTATAACGGGTCACCTTTAAAAAAATTAAGTATTAAAAAATAACTAATACAATTTTTGTGGAAAACTACAAAACTACTACATCTTAAAAAAATAACCATAACACTTCACATTAAGGTTTTAGTTAATGTATCACTAACATGAACAGACAACGAACTACATTAATTAATCTTTGTTAATTTACTTAATAAATAAAGTTCAAAGAAATAAAGTTGTTCGTTGTTAATGTTAACTAACAATGCATTCATTATTGTTAACAAGGATAACTTTGGATTTTAATAATTCATTAGTAAATGTTGAACTATGATTAATAAATGCTGAACAAGTTGTTCATTCTTAGTCCATGTTAGCAAATACATTAACTAATGAAACCTTTTTGTAAAGTGTGACCAAAATAAAATTAAACCCACATAACCAAAAAACCCACATACAACTATTAATATATAAAATCAACTCATAAAAATGAATGATACTAATAAAATTTTTAAACCATTTAAAGAATTGTTAAAAATATGTAAATATGTGAATAAAAATACACAACAAATTAGAGCTGCACAATTAATCGTAAAAAGATCGCGATCTCGATTCGACCCCCTAGACGATCTTAATCCAGCATTTATACGATTCTGCCAATCATATTTTCAAGTTCAGGAAAAGAAGCAAAGGCGGCCGCACAAGTCTTCACGTTGTTTTACATACAATGTTCAGCAACGTGAACACCTCCAAATGGTGTTGAAAGACTCACATACTGTATTTATAAGGTATAATTCACCCACAAATGTCTTTTCTGTCTTCATTTAATGATGTATTCACGGCCGCGAAGACACGTGACGTGAGCTGACCGTGTCGTGAGCTGTTACCACAGAGAGGGTGGGCGTGCACCTGTGAATAATGCCCACTTTAGTGAACAGAACTTGCATAGGCTGTGAATAACAGGTAATAAAGTTGTAAATAACATTCAGTTTGTGGCACAGAGCGATCGTTTGGGAGCCGCGCGGGAAGTATGAACCGCACTTAGCAGCGAAAATAAAACCGAAAGCAGGCACATCATTAAATAACCATATCGCATTTTAGAGTTATGATTATGACAAGCATTTAATATGATTTTCTTTCATAGCGAACACAGAGTCTTGTGCATGAGAATAAATGTTTAACAGTGTCAGTATAACTACTCTAGCCTATATAATGTTGAATATAATGCAAGAGGAAATCTGATAATGACAAATGTCTGATTTTACCAGTAGAAAAAAATGGTATAATAATGTTGTCAATGACAGATTGCAAGCATATGTGTCAAACACCATAATTCAACATCAGAATTATGAATAGTTGTATTCTGAAATAACAATAATAATAGCCTACTCATATGAACCTTTATTTTACATCTACAGAATCGCGAGAAAATCGTGATCTTTATTTTAAGCAAAAAAAAAAAATAAATAAAAAAAAAAAAAAATTCGCGATTCTCATTTTAGCCAGAATCATGCAGCTCTACAACAAATAACTAGCCAAATGACCACATAAGAACCAAAAGCGAACAACTATTCAACTTACCAATCTACCGACCGACTATGTAACCAACTACCTTGCTAACCGACAACTAACTACCAAATAAAAAAATAATTAACCAAAGAGCCAACTATATATCCAACTAACAAACAAAATGTCTAACCAATTATCTATTCAGAAGGCCATGATTCGCACCCATAAATAATTGCTTTGTATAGTTTTTTATTTTACATTCTTCAGGTGATACAAAATACAGACGTTTCGGCACAATACCTTCCTTGGTGTGTGGCACAATCCTCTCACTCCACTCTTTTGTCCCACAGTCAATCACATTGCGTCATTAGTTAAACGGCCACTTGATGATTAAAAACTATTTCAATTTCATTTCAATATACCATAATTAACCACACAAGAAATATTTACCTTTACCTTCAACAACATTATTTCACAGGAAAATAGCACATCAATTATCATCATTCACTTATTCATGTCTACATCAACACAATAAAATTTCGATAGTCCAAAATATTAACAAATACATTTTCCATCTCATTATTTGTATCATTACTTCTTCAAACGCCATGATTCACAATATTATAGCTAAACAACAAACCGTTAAAGAAACACAGAAAGGTCCAATTCATTCCTCTTGGTGTAAGTGATTTTAATTTATGAATCCAAAACAATAACCAATTATCTACCCAAACTATTTAAGTAATCAACCAACTATCTACCAACAACCAGCTTAACTAGCTTACCTGGCTTGCTAGATAACTTTTTATAAGTAAGAAAACAAATATGTTGAATTCCAAATAAATTCTCTGCTAACAGGGTTTCCATGCTTTCATGAACAACAGATTCAAGGACGTTTTAAAGCTCTATTAATTTTAAATCAAGCACCTTTGTGATTCATACCCCAGCATACGTAGTGCCAATAAAGTCCTTACTCTACTTAACATTTCACTTACACTTATGTCATTTTAAAATGTCATGTTCAAAGAATTTAATGCTGGTGATATTCAAATGCAGATAAAATGTGCATTATTTGTCAGAGTTATTGTACAAGATTTCTCACTTTTTTTATACAGTTTTTGACAATTGAGCCCAATTGTTGAAATAAATCCATAAACAAATTTAATTCAAGCCCTTTCAAGGACCTGTGCTTGCTTTTAAGCCCTTTCCAGGCCTTGAATCCATGTTTAAAATTCAAATACTTACAACATGTTTGGGAACACTCAGAAATGAAAAGAAAACCTGATCTTATTTCTACAGAAGGATCTCTGCAATCTGACGGAGAGCTTCAGCCTCACCTGAGAAAATGTTCTTGAGGTTTTCGACGGCTGACGCCAGCTGACTGTGCTGAACCACAGCGTCCTTCACGTCCTTCAGGTTCTCGATGGTGTTGATGCTCTGCCTCCAGTCTTTACTAACGTCTGCCAGAGAGTTCTGGATGTCTTTCACATCACACAGAGCATTGTGGAGCTGCGTGAGGCCTGTTCGTACCCCGTCCAACTGAGACTGAATAGCAGCCTG
The DNA here is from genome assembly GCA_903798195.1 of Danio kyathit. Lineage (NCBI taxonomy): Eukaryota > Metazoa > Chordata > Actinopteri > Cypriniformes > Danionidae > Danio > Danio kyathit. The sequence goes on from LR812520.1 coordinate 58,976,955, forward strand.
GAAAGATTAAGACAACGCTTTAATTGAACTGAAAGAGTAAAATCATAATGTGTAGTTCAATAGAAATAGTATCACCTTTAATATAGCTCCCTGATTATAAAACATCATTTGTGTGGTATTTTGAGTTGAAACTTCACATACACACTCTAGGGACATCAGAGACTTATTTTATATCTGATAAAATGGGGCATAATAGGTCCCCAATAAAAAAAATAAAAATTGTTGTGAATTTTTAGTAACAATTCAGGGAACGAGAGTCAGAATTGTGAGGTATAGACTGAGAAAACATTGTGTTGGATTTACTAGTAAACATACAAAAGCTTTACCTTTAATCTAGCTTCTACAGATGCTTTCTTGCGCGCTTCTCTCCGCCTGTACTGCTCCACTTTATCCAGCTGGTCCGAGCGCTGGAGCATCCCAGCAACCCTCTGCACCGCCGTGGCCACAGCCTCTCTGTTCGTCTCCTCCATAGTAAACACTCCCAGATGGCAAGGATGAAGGTACTGAAATAACAACAACAAGGACTAAACATTCTGAAAATAAACCAATGTAGAATATACAATGAACCAATAGTGCTGAATGATAGTGCCAAATGACTCAGACTAATCCCATGTGTTACATGTATTGAAAATGACTGAAATAACAGTAAACTGTAACAAAAATAGAAGTAAAGGTAATAAAAATGACCCTGAAACAGCAAAGCTTAAATGCATTGCTAACACTTTACAATGAGGTTCCATTAGTTAATGCTAGTTAATGTATTTACTAACATGAACAAACAATGAACAATATGTTTATTGCAGTATTTGTTCCACTTTGTTAAAGTTAGCTACTGGAAATAAAGTCGTTTGTTGTTAGCTCTTGTTAACTCACAGTACTATAATGTTAACAAACATAACTTTAGATTTTAATATAACATTAGTAAATGTGAACTATGATTATTAATTAATGTTGTACTAGTGCTGTTCATTCTCAGTTCATGATATATACTGTATAGTGTACATTAACTAATGATCCCTTATTGTAAAGTGTGACCAATGAAATACAATTTTGCTGCAATTATCATTTTAATCATTTGACTTGGTCTCTTTTTTTCTTCCATGATTTATTTTGTTACTTTAGTTTTTCTTTATTTTTTTGTTGTTGAACGTTTCAGTAATTTAGTTTGGCTTTTTTTTGCCCCTTGGTTTTTATTAAATCTAATTAATTGGTTAATAATTAGATCAAACAAACAAACAAACGCAAATATTGCATGTAGGGTTGTCGCAATACCATTAATTAATCTTACAATACTATACCAGCTGAAGTATCACAATACCAAGTTGTATTGCGATTCATAACTCAAATTATAACGAAAATTGTCAGAAATACTATATTTTATGTTATAATAGGCCTACTTGAATGTAATTCATAATTCACTAACAATAGTTAGTGTTAATCACAAGTAAAGTTTGACAGAAATTTGGGTTTCGCTGGTCGGTGTTAAGGTACGTTAAGCGGTTTCCTTATAATGGACTTAAAACGCATAATGTGGACATTTTCACTCACTAAAATTAGAGCTCATTCTTTTAACATCAGAAAGTGTTTGTCATGAGTAAGACCCACACGGAATCTGCGCTCGCAGAATTCCGCAGATTTTCTGCAGATTTTCCGCAGATTTTTTGCCCATCATTAATTCTGTTTATTTACTTAAAGTTAACTATTTACAGTTAATCTAATTGGATTTGCATTTTAAACATTAAATACAAGTTAAAAAGATATTCTTTTTTATTTAACATATTAAGGTTTTAGTTATGAGACTCCCAAAATAATTGCGCAGAAATCCGCAGATTTTTACCAAAATTCTCCGCAGAAATAACAAAAAACGTCCGCAGATTCCGTCTGGCCCTAGTCATGAGTAAGGCCAGACGGAATCTGCGGACGTTTTTTTGCAATTTCTGCGGAGAATTCTGGTAAAAATCTGCGGATTTCTGCGGAATTATTTTGGGAGTATCATAACTAAAACCTTAATAAGTGAAATATGTTTAATTTAAAAACTGAATAAATTCAGATTTACACACATTTACTCAAGTAAATAAACAGAATTAATGATGGGCTAAAAATCTGCGGAATTCTGCGCGCGCAGATTCCGTGTGGGGCTAGTCATGAGTAAGATTTGATAGAAATTTGATTTTCCTCGCTTGTTAAGGTACATCAAGCCATGTTAAGCTTAATAGACTTTAATGGGGGAGAAAACACTTAATGTGAGGTTTCACTTTATCTATGGAATTGGGACTCGTATTTTTTTTTTTTTTTTTTTTTTACAGTAGTTGGGGTTAATTACAAGTACAATTTGACAGAAATTTGGATTTTTCTGGTTTATGTTTAGGTACATTAAGCCACGTTAAGCGTTTTAAAATCAGTAAACTGGTTTGGCCCCAGGATTTTATGTTTTTATCTTTTATTTCGTTGTCTGTCCAACCACCTAGTTTAAACAGTCTAGGTAGGACATAGTTAAATATGAAAATCTAAAGTACAACATTGTTCACAGTCAGCTAAATAGTGCTAATGCTGTTTTGAAGTTATACTTACATGCGATTTCAGAACGAATATTCAGAGTAGCGTGGTAAACAATATAGGGAGCATGTCGAATGTGCAAAAATAAAACCAACTTTACCTCAATCCTGTATTCACATACAATCCTGTGCAATTGTAACTGTATTTGTGTTTGTTTGCAGCTGGTTAGACGTGCAGAACCAAACTAACACAAACAGTCGGTTATCCTAGACCCAGTCAAAATAGGAATGGTTTAAGAAAAAGCTCAAATAAAGATGCTATTCCTTTTATTTGCAGCTATAACTGTTATTTTGTGCTGGAGGCCCACAGACAAACGCTAACGTTGCCTTGCTAAACACATTAGCATTCATAGCACTGCGTTTTACATAATTAACGTTGAATATTTAAGGTCATGAGAAAGTACTCACCCGGACGAGATGTTCGTTCTTCGAGCGGTCTGTTGTTACAAGCTGTTCATTAATGTTTTGCTTTTATGTATGCTTATTTTGTTCGTTTACTGTCATAACAGCGGCGTCTTCCTGGTGTCGCCCTCCACTTACCAGTCAGATGACGGCAGCGCAATGCGCATGCGCCATCAACCGCGCGCACATTTTACGCACACAAATTACTGCGAGGTCAACGAAATGAATAATAATAAATACAAAATTGCAGTGTTGATCAGCTGAACGGTTAATAAAAGATCAAAAACATCATTCTTAAGAGTAGATAACGCAGCATCACTGTCTAAAAGTGCGTAAACATTATAAACTCAGTTATGAAAACATGACAGGTAAATCAAAAGTACTTGAAAAATGACAAACATGATTCTTTATACATTCATTCACACATCAAGCAATTAAATAGATTCATAAGATTTTATTTTCTGTTAAATACACTCACCGGCCACTTTATTAGGTACACCTTTCCAACTGTTTGTTAACACAAATTTCTAATCAGCCAATCACATGGCAGCAACTCGATGCATTTAGGCATGTAGACATGGTCAAGACGATCTGCTGCAGTTCAAACCGAGCATCAGCATGAGGAAGAAATGACTTGAATGAACGTGGCATGGTTGTTGGTGCCAGACGGGCTGGTCTGAGTATTTCAGAAACTACTGATCTACTGGAATTTTCACGCACAACCATCTCTAGGGTTTATAGAGAATGGTCCGAAAAAGAGAAAATATCTAGTAAGCGGCAGTTCAAATGCCTTGTTATGCCAGAGGTCAGAGGAGAATGGCCAGACTGGTTCGAGCTGATAGAAAGGCGACAGTAACTCAAATAACCACTCGTTACAACCGAGGTCTGCAGAAGAGCATCTCTGAACGCACAACACGTCCAACCTTGACGCAGATGGGCTACAGCAGCAGAAGACCACACCAGGTGCCACTCTTGTCACCTAAGAACAGGAAACTGAGGCTACAATTCGCACAGGCTCACCAAAACTGGACAATAGAAGATTGGAAAAACGTTGCCTGGTCTGATGAGTCTTGATTTCTGCTGCGACATTTGGATGGTAGGGTCAGAATTTGGCATCAACAACATGAAAGCATGGATCCATCCTGCCTTGTATCAATAGTTCAGGCTGGTGGTGGTGGGGTAATGGTGTGGGGGATATTTTCTTGGCACACTTTGGGCCCATTAGTACTAACTGAGCATTGTGTCAACGCCACAGCCTACCTGAGTATTGTTGCTGACCATGTCCATCCCTTTATGACCACAGTGTACCCCTCTTCTGATGGCTACTTTCAGCAGGATAACGCATCATGTCATAAAGCGCAAATTATCTCAGACTGGTTTCTTGAACATGACAATAAGTTCACTGTACTCAAATGGCCTCTACAGTCACCAGATCTCAATCCAATAGAGCACTTTTAGGATGTGGTGGAACGGGAGATTCGCATCATGAATGTGCAGCTGACAAATCTGCAACTGGATGATGCTATCATGTCAATTTGGACCAAAATCTCTGAGGATTATTTCCAGGACCTTGTTGAATCTATGCCACGAAGGATTAAGGCAGTTCTGAAGGCAAGAGGCGGTCCAACCCGGTACTAGCAGTGGTGTAGTCGGGGCTATACGCAGATATACTTCGTATGCCTACTTTTTTCCACGAGCTGTTTGGGTATTACAACTTCTGAGGATCAATAATTGCGTATACCCAGTGCCAGGGGTGATTTTAGGATTTTCATTTTAGGTGGGCTCAGCTCCTTATAAGGTAAAAAAAAAAAAAAAAAAAATATATATATATATAAATATATATATATATATATATATATATATATATATATATATATATATATATATATATATATACATACAGTATATATATATGTGTGTGTGTGTGTGTGTGTATATACTATATATATATAGTTGAAGTCAGAATTATTCGCCCCCCTTTGAATTTTTTTTTTCTTTTTTAAATATTTCCCAAATGTTGTTTAACAGAGCAAGGAAATTTTCACAGTATGTCTGATAATATGTTTTCTTCTGGAGAAAGTCTTATTTGTTTTATTTTGGCAAGAATAAAAGCAGTTTTTAAATTTTTTTATGAAGCATTTTAAGGTCAATATTATTAGCCCCTTTAAGCTAATTTTTTTAGATAGTCTACAGAACAAACCATCGTTATACAATAACTTGCCTAATTACCCTAACCTGCCTAGTTAACCTAATTAAGCCTTTAAATGTCACTTTAAGCTGTATAGAAGTGTCTTGAAAAATATCTAGTCAAATATTATTTACTGTCATCATGGCAAAGATAAAATAAATCAGTTATTAGAAATGAGTTATTAAAACTATTATGTTTAGAAATGTGTTGAAAAAAAATCTTCTCTCCGTTAAACAGAAATTGGGGAAAAAAATAAACAGGGGACCTAATAATTCTGACTTCAACTGTATATATATATATATAGCTAATGAATCAAAGAAACGTTGACTTGCGTAATTTCTTTGCCTACTTTTAAAATTTGGGTTGGGTGGGTAATAGTACACCACCTTTTTTTTTAGGACTACACCACTAGGTACTAGTAAGGTGTACCTAACAAAGTGGCCGGAGACGGAGAGTGTAGATTATGTGGAGATGAGAAATCATTTAGAATGCATAAAAAAATGTATGTTTGAGCATTAAAAATACTACAAACACAAAATAGAAGTTTTCCAAAGGGCAAAAGATATTTATTTCTCACATCATGTACATCCAAAATCTGTACCTGAAAGTAATAAAATACAAATAATCTTCTCAAAAATATCTATGAAAACAACCTGAGTTTTTGCATGTGATCAAACAGTCTAGAATAATCGAAAATGTATTATATTTATTACTTATTTAAATATCCTGAGGAAAATACATATGGAAGTCAATGTCTGAATTTAACCAAAAAAGGTAGTTGTGACTTTTTTTGTAATAATTCATGGAACAAAATTCAGAATTGTGAGGTACCAGACTGAGAATATTGAGGCACGATGTTGGATTGACTAGTAAAAACTCTGAATTATGAGCAGGGTGCGAATTATACATTGACGATCAGGGGGGTCAACTTTTTCAGTAATGTTATTTTGTGTAATTCATCCTTCAGTGAATCAAATGTGTGCATTTATTTAAATGACATTTATTTTATTAATAAAACATATTTAAGTTTACAGTGTTTTGTGGGATATTGTGTGTATTCTGACCTACAATATCCTCTGATAAGCTGTTTCAGACGCTACTGTAGGTCAAACTATGCATCTAATTTTACTTTTAGGCTATATGTAGAAACAAACACCTATTTGTCTTGTGAACACTTACCATGTCTATTGGTGTAGACTGATTGACAGGATTATGATTTTACAATGGTATAATCCATTATAGGGGTGGTCAAATGTATATTTAAATGATCTATTATTCATTCATTTTCTTTTCAGCTTAGTCTCTTTATTAATCTGGGGTCGCCACAGCGGAATGAACCGCCAACTTATCCAGCATATGTTTTACGCAGCGGATGCCCTTCCAGCTGCAACCCATCGCTGGGAAACACCCATACACTCCCATTCACACACATACACTACGGACAATTCACCTATAGCGCATGTCTTTGGACTTGTGGGGGAAAGTGGAGCACCCGGAGGAAACCCACGCGAACACAGGGAGAACATGCAAACTCCACACAGAAAAGCCAACTGATCCAGCTGAGGCTCAAACCAGCGACCTTCTTGCTTCCTGCTACCCACTGCACCACCCTTAATATCTATTATTTTAATTAATAATATTAGTATTTAAGATACAGATCAGAGCAAACTATTTCTCGCTATTTAGAGGGCTACATGCTGTTTTGATGTGCTTCAGAGGGGATCAAGTATTAATCAGGGGGGGTCAATCCCCCCCAAACTCCCCTGTAATTCGCACCCTGATTATAACTATTATGAAATATTTATCTTGCAATTTCTAGTTAATATCTGTGACTTAAAGAAATAAAACAAAACTTGATTTTATTTCCTGTGAATGTGAGTTTATAGACTCCCGCACAATTCTGACTTGCATATCTGACCTATATAGGCTATCTTGCAGTCCTAACAATAACTTTCCATAACTTACATATTTCAGTTTTACTACTTAAAATATCGTCACCTTAGAATTATAAGGTTCTATCTGACATTTTTGTCAAAATTGAGTTGAGCCTCATTAAATGATAACTTATTTACATTATGGGATGTTTTTTTTATAAGTTGTATACATTAAGACTTTTTATTTAAAAAAACAAATGTTGCACACATATTGTTTGCTATGGAATGCAAAAACTTTAAAGCTCAATATCTTAAAATCATTCAGAACGCAGATAGAACCTTATACGTAATTCCAAGGTGACGATATATTGAACTCATATCTTGTCTTTTTAACTTTATATCTGACCCCAAAATATAATATATAAAATTATAAAAAATTGTGAGACACGAAGTTGTAATTCTGAGGAAAAATAGTCAAAATTGTAAGATATAAACCATATTTACTTTTTGTTTGCATCTCAACAAGCTTCCATAAATAAAAACATTTTTAAAGGGACAGTTTACCCAAAAACTAAAGTTCAGTCATCATTTACACACCCTTTACTCTTTCGAAACCTGTTTAACTATTTGTTTCTTCTGTTAAACATATCATTTTTGTGTGAACTATCCCTTTATCTATATTTAGATTAACAATTTGGTGTTAAAATGCATTTTTTAGAGCTACTATATATTTTGTTGTTGCTGTGACACCTAATCTAGTACTTAGCACACAAATAATACAATGACAAACCTTTATGGGTTTCTTTCTTATGTTGAACACACAAAGAATATCATTTAAATAAAACTGTGAACCTGTAACCATTTACTTCCATAGTAGGAAAAACATATGAGTCAATGTTTACAGGTTTTCAGCATTATTCAAAATATGTCCTTTTGTGTTTATTATAAGACAAAGTCAAAAAAGTAGTTTTTTTTTGTTAAACTATCCCTTTATACTATAAATAACAAGCTATTTTTAGTGGTTGCATCATCCACGATCAATATTACGTTTTTGCGACCTGACAACATATTTTAAAGGGACAGTTCACCCTAAAATGAATATTTACACATCCACCAAACCTTTCAGTATTTTTATTCTGCTGAACACAAAATATATATATTTTTAAGAAAGCAGAAAACCTGTAACTATTGACTTTCATAGTAAAAAAAACCCCAAATACTATGGAAGTCAATGGTTACAGGTTTACAGCATTCTTCAAAATATCTTCTTTTTTGTTTAATAGAACAAAGAAAGTCAAAAAGGTTTGAAATAAGTCAAGGGCGAGTAAATGATGGCAGAATTTTACATTTTTGTTCAACTATCCCTTTATAATGTAAATAACTAGCTATTTTTAGTAGTTGCATCATCCACGATCAATATAAAGCTTTTGCTAGCTGACGACATATTTTAAAGGAATAGTTCACTCTAAAATGAATATTTACACACTATTTACTCACCTTTCAAACAGTTTTTCATTCCTTCTGTTGAACACAAAATATATATACAGAATATATTTTGAAGCTGAAAACCTATAACCACTGACTTCCATAGGAGAAAAAAAAAACAAATACTGTGGAAGTCAATGGTTAGAGTTTTTCAGCATTGTTCAAAATATCTTCTTTTGTGCTTAATGCAACAAAGAAAGCCAAAAAGGTTTAAATAAGTAAAATGCGAGTAAATGATGGTAGAATTTTACATTTTTGGTGAACTACACCTTTATACTGTAAATAACAAGCTATTTTTAGCGGTTGCATCATCCACGATCAATATTAAGCTTTTGCGACCTGACGACATTTTAAAGAGATAGTTCACCCTAAAATGAACATTTACACATCCACCAAACCTTTTCAGTAAATTTTTTCTGCTGAACACAATATATGTATATATATTTTAAAGAAAGCTGAAAACCTGTAACCATTGACTTTCATGGTAGAAAAAACAAATACTATGGAAGTCAACAGTTACATGTGTTCAGCATTCTTCAAAATATCTTCATTTTTGTTTAATAGAACAAAGAAAGTCAAAAAGGTTTGAAATACGTGAAGTGCGAGTAAATGATGGCAGAATTTTACATTTTTGTTCAACTATCCCTTTATAATGTAAATAACTAGCTATTTTTAGTAGTTGCATCATCCACGATCAATATAAAGCTTTTGCTAGCTGACGACATATTTTAAAGGAATAGTTCACTCTAAAATAAATATTTACACACTATTTACTCACCTTTCAGTTTCAGTTCATTCCTTCTGTTGAACACAAAATATATATACAGAATATATTTTGAAGCTGAAAACCTGTAACCACTGACTTCCATAGTAGAAAAAAAAACAAATACTGTGGAAGTCAATGGTTAGAGTTTTTCAGCATTCTTCAAAATATCTTCTTTTGTGCTTAATGCAACAAAGAAAGTCAAAAAGGTTTAAATAAGTAAAATGTGAGTAAATGATGGTAGAATTTTACATTTTTGGTGAACTACACCTTTATACTGTAAATAACTAGCTATTTTTAGCGATGCATCATCCACGATCAATATTAAGCTTTTGCGACCTGACGACATATTTTAAAGGGATAATTGACCCTAAAATGAACATTTACACAAACTCCAAACCTTTTCAGTTTATTTCTTCTGTTAAACGCAATATATATATATTTTTTATTTATTTATTTTTTTTTAAAGAATGCTGAAAACCTGTAACCATTGACTTTCATAGTAGAAAAAAACAAATACAATGGATGTTAATGGTTACAGGTTTTTAGCATTCTTCAAAGTATCTTCTTTGTGTTCAACACGTGTGTTTAGAACAAGTAAAGGATGAGTAAATGATTAAATAATTAAAATTTGTGTGTACTATCCCAGCGTCATTATCACCATCTTGCGAAAAGGGTCTATTAAAGCAGAAAAATCAACATGTCAATCATTTAATATGGTCATTGCATGTGAACATATGGGTTTGGTTTGTGCAGAACGTTGCTCACAGTGCAGTTTGCAGGAATATTGTGTTGCACGTGTCCTTGACTAACATCAGGACACCAAACCGGAGAATCATCAGGTTCTTGTTTGATCATGTGCAGCCGGTTATGACTTCTAAACTCATAGGCCAGCCGCTGCATGTTGTTTTTATGCTCATTAGTGAACATATATCCGTCTTGACTCCCGATCGGCACGTCCGAGTGATTCAGGTCTTTATACAGGACACACTTTCGGGGTCTGCTGACTCCTGCACACAGATACTTGTGGTGTCCATTGGTGTAAGGACTGACGCCGGTTTTACCTTTTTGATAGAAGCTACAGTAGTCGTAATACTCAGGCTCGGTTTTCACCTGCGCATATTCAGGGCGCCAGAGCATCCCGTATGCATTACATCCGTTTTCCGAGTCAGAATCTTGTTCGGTTTTAATGGAGGCTTCAGGGAGTGTGTTAAAAGCTTCATTTTGCATCATATATCTTTTCTCATCATCCACTTCATACTTCTGCAGTTGTGTGTTGCAACCAGTTCGTAATTTAACTGAATAGTTGTGTTTGTGGAAGCTTTCCGATTGGTAGTTTTCATTGGAGTCTGTGCGCAAGGCAACAGGACAGCGGGCGTCCCATGATGCATCATCCGTCTGCAGTTTAGAGGACACTGAAGTGGAAACATGCGAGTTGAGAGGCTCGTCTTGGGTTTTGCAGGCATCTCCTCTGAATTTTCTGCTGTATGCCCATGAAGCGTCATGAGAAAAAGTGCTCATCCAGTTATACCGCAGCTCGTCTTCACTGTCAAATGACCCTCGGGGAGCTCGTTGCCTCTTCTCACTGAAGATGGCACAAGTTAGACTGGTTAAAAGATTATTTATACTCATAAATTATACTTGACATACTGTAAAGCATGTATTTTTTGTGCATTATTATGGTTGGGTATTGTGTAAATACCACAGTATATAGATATATTAATGAAGCTGTTTTGTTATGCAGTAATATTTAAAGTATTGGGGTCGGTAAGCTTTTAAAAGTCTAATATTTAAGTCTTTATTCACACTAAGGCTGCTTTTAAATGAAACAAATGGTAGCATTCTTGTCTGTTTTTCTGTTTGTAATGTTTAATATTGTATTTCATAGTTTATTTTATTAATGAAGATGTTATTTAGTAATGTTTAAAGGTTTGAAATCCATAAGCTTTTTAAATATTTTTATATTTAAGTCTAATATTTAAGTCTTTATTCTCAACAAGGCTGCATTTAAATAAAAAAAATGGTAACTGTGATTTTTTACAATAATAAATACCTGTTTTTCAGTTTGAAATGTTTAATATTGTACAGGGTGGGCCATTGATATGGATACACCTTAATAAATTACATAGACAATTGCCTTCAGATGACCCCAAAGATAAAAGTCTAAGGGGGTCAGATTGGGAGACCTTTGGGGCCATTCAACTGGCCCACGACGACCACTTCTCAGGAAACTGTATTGAGGAAACCATTCCCATTTTATTAAGGTATATCCATATAAATGGCCCACCCTGTATTTTTTTTTAATGTTTACATTTTTAGCATCGGTAAGCTTTTAAAACATACAGTATATGAAGAGTTCAGATGCAAAAACCTCTAAGTGCCTTCTGAAATTTCCATTAAAAATGAGCATTTATCTCAGACTCCTATGTTTATGTTGAGTTATTTCATTTAAAGACCTTTAAAAGTGTGTATTCTTTGCCATAAACTTGAACTTACAGACAGGAGCCTGATTAAAATGCTAATTTTTGAAGGACATTTTAAATGGCTTTTAGAGGTTTTTGCATCTGAACTTTTCATATTTTTAGTCTAATATTTAAGTCTTTATTCTCACCAAGGCTGCATTTAAAAAAAAATAGTAACATTGTGATTTTTTACAATATTAAATACCTGTTTTTTAGTTTGAACTGTTTAATATTGTATTTTATTAATGAAGATGTTTTGTTATTTATTAATGTTTACATTTTTGCGATCGGTAAGCTTTTAAATTATACAGTATATAAAGAGTTCAGATGCAAAAACCTCTAAGTGCCGTCTGAAATTTCCATTGAAAATGAGCATTTATCTCAGACTCCTATGTTTATGTTGAGTTATTTCATTTTAAAGACCTTTAAAAGTGTGTATTCTTTGCCATAAACTTGAAATTACTGAACCTACGGACAGGAGCCTGATTAAAAATACTCATTTTTGAAGGAAATTTCGAATGGCTTTTAGAGGTTTTTGCATCTGAACTCTTTATATTTTTTATATTTAAGTCTAATATTTAAGTCTGTATTCTCTCCAAGGCTGCATTTAAATGAAAAAAAAGGTAACATTGTGATTTTTTTACAATAATAAATACCTGTTTTCCAGTTTGAACTGTTTAATATTGTATTTTATTTATGTTTACATTTTTGAGATCGGTAAGCTTTTAAAATATACAGTATATGAAGAGTTCAGATGCAAAAACCTCTAAGTGCCTTTTGCAATTTCCATTGAAAATGAGCATTTATCTCAGACTCCTATGTTTATGTTGAGTTATTTCATTTTAAAGACCTTTAAAAGTGTTTAAAAATTTTTTTGTCTAATATTTAAGTCTTTATTCTCACCAAGGCTGCATTTAAATGAAAAAAGGGATTTTTTACAATAATAAATACTGTTTTCTGTTGGAAAAGTTTAATATTTTATTTCTATAGTTTATTATATTTTATTCCTGCAATGCACTCTGAATCTTTCATTTATGGTTATTATTTCATCATTCTAACATGAGCATTTGCTGCTTAAGAAAGATTTATTATTAAAAATGCTGCACTGTTTTAATTTTTTAGGGTTCTATGATTAATAGAATAGCAATGAATTACAATGATTTGAAAGCTATTTTGTAACAATGTAAATTAGGAATGCAACGGTTCTCAGTAAAAAATCATATCGTCCCTTGGTAATGCAAGCATCATGTAAACAGAAGTAATCAATACTCTAAAAGTGCTCAGTTAAGATGTGTTGACTTAATTATTACCTGCATAATTGGTTGAGACTGTTGAGTCAAGATGTAAAACAGGAAAAGGGAAAGTTTAAACTTTTCTCTCTTTATTTTTAATAAGCATTTTATTTGAACATACAATTTTCAAAATGCCCTACTTCTATTTATTTAATGAGAGAACATGCAAATCTGTTGGTCATATGTGTGAAGCCTGCTCAATTGTCAGGTGTTTGTTACCCAGAAAAATATGTATATTGTATTTTAACTCTTACTGTGAATTTTTCTGTAGCCATTTTGTTTCTAAACATAGCACATACCGTACCAAAACCATGACCCTAAAACAGTGATACATACCGAACCGTGAGTAGACTGAACCATTGCACCCCTATTGTAAATGTGTTTGCTGTCATTTTTAATCAATGTAATTCATCCTAGCACAGTCAAAATTCCTCCAAACTATTTTTGTTTAATTAAATTGTACAAAAATTAAATAAAGAAACTTGCTCACCCCAAAAATGATAGCATGTACTTTTTAAAATATTTTATTCTGGTACTTTAAGTCAAAACTGACCAATTACTGTCTTAAATTGTGCACAGTAAGACTGTAACTAAATATTATCAAAATAAAATAATGACAAGTTTTTAATTTAAATAGGTTCTGAACATTTTCATATAACTGAAAACAAATATAATATTTTTTTTAACTGTATTTATCACAGAAGACTAAACTGCATTGGATTCAATTAATTTCAATTTCACAATTTGCTATGGAAAACAATGCAATCTTAAACTAAAGACATATACAGAAGTCAACATTTGAAGTGGATCAAAACATTTCCTCTAAAACTACTGAACAACACCCATTCTTATAGGACAAATTTGATTGAATGTTGACTACTGTGTGTATGTATATATATATATATATATATATATATATATATATATATATATATATATATATATATATATATATATATATGTATATATATTAATATTCAATTCAAAAACACACATCTGACTAAGACAGACAGACAAAATGTGTACCTGCAGCCAGAGCTTCTGTGTTTGCACTTGACCATCACGCTCTTCATCCTGAGCTCTGTGATGGAGGGCAGCACTAGAGGAACAGCCACACAGAACAGAGCCAACTGAGGCGGCAGCAGCGCTCCAGAAAGCGTCCTCCTCCTCTGACCCTGCAGGAACTTCAAACTGCCCTGAAACTGCATGTTCTACAGCAAACCAAAGCAAAACAGAGCGAGAGACCAACTCAGTGGATGGACGCACATTTAGAAACGTCACAAGCTCCTAATCAAACAGGGTTTCAAGTCAAGTCCAATTTAAGACTTTTTAAGACCATTAAGAATGAAATTTAAGATTCGTAAAGGATTGAAGACTAAGGATTTTTTTCGAATGGCACAGTATTATCATGAGGAATCGTGTAATTGTTTTGTTTAGTGTTTTTTTTTTCTCCCAGATTAGGGATTTGATTTGGGGAATTTGCTTTAAAAATGTCTAACAACCATTGTGAATTGTATCTCTTTGCACTAAAAAAAATATATGAATATAAAAAAATAAGGTTTTATTGAGATGTATTGTTGATCATTGGATGGATTGAGTAGCTTTACTTGGACAAAGCAAAATTAAGACCCGTTTAAAGTGATTTAAGATCTACAATTCAAAATTTCAGTGAATTTAAGACTTTTAAAGGCCTAAAAGTTAAGACCCAGCGGACACCCTGTTAAAACTTACAAACCTCAAATGTACCATAAAACACCAGGAGTTGAATATTTTGAGTTATACTATGAGTCTGTTGAATGCTTGATTCTGATTGGCTGATGAACATTCTGTATAATAATTTTCAGATTAATGCGCAGAAAAAGTAGTTGTCTGATCATTACCATATTATGGTTTTATATTAATGTGCTAAATTATTTCAGTTATAACTTTAAAGCAACAGCCAAAAATGCTTGGTGTAAATTTTAAAAATGTCTTTAGCTTGGCGCGATAGCCCAGTGGTTAGTGCGACAACATATGGTGCAGCAGCACTCTGGGGGTCCCGAGTTCGAATCTTGGCTCGTGGACCTTTCCCAATCCTACACTCCCTCTCTCTCCCACTTCACATCCAAAAAAAAAAAAAAAGGCTTTAGATGAGATGCGTAAAAACAAGTTCTACACACAGAAGCAGTCTTAAGGACAAAAACCTGACAAAAGTCTTAAAAATACAACATCGGAACTGTGTCTTTAAAGAGACAGTTCACCCAATATTGAAAAATGACTCACTAGTAGGAAAAGCAAATTAGTATGGGAGTCAATGTTTACAGGTCTCCAGCATTCTTCAAAATATCTTCTTTTGTGTTCAACAGAAGAAAGAAGGTTTGGAACAAGTGAAGTAAGAGTAAATAATGACAGAATTTTCCTTTTTGAGTGAACTATGCCTTTAAGAGTAAAGTCTAGATAGGATACAGCTGCAGATACTCACGTCAATATAGCATCATTTTTGTGACACTGCACAACAATAATTATTACTTTGACAGTACTGTGAGTTGGACTGTGGGTTTAGTTAATAAAATACAATTTAATGGGTAATTTAATAAATTATATGAATAATACTCAGTATAATCACTGTTTATACATCACTGTAATGGTTGTCTTTAGGGTTGGGGTAGACATTAATAAAATACAATTAATGGGTAAAATAAGGCAGCACAGTGGCTCAGTTGTTAGCACTTGTCGCCTCACAGCAAGAAGGTTGCTGGTTCGAATCCCGGCTGGGCCAGTTGGCATTTCTGTGTGGAGTTTGCATGTTCTCCCATGTTGGCGTGGGTTTCCCCCACAGTCCAAAGACATGCGCTGTAGGTGAATTGAATGAACTAAATTGGCCGTAGTGTATGTATATGTGTGAATGCGAGAGTGTATGGGTGTTTCCCAGTGCTGGGTTACGGCTGGAAAGGCATCCGCTGCGTAAAACATATCCTGGAATAGTTGGCGGTTCATTCCGCTGTGGCGACCTCTGATAAATCAGACTAAGCCAAATGAAAACGAATGAATGAATAATGGTTAAATAATAAATAATATGAATAATTTTCGTTAACTTCAGTCCGCGGCTGTATCCATACTAGCAACAACCCCCTTTAAGTGTGGTACTGTGAATAGTAGTATGAGCAGAATAATTGACTGCAGTCAATTTGAAATTAATGCACACCCAAAGGTGTCACAGTACATTTTCTAATAATTCAACAGCCATGAATTATTCCTCATGTACAGTTAAAGTCTGAATTATTCGCCCCTGTATATTTTTTCCCCAATTTCTGTTTAATGGAGAGAAGATTTCTTCAACACATTCTAAACATAATAGTTTTAATAACTCATTTCTAATAACTGATTTATTTTATCTTTGTCATGATGACAGTAAATAATATTTGACTAGATATTTTTCAAGATACTAATATTCAGCTTAAAGTGACATTTAAAGGCTTAACTAGGTTAATTAGGAAAGTTAGGGTAATTAGGCAAGTCGTTGTATAATGATGGTTTGTTCTGTAGACAATCGAAAAAAATATATAGCTTAAGGGGGCTAATAATATTGACCTTAAAATGGTTTTTAAAAAAATAAAAACTGCTTTTATTCTAGCCAAAATAAAACAAATAAGACTTTCTCTGGAAGAAAAAATATTATAGGAAATACTGTGAAAAATTACCTACTCTGTTAAACATAATTTGGGAAATATTTGAAAAAGAAATTCACAGGTGGGCTAATAATTTTTACTTTAAGTGTATATCTCATGACTGACCAGAAAGCCGGAGGTGCTGTCCAGCAGGCATCTCATTCGAGCGATGAAACATCTCGTAAGAAACGGAGTCAGTTCAGGAGAAACACCATCAGGCTGCTCAGCGCTGTACAGATGAGCAGTCACAACATCCTCATCTACCAAAAACACACAAACGCAAGACACATGACAGATGAATGCAGTGAAAAATATTCTAGTCTCCCTTTTCCGTGCAATTACTGTATAATGAAAGACAGCTGCAGCTTATAAGCTTCAAAATAGTCGCAAAAGCACCATAAAAGTATCGTAAAAATAGTTCATACAACTTTTCTGGAATATATTCTTGGCTTTTGAAAGTCATATGCACTGTATTATAGCTTTCGGTCACGTGACTGGAAGAAAACATCCAAAAACTGCAGTACACTGAAAAACAAAAATGAATTTGCTGCTTGTTCAAACTTATTTAAAATGAGTTGAAATAACCTCATTCTTGAGGTTTTTTTGGGGGGACAACTTAATTGTTTTATGTTCAATCCACTTAAATTTGTTAAGGTAACTTAAATGATTTGTGTTGGCCTTTTTTACAGTTTGTTTCAGGGCATGAATATTTAGATGAGCTCTCAAAAGGAGAGAAATAGAAAACATGGCAGTGTCCAGTGAAAGTTGTACATATGTCTAAATATGCAATATATTTCCTCCTACCCATTAGGACATAGTTGCTGTGACTGGATGTGCTTAAATCTGTTTAAGGATGTTTCTTTTTCACATTTCACACACGCACACTTCAATGAGCTGAGAGAATGCTGGTTAAAGTGTATTGCAGACAAAATTGGGATAATAGGCAAAAATCTACCTGTCTATCACAGTGATGGGCAAACTTGATCCTGGAGGGCAGGTGTCCCTGCAAACTTTTGCTTTAACACCAATCAACACCAGACACCTTAACACACTTAATAGTGTCTTTAAGATCACTAGAAAGCTATAGACACGCTGTAAAAAAAATCCGTAATTTTATGGTTTATTTCCGACAGCTGGAGTGCTGGAAAAAAAAACTTAAAATAACAGTCGTTAAATTACATAATAAAGGACATTAAATTACAGAAATGTCCTTAAATTAAAATTTCTGGAAAATTTTTGCAATTCAACCTCTGTTATTTTACAGTAAATTTCTGTAATTTAACGGACGTTATTTTACGTCTTTTTTCCGGCACCCCAGCTGCTGGAAATAAACCGTAAAATTACAGTTTTTTTTTACAGTGCAGATTAGTATTGGAGCAAAATTATGCAGGACACCGGCCCTCCAGGATCAAGTTTGCCCATCCCTGGTCTATCAGTTTATCATCAATCCTTCAAATAACCTTGCATGTAAACACACATACTGAACTTCTACTTCTAGAAGAGAAAGGTGTCCATCAAAATCTCATTAGCCAATCAGAGTAGACCATTGTCTAGTTGTTGTTTTTTTGCAGAATATAGTCAGAACATATCCTAGATGTACATTTTTACTTCCATAAAGTATATTGAGAGAAAATGTTATGCTATATATATTATGTTCCTTATATTCTTATATCATAACGGCGTATTTATGTAATTTTCTGGAAAATTGTAATGAATATTTTGTTTAATGTTATGCCATCGTCGTTGGCTATCATCATGGCAAAAACTATTTAGAATAATCAAAATAAAATAAGTACAATAAAAAAACAGTCGAGTTATACAAAAGATGAGTTATATTACATCACACTTTTTACATTAATATAAAAGAAAAATTCAAAAACTTTTTATGGCAAAATTGTACAAAACAATTCTTTAAGCGAGTTCAAAAGCGAGCCTTTTACAAAAGCCTTTTACAAAGCAGGACAGCCTAATAAAATTATTATTTTCTAAATCATTCCTCCAATTTTCTTACATTTTTATTGAATATCATAAAAAAAAATTATATAATTATTATATAACACGAGTAGCAGTGCGATATGGCTGTGGTGGGAGGTGTGCATTGGTGTCTTAGTGTCCCACCAGTGACGATATAAAGCCATATCGCACTGCTACGAGTGTGATATTGCGTTTATACAACAGTTCGACGGCACAATCGTGTACATAAAAAAGAAAATCAAACACGAGTCTAAAAATCCTTTTTTAAGAGGAACAAATTTCTTCTGCCATTCTAAACTAATCTAAACTTGAAATCTGAAAATGCACTTCCTGTTTGTTCTCAGTTAAGTTCTCAGATTACGTTTGTCTGAGGTATTGGGCGTGGCTAACATACTTAGCCATGCCCCTCCAACTGTCAGATTGACAACAAACAGAAATGGTGAGGAGGAGGAGTCTGTCCCCAAATGCTTTTCCCGATCTTTCTGAATGAAATGCCTACTTTATTACATCCAATCAGCTTGTAGTAGAAAAAAACAAGCCCCGCCAATTGTCTTATTTAATATTCTGTTTCTCTGGAAACTGCATCACAATACGAAAAAAAATACGATTGCAGCTTTTGATTCATGCGGACTTTAAAGTTAGTTAGTTTTTTTGTATCGTGACGCAGTTCCTAGTGAAATTGAATAATAAATGAGAAAACAGTGGGCGTGGCTTGTTTTTTTTACTGTGAGCTGATTGGACGTAGTAAAGTAGGTATTTCATTCAGAAAGATCTGAAAAAGGGTTTTAGAAGAGGTAACCTAACAGACACCTTCAACTCAATTTCTGTTTGTTGTCAAAACGTAGTTAAAGGGGCATGGTTAAGTAGCTTAGCACCGCCCAATCCCTCAGACAGATCTAATCTAAGAATTTAACTGAAAACAAACAGGAAGTGCATTTTTTAGAATTCAATTTTACGGAAAACTATTTTTTTCTCTTAATGACATGCACAGATGAATTCACCACAAAACTAGCAATGTGAGCTAACAAAATCAATATAGTTATTTTGGGTTCATTTGTACTTTAAAGGTTGTGATGTCACATGAAAACAATAAACACGGTAAATGGTAATTCTACACACACCAGTGTCTTGCTGGCTGGGGTTCATCGCCCAGTGGATCTGTTTCCGAAACTCCTGTCGCTCGTCTACATGGATATAATCAAAGACCTTCTGATGCATCACGTCCGTCTGCCAGAAAACAACACCAAAGCAGAAAGTGTTTATTACAGAAGCACTTTAGCTGCCACATCAGTGTGTTTGTGTTTGACCTTTACACTTGACCTTCACACCTCCTCACATTTCCTGACACACACTCAACGCAATGACCAAACGTCTCTCAGTCGACACCAAACGTTTATATGTTCTAATTCAGTTTTATGATAAACCACATTAGAAATGTTATTCATTGCATTTTTTTTTTATTCAACTCAAGCGCTGGTAAAACACTTTTTAAAAGCATTTTAGATTGTGAGGTCGCTGGCAGATAAGGTGAAGGGTTTCATAATTCATGCAATTATTCCTGCGCATTTGCTTTAGTTACTATTAATGATATGTCAGCCCGTGGCACAGAGAGCAGAGAATCACTAAGAGCTGAAGTATGAAAAGTTGATGCGCTTATGGGGATTTGTGCTTTGAGTTCAGCCTAGGTCATTTCCCATTCCCCTTCTCTATCCTTGTACTGTTATATCAGCTGTATAATAAAAAAAGAGAAAAACATTCATTAAAAATAAGATAAAAAATATAAATATAAGGTGACACGGTGGCTCAGTGGTTAGCTCTGTCACCTCACAGCAAGAAGGTCGCTGGTTCGAATCTCGGCTGGGTCAGTTGGCATTTTAAAGTGTGGAGTTTGCTTGTTCTCCTCGTGTTGGCGTGGGTTTCCTCCGGGTGCTCCGGTTTCCTCCACAGTCCAAAGACATGCGCTATAGGTGAAATGAATAAACTTAATTGGGCGTAGTGTATGTGTGTGAATGTGTGTGTATGGATGTTTCCCAGTACTGGGTTGCGGCTAGGAGGGCATCCGCTGTGTAAAACATATGCTGGATAAGTTGGCGGTTCATTCCGCTGTGGCGACCCAGATGAATAAAGGGACTACGCCGAAGAAAAATGTATGATGAATAAAATAAATATAAAAAGTTTTTTTTTTTAATAAAATATATAATTAAAATAAAATAAAATATATTGTTTTCAATATAAAATATAGTAGTAAAAAGTAAAGTAATAAAGTAAAGTCAGGTTAAATAAAACTGAAATGGCTTTTTTTGGTGTTTGTTCTAAAGTATAAAGTAAACAAATAAAAATAATAAAAATAAATATAAAATAAATAATCTTTATCTGAATCTTTATTTTTTGCCTTTGATCTCATATAAATTAAAATAAACTATACAAAATATATTTTTTAAATAAAATAAATAATACTAAAAAATAATAGTACAAATATTGTTAAATAATAAAAACTGAAAAGTATTAAAAAGTTCTTTAAAAACAAGTGGTAAAAAGTATTTAATTTAAATATAAACAATAAACAAATGCTGAAAATTTGTTTGATAAATAAAATAATTATAATCATAAACAATCATGAATCAAATATTTGTTCCAACAATAAAACTATGATTTAAAAAATATAAATAAAATATATTGTTTTCAATATAAAATATAGTAGTAAAAAGTAAAGTAAGGTCAGGTCAGGTTAAATTAAATAGGACTTTAATCTTTAAAATGCTTTTTGAGTCTTTGTTCAAAAGTAAAAAGTAAATAAATAAAAAATTAAATAATAAATGTTTAATTTATCTGAATATTTAAAATGTTTTTTTTTTGCCTTTGATCTAATATAAATGAAAATAAACTATACAATATATTCTTTAAAACTAAAAAAATATCATATTAAAAAATATTAAACAAACATTTTTTAGAAATTAAAGTAATAAATATTCAAAAGTTCTTTAAAATTTGAATTAAAAACATTTTAAAAATTCTGAAAAATTGCTGCTTGATAAATAAAACAATTATAAATTAAATATTTGTTGAAACAAATAAAAATGATATAAAAATATAAATAAAATAAAATATATTTTTCAATATAATATTTCAATAAATATATATATAGTTTTCAATATAAAATATAGCAGTAAAAAGTAAAGTAACAAAGTAAAGTAAGGTCAGGTAAAATAAAATAGGACTCGGTATATTTAAACTTATTTTTGAGCTTTGTTCTAAAAGTAAAAAACGAATAAATAAAATATTGAATAATAAACTAATAATAATATAAATATAATATCATAGAAATTAATAATAATAAAAAAATAAATAAATATAAAATAAATTTTTTTATCTGAATCTTCAAAAACATTGTCCTTGATCTCATATAAAATAAAATAAAACTATTTAAAATATACATATATACATATATACATATATATATATATATATATATATATATATATATATATATATATATATATATATATATATATATATATATATATATATATATTTATTTATTTATTTATTTATTTATTAAATTTTTAATAAGAAATACAAAGTTCTTTAAAAATGGTAAAAACTATTTAATTTAAATAAAAACAATAAAAATTGCTGCTTGATAAATAAAATGACTATAATTGTAATTTAAATATGTGTTTAAACAATAAAAACATGATATAAAAATATAAATAAAATAAAGTATATTGTTTTCAATATAAAATATAGTAGTAAAAAGTAATGTGGCACATAGTACCTTTGCTGGTCTTTGTTCTAAAGTAAAAAGTAAATAAAAAAATAACAATAACAATAAATAAAAGATAAATAATTACAAAATAAAGAATCTTTATCTGAATGGTTTTTTTTGCTTTTGAACTCATATAAAATAAAATAAATAAACTATACAAATTATTTTTAAAAACAAAACCATATTGAAAAATAACAATAAAAATATAAAAAAAAACAATAAAAATAAAAATAATAATAATAATAATAAAAGTCATTTAAAATCTTTAAATTGCTTTACGTTGGTCTGTATTTATGTATAACGTGTGCCTGAACCCACAGATTTATTTTCCTCAGCACCATGTGTTTGTTGCGTGACACCAGGGTTTGCTTGCATGCGAACAGACGTGTCTCTACACTGAAGAACAGCAAAACAAAAGCCTGAAATACCAGCCCACACAACCATACCCGCTGTTCATAAACAACAAACTGAGCCTAAAATATTCGACCTTCCCATTATTTTCCAGTCTGGGACATGCATGCAAAGCTTTCAGCACAGCGTTCACGACTAACACAGGCCTGTGTCATCTCAATTTCCAATCAAATTTCCTTCTGCATGCAGAGGAAGCCTGACTCTTTGAAGGCTGTGAGAAACTCTTAAATTAACCGAGGAGTGAAAAAAAACTTGACTATTTTTACCCATTCTTGTGGAAAAGGCCTATAACATGACATGCTTTGGGGATTTTCATAGTCAACCACAGATGGGGTGGGTATTTCTTAAACAACCACAAATGATTTTTGTTTAGATTTGTCTGATGAGACAGGGATTTTATTGGAAAACTGTTTTTAAGAGATACAATGTGCCACTTACTGTTTCTTTCTTAATTATGTTGTTGGACTGTTTTTTTTAAATTAATATTTTGTTTTTGTTTTGACTAAAATATGGACACTATTACAGTACATGTTGTTTAATGAAAAATCACCATAATTTTATTAATAAAGGAAGAAAATCTTTTAATATGAGATCAAATTTGTCATGTACACTACCTGACAAAAGTCTTGTCGTTGATCCCAGTTGTAAGAGCAACAAATAATAACTTGACTTCTAGTTGATCATTTGGAAAAGTGACAGCAGGTAGATTTTTCAGATGAATCATCTGTGGAACTGTATCTCAATCATCACAAATACTGGAGAAGACCTATTGGAACTCGCATGGACCCAAGATTCTTACATAAATCAGTCAAGTTTGGTGGAGGAAAAATCATGGTTTGGGGTTACATTCAGTATGGGGGCGTGCGAGAGATCTGCAGAGTGGATGGCAACATCAACATCCTGACATTTGTGCTGCCCATTACATTACAAACCACAGGAGAGGGCAAATTCTTCAGCAGGATAGCACTCCTCATACTTCAGCCTCCACATCAAAGTTCCTGAAAGCTAAGAAAGTCAAGGTGCTCCAGTATTGGCCAGCCCAGTCACCAGACATGAACATTATTGAGCATATCTGGGGTAATATGGAGGAGGAGACATTGAAGATGAATCCAAAGAATCTTGATGAACTCTGCAAGTCCTGCAAGAACGCTTTCTTTACATTCCAGATGACTTTCGTAAGAGTCTAAATTATATGCATTTGTTTATATGGCAAAGCATGTCTTTTTCAACAAAGAAGGTCCATACTGACTCCAAAGGCAGATACTGATTAGATCAGGGCCTGGTGTGTGGACTTTGGGGGTTTTATGATGTGGTCACATGTTGATTGGTCAGTTTGAATGTCTCAGTATTTGAGCTTTGGTCACATGGTCAAGAAAGAGACAAAATAGGTGGTAAACTTTGCTCTGTCTTTTTTCCTGGTCTGCTTCTCTCCTGTTCTGCTCCTCTCCTGTTCTGGAGGCTATCTTCTCTGACTCTACTGCAATCAGGCCATCTTCCGGGGCTGCTCTCTTTGTCTCTTTCTCCCTCCCCTTGTCTCTCTCTTTCTTAGGTAACTTTATTTTTACATTTAGGCTGGGTACAATTAATATCATATGTTTTTATCATTTCATGTTTTATCATTTTATACAGTTATTTGTAATTAATTCAGTTGTAACCATAGAGAATTATTGTCATTAAATCATTTCATATTCAAGTATTTGTGAATTACTTTTGATTTAACATCAACACTTGATTGCTCCATATTGCAATACAATACAATCACATAATATCAACGCTCTCCCACATTTTTAGCTATTAATAGTGCCCTTATTTCCGTTTTTGGTATAAGATTGCAGAAGAATGGTTTGACTAGAAATGTAAAATTTTTTACCATCATGCTGATAATTTAGTCGCTCGGCAGAACTACAGTTCGAACCGCTGTGGTTAAAACCCATTCTTACACTTTATTAATAAGTTATTTGAGTCAGTCCTCCAAGCTCATGCGAGTCATACACAATATTAATTCTTTTTCCACTACTCCATGACTTTATATTCTATACTGTACATTATTTCTGTTACAGCACAAGACTTTTTGTCTAAGCAAAGTCAGACTTTACGGTCCTAATTAAATAATTAAAAATCAAGGCATGATCATATTTCATTTTGGTAAAATAAGAGTAATCTAGAGGCCTTTGCCTTTCATATGAGCCACTTCTGATACCAAATGATCAACTAGATATCAAGTTATTATTTGTTGTTCCTAAAACTTAGATAGGCGACAACACTTTTGTCAGGTACTGTGTGAAGTAAAAATCATCCTCATTTTAATAATAATTTTTTTTTTAATATATGAGCAGTAAATAATCACAGCAATATAAAAATAAATAAATAATGAATCACACACTATTATATTGCATTGTATTATAGGGTTATAGGGACCCAATCCATGCATCCCCAAATATTCTTGTGTTTGTGCCCATCCAAATCTATAAAAGGCCCAAATTATATTAAAAACTATCTAAAATATTATCAGATAAATAAGTTGCTTCTATTAAGTAGCATATTGCATTTTTCAATTTGGTTGTTTTAAACTGATATATATTTACTTAAGTCACACACAATTCGTATCATTAATTTATTTAAATCATATTTAATCAGTACTGTAAATGTATTTAATTGACTATTTATTTATCGAATATTTTTTACAACCCATTTAGGAATATTAGGATTTTTAATTTAACCACTTTATTTTAATTTACCAACATTACTAAGGCAAATAGTTTTAATAGTAAAAAATATATATATTGTCTCTTATGTCTTAAAATAAACAAGTGTTATAGACACTCTTAAACTTAATAAATAAAATGTTACAAAGTGTGTGCAATGATAAAGTGTAAATACTGAACAATCAAAGCAAACTTTAAGGTAAATCAACATCTGTAAGGTGCGAATAATAATGATACCGTAAATCTCAAACAAAACTAACTATGATAATCAAATCTGAGCTTTCAAGTAAAAGAATTACCCATCATTATTCATTCATTCATTTTTTTTTTGGCTAAGTCCCTTTATTAATCTGGGGTCGCCACAGCGGAACGAACCGCCAACTTATCCAGCATATGTTTTACGCAGCGAATGCCCTTCAAGCCTTAACCTATCACTGGGAAACACCCATACACACTCAATCCCACGCATACACTACAGCCAATTTAGCTTACCCAATTCACCTGTACCGCATGTCTTTGCATTTGAGGGGGAAACCGGAGCACCCGGAGGAAACCCATGCGAACACAGGAAGAACATGAAAACTCCACAAAGAAATACCAACTGACCCAGCTGTCAGAAAAGGACTACACAAACACACACACACACACACACACACACACACACGAAATGCGGAAGCCTTTTCTTTCCATTTGGCGTGCGTTATTAAATTCCACAACACTCTCACCAGTCCTTACTCCTTATTTGCGTCTAATACCCCAGTTTGTCATGGGGCATGAATGAAATGTTCATGAGTGAAGGTGAAACTGCCGAACAGCAGTTAAAGTCACCCAAAATTACAGTAAACTCTTACATGAACGCATTTCACGTAAACACCTTATTATATTATGGTCTATAAAGGCAAATAACTAGATTACAGATGTCCATGTAAACGTAGTCAGTAGTGTCTTCGAAGTTAGTGAAAGATCCAGAACGGCATCCTGCTGATTTGATTCAGAAGGGCACTTTTTGTTAGACGGCTCACCGGTTTGACTTTCATTCACCGTCATTTATTTTAAAAGCACCTGGTCCATTTTATTTGTATATGTTTTACTCAAACGCATAAACTCTACAGGTGCCTGATATTTTGATGTGGAGCTAACATTAATCAGATTCACTCTAGTAAACTGCATTCATGTTAGCACGTCACGTTTGATGTGGTAATTTCACAGTAGGAATACACACAGGTTCGAAGACCTCGTTCTCGCCACCTACAGTGCAATTCGGCCAGGTATCCAGCCGCACTAAAATATCAAGGTGAAAGTCATCATAGCTTTCGTAGAACAGACCCAGCTCCCAACCCAACTTTGAGAATAGATTAACGGCAATATTTTTTTTATCACTCGATAAGAGCCTTGTGATAACAGAGCACATTAATGCAGATAACGGCTCACCACTAATATATATATATATATATATATATATATATATATATATATATATATATATATATATATATATATATATATATATAAATGGATGGTATTACGTGATGGTTACCTGATGAAATCCCAGGTAGTCAATGATAGTAGATGATGCATAGAAAATGATGCCGTCTGAGCTCACGACCAGTGCAAATCCAGAGAGAGACTACAAGACACACAATAGGAGATTACTATAGGAAATCTGTACATTAAGGCAAGGCAAGTTTATTTATATAGCACATTTCATACACAGTGGCAATTCAAAGTGCTTTACATAAACAGGAATAAAAAAGACAAGTGTAAGAAAAAAATAAAAACAGATAATAAAAAACAGATAAAAACAGATAAAAAATATGTTAAAACAGGTTGTAAAAGAATGAAAAAGAAGAGAAAAACATAAGAAACTTTAAAAAAAAAAAACTCACAGAAAAATAGAGACATTTAAAAAAATCAATAATTTAGAGTAAAAGTGTATAAAGGTTCCAGGGGTCACCTGTAGGAGAAGGTCACTCTCTACAACACAAGGCTGAATCTCTTTCCTCGGCTCTGTGGGTGAAACATCAGCGCTGCGATTTTCTTTCTCCTGAACTGCTGTGAAGAATAATAGCACAAAGTAGAGAAACAGTCAATCACACATAAGACATCTGAGCTAATCAGTAGGCATCAACTTTAACCATTTATTCCATACAGCATCTGCTCTAGGCAGTGATCAATCTTGTTTAAAGTTTTCCTGGGTCCGCTGCCTCATATCTTTCATAGAGACGTCACTACAAAATGACTGAAGATTTGACAATAAACCTAAATAAAATGACCTTACCTTTTAGTAGACAAGTTGAACTCAAATTAGGGAGATAGCATAGCTTATTATACAAAAATAATAATTATAAAAATACAGAACACTCAGCAAACTAACATGGCTGAAACAACTCTGAAATTGTACTTTGCTGTTGCTTGCTACCAGATTGTCACTGGCAATACTTTCAGTTGACTTTGTAGCGAAACACTTCTCATTGCTTTTTCTCTGTGCTTTTTTTAGGTGCTGGTTGTTGTATGTCCTCGTGCTGTGGCAACAATTCTTACAAATAACCTGGTTTTGTTTGGTGTCTGTGACTTTGAAACCAAAATATTCCCATATTATCGATGTCCTGTTTTTCTTTGATATTAATTCATCTATTAATGCTTCTGAAGCAGCAAATGTTATCATTACGCTCGTTCACACTTTCCTGTTTGTTTGTTTTTTTGTTTTGTATTGTGGGCGTTCCGCATAATTCGGTTGTGCAATTGTGATTGGGCAGAACAAAAGTGAGCTCACTCAATTGGCTAATAAGACCATCACACACAGACGGCAGTCACGAATATGCTCTGGGCGAGGGAAATTAAATACATATATATTGCATATCGCAGCCTCTTGCGATTAGCTAATCACAATGTTTCAAATGGCGATTGTCATTCGATTTTGATTAATTGCACAGCCCTACTCTGACGTATGTCACAATAAACAACAAAAGACTATTTCAGGTTAAACTAAATTAATTAGAAGTCTCTGAAGTCTAACAAATAGAAATAGAAACCGGCTAAGATTGACTGTATAGTGAAAGTCTCTCTTATGGAAACCCAACCTGTGTTAATCTAAAATGTGAAATAATTCAGATGTTTTTCTTCAGTTATTTTTGAGGATATTTCATGACAAACATCAGAACATCAAAGCAAACAAGGCAACCAGAAACAGACTCGGCCAGTTTATTTAGCCATGTTTACACTGCTCAAAAACAATATAACGCACATAATCTCCATTTAAACCAGATTTGTTTGCTTATAAGCAGTCATTTGTCATAAGCACATTCATTCTTTCGTTATTTCAAGCTGCAGCTCCCAAGAGCACCATCTCCTGGACAACTGAGCTTTCTCTGATCAATCCAGAAGAATGAATCAGCCCAAAATGAAAATGATCACATAATATACTCGCCCTCAATCCATTGTAGATGAATATGTCTTTCAATTTTCATATATCCTAGAACTTACCACTTTTGTAACAGCAGTAATTTTTTAAAAACTCATATTTGTTTAAATCATTAGTGTGCGTAATAATTTCATGCTAGGATAGGAGATTGTGTATTGTAAGCCTGATTTCAAGAATAAATGCAATTATTGTATGTATTGGCAAAAAACATGGGTAACTTTGTATGAATTAATTTGAACAGATTTTAAAAGTAGGTGTGTTTCAATCCCCACGCCTAAACCCAAACGTCATTGGGGGATGAACAATTCATACTAAAATGTCCAAATGAGATACTACAAATAATTCGGATTAGCCACAAAATCAAAAAGCTATGAACTGCATTGAGACTGTGTTGATATTAGGGCTGGGCGATTATTTGAAAAGTAATCGAAATCGACGATCGGAACCTATAATCAATCAAATTTTTCCAGGTCAATTTTTTTCAATTACTTTCCCTAGCGTGTGGAGTCATGTGATAGGTTGATTTATACTTCTGCGTCAAGTGCGTATGGTCCAGCGCACAGGGTTCATACACATATTAACTACTAAAATTCCAAGACTTTTCCATGATTTTTCCAAGACTTTCAAGTAAATTTGGAAAAAAGGTTTCATGCAATGTCTACATATGCGTGGTAAAAGAAAAACAATGCCTGTTCAAATTTATTACAGCATATCGTAAAACACGCAACAACCTATTTAGTTTCAATTTATATTTATATTTATGTAAAATTGATTTAGATAATGCTTACACAGCACTAATAATGTGAGAGTATATGATTGGCCAAGGACAGAAAATAAGTAAATAACCTATATTCAAGTATACAGATATTGGTTTTCCATGACTTTTCCAAAACTTTGCTGGTTTTTCCAAAACGTTTCCAGGCCTGGAAAATGTCATATCAAAATTCCATGACTTTTCCAGGTTTTCCATGGCCGTATGAACCCTGAGCGCAGACTTCGCGCAGTTGCAGATCCCTCGCCATGCACCTCTCAAAATGTAACTACCAAATACTGTAAGAAAAAAAAAAGAAAAGGCAACTACATGTTGCAACGATCGGCTTGGTATCGGTGACGAGTGTGGGAGGGGTCAAGAGCCAAAGGAGAGGAGCGAGCCAGTTGGAGCGAGTGTTTACATGTGCAAGTCCCGTGAAGGAGCTCCATATGGATACTTTTGTTTTGTGTTGACCTTATGATTAAAGTTGTTGCGCGTCCGCCAAGGCTGATTTATACTTCTGCAGCCACTTTGCATCAAAATCTGATCTCTGGTCAAGTAGAACGATGGACCCATTCTTGAGCCTTACTTTGCACTACATTGAAGCTATAGAAGATATTTTCCATTACATTAAAATTATTTACATTAAAATATTTGTTTACAGAAAATGCAAGAAATGCACCGTTTAAAATTTGTATTGTTAGTTTATTCAGAAGATATTCTGCTTATTTTTTACTTTTAATATGAAAAACATTTAAAATAATTTATTTTGTTTCCAAAAGTGCAAGTTATTTATGTCTGTTTTACTTTCAGTTATTCAACTTTGATGTGCAATAAATAATCATAGATAGTAGATAGTGTGTGTTTCCTTCAATTATTTTAAAATCAAGTAAAGCACCCTTCATTCAGAAATCTCTACTAATATGTGAGCATATTTACTGTACAAGATTTGTCAGTGAACTATGAGGGCAAAAAAAATAAAATAATCATTCATTATTCGTAATTAAGTTAAAATGTTCCATTAATTGAGGTCAAATCACCCAGCCCTAGTTTTGATATAGTGCTTATTTATTTAGGCGTAGGTATCATTTAATGTTCTGCACCACGCTGGTTAATTAGCAAGTGCATTTGTGCACTTTTGTGCTACCATGGGCATGCTGGTCATGTGTTAAGGTGCATTGTTGGCTTGTTGATGTTAGACCTATGCCATTGACCAATTAAAAGCTGACCTAAAGTCAAGGGTGCAGATTTAAAGAGCGTGTTAGTGATAGCCAGGTCCAAAACTCATGTACGTGTTGCTTATTACACACAGAGGGATGCGCAGCAGCACATAAATATTATTTAAATACAAATTGAAAGTAAAAGAATGTTATTGTCTACATAATAAATAAAACCACTACCTCATCCACTTTATAAAAAAGTCTTTTAACAACATAAAACCAGGACAGTCTAATAAAATTGAATGTGATGAAAGGGAACAGAGCAGAACAGAATACACAGAAACGGACCAGACCTGCATTAAAGAAGTTTTGATGCTTATAGCACCTTTCAGTATTTAAGGACAACAAAGATAAACTAGGGCACTTGACATGATGCATAATAAGTCCTGTTTTTTTCTAAAGCAGCTGTGGCTCTATTTGTAGATCTCTATATCCCTTGAAGGCAGGAGAAGAGATGAAGAAATAGCACCATAATGCTCACAATAATGAATGTTGAACATTTTCCTCAAGCATTTAACCCACATCACGTAAGGCTAACGGCACTTTATTTATGTCTGACTATGTGGGGCTACGCAATACTGGGAAAATATGCAATATATGATACTGTTCTTGAGTATTCCCCTTGAAATTACAAAATTTTCCTAGAGAGAAGCTATTTTATATTAGCTAATTGTAAAAATAATGCATATAATTATTATACAAAAATAAACAGATAATAGATTTTTTTTCTGATCTAATTAAATCTAATTCAGTCTAAAAAACCCGTCAAGGTGCAAACATTTATACTTTAAAACACTTTGAATGACTGAAACCCTCAGGAGACATTCTGATTCTTATTGGCTGTTAGTATTTAATAGTATTAGTATTTATTTTCAGCTCTTTCCTCTGAGGATCTAGGTAAACTTTGGGCTGCTCTAGCCAATAGCATAACAGCACCTAATGGTGAGGCGGGTATAAAGAAAGCAAGGCCTCATCTGATCAAATTTAAAAACCTATAGAACACACAAATGCTTGCCACATTTCTGCAATATAGATATTGCAAGTTTATTGTATAAGTTTAAAATAGCTCTAACATCCAGTGTTGTGTTCATATTTATGATTTGCTTATTTATGTAGCACCGAGGCCCTGCGAGATATGACATTTTGTTCCCTTGTATGTCCACACATGTCCTAAAATGACAATAAAGCTCAAATTGACTTGACTTGCATATACTATTATTGCGATAATGGTGATTTTGTTTTATATACCTTGTAGCCCTATTGACTCCCCCACACTTCACATTTGATCATTTACACACTCCACAAATGTCCTGCATGAGAAGAAACCTCCATTTCTCTCTGACTCATACTCTATCCATTCACTTCACATATACTGCCAAACAAGCTCCGATCTGCAGGTGGATGAGCTACTTTTCACAAAAAATCAGTTCACATGGCAGAAATGGCCCATTTCACTGCTGGGTTGTTTTGATGAGGGGATTGGAAATAAAAACCAGATCTGCTCTTGACAATTGAGGTTGGATTTACGAGCAGATGTGTGTTTGTAGGCTAGCTATATTACACAGCAAGGAACGGACTCGCTTTTTGACTCTTCGCCTTTTACTTTTAACTTTGTTCCTCGCTCAGTCTCTTTAATGACATAAAAAAAAATCTCACCAAGTACAAGCACGGCACCCTTAAAGGGACAGAGCACCTATTATGAAAATTCTGTCATTTACTCACTCACAATCTTAAGATGATGTTTTTTTTTATTGAGTGCAAAACAACATTTGACATCCTTAGCTTTCATTGTAAAAGCAAAAAAGCCTCAACTAATTGAGTTAATTATCTAATTGCAAGTTAATTCAATTTTACAGAAATAATTTGAAACTATTAAAAAATTTACTATCAAAGGTGCCATGTGCATTGGTTAAATAAGTTAAATTGTTCTCTGATATCTACATAGTAGGTTTATGGCTTTGGTAACTCCATAAAATACCCATAGAATCAGAAGGACCATGATTGACCATATATGGTTCATGTCATGACTATTAATGAGCTCAGCGCTGACGTGCTGCTCTTACACAAACACACACACAGAGCATGATGTACGCTGAACACGGACAAATACAAACCCAATCAGAGTAACGTTAGTCTATTTTGCTCACCAGATTTGCTGTGGATAAAGGCTAAATTATAATTAAACTTGACAAAAGAGAGTGATAAAGACGTATCACATAGTATTTTATAACTGTAGTCAAAGAAAACACAGCCAGGAATTAATATCATCCTCTGCATGAACATATGACAGTTAGGCTGAGTGATTTGACATGATTCAGCAGTCTACACGTGTTTGTTGAAACATACGCTTCTAATTTCACAATAAACACGATAAATTGACAAAAGATGTAACTAAACATACCTTATGTCTCTTCAGAGTGGAGCTGAATAAATGTGTATTATTGCATTTTGTGTCCTGAGGCGATTTTGAAACATGCCTCGTGCTGTTGTTGCCCAGTAACGCACAGTAAACAAATTGGGGCTCACATTTTCAAAATAAAAGTCCCACATACATAGTGAAATATACACTTAAAATAACTAACAGGGGAAAGTTCTCACTGTTGTCTCACTAGAAAATGTTTGGTTTATCAAACGCAGCCTGAGGCGTGCATATTAATGATGTCAGAGTTGCATAGGAGTTGTGTTCTCTTGATGACATGGCTGATTGTCAGTTCTGGATGAATGACCTAAAGTAGGCATACATGTAAATACGAAGGGTATAGCCCGTGAGTCTAGTCACAGTTTGTTTTGTCTTCTGATTGGCCCGTTGTCCACCAGGGTTTCACACTAGTGGAATTTACATACGAATGAGGAAACCGTGGTGTCTGAGGCTCACAGTGTGCCTCTTTCCATATAGTGATCTTTTATTATTCTACTAGGCCTTGGTACTGTATACTCAGATTTTATTATAGGGCACCTTTAAATAATTACTGATGCATTGCCAGATCATGTCAAGCATTTTAACTCTATTATTTAATGTCAATATAGATATATTTTTAAAAAATCTATCTGTACACAACTAATTCAAAACAATATTTTACTTTAATTATACTACTGTATAATTTTCAAATATTAATATTCGAGTTGCATTGCTTCAGAGATCATGTTCAGTTTGCAAGTATCTGAAAATCAATTAACTAACTTTGGCTTACTTGTAAACCTAAAAAAAACATTCATGATACTTCCTAGTTGATATTGACAATCACACTGTAAAGTCTTTATGAAAAAGTATCTCAGATCCATCACAAAAGAAATCCAACACATTGAAGACACTCAAAAACACACATTTCTAGCTTATTCCCTTGTAGAAGATCAATGTTTAATTGTCTGCCTTTCTTTCTTTGTGTCTTTTGTATCCAGAATATAAAACTGAATTTATTAAAGAAAAGATTACTGTAGCCTTCATCTATTATGCAGCTCATATTCAAAGCTGAATTGCAGAGAATGCAGTCCTCAGCTGCACTGCATGGAGTTACTTACACTACATGACTCAATATGTGTGTTTGCTCGAGGACGATCCGCAGTACAAGAAGTGAAGCAGGAAGGGATTATAGTAGACTCATTTATGCATTGCTGGTCTCCTGTGCTCTGATGGACGGATCATTAGATTATTTTCACTGACATCCCTCTGAGGTCAAGCTCTAGTCTACTACAGTCACGCAAAGGCAGCTTTACTACAATCTCTTAAAGGGCCAGCGCTCCCTTTAAACACGAATGAAAAAAGATCACACTAAGAAACTCTCTGACTATTAGTGTTATTAAAAATACTAATATTTATCACTATTGAAATATAAACATTTTCTTCAGTACAGATACACATTCTCTTTTCTTTCGGAGTTCAAGTACATACAGTCCTATGTGTTTATGCCTCCCATCACTCAATCAATAACACTTTTCTCATTTGTTGTACTGATTCAATTAATCTTTATTTCTCTAGCGGTTTTACAATGTAGATTGTGTCAAAGTAGCTTAACAAAGAAGTTCTAGTAAATTGAAATTGAAACTGGGTCAGTCCAGTTTTCAGAGTTCAAGTTCAATTTAGTTCATTTCAGTGTGGTTTAATTTTCACTGCTGTAAGTTCAAACACTGAAGAGCAAATCCATTGATGCACAGCTCCACAAGTCCCAAAACCAAGCAAGCCAGTGGCGACGAACAAAACTTCACCAATTGACGAAAGTGAAGGAAATAAAAAACCTTGAGAGAGACCAGGCTCAGTTGGGCACAACCATTTCTC
The DNA here is from genome assembly GCA_903798195.1 of Danio kyathit. Taxonomy (NCBI): domain Eukaryota; kingdom Metazoa; phylum Chordata; class Actinopteri; order Cypriniformes; family Danionidae; genus Danio; species Danio kyathit. Next base: position 59,012,144 of record LR812520.1, read on the forward strand.
CTCTGGCCAAACTTCCTGTGCAGATCTACATTCTAGGCACTGGGCTGGAGAACCCTGGACGTCCATCGTGGAGAAGCTACAGGTGTGAGTATATCGCCGGCGGGTGTACAGGCTGGCCCACGAGATCTATGCAGAGACTCGTCCGGCACTCTGGTCTTTCAGGAATCATCTCATGCTCTCCATTCCTCCATGACCGCCACAATATCTGCTCAGGATACGGCCTGGTCCAGGATTATGGAGACCTCTAGAAGTCCTCTATGGTTGGGATCATCTCTTCACAGGACTTGAATCACATCAATGGTGCTGCACAATTATGTTACAACCCACCCAAAACTAATCTAATTAAATCATAAAATCAGTCAGTTATGTCTTCAATGAATGTAAACAGTTGAGGAAGGATTCATGTGTTTAATTATATTAGGTAGTCTATTTAAACCTGCTCATTTTGTTAGTGTATTTCATAATAATAATAATAATAATTTATACATTTAATATACAATAATAATAATAATAATATACATCTAAAACTACAGATAAGTTGTAGTAATAAGTCTTTGAAAGAATGTTTCCACTACAGTATTGAAAACAAGTCAAATTTATGCTCATAATTCTTTTTTTTAGAGACTAAATCTCAACATTTAGAATAGCATAATATTTCCTGACATCTTTCTGACAGTTTTTTTCCAGTCAATCGGTCACAAACAGGGACCACCGCAGAGGCGAATGTGTTGTAGTGCTGGTGATGTGAAATAATCTGCCATCAATGTCAATGCCTTTCCAACAGAATTGGGGTTAACCTTACCAAAGCGGGGTCAACATGTGCCTTGTGTGAACTAATGGCTGTGGCGTGAGAGGAGCAGTGTTTGGAAACAGTCTCTGCATGAGATCATGCATTAGTCTGCTGGCTCACGGCTCTGTTTGTGGTATTATTCACAAAAGATCTTGTTGTACATGACTGCTACAGTAAATTCAGTTTTATTCAGCGCTGCATATCGATTTGAAACCTTCACCAGGGATACTTCCCAATCCCAAAATGGCATATAGAGTTGTGTAAATTTTTTTTTTCTTTTCAAATATTTTTCAAATGATGTTTAACAGAGCAAGGAATTTTTCACAGTATTTCCTATAATATTTTTTCTTCTGGAGAAAGTTTTATTTGTTTTATTTCAGCTACAATAAAAGCAGTTTTTAATTTTTTTTCAACCCATTTTAGGCTTTTTTCGATAGTCTACAGCAGGGGTTCTCAAACTTTTCAGCCTGCAGCCCGCAAAATAACAATGCTAGTGACTCGCAACCCCCAATTTTCTCTGAGGTGGTTATAAATATATAAACCTTGCACACAACGGGCGCGCACATACCAATAGACCCAAGTCTATTCAGCCCTTAATTTTGGAGAACATCACTCAGACACCATCCTCCATGTTCAGCTGTGGCCTGTATTTATTTGTAAAGTACGTGAATGCAGTAAAGGTGTCTGAAAGTTTAACCTGGTGCCATAAAATCAATGTGCTGCATCTGAGGCTATTGCTGTGTCTTTAATACAACCTAATCACCCGTCGCAAAAAAAAAGGCTGATGGCTTTATATTTAACATAATCAAATTTTTTTTTTAAATAATGTCATAAAACATCAAATTCCAAACCATATCAAATTATATTTATTTCAGTTAGCAATTTATTGTTTTACGCGACTTATAGACGTTGCATACGCAGATCGATTTATGTATTTGAGTGTCTCTCGAAAAATGATGTCTTACCTGTGCCCTCACAATCATTACATTAGATGGAAGGGGGCGAAGTGGTTTTGCAGCCTGTGCAGTAAGCAGATGCAGATAAAGTGTGAGTGATTTACATGTAAAACCAATGCAACGATTGGATGAGGCATCCTGTGGCGCGAATTCGCCCGTTTGTGCGGTTGACATTAGGTCAACCTACACTGGTCTCACAGTTTGGTTCGGTTAGAATTATCATGCCATCGATTCGGTTCAATACGATATCTCGGTGCATCACGGTGCATTGGCGATGCTTTCCATACATACTGTAATTAGATTTTTTCTTCACAACACAATTTTTTTTATTAAAATCTATAAATATATTAATATTTATATATTATTTGTAATACAATTTTGTCCTATACAAGCAGTAAGATGTATGAACTGTACCTTTAATTTTACCTGCTCAAAGAAAACACTCTTTTTGAATGTATCAAACAAAACTCCAATACATGCACAGAACTCGCACCACAAGGACACTCGTGTCTGGATCCACAAGTATCGCTTTAACAGCCAAGAGGAGAGGAAAAGTTACCTCACGAACACGCCAGCGGGTCAAATGTCCAAAGTGAGAGAGAGAGGCAGAGATGGATTTTTATAGCATTTCTCCCTAGTAGTGAAATAGCGGCTAATGTGCTGTGCCTTCTTCAGTGTCAATGAAAGCCTTTCCATCAAACTCACAAGCTGTTGAACTGTGCATAATTATCTACCTTTTAAGTAGTAAGAGCATTTTATTTACTCGCCCTCACCTCCTTCGCCATTCCGACATTGCACATAGGAGATAAATGACGTCAGTACATAATAACCGGTTATGATCCATTACTGAACCGATATCGAATTGTCCCAATCTGCATCGCGGTGCACCGAAGAAACAATTATTTTTGACACCCCTAGTTGACGTGCTTCAAAAGAAAGTGGGAAAGTGGGTTTTATGATTTGTCAATAGCTACGTTTCCATCCACCTATTTTTATGCGCATTTTGGATATGCACATAAAAAACCGGTTGATGGAAACGGCAAGATGCACTTAAATTTGAAAATACGCATAAAAACGTATGCGCATAACTTAGTAGGATAAACTTTTTACTCTATAAAAAAAGATGCACTTAAACTGCGATGGAAACACTTTTACCTAACAAATTCCAGTATGCGAATTAAAAAAAAAATGATTTTGTTAAGAGATCATGTGATGATAAAAATGTGCGTGAATAGACGAATTTCAGCTGGCTGAGCACACTGTAAAACATCTGAAATGTTGTTTTGGTCATTCTAAAACGTTTCAGTATCAGTGTTATATTATTAATGACCTCCAAATTAAGAGCGTCTGTGCTCCGCGTCTCACGCCTTCAAAGGCCACCATTCTTTCACTGCATGTCGGAATTGCCTTCCGAGGTGCTTTATTAAATGAAAAAAAATACACGCAGCTTCTACCGCAGCAAATTTCATTTTTACTGTTGATATTTGGCTCCAGTTAATCAGGAAGTGACGATTTTGTTCGATTTGACTCGTTGGATGGAAATTGCTGCTTTATTCGCACATCTATTATGCAATAATCAAGTTTTGCGCATAAAGTTAATTCGCATTTTTGGATGGAAACATAGCTATTGTCATTGTGTCAGATTGCACACCTAACAAAGTAGGCTACCTAATATGGTAATTATATATATATTTTTAAAAATCGCAAAATTGTCTGCAAATTTCTGGGAATTACCACCACAAAATCAGGAATTTTTATCGCAAAAAAAAAAAATCCCAAAAAAATCATGAAAAATTAGGGGGTCTGTATACTGTCATCAGGGCAAAGATAAAAGAAATAAGTTATCAGAAACTAGTTATTAAAACTATTCTGTTTAGAAATGTGATGGGGGAAAAAGATACTGTACAGGGGGGCTAATACTTCTGACTTCTCAACTGTATAATAAATAACACCAAGCAGAACAACTGAAAAATCACATTTGTCTCTAAAAATGCTGGTATAACAGGCGTGAGTAACCATAAAGAGTGTTAAATGTGTGAAAATAAAAGATCTGTAAAAGGACTCTCCGTGTCAGGCTGATATTACTGCCGTTGTCACGCAACAGAATGAGCTTAATGACAAACTCCTTTATGACATATCTGGGTCATTTTTTACCAGCCATTCGCACGACACTGTGCAGATGCCTTCCGGCTGCCAAAACATGCAGACCTTAGAGCTCTGCTGTTTTTAATGTTTTTTTGTGTGCTTTTAGACCCCTAGGTGACAGTGTGTAAATTTAGCATTATTGGGAACTGCACTGTATTCTTAAATGGATCACATGTGCAATGTAAACAAAGATCAAAGACTGATTTATCTTTTGAAAAGGAAGGGTGAAATATTCTCAGTCCTGTGCTAAAACAGATGTTTTGGGAGACTCACGCACATGCATGATGCTGGACGCTTGGATCATTTATCAGCTTCTAGCACACATTCTCACATGATGAAAACAAACAGAGGAATGTTTCCAGGACAGAGACACGAGATGGAATTTTCCTGATCTGCACGCGAGAAGAATGTGCCAAAGAGGGCTTGTCGGCTGCCAAGCGCCTGCACAACTGGGAGCTCTCTGGGGGAAATTTAAAACATGATACTGGCCGAACAGTGTGGAAGTGCACTAGAGCCAATATCCTTCCCTCATGTCGACTGATCATGAATGCCATGACAAATTCACCATTATGATTAAACTCCTAGTACTTTAAACACCTACATTATCTGATTTGATTAAAAAAATATGACATAAAAAGCACAAATGACACTTCTGGTCCTCTAAAGGTTTCTAGTGGTTAGATATTAGATTTGCCAAGATAGTAAAATCTTAAAGTCAGAGAACTTTTCTCATCAAATTCTTCCTGATTCATTCCAGATGAGATTTGTTTAAAGTGAGTGATTTTATTAAGCAGGCAAATATTTAAGTGCACAAATGAGACATTTAGGACATTAATACAAATAGTACAAAATACTTTCAAATATATGCTTTTTTCGAAAATCTAAATATTAAGCATCACAATATTCATAATATAGGTTTCTTGAGCACTGATTGCAAGTGAAATAAGATACTTAAATGTCCTTAACAGCTTTTTATTTATTGTAAAATGTAATATTTCACAACATTACATTTAATGTATTTTTTAAACGTGTACACTTGGCAAAACTAACACACTTTGAAAGACAAAAAGGAAAAAAAATATAGTACAGTACATGTATATAAGCTCTATATTCTATCATGCATGTATTATATATATATATATATATATATATATATATATATATATATATATATATATATATATATATTTTTTTTTATAATATTATATTTATATGTCATATACAGTATACATTACTGGTCAAAGGTTTGGGGTCAGGTATTTTTTAATGTTTTTTTAAGAAAATTATTCGGTTTATCAAGGTGGCATTTATTAATTGTTAAAAAAAAAAAAAATGTAATTGTTAAATATTTATTAAAATTTTCAAGAACTGCTTTCTTATTGCATGTAGTTTCAAATGAAATTATTACTCCAGCCATTATTGCTTTTATTACTATTACCATTATAATAATAATAATAAAAATAATATTTTTTTATCATTAAGTTAATATTAAAGTGATTTCTGATGGATCGTTTCACTCTGAATACTGGAGTAATGAAAATTCATCTTTAAAATTACTAGAATAAGTGTTTAAATTAATGGTAAACAACTTTTGAACAGTTATTTTATAGTGCAATAACATTTCACAATTTGTACTGTATTTTTTAATACAATTAAATAAATGCAGCCTTGGTGAGCAGGAGAAGCTTATTTTAAAACATTTAAACATTGTACCGACCCCTAATATTTAATCGGTAGAGTGTGTGTGTATATATATTAGGGTTGTGACGATGAGGAAATTTCCCCACCGGTTAATCGACATGTGACAACACCGGTAATACCGGTATCACCGTGGGGGTGGGCGTTTCCTCTTTTACTCTTTTTTTCTGCTTTTAAATATCTTATAAATGCCTGCGTATTATACTTTCACTTTCAGTTTTCGGGAATTGGCAATTCGGCGTCAAACTACAAAAAATCACTGTTATTAAACACAAAACCTTTATTAACATAATGAAAACAACAACAACAATGCTACAGGCTGAAAAAAACTGTGGAAATTGGAACCAAACAAATAACCACCATAGAACGTTTATTACTTATGTTAAAATGTTTTTAAAACGAATAAGAAAATAAAATAGAAAGTAATTAAATAGCACAAAGTTTAAATAAGATTAAACGAATGAACAAGAAACGAATATAAAAAAACATCCAAATGACATTAGGCTACAAAAATGACAGGTCGGCAGTCTTTAAAAAAAAATAAAATCAACAAAAACACTGCTTTTTTTTATTAACAGTGCAGTCTACATGGTCTTTGCCAGGAAACCCAACATGTTGATCATCTCTGATGGGATCTTGTGGGGCTCACCATGTTCCCCATCGTGTTGAACACTCTCTCGAATGCGCAGCTTGTTGCGCACACGCAAAGATACTTTTTGGTTACCTTTGCCAACAGGGGGAACCTACTTTAGTTGTCTTTTGTCTAGCTGACTTCAATGTCTTAATGTATTAATTAGCCTAATGTATTGTATATTAATAGCTTAGTCCTTATAAACAATCCAAATACATTATTAACGAATCTATAGGTTACTGAAGAATAAACCGAATATGAAATATGATCCTTGCATAATGATCACAGCTAAACAAGCTAGCACTCAATTTATATATAAACTATAAATAAAAAATGAAAGAAATTTTAAGTAATGGAACATTATGTAAAAAAATCTACTACGCTAAATAAAAGTGTTTACATCTTCTGTAAAGATCAGACAGCCTATACAGATCACACAATACCAATAAATACCAATAAACACCATGTAAATGTATAAATATTTCGATAAGTATTGTTAATGGAATATTTATAACAACATGATCTTGCTTTTCGTTATATTGATGCCGGCTTTAAGCTCTCATGTGCGCGCGCTCTCTCTCTCTCTCTTACCAGCGGCTGACGGGCCCACACAGCATACAGTGGCAAGATGACAAGTGCGTAAGGGACGAGTTTTATTTTTTGATTTGCGTGTTGTTCCTTTTTTAAAATGCCTTTTATTTTTTTAAATCTCTCAAGTCAATATTGGCTATCGGGTAACATCTCCCTCAGAGATATTGGAGTTCAATAACGTGGTGCGCAGTATGACTTTTGGCCAACACCTCCCTGTAAGTTTACAGATAGACTATAGACAGCTCTGGTGTGTTATGAATTGCGTGTTTTACATGACAGCGACACATGCTACATTTAGTTTTTATTGTAAAATATACATTATAACTCAGTAAACAGTAAAATATTATTTTTTGAATGGCTTGCTTATTGGCAGCGTCTAGGCTAAGCATATTTTCATTAATATTAAAACACATGAATACAAACTAGCCACCCTTTGATTTTTTTCGTTTTCGTATATTTTTTATCAAACGAAAAATGCAATGAATTGTTTATTTTGGTTTACATTTTATTATAATTAATATAATTATTAGGCGACTTGACTTGTGTGGCGTCTATCGATGGATGACAGCGAGAGAGAGATGAGATCACACCTCAGTTTTGATGTGTGGCCGCACGTCACATTTACTTTACTGCAAGTTTTTAATATAGGCTCATCTAAATTAACTTTTCATTCGATTAAAAGCCGAAACATTGCCAGACAGACAAAGCAACTTTCGGTTTTGGAAGAGGGAGACTTCAGTGAAGACGCACACACACACGGGACACACGCTTGTCGGCCTTTTCATTATTGATTTCTTTAACATTAAACTCATAATAATCAAGTGCACAAAAGAACAGATGAACTTCGGAAAAAGTGATCACTGCGGTTGCCGCGAGGTTGCTTTGTTTCTCTGCAGTTGGCTTGTCAGTGGCGCGGCAATCACTTTTGGTTTAATAAAAAAAAATAAGATTATTTAAAACACTCTGAGATGATGGTCGCAGGATTTTTAAATGAGGCGCTTTTGCTTTGCGTTTTGACACTAAATCCTCCGCCATTCTCTTTAATTCGACTCATCTCGTTCTCCTCACATGATAAATGAAATATGAAGCAATGTAGCTATGTTCAGATTTTAACTACAGCCTACTGCATGCTATTGTCTTAAGTAAATTATTTGGAATTATATTTTCCATTTAATTTAAATAAATATTGAATAAAAAAAAAAGGAATACTTAAAAAAATGAGGGCACGGTGTCACGGTGGAAAAGTGATGTCACCGGTGTTGCGTCTTAAAACCGGTAACACCGTCAACACCGTCTATCGTGGCAAGCCTAATATATATATATATATACACACACACACACACACACACACACACACACACACACACAGTTGAAGTCAGAATTATTAGCTCCCCTATTTTCAACATATTTCTAAACATAATAGTGCTACTTTCTAATAAATAATTTCTAATAACTGATTTATTTTATCTTTGCCATGATGACAGTAAATAATATTTTACTAGATATTTATCAAGACACTTCTATACAGCTTAAAGTGACATTTAAAGGCTTAACTAGGTTAATTAGGGTAACTAGGCAGGTTAGGGTAATTAGACAAGTTATTGTATAATGATAGATTGTTCTGTAGACTATTGAAAAAATATTGCTTAAAGGGGCTAATAATTTTTACCTTAAAATGTTTTAAAAAAAAATTAAAAACTGCTTTTATTCTAGCCGAAATAAAACAAATAAGACTTTCTCCAGAGGAAAATTATCAGACATACTGTAAAAATGTCCTTGCTCTGTTAAACATCATTTGGGAAATATTTAAAAAAAGAAAAAAAAATCAAAGAGGGGCTAATAATTCGGATTTCAACTGTGTGTGTGTGTGTGTGTGTGTGTAATATATATATATATATATATATATATATATATATATATATATATTTACTGTACAAGTACTGTATTGCACATTTGCAACAGTCACATCGCAAAGATATGCAATGTTAAGTCTGGATTATAGCTGACCAGGAGCTACAGAATTGTATTTAATTAATGTATTTACACAGAATGTATATTATTTATGCTAGAAAAAGTTTATGTCTTTGTTTCTAGTCCAAATATCTACATTTCAAAGCAAAAACAAGATTATTTAACTTACTCCACTGGCAGATAATTTTGCTTGTTTTAAAGAAAAACTCTTAATTTTCCCTTATTTCATCTGAATTTTTAAAACAAAACAACATTTTTACTTGATTACAGAATTTTTTTTAGATAGTTGGACTAGAATGAGACAAAGCAGAGTAAGAAAAGCTTTTTTTCACTGTGATTATTCAATTTCTGTACCTGAAAACTGTTAAAACGGTCAAATAGTGCTATTCAACTATCTTGTGAAACTATTTATACAGCAATATTTATCGCTGAAAAAAAAAAATATCACAATATCAGTTTTTTCCAATATCATGCAGCCCTAATATATATATATATATATATATATATATATATATATATATATATATATATATATATATATATATATATATATATATATATATATAGTTTTTATTGCTATGTATATACAATAAAAAGTAACACATACTGCAAACTAATTACAATTCAGAACTTTGTAAATGATCAAAAAAAATAAATAAATAAAATGCAATAATAGGGTATATATCATATATTAACAATATATAATTAACATATAAAACAACTGACAAAATTGCAACAAAAAAAAAACAAACATTTTACCAATTTATTAAATTCCCAAAAATGGAAAGATAAAGATAAAAAAAGCTAAACAAAGCATAAAATGTTCATTTACTGACAAAGAGTTTAGAATTTAACATTGCATATTCACTTTTTTTGGTAATAGACATTGATTTGAATGATATTCAAACACTCATTTGTAGCCACTACAAATGGATCGTGAATGGTCTGAACAGAAGCTGATCTGCATCCTCCCCTCTTAGTTTTTTCTCAGGACGGGGACTTCTGCCAGGCTTCAGTCACGCAAACGCTCCCCAGGAGCCAGCGGAGCATTCATTACCCATAACCCCCTTCTCTTCAACATCCCACACACACACACCCTTCTGTGCGATTACTCCCTCATGTGCAGTTTAAGTAATTCCTCACACACAGCAACTGACTTACAGAGAAGATTTGAGTTTTATAAAGAAAAACAACTGTTAAAGATCCGAGTAAGAATTATTGAATTATATTGCCTCATATTTGTTCATTCAAGACATCATTTAGAAAAAAAATGCATTTATGTTACTTCCAACTCAAAGGAATGCTTTATTGTTTGTATATTGCGTATGCCTCTTAATTAAGAGAACTATTATTTTATTATTAATAAAAAATTTTATTGATATCTATGGCGGGCAACGCAGTGGCGCAGTAGGTAGTGCTGTCACCTCACAGCAAGAAGATCGCTGGTTCGAGCCTCGGCTGGGTCAGTTGGCGTTTCTGTTTGGAGTTTGCATGTTTTCCCTGCGTTCGCGTGGGTTTCCTCCGGGTGCTCCGGTTTCCCCAACAGTCCAAAGACATGCAGTACAGGTAAATTGGGTAGGCTAAATTGTCCGTAGTGTATGAGTGTGAATAAGTGTGCATGGATGTTTCCCAGAGATGGGTTGCGGCCGGAAGGGCATCCGCTGCCTAAAACAAATGCTGGATAAGTTGGCGGTTCATTCCGCTGTGGCGACCCCAGATTAACAAAGGGACTAAGCCGAATGAATGAATGAATGAATGAATGATATCTATGGCTGAAACTATAAAAGCTGTCATGCTGGGGGTTTTTTACTTAAAAAAAAAAAAAAGCATGTAAAAGTTTGCAAACCAGCTTTATCATTAAGCTAAATGGGTGAACTATCAAGCTTTTTATGATGAGCATTAGTCTCATTATCATTAGACGTAAGTGTATGAAGGTCTCAATCCTATTATCCAATAAGCCAGTTCTAAGTGGATATGCGTGTCTAATAGTTTTGCCAGTAACAAGAAGCCGCACATGGCCAATCTGTTCCCAATAAACACTTCCCTTCAGGTGTCACTCTTGGAGGAATAAACAGAAAAGATAGACGATAAAACCATGTATCCATAACATAAAAGCAGAAACAACATTCTGCAAAATGGATGGTTCTTAAAAAGTTCTTTGCACATAAAAGTTCTAGTTAGAGCCATATCATCATTATATGTTTAAATGGGTTTTACATGAATTTAGGATACATTTGCTGCCTTTTTGTTTTTCAAATCTGCAATTAACAAAGCAACTCATAAGTGGTGTAAAGTAATAAATTCTAAATACTTTAATTACTATAATTGAGTATACTTTCTCAGGAATTGTACTTTACTACTGTAAGTATAGTTTGAGAAAATGTGTACCGGTATTTTTACTTATAATTGAGTACATTATTGGTGCTCTGCGGTAAATTTATTCCACTATTTACTAACTTGTAGTCGGTACTTTTAATTGTTTATTTTTTTCTTGTCTACAGTGATTGGCTAAATTAAATAATCAGTCCTGTGTTTCCATTCCAATCAAATTCCACACAGAAAAATCATATCAGAAAGACTGACCTCAATACATAGACTTTATAAATGCAGCAAACAGCGTGGAAGCATTTAAAGTGTCCAAGATGCAGCAAAATCATTACAAGCATTGACCATGATTCAGTTTAGATTACATCTCGCTGATGAGAAGATGGATGCCTACTGCATGATGACTGAAATCACAAAAAAGTATTAAACAATGACTAAATGCACTACAGAATATTACGTTTTCAAATACCTGCACGAAATGCATTACAGTCCATGATTGGAAAATAATTTAACTTTCACGTAGATAAAAAAACATTTTGACTCCACTAGAAACACCCTTAAAAATAAAAAATAACAAATAACTTTTACATTTGCAGGTTATAAATTGGAATAGCTTTCACAGCGCAATACTCAAAACTCAATTATCGTTATAAGGGCTACTTGTTACTCATACTTGAGTAGTATTCAGATCAGACAGTTTTATAGTACTTGCAATAGATTTTGTGGCAATTAATGGTACATAATTGGTTTTCTGGAGCTTAATCATCAACTAAACTGACTGTCAACATTCCCTCTCCTTATTAAAATGTATATTGTAACTTTCAAAATGTAATTTGTTTCCAATCTATGATGTTTCTTCTGTTTAACAAAACATGTGTGACCAACTTTGTTCAGCTGATAATGTCTCTTCTCTACACGGCAAGTAACAACGATATTGAATTTATAATCCATATCAGTATGTTCTCCTTATTATTACTTGGGTTTATGCATAAACTGTAACAAAAATATAAAAGATGACTTCACTTATTCTTTTTAAAACAGTAAAACTATGACCTACTGTCCATTTTTGCTACTTTTGACCTTCAAATACATAATTTGTACTACTTAAACAAATGTAATTTTAAATTCCTTTGTGTGATGTCTAATAACAGTCATCAGCAAAAAGAAATAATTGCACTGTTTCCATATAGGAGTGGCCCAAAAATGTGTTGGAATTACTGATCTGTCTCTATACATTTCATATGCACTCTACATAGATCAGTTGCTGGAATTGACCTGGCAGTGCCACGGTCACGATTTGATTTTAATTGCACGGAACAAGCCTCTAAGAATGGTGTTGGACCAACAAAGGCATTCACAGGGTTTCCTGCTGTGTTTTAGACTTGTGATGGAGAAAGAAAACACAATGTCTGGACCACACTCTGCCTCGGTCATGCACAACCAATTTAAAGCATGGTGTAATAAACGATCTTGGAGTTATTTTGAGGTGAAACTTCACAGATTCCTTCTGGGGACACCTGAGACTTATAATATACCAAAAATAAATAAATAAATGAACAAAAAGTGTATATTAGGATCTCTTTTAAAAGGGATAGTTTAGTTAAAAATTACAACTCTTCCATCATTTACACTGTAAAAAGTGATTAGTTGACTTTACTTAAAAAGAGTAAACTCGTTGCCTTATAATTAAGTAAACAACCTTTGTGCAAAATTATAAAAGTTAAGTCAATGGGGTTACTGAATATTTGTAAGCAGAATAAACTTTTTGCATTCAAGGTAACGAGTCTACTCCCTTTAAAGTAACTAATCACTTTTTTACAGTGTACTTTCTTTTATTTGTGGATGATAAAATGATAGATATTTTATGGATGATTAGATATCTTCAAGAACATTGTTTCAGTTATTTTAATTATGCATTTTATATTGTACAGTGAACAGCAGACTTCTGAAAAAAATATCTTCTTTTTTGATCCACAGAAGAAAGTGATTTTGGTGCAACATGAAACAAAGAGACAATTGTTGACAGATGGAAGAAAATAGATGAAACTTAGACACGCTATGAGTTATATAAGGCTTGAACAAAAACAAGACAACTTCAGATAAATGGTAGCTTATTGGCATAAAACGATTTTAATTTATAATATTAATTCCTTTACGTTTATAGATTGTGTACATTCTCGGGTCAGCTTTTATTTTTATTAATTAAATGCATATACTTGTAAAGTTTGTCGTGCTGTGATGTTAAAAGAACTTTGTGCTATTTAAAATTATTTATTATATTGGCCCATAATTATTATAATGTTATAAGACATTACATTTAGGTAAAAAGAAGTATGTGTATGAAGGTCAAAAGTAGCAAGAACTGACAGTAGGTGATAGTTCTGCTGTTTTAAAAAGAATAAGTGAAGTCATCTATTATATATGATAATATATTTGTGCACAAACTCAAGTAATAATAATTATTATAATGGTCCATTAATGTATTGAATAACATAAATGAAACTATTAACGATGATTATTACAGTATTGATTCATCTTTGCTAACATTAATTAATGGAAAAAATAGTTGTTCTTTAACTCCGTTCATGTTAACAGTCTATTAAGTAATGTAAAGAATAATAATTTTGGAGTTTAATAATGCATTAATGAATGCCAAAAATGTTGTACTAGACTGTTCTCAGTTACTGTTGTTTGTTAGAAAATAACATTAATTAATGGACCACTATTTTAAAGTGCTATTATTATTATTATTATTATGTTATAAGACATTGCACAATTTAAGTTATATTTAAGTAAAACAAGTATGTTTATGAAGGCCAAAAGTAGCAAGAACTGACAGTAGGTGTTAGTTTTGCTGTTTTAAAAAATAAGTGAAATCATCTATTATATTTGTGACTGTTTATTCAAAAACCCAAGTAATAATTATTATAATGGTCCGTTAATGTATTTAATAACATGAATGAAACATTAATGATGATCATTACAGTATTGATTCATCTTTGTTAACATTAATGAAAAATAGTTGTTTATTAACTCAGTCATTGTTAATAGTCCATTAAATAATGTTAAGAATAATAATTGTTTAATAATGCATTATTGAATGTTAAACTATGATTATTAAATGCTGTACTTGATTGTTTACAGTTACTGTCGTTCATGTTAGTAAATAACATTATTTAATAGACCATTATTTTAAAATGCTACTATTATTATTATTATCATTATTATGTTAAATCCTATTTCACATTGCTACCTTTAATTTTGCAAAGTAAATTTTTAACAATGCGGTTTGTGCGCGTGTGTGTACTTGTTTTTATCCCTGTGGGGACTTAAACTTGAATGTACACATACTCATGGGGACTTATGTCACCGTGGTGACCAAAATAGAGGCCCCCATGTGTAAACATGCTTATAAATCATACAGAATAAAGAGTTTTGATAATATGAAAATGGAGATTGTTTGACGCGAGGGTTGGGTTTAGGGGTAGGATCAGAGTAGGGGGATAGAATATGTGGTTTGTATAGTACACTGTCAGAAATAAGGTACACTGAGGTGATACCTTTTTGTACTTAAAATGTTCATCATGCTACCTCAAAGGTAAATTTTGGATACATTTGGGTACTAAAATGCACCTTTGAGGTACCAATATGGACTGTTTGGTTGCAAATGTGTACTTTTTGAAAAGGTAAAACCCCAGAGACAGCTCCTGTACTTTTATTTCTGAGAGTGTAGAAACATCATTACGTCTATGAGAGTCCTCACCGCCATATAAAAAAACAGGTCTGTGTGTGTGTGTGTGTCAGTGTGTGTGTGTGTGTGTGTGTGTGACAATGAAAACCATGAAACCCTTTTTGATGCCAATCCATTAGGGCTGGACGATATGGCAAAAATTTATATCACGATATATTTTTTTATTTCGGTCGATACGATATAATTCCGATATCGATATGGACAATATTAAAAAGAAAGGAAAAACTCCCAAGAACGCACACAATGGATGTCTGTACCTACAAATATCTGCAAAGTGAATTTGCAAAGTCGATAATACCTCCAGACTCTTATAACCTTTTTTTAAAATAAAAACAGTACAAAAAAATTTGTTCACTTTTTATTTGTATTTAGCCTATACAAGCAAGAAATGTGAAATAAACTATCAAATAAATAAAGCTCAAAAATTCATAAAAAATATGCAAAATAGTTTTTTTTAGAAAAATAAGTTTTGTAGTATAACCAGCAGGACAGCAGTGATGTGTGAACTGAATTTGGTGAGAGTACAGTAATTTACAGTACAGTTATTGAATATGTTTGATAATAAAAATTCATAAAAAATATGCAAAATAGTTTTTTAGAAAAATAAGTGTTGTAGTCTAACCAGCAGGACAGCAATGACGTGTGATCTGAGTTTGATGGCAGTATAATGAGTTAGAGGGAAGTTATTGACAGCTTTTGTAGTATTGATTTTTGCGTTTTGCTCTTTGTAGACGGTCCCTAAGCATCGGTCTCTTTGCCGCCTGCGCATAGAGATCAATATAATGCGTCCAGCGCGTAGGAAAGCTCATTTTTAGGAAAATAAGGTTGTAGGTGGTTGTATGCATTGCGACAGTTGAAAAAATGTGCTATTTGTGTAGGAACAATGTTTCGGTCATGAGTTATTGATCCGGAAAAGACGAATCTGCGAATCTGTTGCTAACTTTACTGAACTGAACCACTTCTACACCACTGCATTAGTCTTTCCTTTCTTATCAACTATTTCGTCTGCATTCTTACTTGTGGAAGCTTGTTCATTCGCATATGTATTCAGAGCACTCATTTTGTAGCTAAAACTTTTTGCGGCGCAGCTTAAACCAACTGCTGTGCTGAGCGCTGGCAGCGTGTCTGTGTTGTTCGTCATCACGTAAGTGAGATCAGATCACGCTCTTTCTGACGGCTGAGCACTGAACGTCATTCAGTGACAAGTGATACATGTATAAGATCTTATATAAATAATAACATATCTATTTATATATATGCAAATTTATATCGAAATATCGGAAATGGGTTCAAAAATCATATCATCGTTATTGAAAAAAATTCTATCGCGATATATATTGATATCGAATTATTGTCCAGCCCTACAATCCATGTTTCATCACCAAACCTGCCTATAGTTTCTAACATATTTCTACACTGCCACGGCCTTGACTATAATTTATGGCTTGAATGAATGTGATGGAAATTGAGCGCCGACTAAAAAACCCAAAATGCCCTTGAGAAGTGTAATTTGTTCAAATTTTGATGTTTGAACATAATAAACGCATAAATCTTATATGAAGTGAAAGATCAAGGCTGGCACGAAACAAGATCTGAGACGGTTCAAGTTCTTCAGGGTCAGATCTTGCATTATAAATGACTGCATTCATCACAGAAACACAAACCTGTGCAAAAACACACCAAAGCTCACAGCCAAAATCCCATTATATTTAAACACATAATTCATTTTACTGACAACAAACAAGTGATTTAGTGAAACTTAATATGAAAAAAACAGTTTTAAAGGGAATTACTCAGCCATTCAGACCAAAAAATATTATTTATTAAAATTACTAATTTAATAAGAACTGTTATTGACAAAAACTAAATAGTAACAACATTGAATAAAGCATATACATAAAGACTAATTGTTTAAAATTGTAAATACCATTAACCCATTTGAGTAAGTGAGACATGCATTTTACTCCTTAGACCTCCCTAACACACAAACTTCACATGATATTATATAGTCAGAATTTCATTGAAATTTAATTGGTAACAACTTTAATACTACCGATTACAACTGTGGCCATTAGTACATTTCCACTATTTTGATGTGCAAGCAGGAAGTATGTAAACCGATCTGCTCATGTGATATTAAAATAATTTATTCAAAACAATCTCCTTTTTTTATTCACAATTATAATTCTATTTTTAACAACACTTTTAGAGCTTCTAGAAATAAGAAATAAAGAAAGTCACAGATTAAATACTGTTATTTTTCCTACTTTAAGTTAAGGTGCCTTAAAACAATCAAAAAAAAGTGGCATATCAATAAATGTGACATTTTTAAACTATTAGTGTCATGGCAAAGTACAGTTTTGAAAAGACTTGTACGCTTATCATTTAAACAGGGTTTCTACAGGTTTTACCAAGTCAAATTTAAGACATTAAGACCATCAAGAATTAAATTTTAGACTTAAATAGGGCTAAACGCGAAGGATTTTAAAAAAATGGCGCAGAAGAATTTTTTTTTTTTTACTTGCCTGATCAAAAAACTAATTCTACCTAGTTATTTCTTGGCCACATATTTTAAATAACGTGTCAAAACAAGCAGACCCTAGTTGTATACATACTAATTTAAAAAAAAAAACTGTTTAACAATAAAAACTTTAATAAACTAAATGTACGAACAAGAAACTGTTATAATATTAATTATAATAACTGGAGCAATTCCAATAGGGTCAATCGGTCCCTAAATAGAGTTTTGCTAGAAGTTTTATTGAGATGTATTGTTGGTGATTAAATTGGTTGGTGTTAAATTGATTGGGTAGCTTTACACAAACAAAGGAAAATTAAGACCCGCTTAAAATGATTTAAGACCTACAAGACAATATTTCAGTAAATTTAAGACTTAAAGTCTTAATGTCTTAAATCTCAAAAACTAAATCTTAGGCCTTAAAGTCCCTGTGGACACCCTGTTTAAAGCCCATACAGTACATTTCCTTTTCAATCAACAAATATCATGACTTTATTTTACTTTTATTATGAGTTTTATTATGTTTGAGAGATTTAGCAGAGCTCAAATACTGCCAGCTCTTCACACACACCCGCTCAACATTGATCTGTTTGGACACTAAGGCCATAAAACAGTAAAATTAACAGTATGAGAGAGCAATATGGCAATATCTACATTACACTGAACATTTATACTGTATATACAGATACACATGGACTCATCCTACAAAGAACGTAAATCCTGTAACACAAAAAACTGCATGTGTATTTGCTAGCATGTTTGGTCAGATTTTTCACATACTCAAAAATCTTTCTTTAAACCAAATATGTTTAGTTACATTTTGCCTCTTGGATGTATAAATAATTTATCATGACCAACACTGGTTACTGTATATGGGAGATCATATTTTTAATTTGCATGAGTAATATTCGTCCACTTCCACACTCAATAGGTTTTGCCTCTTGGTTGCATATATAATTTAACATGCCAAGTAAAAATAGGCGCTAAATTACACATATGGATCTAAAGTATTGATCACATGTGACTTTATATGTAATTTAATATACATACTAAGAATATGAGATAAAATTACAAACATACATAAACAGTCTTGGCCAAAAGTCATTTATGTCCACTTTATTGCACTATGAATGTTTAAAAACACAAACTTGTCAAGATGAAATGAAACATGCCACATACCCACTCTGCAGATGTTAGTTTGGGTGGTCATGCCTATTTATTCTGAATATATAAATCAAAAATCATGATGTAGCAGATATTAACTGATACTATTAATTATTAATAGCATTATTAGCAATTATTATTCTTAGTAGATATTAATCAAACATTAGATGCAATAATGCTGGAAATGAATAGTTACTATGGCATGATTTCAAGCACTGAAAGACCACTACCATTTAAAAAAAAAAAAAAAAAATTATATCAGTGTTTCCTCTAGGATTTTTTCCAGCAGTGGCGGCAGGACTTTTTTTTTTACACAGATCTGCCAACTATTTCAAAGACAAATATTACACGCAGTATTACAAGTCGAGATAGCATTCATGTAATACGAGCATGCGAATCTCTTTGCTTGCGTGCCGATTTCCTCTGTTCGAGCACAGAACTTCTTGCACGCACTCAAATTTACACGTTCAAGTGCAGATCTTCTCGTGCGCTCTCCAGTAAGCGCTGCTGAAGCGCGATTTAGTGCGTTTTTGTGCGTTTTCCGACATTAACGCGTCCTGAAGTAAAGTGAAACGGCATTAAACTCCTGCAAGATAAAGTCATTGTATGCAAAGCCATTGACCTTTATCAATAAAGTATACTTATGGAAACTGTGTTCATCTTAACTGAAAGCTACGCGGTGTTTGCTAGACTCACGCACCTGTCAGTCAGTCTGTCAGAGAGTCAGTCAGCATGTCACCTTGAACAAATAGCGCACAGCACTACTACGGTTACAGAAAAGTTTCCGCTGTTTACCTCTAATATGTTTTGGTGCGATTATAATCCGCTATAAACACGACTAAATGTTTAAATAAGAAGCTGTAATGTAGCCGTGGCGGGATGAATTTTGGCGTGGCGGCCCGCCACAGATGAATGAATGTAGCGGAAACCTTGTATATATATATATATATATATATATATATATATATATATATATATATATATATATATATATATATATATATATATATATATATATATATATATTAGGGCTGGGCGATTTTTTCGATTAATTCGAATTTACGTTTTAAGACGATTTAATTTTTTATAAAATCGAGGTATCGCGATTTTTTTTAATAAAAATATTAAAGCAGCTTTTCCACTATCGTGCCAAACCGTTCTAAACTGTTAGACAACCGTGCTGACAGATTCTGTGTGTTGACGTCGCGGCTCTATTGATGAGCTACAACAGCTGGCTGAGCGCAAGCGGAGGCGCGCGATGTGGCGCCAGGCGAAAGTATAAATCCAGCTTTACACTCAGGGCCGGCGCATCTATAGAGGACCTAGGCAGAATAGTGAGCGAGAACCCCCCGGTTCTCTCTTTTATCCGCGACACCTACCCCCTCCCGGTCCTCTTTCATCCGCAAACCGGTAAGTTTCTATTTCACTTTCGGGTTGAGGGCATTCGCCTAGAGTGCCAGTTCAGCTTGCTCCGGCCCTAATTACACTATACACATTACACAAAATAATAAAATAGGCTAAAAGTTTTATTTGTGGCTAGAGCTTAATTAATTTGATTGACATATAGGCAATGAGACCTTTACTTCGCCTGACTGAGGCCCCGTTTACACTAGTACGTATTAGTTTTAAAACGGCGTTTTAGAATAAAAACGATCCGCGTCCACACTAGCATTTCACCCAGCGTTTCTGAACAGCTCTCCTTCTACACTAAAACGGTGAAAACGCACATCACGTGACCACACACACACTCTCTGGCATGCGCTGCAGCGTGCTTTGAGCGCACACACACCCACATGAGAGCTGCGCAAGTCGGACTGTTCATCACGGATCTACCGCTGAATCTAATCTCACTATATTTGTTAAACGTGATATTTAATTCATCTTGTTGTCTATATCTAACTACATATTCCCTGACTTTGGTCTTTTGAATCTATTACTTGTTCTCAGGTAACGTGCTTTGGCTGAGCGCAAAGATAAGTTAGGGTAAAGATTAATTATTATAACCGCGGACAGGGATTCTGCATATCTGACTGATTGTTTGCCTTTACTTTCTCTATTGTATAAACTTATTGCACGTTATACTTTTATAATGGCCATTATTGATCATTAAAACGTATATTCAGTGAAAGAGAGTGTATGTTTCGTATTTTCAATGAAAATGAATGGAGGCAGTAGCCTAATGTTATAGGCTCCGTTTTGTTATATGCTTGAAGATGACGCTCATATAATGCAGCTACACGACGCCTCAACATTTTTGATGTCTGTTGTTGCTAATATCAAAGTGAAAATATACAGTTCCTCACATCATGTTTTCATTTTATTGTCAAGATAGTGAAACAGCATAGCCAGGGTGATGTGAATGACTTTATAAAGTACACTCTCGGGAGTTTGTTTTCCATATCAAACTTGCGAAGTCTGAACTTACACGGAGAGGATGCAGGACTGAACTGTGTGAAGGCTACTTAATATTGAGGAAAAAGCCCCAATCAGACAGATGAATGTCTGCAGCCCCGCCTCTGTTTTCCCTCATCCACACTGAGACGGAGCAGCAGCGTTTCAGAATGAAGACGGACTCTCCAGCGTTTCCAAAACGCTCCGTTTTCGGGGCTCAAAAACTCCGGCGTAGTGTGGACTGATGGCGTAACCGTAGCAAAACGTATGCGTTTTAAAACTAAAACGTATTAGTGTAAACGGGGCCTGAGCGTGAGTTTATTGCATGCTGCGCTGTATTCGGTAGCACAGATCCCTCTGATCTGGGTCAGAACCAGGCACGTGCACACATAGGGCTCAACCTGTGCAGTGCCCTTTTGAGTCTGGGATATAAAGTGCACTTCCAAAATGAACGCAAGTGCCCCTCCTACCCCCGCTCTTCAGTTCGCGATATCCACAGAAAGTGAGATCTACCCATCTGGAAAAGGTTTTAAAACAAATTCAAAAGCTTTGGGACTGCAGCGAACCAAAGAGAGAGGCATTATGAACAAATGGCAAAAACATGGACCAGTGGAGAACACAGCAATAACTAATCCAGGATGCCAGCAAGTTCGCTTCTGAAGGACTGAAGAAAAACAAAATAAGGACTTTGGAATGGCCTAGTCAAAGTCCTGACCTAAATCCAATTGAGATGCTGTGGCATGACCTTAAAAAGGTGGTTCATGGTTAAAAACCCTCCAAAGTGGCTGAATCACAACAATTCTGCAAAGATGAGTAGTGCAAAATTGCTCCACAGCGTGGCAACAGACTCATTGCAAGTTTCAGTCAAATGCTTGATTGAAATTGCTGCTGCTAAGGGTGGCCCAACCAGTTATTAGGATTAGGAGACAAACACTTTTGACACAGGGCTATGTAGTTCTGTATTTTGTTTTCCATAATAAACTTTCATTTCAAAACTGCATGATGAGTTAATTTGTGCTATCTTTGACTAATATTTAAATTTGTTTGATAATCTGAAACTTTAAAGTGTGACAAACAGGCAAAAAATAAGACACAAAAATAAGACACACGGGCAAACACTTTCACACTAGTGTACATACATGTTCAACTTTAATAAATTGTTACTATATTATAAAGCCTTACTAATCACAAATATATAAAAAGCACAAGATATTGTTTTCTACCTATCAAAAATAGTGAAATTCTTCTAAAATGAGAATTTTTATGAGGCTCCAGTGTATAGGTTCAGTAATTTTACTGTTATGGCAAAGAATAAGTTCTTTTCATGGTTTTCAAAGTGAAATAACTCAACATAAACAAAGGAGGCTGAGAATAATGCTAATTTTTTATGGAAATTTCAGACGGCACTTAGAGGTTTTTGCATTGAACTTATTCATTAATTTTCTTTTCGGCTTAGTCCCTTTATTAATCTGGGGTCGACACAGCGGAATGAACCGCCAAGTTATCCAGCATATGTTTTATGCAGCGAGTGCCCTTCCATCTGCAACCCATCACTAGGACAATTTTAGCATACCCAATTCACCTGTACCGCATGTCTTTGGACTTGTGGGGGAAACCGGAGTACCCAGAGAAAACCCACGCGAACGCGGGGAGAACATGAAAACTCCACACAGAAATGCCAACTGAGCCAGCCAAGGTTCGAACTAGCGACCGTCTTGCTGTGAGGCGACAGCACTACCTACTGTGCCACCGCATCGCCCTTTTGCATTAAACTCTTCATTTATACTTATTTAATAATACAATTATATTTTATTATATAACAGAAAAGTGTTAAAAATCATGCAAATGCATTAAAAAAAAAGAGCAACTTAGAGGACAACTTTAAAAAGTATGTAATTATAAAGGGTGATATTATGGAATAGTCTGGAAAAGATGTTAAAACGGTGTGCAGTAAACAGTTAAAGAAGTACAAAATATATTATTAAAGGAATATTTAGATGGAGAGAGATGATTGTTTAATTGGGACAAAATTCTGAATGAAATTTAAATATTTTAGTGGCTGTTAGCAGTACCATTTAAAGTTTGACTGTGTTCATTTAAAGTAATATTCAAAAGGTATGAACAACATAATACGTAAGGATAAAAGCCGAAATAATTTGAAGAGAAAATCGAATGATGTGGAATTGGGGGAAATGGGGTGGGGAAAAATAATAAGCTCGTGCTTAATCACAAACCGGTTAAAATCAATTGCTATTCGGAGTTTACACATATGTATGTTTTGTTGATTATCCTCTTAAGGCCCAAGGTGTTTTTTATATGCACTTTTTAATTCTCTTTGCTATTTGGGCTTATTAGAACCTCATTAGAATAAAAATCTTAGTATCATCTTTTGATATGATGTCCTTTTAGAGAAAAATTATGTCCATATATGTGGACTTGTGGTCCAAATTTACATAAAACAGACTGTTACATAAAGACTGTTTTTAATGCATATATAACATAGAATCTTTTTTTTAACTTGCTTTGGCTATCAGAGACATTTGGGACATTTCATATGCTGCAAAACAGTTGCAGGAGGACACTGTATGTCTGTAACAAAATATAAAACATTCAAAGTATTTTAAATAGCCACTTAAGAGCTGAAATGGGCTGTCCACATATGTGGACACTCAAGCCCTAGGAGGTTATGATCAGATGAAATGTATTTGTGTTTGAATAACTCTTTTTAAAGAGTGTGATTATACTGTTTGAAATAAATCAAAACATCATATTTCTCCTTTTTTTTACATACATGTCATCATTCAACCTTTCATTCAATGAGCAACTCCAACCCCATTCATTAACATTGAACATTTTGACAAGGACGACAATCACCTAAACATAGGATCACTAAAAAAGCAGCATCTAAATGCTAAAATTCCCAATGAAACACTCCTCCTTACCTTGAAAGAAGCTCTTGACCCGCAGGAAGCTGACGCTGAGTCTCAGCACTGACAGTTTGTCCAGTTTAGTGATGACCTCTGCACTGAACGGCAGGAGACTCGCCAGCCGGTCCAGCTCTGCATTCAGACGGTCACGGTGCCGCTTGGATGGATTTGATTTCTGATCTGCTTTCTCTGGTTTCCTGATGATACAAACTATAATTTATTGTGACACTTCAAACACGTGTGGCATCCAAGCGACTAACTGACACGAACACCCCTCACATATCAACACACTTACTAGCAGCTTGACACGCTGGTGGAATTATCAAATTATTAACAAGAACATGACATAACATTACACATTACATAATATGATTTCTACTTTTGCCAAATAAAACATATACTATAATATTTATCTTAATTTTTTTGGTTATTGTCAGTAAATGGTCATGCAAGGACCCAGAAATAAATAAATAAATAATTTTCTATTATAAGTCTATTGTGATTACAACCATTAATTATTTTTAATAATAACATTCTTTCTTGGTTTTATTTGTACTGACAGGGGTTAAATGATCATTAATTTTTGTGAGCATATCAATAATTATATTTTAAGTTTTATTTCCTTTGTGTTTGTCACATTCTTTATATGTATATATCTCTCTTATTGATTTTAGTTGCATTGACAGTAAATAACAGTACTGATGAACTTAAGACCTTGATATTTCAAGCTGCTCTTACCATGAAACATAATTTGTTGGGATGTGATTAGATTGTGTTTGAATACCATTAGACAAAAAATGTTTATAAGGAGAGTACTTTGATGGACATAAAAAAAAAAAAAAAAAAAAAAAAAAAAAAGGTACCACCAGGAAGAATTAAGTTATTTATCAAAAATTGAACTGAAAAAATATTTGTCTAACTTTTTATTGTAATACAAATTTGTTTTTATCATGTAATATTTTTCATGTACAGTTGAAGTCAGAATTATTATTATTATTAGCCCCCCTTTGAATTTTTTTCTTTTCTTTTTTAAATATTTCCAAAATGATGTTTAGCAGAGCAGGGAAATTTTCACAGTATGTCTGATAATATTTTTTCTTCTGGAGAAAGTCTTATTTGCTTTTATTTTTTTTCAATAGTATACAGAACAAACCATCGTTATACAATAACTTGCCTAATTACCCTAACCTGCCTAGTTGCCCTAATTAACCTAGTTAAGCCTTTAAATGTCACTTTAAGCTGTATAGAAGTGTCGTGAAACATATCTAGTCAAATATTATTTACTGTCATCATGGCAAAGATAAAATAAATACGTTATTAGAAATGAGTTATTAAAACTATTATGTTTAGAAACGTGTTGAAAAAATCTTCTCTCCGTTAAACAAAAAAATTGGGGGAAAAAATAAGGGGGGCGAATAATTCAGGGGGGCTAATAATTCTGACTTCAACTGTATATCCATTTTGACATGAAATAGCCATAAGTTGCTGATGTGGCAATAAATAAATAAATATCTCTCTCATTGCTTTCATTTGTATTGACAGTAAAATAACAGTACTAATGAACTTAAGACCTTGATATTCCAAGCTGCTCTTACCATGAAACATGATTTGTTGTGATATGATTAGATTGTGTTTGAATACCATTAGACAACATTTTTATAAGAAGAGTACTTTGATGGACATAAAAAAAGTACCACCAGGAAGAATTAAGTTATTTATCAAAATTTGAACTGTAAAATATTTTTCAATGTAACTTTTTATTGTAATACGAATTTGTTTTTATCATGTAATATTTTTTATGTATATCCATTTTGCCATGAAATAGCCATAAGTTGCTGAAGTGCAATAAATAAATAAATAACTTGATTTAATAATAATAATAATAACAATGATATTATTATAAATATATTAATTATACTACCATTTATAATAACAATATAAATATCAATATGTACGAACATGAATCAGCATTCAATTATAATTATTAACATCGAAAATGACTAATTATAATCAAGATGTTTCATTGTAGTTTTCTCTTTTTATTTAGTTCACGGACACCGCAGTTAACTTTAAAAGTCATCATGAACTTTAAATTATTGACAAACTATTTCTACTTTACTAATAGATCTTTTTATCATCATACAGTGACATTCGTTAGATTCATTGTGCATATCATATGAATAGGGAACATTACTATTCATGATTACTACGCAAATGATTATTAATTACTGATTTTTCTATCATTGTTTTGTGTTATTTGTACAAGCAGAAACACAGATATAAACTAACGTTACTCAACTGTTTCTGTACAGGTTTTCTCCGCTTTCTCCCAGCATACAGACAGTCTCCAGGTGGAATCATCTTCTCCAAATATCTTACAACTGACAGGCGCTGAAAACAAGCCTTTTCTTGTCCTCGAAAACAGCTTTAATCATGTGAGAAAAACACAAGAGAACCGAATAAGGAAAAGCTGAAGCGTATAAACAAAGACGCAACAGAAGCCGTTACAAAAATCACCTCAGAGAAAATATAAACCGACAATTAGTCCTGCAGACAGTAACTGAACAGAGATGAAAACTCACCAAAATCCACATACAGCCGACGATAACTTGAACTGACCTTGAATAGATATTTTAAAGTCAAATTATCCTAAAATGTCAAAAAGACGGAATAAACTCTTGACTAAACGGACACATCACTCGCGCGCTGTCGTTTTATAGTCGCTCTGGCAGGCGCGCGCATTTATTACGCACGCACGCGCACAGACGCAATCCACTGGTCCAGTAATTCTGTTCAGTAAAATCAACATTGTAATGTTAATGTCTTTCTGCTTACACTTACATTTCACAAATATACGCTATTATTATTACAGTAAAAGTGTTGAATGAAAGCGAGTGAAAACAACATATTGATTAAGGAATTTATAAGGACTATTCATTAATTTCATCCTCATTTTTATTACATTCGTGGGTATCATTTTTGTATATCTAATTTGAAAATGCATGGGATATTTGAGTCCACATGAAGAAAATACTATAATTTACAGTAAATACTAGTGTTTTTGAACCATATGCTATAGTAAAACTTATTGAATATGCTCACAATAAATGAAATAGGCTACTGTAGTATTTTATTAGCTTTTACCGCAGTAAACTGTGTAGTAGTAAAAAAATACCCTACAGATGGAGTAAACTTAGTACAGCAGGGGGTAATTTGCTTATATTACTATAGGTGTTGTGTTACTATTGTTTATTTTACTATTATGCGACTACATAATTACCACAACAGATTAATTGAAGTATTTATGAGGTATAATTCAAGAACTTTACCATAGTATGACCCATGTAAATACAGCCCTATTTACTACTACAAGTTAATATTCTACCTTTCCATGTGGGAAAGTCTATGCACATTTAAAGTAAAGGTGGCAATAAGGACCAGAAATTAAATCTAATTCATAATATATCATATTTTCATTATGCTAAGTAGCTTCTATACATAATGTTTAAAGAATATAGGCATACGTTGAATACAATTGGCATATCAATGCCCAAAAAAGGCCTTTCATAAAATTGTACCAATTAAATCTTTCAGATCACTCAGATTATGCTACATTTCTTTAAATAAGACCTCCATCTAATACTCCATTTTTTATTACATTGAATTATACATCAGTTTTCACATTAGGGTAGAAGACTAAAACATGAAATGCAATTTTCCACCAATATAATGGCTTAAAACCACTGACTGCTAAAGATATTGAGATGCACTGAAACATGCCGCCATCTAGTGTTCAAACAAACACATGGCAAAAGGATGCAAAACAGAAACATTTATTTCTCACTTAATTATTGGTTCACATATTACATTAATCATGACTTCATATCATAGCAGCATCAAACCAGTAGGTAAAAATGATCAAGATTGGTAAATCCAGCTTGGATTAGTCTTCCAGTATATAATTGGGATTCACCACCAGAAACGGGTCATCCTCCGCGACGGGCTCTTCTCCATCCTCACTGATCTTTTTCAGCCCTGTTTTAGTCAGCTCTATGATGACATGATCCTAAAACAGAAAAACAAAAGCATTTACAGAGAGAGTTTTGAACTTACCTGGCAAAACCAGAACAAATTAACAACTTTTTTTTTTTAAATATCATCTTTCTAATATATATATATATATATATATATATATATATATATATATATATATATATATATATATATATATATATATATATATATATATATATATATATATATATATATATATATATATATATATATATATATATATATATATATATAAAAAGATGAACTGCAATAAATAATACATAAGATCTAAAAATTTCTTTTAGGTTTACGTTTAATAATTCTATCATTTTTTGAAGGATTCACATTTAAAAATATGTCCTTTAAAGTCTCAAAGCATTAGACCTGGAAGGGACGTGATGATGGGGGGGAAAAAATGGGTGAAAAAAAAAAAAAAAAAAAAAAAAAAAAAAGACTGGTCGGTCTGTCTGTCTCAAGATTGTGTTCCCTGGCAAAACTGTTGTTCCACAAACACTTCCTGCCCACTTCATTGATGTCAACCCTTCCATTTTTGCTGGGATTCTCCCGTATTTTACCATTCTATCCCACTATCTTCCTATCCTCAAGTATTTTCCCATATTTTTAATCTTGAAAGCACATTGAAATTAAAATAAAAAATTTTGCAGTCAATTTCTTTCCATTAAAGCTGTGTGTCGATCATTGCCCTTCCCTATGCAACCTCTGAACCAGTGAATGCATATATGAGTGCCGACTGACGGATGCGCTCCGTATGGTAAACTGATCCCAGATCAGCTTCTGTACATGCCATTTAAAGAGGAGCAAAAGTGGACACTTTGGAATTTGGGTGCGTGTTTAAACAGACAAATACACTTAATAATATGTAAACATGTCCGTCCTGCGGGTTTTATTTTAAACAATTAATTCTCTCTTAAATGAGCACAAACAGTTACTAAAGTAATCGAATGCTTTCATTATAGATCTGTGCATTCTTAAAGTGACACCTCTGTTACTAAACAAAAAAAAAAAAAAAAGATTCATTTGCTGCTCTTCACTTGTTTGATATAAGAGGTGTCACTTTAAATGGCGTGTACAGAAGCTGATCTGGATTTAAAACTTAATATATAGGTTTTCTGATGACTCAGTTTTTTTTTTTTTCCTCCCTTCCGGGACTCAGTAAAGCATTAACAGTGCTTCAGTTAAAATACACATGCTTTTCAAGCTAATCTAAAACGTGCCCTGGACCACAACACTTTTTATTGAGATTTATACTGTATATCACCTAAATAAAAAAATTATTATGAAAGACTAATTTTTGTCCGAGAAACAGCTATTTTAAACATATAAAACTGGAGTGTTTAAAAATGTAGGTATTAAGAAAAATCACCTTTAAAGTTGTCCAAATTAAGTGTTATTAAAAATCAAAGATGATTTAAATAGTTTTTTTTCAGTAGGAAATTTACAAAAAATGACCTCTATTAATAGTTGCATCATTTTTTGCATAAAAGGAAAATCTAGAAATTTGATCTGTACATTGTTGGCTATCAAAAATATACACGTAACATACGATTTTGTGGTTCAGGGTCACAAGTAGTGTTGCAGAGTGATAAATGCATACTAACAAAATTAATGAGCCTGTACAGCACTCTCTCGATGAGGTTCTTCTTAGCAACAAGTTCAGCTTCTGAATCAATTTCACTCTCCATCTCCTTCAGGTACCAGTTAATGAGTTCACTCTTCTTCAGAGACGACTCTTCGTCCACTAAAAACAAAAAACTAATATCAAAGACATGCATCGAGTTAAAGCATACGCAGTAAACATAAGAAAACATCAGTTATGCTTGTTTAAGTCTTTGGTTTATGCTCTTTATATTTTTCGCTTGATCATCCACCTGGTGCCTGTAATGAGAATAAATTCAAGTTTTAGACGTTATTTTTAACTTTTCATGACACCAATATGTCTGATTGATTATCATGTAGGCACAAAATGTAAACAATGCCATTGAACTGAATTAAACACATTTTGCAGATTTTTGCTGCTGAAAATCATCAATTACCTTTATGATTTAGGTTGTAGTATAAAAACATTTATAGATTGCTAAAAGTTATAACAAATCAAGCAGAAGCGAGAAAACATTAGAGTTGTTTTTATTTCTGGTCAAGTAAGTGAAATATTAGGCTAATACCTTAATACTTCTCATACATATCTTTTGTCAAAATATTGCACCCTTTCCTGCAGCACCAAGTGCTGCCCTATAAGATTTAGCAAATTCAATATGCTTCTTTATGGTTTATAAAGCATAAACAGCCCATGAATGCAATCCATGTTGTTGTTTACGTACAAAGTGAACTGAACTAAACTTAACTGGACTGACACGGTTTCAATTTACTAGAACTTCTTTGTTAAGATGTTTTGACACAATATACATTGTAATAGCGCTATAGAAATAAAGATGAATTGAAAATTTGTAATTTAAATTAAATTAGATATTGAAAAAAAAAATTGAGATTGAGACTCACGCTGCTCCATCTTCTGCATGTGCAGCACCAGCAGGTTGGAGACTCTCTTGTACTCTGCGAAAGACATCCTGAGAGCAGGCTTGGCTGCTGCTGGTTTCTCTTGTTTTTCAGTCTGATCAGTCTCCATGTCCTCCACCGCATGACCGTTCACATCACCTCCATTCTGACCTTCAGTCTCCTTACCAAACAGCTCATTCTGATCTGTGGAACAAAGGTTTTTGCTTTACATTAAAATACGTGTGACCCTGGTCATAAGTGTCAGTTTAAAAAAAAAAATCTGACAGCTGAACGAATGAGCTTTCCATTGATCAAACTTTATGATTGGACAATATTTCTGTAATCTGAGAATTAAAAAAAAAATAGGAAGAAAACTTCCTACTGAAAATATTTACAGTAGTAAATTTACAAAATATTCTTTAAGGAAGATGATCTTTACTTGATTTACTAATTATCTTTAGCATAAAGGAGAGAGAAAGAAAAAGAATCGATCATTTGGACTCATACAATGCATTTTCCGCTATTGCTAGAAATAAGCTCAAGCAACTTAAGTCTTGATTAGTGGTTCAGGGCCATGTATCAAATTTCACCTCAGTTTGTGAAGTTCACTTCATTGTCATTCAGTATCTTTTAATCAACTACACTACCTGACAAACGTTTTGTTGCCCGTCTAAGTTTTAGAAACAGCAAATAATAACTTGACTTCTAGTTGATCATTTGGTATCAGAAGTGGCTTAAAATGAAGGGCAAAGGCCTCTAGATTACACTTATTTTAGCAAAACAAAATATGATCATGCCTTGACTTTTAATGATTTAATTAGGACAGTAAGGTCTGACTTTGCTTAGACAAAAAGCCTTGTCCCTTAACAGAAATAATGTACAGTACAGAATATAAAGTCATGGTGCAGTGGAAAAAGAGTTAATATTGTGTATGACTCCCATGAGCTTGTAGGACTGCATCCATACATCTCTGCAATGACTCAAATAATGCATTAATAAAGTCATCTGGAATGGCAAAGAAAGCGTTCTTGCAGGACTCCCAGAGTTCATCAAGATTCATTGGATTCTTCTTCAATGCCTCCATCTTACCCCAAACATGTTCAATAATGTTTAATGTCTGGTGACTGGACTAGCCAATTCTTGAGCACCTTGACCTTCTTTGCTTTCAGGAACTTTGATGTGGAGGCTGAAGTATGAGAAGGAGCGCTATCCTGCTGAAGAATTTGCCCTCTCCTGTGGTTTGTAATGTATCTAGACATTTGTGTTGCTCATTACCTCAGGGTGTTGATGTCGCCATCCACTCTGTAGATCTCTCGCACACCCCATACTGAATGCAAGCACAACCATGAATTTTTCTACACCAAACTTGACTGATTTCTGTGAGAATCTTGGGTTTATGCGGGTTCCAGTAGGTCTTCTGCAGTATTTGTGATGATTGGGATGCAGATCAACAGATGATTCATCTGACAAATCTATCTTCTGACACTTTTCCAAATCATTAACTAGAAGTCAAGTTATCATTTGTTGCTCTTACAACTGGGATCGACGACAAGACTTGTCAGGTAGTGTAGTGTTTAAGCAGTTTTAAGTAGATAAAGCAAATAAATATTCCTGAATGGCTTATTTATAAGATATGATATAGTCACGCAATTTATAACAAGCAAGGCTGACATTTACCTGATTCTTACTCAAGCACTTGAGATTTTATGCAAAAAGAGTTACACACCTCTAGCATGTTACAGTAGCTTTAGGTAAGTGCACTGTAAATTACATAAACGGGGTATAGTTAGTTTCTCTTAAGATGACACTAGAGTCAATTCATTAGATTATAAACACTTGTTTTTTCAGCTGATGCAGTATCATTCAGAAGCATTTTGCATAAATATAAGTCAGGCATGTGATCAGTAACCACTATGACACTCGTGTAGTGCTCTTGTGACCGCATCAATCCACAGAATACAAACTGAAAGCGCAGGATTTTTCAGTTATTTATTACACCCCATATTCCAACATGAAGAAAATAAACTAGTAGTCAGTTCACAGATTGAACCGTCTCAAGCCATTAAATCAGAAGGACAAACAAAAACTGCATCTCACCATTTATATTGTCTTCATCATGCTCCTGGTCAAAATTGATATCAGGCGAGTCGACACGAATGATGGACTTATTCAGGAGCCTAAATGCCTCTTTCACATGTTTGGGTTGAACCTTTCCAAAGAGAAAAAAGTACACATTTCAATCTCTGAAGTAAACTGTAATGTTTTGAAGCAGTTTTTTGAGCGCTGACAGACCTCATCTGAGCAGTAGAGTCTGGCCATGCCCTCAGACAGACGCAGCATACTCTCCAGCTGCCTCACAGTGATCCGCCAGGCTGATTTAGTGGTTCCTCCTCCATCCCGCTGCCGCAGACGCTTGTACTGGTCCACCACAAACTCCTGAGCCTCCACGGTTATCTACAAACAAATGTATATGAGGAAAATAATCTTAAAAACCCTTAAAAAGCACAGCTTCACCCAAAATGATTTTCATGTCATACTAAAATCTGCAAGACATTACCCGGACTGTCTAATTTTAAGTATTCAGACCCTTTGCTCAGTATTTAGTAGAAGCTCCCCTTTGATCTAATACAGCCATGAGTCTTTTTGGGAAAGATGCAAGTTTTTCACACCTTGATTATTTTAGCAAATGGCTGCAATATAACAAAGAGGGAAAAATTTAAGGGGGTCTGAATATGTTCCGTACCCAGTGTATAATGAATGCATCTTGCCTTTGGCTGAAACTGGCGGGCGAACAATATATATCGCTGGATTTCATCAGTACTGTAAACTCTGTCTACGGACTCAACGTTCCTGGCATGAAGATCTACAATCCGCCGGGCAATGGCGTAGTCTGTTACCTGGTAGAAAATTAAAGTATTGGTTAATTTTTTTACAAGGAACTTTGACGTACTTTATTAGGGTTAATAAAATAGGATTAATTTATTTGAATACAAATACAGTCAAAGCTGTAATAATGTGAAAAACAAAAATTAAAAAAGGTGAAATACATAAAATAATTTTAAACAAAAATATAAATAAATAAAAAAAAGAAATAAAAAGAAAATAAATAAACAAAATAAAAAAAATTTTAAATTATAAATATATAAATAATATATATAAATAAAAATAAAATATATATAAAATTTTATATATACACAAATAAAAAAGTAAACAAATTAAACATAAAATATAAATGAAAATAAAAAAATATATAAACAAAAATTAAAAGTAAAAATAAAAATAAATATAAATACAAATGAAATAAAAAAAATATATAAATAAAAAATGAATAAAAATATAGATAAAAATAAATATACAATTTAAATATATTTTTATATATACATAAAAATAACAAATACAATTTTTATAATAAATATACATAAATAAATGAAAATAAAAATAAATAAAAATATCTAAATAATATAAATAAATGAAAAAAAAAATAAATATAAATACAATAAAATATACATAAATATAAATAAATAATATATATTAGTCATTTATATCTGCTATAACAAGCTGCTGTTTCAGCATGATAACTCCAGTATTTATTTATTTTTTAATCATTCTAATAATAATAATAATAATAATTATTATTATTATTATTATTATTATTAATAATAATAATATTAATTGATGAACAAAGTAAAAAAAAACTAAAAACAAATTCATTTGAAATCACTTGATCAAAGCTTCCTATTGAAAATATTTATTTACTTATGTCATAATGCCATTTCAGCAGCATTCACAATATCCATGGCAACATAGGTAATAAATATTCAATACATAATTTACAAACATAAGTTTCTTTATAAATAAGCATTATACAAAAAACAAAGATAACAGCAATACTGATAAAAGTTCACGTAAGATTTCAATTTAATCTGAATAGAATTTAAGAATATCTATAAAAAAAACCTAACCCCAAACTTTAATAGTACTCTTAATTAGGTCTAATTCAAGCATTAGGATGTTGTCTGACCTCATTGCATTCATCCACCAGAATGAAGAAGAGATCAAATCTGGACATGATGGGTGCAGACATGTTGACGTTCTGTTTCAGAGACTTGGCACGGTTGTATCTGCCATCAATAGGGTTGGCAGCAGCCAAGATGGAGGTGCGGGCATTCAGAGTGGCCTTGAATGGAACGATTTAGACAAGCAGATTACAGAGTAAGCAGACGATGCTTTCAGGCAAAACACATGCTCAACAGTAGGAGACACACACACCTTAACGCCTGCCTTCGTGATGGAGATGGTCTGCTGCTCCATTGCTTCATGAATGGCCACCTGGTCCTTTAGATCCATCTTGTCAAATTCATCAATGCAACAAACCCCCTATAAACAAGAGAACTTGCATGTTGGTAAATGATTATTTTTTAAATATATGCATAGCAACAAGAATTTTTATATCAACACTGCAAATTAGCTACGTTTCCACCCAAAGATGCAATTTAGATGCCACCTTTCCACTCCACACAAAATTCGGACTCGACTGTCGAAATACGCCCCCTTGTGGCTATCACACAGAATTTTTAGACAAAGCAGTGCAAAAGCAAGAGCCTTTACTCTCCGTGCGTTCACATAGGTTGAATGAATGAATACTAGAAATTCCTAGACAGGTAAACATTTGTGGGAATGTGGAGATAGCATTAAAATAATATGTTTTATTACACATTTATGAATAAAAAGGTTTCATTTTTGAATACTGACTTATTTCTGATTCAAAAAGTAACCAATAAAAAAAAAAACCTACTATTTCCCATCACACGCAGACGGGCCTGCTTGGACAACACTGTAATACATCACATCCAGTCGCATAAGGTCTAGTCGCATAAGTTGAAATATTTTATTGGATTTTTTAATCGGTCTACACTAATCTGGATAAATCTGAATATGGCATTTTCATCTAGAAATGCTCCATGTCCACACTATTGTTTTCAATTCTTTCCATCATCCACACTAAAATGAATGAAAACACCTTCGTTCATGTACTGCACATGCGCACAAACATAAGACCCTTTTTTTAACCAGCATTATATACGCCTGTCGTTTATTTACTTTTCATCTCTTAGAAACTTTGATCCGCCAATGAACAGCTCCCAGTAAACATTCAGAGTCCTTTGAACAAAGGCAATATGGAGCATGTACAAACTGACATTAATCTTTAATAAAGCTGTCAAAATGGACAGCATGCAAAACATCTGATTTACAACGTCGTCCACCATGTTAGCTGAATTGGTCACATGACTGCATCACATGAGTAAACTGCGTTATTTTCGAAAGCCTCCGTTTACAGAGTCCACACTGCAACACGAAATACTGAATTTAATTTATCCACTTCCTAAAAATGCCATCTCAGTGTGGACGGAAGGCCAAAACGGAAAGAAAACCATGCGTGTTTAAATAAAACAATTAGTGTGAATATGACCTTTTAATGGATCTTGGGTTTCCATTAGGGCTGTGCGCTATGGGCAAAAGAAACCAATCATGATTTTCTTAAACAATATTGCGATTTCGATTTTAATCACGATTTTGACACACAGACGTTTTATAGTGTAAATCTGAAACTTATTTCCTAAAAAAAAAAACTATTAGATCTTTATCAAAGACCTGTAACATGTCTCTAAAACAGACATAAGGCAATTAAATAAAAATCACCTAGTAAAGGTTTAACAAACTGTCTCTAGAACAGACTTATGGCAAAACAAATATACTTTGTGTGTGTGTGTGTGTGTGTGTGTGTGTCGTCAAACAAGGCTCTGATGTTATGTTTGACCACATGTCAGAAGTAGTTGAGTGTACTTTTGTATAGGTCCACAGATTTGTTTTTGCCATGCATAGATAATAGACCTCTTTGTGACGATCGCGTGAAACAGTCAGTTCACATCTTTTGCTCACACAAGTTAGTTATTTCCAATGGACGCACTTGGCTTGCACGTGACGCGCACGCGTATTTCAGGCACTCACAGTTGAAAACATGTCAACTTTTCAGAATGCTGCAAGTAACAAGAGCTGAGCGATCAGCTTCATACTTTGTACAGAATTTACACATTTCGTTTACCTCAGACAAACACAAAACAACCCAACAACCCAGTGCTTTTTAATTTTCTCCATAAATAAAACTAGTATCAGAACTGCAGCAATGTTTTATTAGTTTGCCATCCTCTGAGAAAACAGTCGATGGGTGCCGAGCAATGACAAAGGAGCACGAGCTCAAAGCACGTTGAATGCTGAAAGAAGCGACGCACGTCGTGCTTGCAGATGCTATATGTGACTGGCAGTCTTAGAAATTACGAGATACTGCGATACATCAGCCTCTATCCAATGTAATCCCACACCACATATGTTGACTTTTTTTGGGCCCCAATTCCTCCTGTGCTGAAATCATCATCCCCGTTTATGCAGGCTATTGGTCATTAAGCTCAGTCTACTGTTCTTGCGCTCTCTTTAGGAGAGCTGCGTTATGATTGGTTCAAACAGCAAACTGCAGGAAAATCGTGCTGTAGTGCGATTTATAAATTGCCTATGTTCAAATCGAGATTCCGATATAATTTCAATTAAATCGCAGCCTTACTTTCCATAAGCATTTTTAATGCAATATTCCAAAATGCACATAAAAATATGTGGATAGTAGAACTATGAACCTTAAAACATACATTATCTGCCAACATGAGTGCTCCTGCTTCAATGACAAACTCATGCGACTCCTCGTCTTTGACCACAGCAGCGGTCAGACCTGCGGCACTGCTGGCTTTACCACTGGTGTACACTGCTCTGGGAGCAAAATCCTCCACATGCCTGAGCAAAAAAAAAACACAAACATCCAATATAGCCATTAGGCTCTCTACATGTAATAATTAAACTCAGTGAAAGTGAAATCATATTTACTTGAGAAACTGGCTCTTAGATGTACTGGGGTCTCCAACTATACACACGTTGATGTCTCCACGTAAAGACGTCCCCTCCATTGTTGTTTTAGCAACACCACCAAACAACATGAGCAGAATGCCACGTTTAATTTCATCATTACCTGGAAAAACAGACAGAAATCATTACCATTAAATAAACTTTCATGCAGCTGTCAGTTTAGTGCTGAAAAGAAACCAGAAGCTGAATAAATCCTATAATCCAGGGGTGTCAAAGTCAATTCCTGGAGGGCCGGAGCCCTGCAGAGTTTAGTTCCAGCCCTGCTTCAACACACCTATCTGTAGGTTTCAAACAAGCCTAAAGCACTCAATTAGTTTAATCAGGTGTGTTTAATTAGGGTTGGAACTAAACTGTGCAGAGCTTCGGGCCTCCTGGAACTGGCTTTGACACCTGTGCTATAAGCTAATATTCAAAACCATGTTTACTTGCCACTCATACAATATAAAATTGGCAGTAAACGTGAGCAATGAGTGCTGAGCACCGTGAATGGTGGGGAAGAGACTCGTGCAGAGGTTATGATAGAGATTCTTGTCTTGGCTCATCTCGAAGACTTTCTCCCATTCCTGCACGGTCATCTGGTTCTTCACACTCTCGGCTGTCTGATCCTCCTGACGAAGCTCCTTCCCTCCAAACTAACAGAACAGGGAGAAAAACTAAAATTACAAACAAAAACCTTCCAATTAATGTGACAGAGATGAAAATGTTCAAATAAATGAACAAAACAAAAATCACTAAACTGGAGAGCATGTAAGAATAAATGTGTATAACTGTAGGGATCAACCAAAGTGATTTTTTTCATTTAATTTTTTCCACTTTTTTTTTTTTTTTTTTTTAGTTTTTAGCTAATTTTCATTTAGCTAAAAACAAGGTTCAGGAAATTAAATTTGGGCAACTGAAATACTTTTAATAAATTATGCCAGTATTAGTAAATCAAATCTCCCCAGATATTAATTTTTACATATTGCCATTTCAGCTAACTTTTTCACTACAGTCCACATACACAATGCAGAAATATTTACCCATTTTTGACAAAACACACCACTGAAGTGCTGATTTTAATCCACCATATCAGTTAAAGAGCCCCTATTACACATTAAAAAGGGTCATATTTCGGTTTTACGGTTCTCCAACAACATACTGATAAGCATGCAAGGTCAAAAAACACTTTCATGGTCTTATAATATGAATTTATTTTTACCTAATTATTCTAGCGACTCTCATATGAATCTTTCAGCGATTCATTTGCTCCCAAACCCCTCCTTAGTGCGGGGCTGCAGGTTTAAGTTTTCCCAGATTTTTTTTTTTTTTTTTTAGATGAATCAATAGTTTTTAAAACTGTCCACTTTCAGATTTAAGCCTTAGCTGGATATTTCAGTACACTCACGGCCCATTCACACGGGGCTTTAGCGTTAATGCTTGACAGAGGGCCTGTCTGAAGTTGGGGCTGACGCGATCGTCATAGCAGCGTCAGCCAATGAAATTAGTCAGCAATAGGCCACTGTCTGAGCTGGTGCATTGGCATACAGCGATCTGATTGGCTGACGCTTTTGTCGGCGCTTGAAAAGTTGAGCAAGTCCCAACTTCTGCAGCGAGCAACGCCTCTGAAGCGGCGCCAACGGATCCACAATGCAGTTCGGCAACGTCTGACGTTACCCATTCAAAGTGAGTGGGAAGCGTTGAAGCTGACGCCCCGTGTGAATGGGGCGTTAGAGCAGTGTTACACACTATATGGCAGGTTATTTTCAAAAACCCATAATAGGGGCTCTTTAATGATTTCGTACCTCCAAAACTATTTTAGTTAAAACGGATCACTTCAATTTAAGTCGCTTTGGACAAAAGCGTCTGCTAAATGTGAAGAGGCATTCAGCGATTTAACAAGAGGCAATACACACAAGAACTGCTGATAATACAAAGGAACAGTTAGGGCGTACTCACACTATGTACAGTTGCCTTGAACCGGGCCGAAGCACGCTTGTCCCCCGCCCCTCCCGTCTCCCCTGACGGCCCGCACTCACATCGCATTTGGGCCTGGGCATGCTTACATCATCGATGATGCGCTGTTCAGTTAGCGCTTTCGCACAACACAGTGGAGATTTCTTTAGTTATATCGTTTTAGTCGTTTGTGATGCAGCCACTTTTGACGCTCATAAACAACCATAAAGTTCTCTTGCTGCAGGAATTATGAGGTTTGATAAAGGTGTAGCTGTCGTGCAGTGAGGGATTTGCGTCTTTAATAATCTACGACAGTTTGTGTTTATTAAACAGTAAGAATGATTAATAAATCCATATGAAACGGTCCCTTAAAAGCCACATCTCGTCTTCAGTTTCAGGCTCAGGCGCACTTCGCACTACCGCACCAAAGCCCAAGTGAACCGCGCTCAAGCACACCTCTGCCAACTGAACC
Source organism: Danio kyathit (assembly GCA_903798195.1). Taxonomy (NCBI): domain Eukaryota; kingdom Metazoa; phylum Chordata; class Actinopteri; order Cypriniformes; family Danionidae; genus Danio; species Danio kyathit. The sequence continues at coordinate 59,051,942 of LR812520.1, forward strand.
GTGCCTGAGCCCGATTCAGAGCATTTACACTTCTCAAACGAACTGGGAAATGGGCCTAGGCATGGTTCGGATAGCATAGTGAGTACGCCCTTAGTGCTCAGAGTAAGTATAGAGAAGTTTTTTTTTTTTTTTTTTAAGGAGTGTTTTTACAGGGGGTTTGTTAAGCCCACTTATCCATCAGAAGCTCACTTCATGAACGTACAATTTATGTTGATTGTAAGAAAGTGTCTGGTGCAAATATGCAAAACTGGTGCAAGTGTCATTTAAAGAGTCAGAGAGATGTGTGTTTTCTACAGGTGGTGTGTCAAGCCCACTCACCTGTGTGAGGCACACTCAGAAACAAAATTTAAGATTAGCATAATAGTTTGGCAACAAAATTGGTGCATCATCTTAATAAAAAATTCATTAAAACTAAATGCCAAATAGTTTAGTCTAATGTAAAAAAAAAAAAAAAATGTAATTGATGGACCTAAATATTTCAGATCTAATTGTTGTTGTTTTCAAACAACTGACAGCAAATCACAAAAAAAACAGCAATGATAATCTACTACAATTGATGCTTTATGCAATTAACATCTCACCCGTGGGTTGGTTGGCGCCACATAGTTAGCCAGGAAGGCCAGTCGGTAGGAGAGCTCTCGGACACCCAAAGCTTTGAGTCCCTGAATACCATCAGCTTCAAAACCCTCCTTCCCAGTCACCCTGCTGCTGGTTTCTGCTCTTGTGCCTGAAAACATGAGAAATACTATTCAAATATGATGGAAAATGACACAATTATGCACTTAACTTAACCCTTGTGTGCTGTTGGGGATGTTTTCATCCACTCTGGGGTGATTTTGAGTCTTAATTTGGCCACAACTTTCTCTGTGCTTCAGCAAATGGAATGACTTGGTGACAAATCCTATTTGATACATATTTTGGGAAAATGTTTTTAAATTTTTTTAACAAAACACAGTCTGGGCAAATTTACTACCTTTCCATTATGTTGTTTTTGCCCCACTGACTTCAATTATAATTATTTTTTTTATTGCAAAGCAATATAATCATACATTCTTAATTGATGTTGGTTTTCCCTGTTGGGAAGGTTACATTAGTCAATTTTACTATTGATCATCAGTTGCAGTGCAAAAAAAGATTGGTTTCTGGCTTAAAATTATATGGTTATATGGAGTATAGTATGTGTGCACGTGGGAGACCTTTGTGTATTTACCTTGATATGTTTGAGAAAATAAAAAATAAGCGGCTCAGCTCTCAGAACATACTAAACACAGCAAGTATATATTATAATCTGTGGTTTTACACCATAGGACTGAAACATTTTTTCACAAGCCCATCTAAAGATTTAATCATGCCACCTGATGGTCAACAGTAAAAAAAAAAATGAAACGTTTTACCTCTTTCAAAAAGAAAAACCCACATGAATATATGCCGTCATGGCTTTGCAATCAAAAAATGTGCTTATAATGGAAGTCAATGGGGCAAAAACCACCATGAACATAATGAAAGGGTAGTTCATTCATCTTTTTTTCCATAGCGCTTTTACAATGTAGATTGTGTCAAAGCAGCTTCACATGGAAGATTATAGTAGTCAATTTGAACAGTACACAAGAGTTCAACTGGATACTGATATGTTACCAAAAAATTAAAGGGAGGCATACATTTTAGACTATTTGTATTTATAGAAAAACATAAGTACCAGCGAGAGCCATGGCGGACACATCAGGAACAACAATCAGAGTGCCGGTGAAGTCGCAGCGATCTCCTGCTTGTGCGGTTTCCACAGCCTCTGCTCTCAGAATCACCTCCACACTGCGGGGAATGGATCCTCTCGGCAGCTCAGCCTGCGTCTCTTGGATGCGCACCTGATACAGAGTTACAATCCGTGTGAACTGGAAGTTTCTGAGACTTTTATTTAAGTATGTTAATTTACTTCTAACTGTAATTGAATATAGAGTAGGAGCGAAGCTTTCTTTTTGCGCATCATTTCCTCATAGCAAACTAACGGTAAGAGGGGCGTGGTTAAAGCAAATTCCCTTTAAGACAAGTTATTTCACTCGGCGGCCATCTTTGACATCTATCGGGTAGTATGCTTGGGCATTCTGTCTAAATGGGAAAAAATCAAATTCTCCAAAGCTACTTGCCAAGATTATGATTGAATTTCATATTAGGAATCACCAATAAAACTTAACAGCCCAAGTTTAGTTTCTAAATGTTCGAGCCCCTCTCCCAGATTTTTGTAAGTCTATAGCGATAGATGATTGGCTCCTGTACTAGAAGGTGGGCTTTATTTGCCATACTGACGTTACACTTTACTTAATTCAAAACAATACGAGTGACCGGTCTTGTGTATTTTATAGTCTTTGCTTAAAAGTGCTGTATGTAGGTTTTTGACTCTTCTAAAGCATAAAAATAACATGATATGTTTGCAGATATTTAAGAAACATGCCAAGTGAACATTCTTGTTTATCTGAAAAACAATGCTGAAGTCAGATATTCTGCTTTGAAAATGTGTGTTGAGTGCTGGAACGAGTGTCTTTGTTTGGTTCTTTTATTGCGCCCACTGCCACTTTAGCCAATTATATTTCAGCATCCAGGGTTGCCTTGTTGGAAAACCGCATATTTCATTCACTTATTCTGAAAGGCTCTCAAAGTATGTGTCCGTGACCGAAATAGTAGCAGACTCGTAAATGAGACGCAGATTCAGAATTCCACATAAGGTTATTAATTAGCAAATAATATAAATATTACGAACGTAAACGTTAGGTGAGCAGGTTATATTGTAACCCTGTGTCCTAACAACACGCTATGTGATGAGATTTCCAGTGATAAGCAATTTGGCTGTTTACACCAGACGAAACAGAAATTGAAATACAGCCATTCAGAAGCACAGAATATGCACTCACTCATGAAATGGTAAGGTCTATAATCATAAGATTATTAAATGTAGACGCTGAATCACTGATATATGTTGGTTTGCACTGAGTCACAGTTCTAAAGTTCAATTTCAAACGGTTTATTTTATTTTCAAGATCTGAGGTGAACTATCTGCTGCTGCTTTTAGTAGTATGGCAATAAATGTCATGTAAAATGGCATTCAAACTCACATTATTAGCATTTAACACTGAATAAAGCACATGAGGTGTACCTGAGGTGATCATTGTCAGTTGTCTGTTGTTCAGCTACAATAAATAGAAGCAGTTTAAAATGCATCAATTTGAGGTGTTGGTTAGAACAAAAACTTTTTAATATGAAAATATTCCTTCTATCGTGTGCCGTTGCTTTTATATTGAACACTATTTAAATCAGCCTTTAGGCTCTATCGTCTGACTCGCTCCTGTTGGTCATCAATCAGGCAACCTGCGCTTGCATTCTTGGATCAAAACAAGCACAATACCTAGTTCAACCACTGGGTGTCAAACTTACATACTGCACCTTTAAGAATAGTCGCTGAAGCAGTCAAACTGATGTTATCAGATAAGCACCGCCCCTCCAAATGTGGAAGCAAATGGTCAGATTTTGATTGAAGATTACGAAAACACTTTTTTCAGTGGATTAACTTGAATTATTTGTTTACTTTAAGAATAACGAAATGCGCTAGCAAAATACACATTGTAAATTATGATTTCACACAGACTTTAAGACCAAAAAATTTTTTACAATTACAGTTTTTCTACAAATATAGTTACAGGTGAAAAAGATAGAGTACTTAAAACAATGACTGATGCACATATGAGCATATACAGGTGTTTAAGTCCTCATGAAATCAAAATTGTTAGTATTGATACGTTAAAATCTTCAGTTATCTATAAGCTAGTGTGCTCCAAAACTTGCATGTAGAATATAGAAACATTCATAGCTTCCAGGTTGTAACTTCTGCCTAAATGGACCAACAATTTTTTCAGACACCTACTAGTATCAAATTTTCTGACCAATCAAATTCTCTCTAGTACAGGGAAACCCAAACTCGGTCCTGGAAGGCTGGTATTCTGCAAAGTTTAGTTCCAACGCCAATCGGACACAATCAGGTCCTGGGCTAGCTAATCAAACTCTTACAAGACTTTCTAGAAACATCCTTGCAGGTGTGTTGAGGAAAGTTGGAGCTAAAATCTGCAGGTCACCGGCCATCCAGGACCGAGTTCGGACACCCCTGCTCTAGTATCTAGGGGTGTCAAAATTACTCATTTCTTCGGTGCACCGCGATGCAGACATGGACAATTCGGTATCGGTTCAGTGATAATCATAACCGGTTATTATGTACTGACGTCATTTATCTCATATGCGCTATGTCGCCGTAGCTTACTATGGCGAGGGAGGCGAGAGCGGGTATTTACAACGCTCCAACTACTTAAAAATGCAGAAACTGTGCTCAATTTTACTGCGTGTGTTTGCTGGACAGTCTTTCACTGACACTGAACAGCAAAAGCCCCTATTTCACTGTGATTGAGAGAATGAAAGTAAACTCCATTTCTTTATCTCTCTCTCACTCTCTCTCTCTAGAGAGAGTGCAGTGCGCAAGAGCCAATCGCAGCCCTTTCTGTTGAGCGTGTGACCAATCAAAGGGGTGTAAGAGAATTTGGTAGACTAGGATCAGAAAGCGAGCGGGATATTTATATTTGTTTATTTGCTATAAATACTAGAGTTGTTTAAAGGTACAGTTTATATATCTGACTTTGTATTAAAGGACAAAATTGTATTACAAATAGTATATAAATATATTTATACATTTTAATACAAGAATTGCTGTGCTGTGAAGAAAATATATAATTGTGTATGGAAAGCATCGTCAATGCACCGTGATATCGAATTGAACCGAATCGATGGCATGATAATCGTAACCGAACCGTGAGACCAGTGTAGGTTCACAGCTCTACTAGTATCTGACACGTACTTTATGGGAGATATATTATTTTTTTAGACAGTGTAAATATTATTTCCTTTGGTGTGAAACAAGTCTGCTTTCGCATTAATATTGAATGAAACTATGCTAGTATGCATTGACTTCCAAAGTTTTCTTTTTCCTACAATGGAAATTGATGGGTTCTAGCTACTTAGCATTCAAAATATCTTCTGCGTTCAAAGAAAAAAAAATTAATCTCATAAAGGTTAAAAACTGCATAAAAGAGAGCAAATGATGGATTAATGTCATAGACTGTAAAAGATATGTTTCTGTAAATGTTTCTGAAACATGCAAAAAATGCAAAAGCTACTAGTAGGCGTGGCCAAATTTTGTTCGCACATCATTGCACCAACCAGGGGATACCAAACAAGGGCAAAGAGGCAGAGCGTGAGCGGAGCTACAGACGCCTGCTGGCATTTTGCTTAGACTGGCTTTTCTTTGGGAGAAACACTTGATACTTCATTACCTGCGACTCGTTTGTGTTCTGACCACATGTGCTTGGTTGTACACTTTATCAATAAAGTGATTAGTCTTTTAAAAAACACTGTTGTAATACATTGAGCCACTAAACATAGTTCTTATGACATTTTTCTACTAGAGGAAAACGTAAATTTCTTCTAAACACTTAAGATATAGTCTGTGTTAGTAAATGCAAGGCTATTGATGAAATCCAGGCATAACACTGAATGACAATGCTTCAGATGACTGTTCTAGAGCCTACAGCTAATCAATCTGTCAGATTCTGGAGTGCATTACAGCTCTAAAGAACATTATAAATCATAAATTACCCTAAATAAAACAAATACATTTATAGAGATGGTGTATAAAGTATATAATTTCACTCACCAGGGAAATGGAGGCCACGTGAATGGTTTGTGAGCACAATTAATTGCACAAAGCATGCCATATCATCTGATAATTGTAGGAAATAATTCCAAAAAGCAATTGACTGTGTAAAGCCACATAAAACAAAACAAAAATACGATGTATATGCCAAGCTCAGCGGCTAATCAGCCGGAATCATCTGAAGTGACGAGACAGTGAGCAGCGAGACCTATGCATGAGTTAAAAAAAAAAATTCACCTCCTCACAGTTGCCATGACAGATAATATTAGCTATATGAAAAAATCGTTCTTTGTACCAGGCTGTAAACACTTTTTTTCTGCTGTAAAGTTGGCCATTTTAACAGTGGGCTCAATAGAAATTATGGAGCCAGGCCTAGCGGAATTTCGATGAATTGCAGTTTCAGTTACTTTCGTATTAGCATCACACGGAAGAACGGGAGGTTGCTGCTTGGTTAATGTTCATTTATGGATAAACTACCCTTTTAACCCAAATGTAAAATTGTGAGCTTTACGAAATAATCTAAATCATTCCAATTTAAACAAGATACGGTACAAAAAAGGCCTATTTTAGATTTACATATTTGGCAAATGTACTAAAAAGTAATTCTATTTAATTCCTTTATGTCCTGGATTATGTATATCGAACATGCTTGAAAACAGTTGTGCATGGTCTACTAAAGAAAGAAAATTGATTGATTTATGTTTAATACAAGCAAGGCGTTGTATTGCTTGATGTTGGAAAAATGTTAATTGTCCCTCCATTGGACTTTGGTTAAAAAACCTAATAACATGTTTGGCTCTTGAAAAGCTCACTTATATAATAATATCTGAATTTTGTGATATCTGGGAGGTGTTTTTGAACTTTGTGAAAAATGGAGATATTGAAGCAGCTTTGGAAGTTTGAAGTTGTGGAATGTGAATTGGTGCTTGATTAGAATTATTTTTTATTTTATTAATTTATTTTAATATTACTTTTATTTAAACTTATTTTTAATAAGGATTAGTAAAGGATTATTTAATTTATTTATTTATTTTTTTCCTAAGCCTGTCTGGGGTACGTTTTGGGTTATGGGTAGGCCCACACGGAATATGTGCGCGCAGAATTCCGCAGATTTTCTGCAGATTTCCGCAGATTTTTAGCCCATCATTAATTCTGTTTGTTTACTTACAGTTAACTATTTACAGTTAATTTAATTGGATTTGCATTTTAAAAATTAAATAAAAGTTAAAAAGATATAATTTATTTCACATTTTAAGGTTTTAGTTATGATACTCCTAAAATAATTCCGCAGAAATCCGCAGATTTTTACCAAAATTCTCCGCAGAAATAGCAAAAAATGTCCGCAGATTCCGTCTGGCCCTAGTTATGGGGTTTGAATTATTGTAAAACCTTGAAAAAAAACTCAGACATATTATCCAAAAAAAATTCTATTATTATTTGTAGTCTGGTTGCAAACTGTAAAAGAAAACACAAGTGTACCCTTACCTTCTGGAAGTCAACGAAGCGTGACTTGTTGGTGTCGAGCATGAATCGGCGGCGGTTTGCACACACGGGGTTCTTGCAGATGGTGGGCTGTGTGTATTTGAACTGCTGCTCCACATCTTTGATGACCGACTGACAGTCCAGGCAGAGGAAGGTGCCGCTGACCAGCTCTGGGTGCACGGGGTGGGTTCGGACCACCTGCCCGCTGATGCGCAACAGAGTGCCAATACGGACAGTGGAGAGCTCGCGGATCCTAGACAGCACAGAGAAAACAACTCATTTCACATGCAGAGAATTTAGCCAATCAAAACGCATGAGACAACTTACAGGTTTAGTACAACTGTATTATACTGTATTAGGTTCAAAAAGAGGGTGTTGCAATAAATAAAACGCATATAAAAGACACAGTGGGCAGCGCTGTAGCCTCAGAGCAAGAAGGTCACTGGTTCGAGTCTCGGCTGGGTCAGTTGGCATTTCTGTGGGGAGTTTGCATGTTCTCCCCTTGTTTGCATGGGTTTCCTCTGGGTACTTTGGTTTCCCCCACAAGTCCAAAGACATGCGCTATAGGTGAATTAGGTAAGCTAAATTGTCCGTAGTGTGTGTGTGTGTGTGTGTGTGTGTGTGTGTGTGTGTGTGTGTGTGTGTGTGTGTGTGTGTGTGTGTGTGTGTGTGTGTGTGAATGAGAGTGTATGGCTGTTTCCCAGTGATGGGTTGTAGCTGGAAAGGCATTCACTGCGTAAAAACATATGCTGGATAAGTTGGCAGTTTATTCCACTGTGGCGACCCCATTGAATGAGACAGACTGAAATAAACACGATGAGTGGGTTTAACCCCTTAACTCATGCCCCCATTTTATGAACAGAAATGAAAATGAGTTCATCTTAAATGATTGCCAATCCTCAACACTTTGGTGAAGAGATTTAAACTTGCTCTCTTAAAAACGACACTTGATTGTGTCTAAAGTTAAAAATGTTCAAAAAGTAAAAAAATAATAATAAAAAAAGCGTTGTGCCTTTAAGTTTATGAAGATAAAACAATAACTGTACCAATACGCATTTTAATACATTAGAAAAAAAAAAGTATTTCACAAAACCTATTTTAGCCCAAATTTGACAGAAAAATTAAAGCTAAATATCTGGACAAATTTTATTCCAAATTTGAGGTTGAGATCTTAAAAAATTAGCTTTCAGTAGAATTTTGGCTTTGGCCGCAGTACCAGATATGACCACCAGATGACAGTTTCCATTGGCGACTATATGAGGGCGCCCCCTATTTTTGGGTTATGAAGCATAAGCTGTGTCCCAAATGGCACACTATACACCATGTACTTATGCACTTACACACTCAACAACATAGTATATGTATGTAGTGTCGTCCCTAATGGAACACTATTTTTTTTTACTAAGCGGAAATTCAAACCGTTTCCCTGATAACGTTTGCCAAATTAGTGAAATAAATGACCAAAAATAATACCTGCCATGAGTATAACCGCATTCCCCATCAGGAGGCGCTATAATCACTCTCATAGGAGAATTTTGCTTTTACAATCCAAAATAAATAATCCAACATCAGTGCCCGATAGCTCCGCCCCTTCCGCTATGTGAGCAAAGCTGTGGTCGTTGAGTGCGTGAAGTGTCCATCATTCCACACTTCATTTTACCGGTTGTATAAGTGCATCACCAAGTTTTCAGTGTGAACGCACTGCTTACACTATTTATACTACAAAATGGCGTAGAATAGTGCATAAGTATGCGATTTGGGACGCACCTATACTTTATTCATACTTTTGACAGCATTAGTAGACAATTCTAAAAGCAATATGGGCGGTTTGGTGGCATTTCACTTCTAAACATCTAAACATTTTCTACATGTGGATTGCTGTAGCAAGTAATGCTTTACAACTCTGATGAGTATATTTGCCGCAAGTTAATAACTGTTGCTCAGTGATATCCATCAAAAGATCACCAGTATATGATATCAAAAGTCAACATGTTTTGATATACCAAAAGATATATCAAAAGTCACCAGATATGGAAACTAGACATAAGCTTTGAAATAATATACAGTTTGCCATGTTGCTTGATGTTGAGACTATACAATTGTTCAAAAATGTAACCGCAAACAGTCCCACAGGTTGAAGGGTGACATTAAATGGACTTTGATCTCTTACTCTTCCTACAGATATCCTCCTAAAAATACAAATTCAGAAGGCTTAGACCTTTCCAATAACATATAGTTTATCATGATAAGAATTTAATTGCAATAATCAGGACGTTGACAGTTAGGGCAGTGTTTCCCCTACCACTATATAAGGGGGGCGCCCCGCCCTCCCAACGGCTCTACCCGCCCCCCTTGAAGTCACATTAATTGTATTATCTATATAGCGCCAGATCACAACTTTTTTTTAGTAATCAAGCTAAATAGCCATATGTAATATCTTATTTACACAACAGCATGTTATTTCTGCAGCTAAAAAATATACAGATGCAGACATCCCAAGTCTCTCGAAAGTTCCGGGAGTCTTCAGCAAATGCATAGAGACTCCCGGATGCCCGCAAACAAATGATAATCTCCCGGAAATCGCGCGTCTCCCGCCCAGTCCTCAATAACGTCCCGCATCCCTCCCCGCTCTTTAGATACGTCGCGCACATCCCATGCTGTGATGCGAGCCGAGCTATCTCCTCTATCTGGTGACCCCTGATAAATAAGGCACTAAGCTGAAGTAAAAAGAATGGATGAATTATTTTCCGTAAAGCTGCTTCTGGCCATGACATGATCACATCTAAATTTTTATAAGAGACATGTTTAATAAATGTCTCAATAAATGGGTCTGACATTTCTGACTTTCCATACCAAGAGGCTCAGGAAATGTTCTTCCAGAAGCCCATAAAGATACACTGCAGTGACAAAAGTTGCACACTTTGTGAATAAAAAAAGATCTAAAATAAATGTTAATTTATAATTTACAAACGATTGTGCAGTTCAATAGTTGCTCCGTTATTTACTGCTGTCGTTAAAAGACCAAGACTCCTTGTGTCAGTGTGAGTCTGAACAGCCACGCTGCGTTGGGCCGTGTTGCGCCGCAGCCCCAATTTCCCCCCCAAAAAACTGTAAACCTAGGGGAAACACTGTAGGGGTTAAAGGGATAGTTCACAAAAAACAATTCCTCACTATTTACTTACACTCAACTGGTTCTAAACTTTTATGAATTGTATGCATACAACACAAAACATTCTGAAGAATGTTGGGAAAAAAAAAGTCTTTTGACATGCATAGTAGGAACATGGCTTCATTTTTCCAACATTCTTCAGAGTATCTTCTTTTGTGTTCAACTCAAACATGTTTTAAACAAGATGTTGAATAAATAAATGACAATTTTCATTTTTGGGTGAACTATCCCTTTAAAGAGTGTCTAGACAAGTAGTTGTAAGCACAGAAATGGTTACTTTTGTCTTGATGGAAACTCCGAAAAAGCCACATAAAACTCTTTGGAAGGTGGAATATTTCCATGATCTCTGGCAAAGTGACGAACTGCTCTGCAGAGAAACGGGTAAACCCTGAAAAAAAAACAATGACAGATGACAGTACAAATTTGATTTTAAGATAATATACTTTATGAAACAGAGGAGATATTTGCAACCAAACAAACAATTTACTGGTTATTACATCAAAAAATGTCTGTTTTCCCAGCCATTCTATGAATTTTCAAAAGGTTATGTGAAATTCCCTTTGGGATTAATAAAGTCTAAAAGCAAGCAAGTGTAGATATTTTGAAGAAAGCTCTGTAACCATCGACTTCCATAGTATTTGTTTTTCCTATTCTGGAAGTCAATGGTAACAGGTTTTGTCTCCAAAATATCTTATTTTGTGTTTAACAAAATGTAAAAGGTTTCAATGAGATTCAAAAAATTCAAAGTGTTCAATTTACATTGGTTTAAAACCACAATGCAGATTATTTCTTGGGGTGATTTCAACTTTGAAATATGTCCGTAAGTGCTCTATTTTTACTAAAGCTCTATTTTTGTAAATATTGAAGGATCATTTGATTATAATCAGTTTTATACCACCTGTATTTTCTTGTACAAACACCTCTTCATGGCTTACATGTTATGCTGCTGGTGTAAACATGATTATTTTGATAATATTCGATTCAAATGGTCTCATTTAATAGATTTTCCTCATATGCTTGTTAAGATTTGTATCATAAATGTGTATTAGTAAAATTTTACTGCTGGCTGAACTGAACATGTTAAAGTAAATGTGAATATATACTTTCTTTCCCCCTCTTTGTTGAAGTTTTACAAAGAAAAAAGAGAGATATTGAGAAGAACAAATGACAGTAAAGTCACTAAAGTTAGCCAATCTGCTTTCTGCTGTCTTACGCTCTGTTAAACTTTTGGTTCAGCAACAGTTGATTCGGACAGAATAATATTAATTATTATGCCCATTATTAAATTGTAGTATTTTCATAGCTATTTAAACTACCCCTTCAATATGTAAAACAAGAAACAAAAAAGGAGCTTTGACTGCATATACTCTGGGGAAGAATGTCTGAGTGCATCAATAATTACTTCAGGTTTCCTCGTTTTTTTTGTGCTTGAATGTTAAAATGGCCCTCCTATGAATTGTCAGTCCCTGGTATGGCCCCCCGCCAATTTGTTTTTGAGACCCCTGCGCTAGAGGTAGAGTACACAGAATGTAAATTTTCATTTATCAGCTGTAGTTGTTGACCTGTAGTACTCCTCCTGGATGGTGGTGGCCAGCTGCTGGTTGTAGTGCTCGATGTTGCTGAAGCTCACGGTCAGCGTGTTTCTCTCCGGTCGGATCAGCTCCTGAGCGTCCGACAGATATAAAGCGTCGCCGTTTTTATCCTGAAACCTGACAAACATCAGACACTGCTTATAAATACGCGTAAATCGAGCTTCGTAAATATAATTAGTGCCCCCAGCCTAAGGTAACACATACTCTTCCAAAAACTCCAGAAACAACTTCTGACATTTCTCGGACAGTTCATCGCGCACGTGCACGCCCGCCGCTTCAACACCAGGCTCCATGACTCGAACAACACACACACCTGGACCAGGTAATGATACAGCCAATCATATACAAGCGTCATGACGTCAACTAAACGACGTACGTTTCTATTAACTACTAACAAATTAACTTTATCTAAATTCATGGAGATTGATAATACTTGCACATTTTGTAAGATACATGAGGAAGACTTACCTCATCTTTTCTATAACTGATGTCTCTCTTAAATTTTGGAATGCTGTTAGTGACATGTTATTTGAGCAAAAAAATATTAATTACAGGCTCTCTTTAAAAGATGTCATTTGCTCTTTTTCACACAAACAGAAAACATTTGAATACGTTGTTAACTTCTACATCTTACAAGGTGAATATTTTATTCATAAACAGAAATTTGCAAATTGTATACCAAAATGCAATTTATTTTTATTAGAAATAGAAAATCTGAAAAAGTCGCGAATGCAAATTAAAAACAAAAAGAATGATTTGATGTTAGATTTCATGGAGGAATTTTTTTCTGGTACTATTCCCCGCTGTAGTTGATGATTGTGTCCTAAATTATTGTTATTAACATTTATTTATTTTTTGTCATTGTACTTTGGAATGCTCTTATCTATTTTTTTTTCCATCTGTTATGTTTTTGCTTTATTATTTTTTCTGGTTGTTTTATTGCAAATCTGTAAAGTTACCTGACATAGTTTCTGGATTTGTATTATTACCTTATGTAATGTTTCAAACTTATAATAAAAAAAAAAAAAAAAAAAAAAACTACTAACAAATTTTGACTGTGCCCCATTGTTTTCATTACTATAAGTTATTTTATTAGTTATTTTTAAATAACACTAACATGTTTTTCAATTTATTATTGTAATGCTCGTGGATATATTTTGTGTCTGAATTTATACTAATATTTCATCTAATGTTCCAACGGTTCCAACACATAATAAAAATTAAAACAAAAAACTTACTAACCGTTCGTGCTGTAATTTACAGGCCTCAGTGATCCGCATTTGGCGGTCGCACTTTATCGGCGTATTTCCACTAAAACTTTTATTTTATACTTCATACTTTACTCTAAAGCACAATTAATAATATCTTACGCTAATACGTTTCATGAAAACAAATATACAAAAAAAAAAAAAAAAAAAAAAAAATGAGACCTACTCTCAAGCGCGCCCATTTCGTGAATAATCTTCCTACTGAACCGACTCTTTTCGGTGAACCTATTGAATCGGTTCACACAATTCATTCGCGGATCGTCTGATTTGAATCGGACTGTAGTATTTTGTCGAGTCAACCTGATTCAATGATCCGGTCGGAGCGTGTCATTTGTAAACAAATTAAGAAATATTACCTAATTCCCATATATTAGCGCACTCATTACTTGTACAGATTTTAAATATCCTTTTATTCCACTTTAGTATTATTTGTCATCAGTTAATCCAGAAATGAGACAAAGTTACTTATCCACATAATGGTTACAACGTTCCTGGAGGGTCGCAGCCCTGCAGTTTAGTTCCAACCCTGTTCCAACACACTTACCTGTAGGTTTCAAGCAAGCCTAAAGGACTCATTTAGTTGGATTAGGTGTGTTTAATTAGGGTTGGAAATGAACTGTGCAGAGCTGCGGCCCTGCAGGAACTGGCTTTGACACCTGAGCATTAATGGACAGTTCGCCCAAAATTAGAAATGTTCTCACGGTTTACCCTCAAACCTACATTGCTTACATTATTTTTTACAGCGAACAGAAGAGATGGACAAAATATAAATCTATGTGAACAAAATATCTCTCATCAACGATCAGAGGCATCCTTTATCATACACCTTCCAATTGTTACCATCAGGTCATCCATATTGTTCAATTCCATTATTTCTATAGCGCTTTTTACTATGTAGATTGTGTCAAAGCAATGTAGGTTAACATAGTTCTGTAAAGTCCAGATTTAAGAGTTGGAGTTCAGTTTACTTCAGTGTGGTTTAAATTTCACTGCTGAGTCCAAACACTGAAGAGCAAATCCATCGATGGGCAGCTCTACAAGTCCTGATCCGAGCAAGCCAGTGGCGAGGGGGAAAAAATCCAATTGACGATATTGGGGGGGGGGGCCTTGAGAGAAACCAGGCTTTATTGGGCACGACTATTATTCTTCTGGCCAAGCTTCCTATGAGGAGCTGCAGTCTAGGCGTCAGAGAACGCTGGACGTCCATCGTGGAGAAGCTGCAGGTGTGAGTAGGGCACCAGCGGGAGGTCAGGCTGGCCCTTCAGGATCAATGTGAGGACTCATATGTCCTTGTGGTCTTTCAGGAGTCTCATACACTCCATTCCTCCATGACCACCACAGCATCAGCTCGGCATACGGCCTGGTCCAGGATTATGGATACCTGGATATGGATATCAACTTCCCAGATGTGTAAGAAATAGGACAATATTATCATTTATACCTCAAGCAATTACCTCCTCTCTCAGTAGCAGTCGATGTCCAGTCTACTGGCCATTGTATTTCAGGTTTTTAAATTATTTATACAAATGTAAAAAGTCAGAAGTCTCTGTGAGTGTGTGCTGCAAATGAAACTTCCCTACGGGGACAAATAAAGTTAACTAACTAATGTACATATCTTCCGTTGTATTTTATATATAAAACTCAGCATTTGAAGTACGTAAAAAAAAAAAACTTAATAAAAGTTGTCCTCTTAAGACAAAAACAATTGGAAGATGTTTTATCCACTTCATGTGTTTTTCTTGTACTTCTGTGAATAAAATATTTATACAGACACTGCCAGAAATAATAATGTAAATAGGAAAAATATGAGAGTTCCTATATTTTTTTTTTTACCTCATGACTTTTTAGTTTCAGTTTTGCTTTACCTGTTTTCAGGTTCCAGATTGCTAGGTGCTAAAGATGCACATTGATGTACAAATAATCAATATATTGTCTTGTTTTTTTCTTCACACAGTGACTCCACAGCATCAGAAATACATACAGAAACTTTTAATCCTTTTATTTAACACACATTTAAAAAAGTGAACCACACTATACAAATGGTTTTCTGGTAGCAGGTAACAATGCAGAGAACACGTCTACAAACCTGTCCAACTCGCTCATTCCCGGTACGTGCAGATAAAATTGCACGTTGTTTATTTTTCCTATATGATTTTTCCTTTCTCCTCTTAAAACATTTCCGAAGCCCCTCATTGCTACGATTTCAGTGTAACTTTGTTCTTTTTTTTTCATCATCTTCTTCATTTAAACGCTGATAGGCAAGAGCATGCTTAATGTGTTTGTTTCTGATTGGGTTCTTCCAAACCTGCGATGTTTTATTTTGCGAGATTAAAGCTCGAAGTCTCCGTCGTTTGTATGTACATTTCAAATGCAGTCTGTCCATATCCAGGGCAACAGTAAAGTTACTGACGCACACACTCCTCTTCTGTTAGTCCTTTTTAAACTCTCATAATCCCATCAACACAGGCCGAACATCAAGAGGAATGATATTTATTACCCAAGAGACAACTTAAAAAAAACAAACAAAAAAAATGAGTGAGAGAGAGAGAGAGAGACAGACAGTAAAGACGTGGAGGAGCAAAGAAATGTTTAGGCCAAGTAGCTGTAGGTGTCTTTCTCTCCATCCACCCGTTCCAGATACTCCTTCTCTATGAGGATGTCAATGCACTTCTGCGAAAGACAAGACAAAGCATGAGCGCTGATACAAACTGCAGGTTTCACAAAGTTAAATTTAAGACTTTAAGAAATTTTTAAGACTCCTTATGAATGAAATTTTAGACTCATAAAGGGCTAAAGGCGAAGGAATTTTTCAAATGGCCCAGATGAAAAAGATTTTTATTTGCCCTGTCAAAAAAAATATTATATTTTAATACATTTAATATTACAATAATAAATTTTTTTAATAAATATTTCTAAGCAAAATATTTTAAATATTAAGTAAAAAAAAGCAAGCTTTACTTGTATCCATACACTTTTTTTCCAACATAAACGTTTTTAAAATAAAAAAAAATGAACAAAAGTTGAAACAATTTTAGTTTAAAAAATATATAAATAAAACTTATTACCACGCGTCTATATTTGAAATGACTTCTTGAGCTAATGATAATAACGTGCGTGTGATTATTGAAGTGCTTCTGACATCAAATCCTTTCATAAACAGACAAACACAAGAGTGAAGCGCGAAAAAACAAAGGAGAAGCTGAAAAAACAAAGGAGTGAATGATTCTTTCAGCAACCTAAAACATGAACAAACTGCCATGTTTAACTATTATCATCACCTTTTAGACTATTATGAACTCAGAATGAAGGAATTACTCTCTAACAGACGTTACATGTGCTGGCGAAGATTAAAAATGTGTTTAAGAATGTGGGAAATGGACGTTTTAAACTTCAGTATCGATTGGTACCAAATTCCAGTATCATGACAACCCTAACTCGCACTACTTTTTTGGTGCTCTTTCCATCACTGCTAGAAACTGACCTTGATGACGGGGACTCTGGGTTTGAACCGGGATGAGAGCTGGTTCAAAACCTCCGCCAGAAGCTGTTGATGCTTCAAAACCTTCCTCATCTTCATGATTCTCACTATGGCCGCCTGAAAAAAAAAAAAGACAAACACATAATAAGTCCCCTTAAAAATGTAAATTAAGTGTCTAATGGTATAAATAATCTTTTGTTTAAAAATAAAATAATACAAATAAATTATTCAGCATAACACTTGCTTATTCTGACATGTACTTATTAAAATATATAAAGAGGGTTCTTACACCTTTTCCAACTTCAAATTCCAGCACTTTTCAAGCACTTTCAAGGTGCATTTTTATGCTTTTCCAGCACCTAACAACCGCGATAAATTACGTTTATATATGCTGTATCTATTTTTTCACATTTAAATCTATTGTGCCATTTTAATAAAACACAATATGGCATTTCAACTTAAATTGTTGAATACTTTAGAGCATAGATTTATTGGGATAAAAAATAAAGTTCAGTTATTGGATGAAGCATTTTTTTAAGTTTGGTCTCTTTCTACCTAAAGTTGATATCTAAAAAATGAGCTTACAGTCAGATTTTGTTTGGGTGTAGTACCAAACTTTGAAGACCAGTCGTTCATAATATTTCATGTGCATTGCTATTCAAAATTCATGTAACAAATTAAATCCTTATGAGTCTGAGAATAATCTTGCTGCAAATTAATCAACTGATCCTATGTCCACTGTTTTAAAAATCAGTCACCAAATATGGAAACCATAGTTTGTAAGCGTTCATCAATTAATTCATTCATTAATTTTAACAGCAATAACGGTCTTTTCGTGGGTTGCAATATTATTTTAATCTTAGGGAATGCAGGCCCTTTTGCGATGGTGTACGCGCTGCAGCAGTTGACTGACAACATCGTGACGAATAAATGAAGGATTAAACATAACATCTCGTGCTTAAAATGTGTGGGGAAACGCTGTTAAGTTACCTGCAAACTCCGTCCCTCAGGCTTTACAGTGAATGGCTTTAGTCATTTTCATAGCGGACTTTAACCCACCTGAAGTCTTTTATCCACTCTTGGAAAAGTGTAAATGCTGGATTAACATTCACCTCAGATGTGCCGTTATCTGTAACTTGTGTTATTTTCATTCTCTCATATCCAGACCTTTACATTTTCGCGGCTGTAGCTGTCTGTCATCTGAACTGAGTGATTGACAGCTGATATTAACCAATCCAGTCGCATTCAGTTCAAGAGCAGTGGGCCAATCAGAAGAGCTTTAAGGCGGGGCAGGCATTGCGGGCTTTGTTTACTGCAGCAAGTTGACATGACAACTGTTTTAAACTATACCCGAGCGCTGCGTTTGGCGTTAAGTGCAAATATGCATTCTGTGTGAAGCTTGCATAGATAAAATTTCCGGCGCATTTGCGACCAAAACGGTCGTGATTTCGAGTCCTGCAATTTCAAATTCAAGCAGGTTCAAGCACTTTGTCCAAAATCCAAGCACTTTTCTAACCTTGAAAACACTATATTAAAAATCAAGCATTTTCCAGGATTTCCAGCACGAACCCTGATGCTTATACTAAATTTTAATTCAATCTTTAATGCCTTCTTCCTTACAAATGGTAAAACCTAGTGGTTTGATAAACAGTGAAAAAGTATAAACATTTAAAGTAACAAATAATGAATATTTTGGGGCTGCATTATGATCCTTAAGTATTATTTTAATAATTCTTGTTCTACACATGCCTAACAAGACGTACTTTGGTATACAAGTTACTGTTAGGCTGAATGACCATCTAGTGAGTCTCTAACTTTATGGGTGCACTCACACTATGCTACACACTATGCTAGTGCTTCGAATCGAGCCCAGGCACGGTTCAGTTTGCCGGCCCTGGCCCGGTTGAAAGTGGTGTGCCAGAGCGCGGATCAGTTGGGCTTTGGAGTGGTACACTTGTAGTGTGATTGCAAAGCACACCTGAGCGTGAAACGGAAGACGCGATGTCACTTTTAAGGGACTGTTTCATATGGTTTTATTTATCATCCTTAATTTTCAATGAACGCGAACTGTCATACTTTATTAAAGACACAAACCCCTTGTTGCACGCTAGCTGCACCCTTAGCAAACCTCCTAATACCTGCAGCATGATGACTGTCATGAACATTTATGAGGATGAAAAGTGGTGGACCTGTTCAGTAAAATATTTGACTCTGTGTCACTGTATCCCAAACGACTAAACGTGACTCTCAATGCATGATTGTGTAGGCACACTATGCATGCTGATGATCAAACTGCTTAAATGTTGATTCATGTTATGTAAAATACTCGGATGACTATGTATCTGTTTGCCCGTGGGATGCTCTTGAACGTATGATTTAATTAGGTTATACACCTGTGTCTATGAATGACCTATGCTCTGTTTCTGAACACAGTATCTGAGCACTGTTTCTGAACACTCACTATGTTTACATGGACATCAGTAATCGAATTATTTGCTTTAATCGAATTAAGAGAATAATAAGACTAAGGTGTTTATATGAGTTGCTTTTTGAGTGTTACTGTCATGATAGCGTTTTTCAATTAACGTCATTGCGTCACCGCGCTATCCGCATTTCCTCCGGAGTTTCATGTAATTTCAGGCGTTTCATTTTTAATTTGTCGACTTTAACTGCAGTTTGGCACTTTCACTTTCAGTCACGAAGATTTCATGCATGCCCACCGTGACAAACGAGATATTGGATGCAACTATGAACTGCTGGAAGAGTTGTTTTAATGGAAGTTCATACCGCATGCCGAATGGAAGAAAAAAAACCTCCGCGTTTCACAATGCAGGTGTCTGTGGTCTGCACTGACTCGGTAGGTGCAAAAAGTGTCAATCAGCGGTGCGTATGTGTGTGTTTGTGGACTACCCTGTCGCAAAAAGCGGCTTAAAGTCCTACATGACGGCAATAGTTTGATTAAGGTGTTTACATGTCTGTACTGCACTTCAATAATGCGACTAAGATCGGCATACTCCACATGTCGTAATTTGATTTCTCTTTAATTCGATTATGACCTTAATCTGATTAAATGAATCAAAAATGGCTGTTTACTTGGTAGACTCTTAATCAGAGTATTGTCTTAATCGCATTAAAATCGAATTATTGGTGTCCATGTAAACGTAGTCACTGACTCTGAACACAGTCCTAGTAGTGGACCTTTATCTATGCATGAGAAGTATAAAAAGCTGGACTATACAGTACGAACCAGCTGCGCGCTTTCTGACTTCTATATACTAAATGTCTTAGGCCCTTTATTCTCAATGGAGGATAAAGTAAAGGATTTTGTTTCTGTTATTTGTATCTTTGTTTATTCAACTTTTTCCCTGGATTTTATTTTATTATTAAAAGTGTATTTTATCATTTTTCTTCACTGGAGTAGACATTGAATTCATTTTCCAGAAACCCATTAAGTTACCTTGTGTGGTAAAGTATGAATCTGATTTATTTCTTGAGCAAAACATTATATAAAGATGATCCTTTAACTAAACTCTAGCTAAAAAATATAGCCAAGAGAGGATCCTGGTTTATCTTTGTTTAATTAGGGTAATTAAATAAAGGCGTTCCAGCACAGCGTGCTGCAGCTCGGAAGGTAAAAATTGCAATGTGAGCGCAGGCTGTTGGGGGAAAGGGGGACAAGTGCGCTTCGGCACGGTTCAAGACAACTGTACCTTGTGTGAGTACGCCCTGAATAATGGTACAAAATTAAGATATTCATCATTTTATACTAAATCAACTATTTAAAATTGTAATATTTCAGAAATGTTACTGTAATATTACAGTTTAAAAGTCTCTTGATTAAATGGCTGTAGATTAAGAAGCATAAGATGTTCCTTAAATATTTTTCTAATCTCATGAACACTCAAGGTTTCCGCTACATTCATTCATCCGTGGCGGGCCGCCACGCCAAAATTCATCCCGCCACGGCTACATTACAGCTTCTTATTTAAAACATTTAGTCGTGTTTTTTATAGCGGATTATAATCGCACCAAAACATATTAGAGGTAAACCGCGCAAACTTTTCTGTAACCGTAGTGCTGTGCGCTATTTGTTCAAGGTGACATGCTGACTGACTCTCTGACAGACTGACTGACAGGTGCGTGAGTCTAGCAAACACCGCGTAGCTTTCAGTTAAGATGAACACAGTTTCCATAAGTATACTTTATTGATAAAAGTCAATGGCTTTGCATACAATGACTTTATCTTGCTGGAGTTTAATGCCGTTTCACTTTACTTCAGGACGCGTTAATGTCGGAAAATGCACAAAATCGCGCTTCAGCAGCGCTTACTGGAGAGCGCACAAGAAGATCTGCACTTGAACGTGTAAATTTGAGCGCGTGCACGAAGTTCTGTGTTAGAACAGAGGAAATCGGCGCGCAAGCAAAGAGATTCGCATGCTCGTATTACATGAATGCTATCTCGAATTGTAATACTGCGTGTAATATTTGTCTTTGAAATAGTTGGCAGATCTGTGTAAAAAAAAAAAAGTCCTGCCGCCACTGCTGGAAAAAATCCTAGAGGAAACACTGACACTGATACCTGAATCAGGAGTTTCCTGTCCTCCTCAATGTTTTTATGGGTCGTTTCCTGTTCCTGTTTCTGCTCCGTCTTCATTGGCACATTAATGTTGACTCGCAGCTTTTTACTGTGGAGAAAAACAAACAAACAAAACAATCAACCATTAATTTTCACAAACGCATATAGCTAGTACTCGGCATCAAAATATGCATTAATTATAGTTTCATAACTGCAATACGAGATGCACTTCAGGAGGACCTACTTTTTATAGCCCAGGAAGAGTTTTATGAGGGTGTCTGGTTTGAATTCCACTTCATCCACGTTTGCGTTCTCATCCTCTAAAACCTGCATAGACAAACACTGATGATTTATTACCGAAAACACTGCTATGATTAATATTATATACAGTTGAATCATAATTATTCGCCCTCCTGTGACATTTTTTTCTTTTTTAAATATTTCCCAAATGATGTTTAACAGAGCTAGGAATTTTTCACAGAATTTCCAATAATATTTTTTCTTCTGAAAGTCTGACTTGTTTTATTTCAGGTAGAATAAAAGCAGTTTTTAATTTTTTATAACCATTTTAAGGTCAATATTATTAGCCCCCTTAAGCCAAATTTGTTTTCGACTTGCCTAATTACCCTAACTTACCTAATTAACCTACTTTAGCCTTTAAAATGTCACTTTAAGCTGAATACTAGTATCTTGAAAAAGATCTAGTGAAATAAGTGCTGTCATCATGACAAAGATAAAATAAAACAGTTATTAGAAATGAGTTATTAAAACTATTATGTTTAGAAATGTGTTGAAAAATCTCCACTAAACAGAAATTGGGGGGGGGGGGGGGGAAATATACAGATTGGCTAATAATTCTGACTACATGAAATGACATCCACAGCTCACCTCATATATGTAAAATGTTTTAAAAATGGGTTTAAGTGAAAAGAAAAACGAAAATGCGATTAGAAATACGACACATCACCTTCAGTAAGTTATGATGACATATTACAACTGAAAAAAGTTTTTATCATATTAGTTTTTTGTAAATAGATCAAGTGTATGTTGAAAGGAGGAAGACAAGACCCCCCCCCCCCCCCCCCCCCCAAAAAAAAAAATATATATATATATTATATATAAACACAATTTAAGTTTCATTTTTGGCTTCATCAGTTTAAATGTTTAGCAGTTTAGTTTAATAGTTACCCAAGTAAAGATTTGATAGGTTTATACTCTGTACTTCAATGTCGGGGCAGATCCACACACCGCCGCTAGATGGCGCCACTAACTCTGTTAGTTTTCTTGTATCCACAGAATACAATTTTCCCTGTAATTTAGTCGACTCTTTATTCCACGTGATAAATAAACTACTAGTCAGTCAACAATTTTAACTGTCCAGTTGAATTGAGTAGCCTAATATTCTTTAACAATCCACCCTGAAAATATTTCATACATCGTTAAAATGTTTATCACTTTCCCTTTCCTTCGGCTTAGTCCCTGCTTTTTAATAGTTTTAATTGATTATAAAAAATATTTTTATAAATTTGTAATATCATCTAAACTTATAAAACTTTCAGGTATTACATTTCAAGTGCTAGACTGTAGCACTGAATAAATGAAGGCATGAGGACAGATGACTTCCAGACTGGCACGTGCACAGGTAGGGCTCAACCTGTGCATAGCACATGCCCTTTTTTCTCTTGGAGAAAAAAAAAAAATGCCCCTCAAATGAATGAAAGTGCCCCTTCACTTCTCGGTCGCTAACCTCCATGGATGTTCTATATTAGCCAATTATAACCACTTGATTAAACAGGACTAAATAACACCTAAAGAGCTGCTTGGTGATTGGTTAAGGATATGTATAAATAAGTGACATCAGCAGAAATGAAAAACTGCCTTGAAATCGATAAAATATATTAGCTAATTCATTTCATGCTGACTTTTAATGCATCTTTTTTTAATCAATACAACAAACAACAATAAAATAAAAACAACTGCTTACCAGCAACTTGGATTTTAATAATATTTGCAAAACCTGCACCAATATGTCCTAAAAATAAATGCAAAAAGTTCTGTTAGATGAATATTCACAACTGATATCTGGACATTGCTTTAAATTAGCATTTTTTGGTTGACGCACTATTTTGATCTGTGTGCTGTCCGTCAGCTGCTGGACTGTATAAACGTCTTCTGTGTTGTACTGCAGTAGAATGGCCATCTGGAACGTAGATGCCTGCATGGACACATACAAATATTTATAATTAGTCAATATTCATGCTTTATTTAAATGACTCAAATAAAAAAAAAAGACTGAATTACTGCAATGCAATTTACATAATCAAACAGAGTCATTGATTCCACTTCTGAACTACAGAAAAAAAACTATGTTATGGCAGTGCACAATTCACTGATTTCTAATTCCAATATTAAAGTTTGGGGCTACAATAGGAATTTAACTTTTAGCGCATCAAATTGATCATTGAAATTAAGAGAGTATATGAAGAAAAAGTTCTCAACCATGGTGATGATAAAAATGTTTATTAAAGGGCACCAATGATGAAAATCAACTTTTGTAAGCTGTTTGGACAGAACTGTGTATGTATAGTGTGTCCACTAGGCATGGGACGATAACCGTTTTCAAGGTATACCGCGGTTTGGAAAAGTCAAGGTTATCATACCGTCAAAATTTTCTCTAATACCGTTTCTAAGGTATGTGTAAGATTTTTTTATTTACATTTTTTTTTAACAACAGCATCTCCAGCAGAAAAGATCTCCAAAGATGCCATTTTAAATTGTAAATAAATCTGTGTTTTTGAAACTAATGAAGATAGCAGAGGTCAATGATTCATTTTCATTATTTAGCCTGGCATGTTTACTGCTCCAAAATATTAGAAATGTTTCTCAAAATAAAATATATTGTGTTCAAAGGGGAAAAAACTTTTAGTTTTTTACCCAGACATTTAAAAATATGTCTTTTAGATATTGTCTTTATAGATATTTTAGAGCAGTAATCACAATACCGTGATACCGTGAAACCGTGATATTTTTATCCAAGGTTATCATACCGTCAGAATCTTATACCGGCCCATGCCTAGTGTCCACTGTCATTTTGGAGTGGTAAAAACCCAATTAGTCTCTTTTTCAAATTTCCTGATGTTAAAATAGCACCCAAATCCCAGTGATTTTGAGGCCCACCGCATCGTGACGTAGGACTGCGATTTTTACACTGAATTGATTGACAGGTGCCATGTTTCTATAATAACCGCGGGGAGAAGCAGCTCATTTGCATTTAAAGCCACAGGCTACAAAAACAGCTACACCAAAATGGGCAGATTTAGGAGGCTATAATAAATAATCTGATGGTTTTTTTGAGCTGAAACTTTACAGACACATTCTGGAGACACCAAAGTCTTCTTACATCTTGCAAAAAGGGCGAAATTGGTGCCCTTTAAAGCAGCAAGTAAGAATATTTGAACTTTCATTGCAGGAATAAATTATAATTTAAAATATATTCACATAAAGAACAGTTATTGTAAATTTTAATAATATTTATGAATTAAACTTTTTTTTATTTATTTTTTCACTTTTTATAACCACAATTTTAATGAAAAAAGCAGCCTGGTTAACACAAACATAGACTAAAAACCACAGACTCCACAGACAAATGCAGTTGAAGACAAAATTATCTCTTTTTTACATTTCTAATATTTCCCAAGTGCTGTTTAACAGAGAGTTTTTCTTTTTTTAAATATTATAGTTTTAATAACTAATTTCTAAAAACTAATTTCTTTCGTCTCTGCCATGATGACAATACATAATATTTTACTAGATATTTCGCAACATACTAGCGGTTAGCTTAAAGGTCCCTTCAGGGCCAGCCCTGTACGTTTGGGGGGCCCAAGCAGAATGATTTTGGGGCCCTAATTTGCTCTAAATAGTGAAGTATTGCTATTGCAAACCGGCCCACAATTATTATATTGCTTATTAGATACATTCAATGAAACAGAAATGTAAAGCCTGATTTCTTCTACCTAATAACTGTCTGAATGATTTGGACATTTTAAAACAGCACTGTTTTTGTCAACTAGCAGCTTCAAAAATGAAGAATTAAACAATCTTTAATAAAGGAACCAGTGACTTATATGCGTCCTTCTAGAGTGTTTAAAACATATTTTATTAAATTAGCAAAAATATTCTATAAAAAGATTCTAGGTTGAGTTTTTTTATAAATTCCAAAAGCAAAAATCATGCATTCCTGAAATGAAATGTCACTGTACAATAATTAGCCAAAAATGAAAATGCATTACTTTCTATTATAATTTCCTTATAATAATAAAATACACATTCTAAACTCATTAAAAACTCAGACATTTGCGTATGTAAATTCCTTACATTTGAGATGCAGGGTCCAGAGCTTATATTAAACTATAATTAATTCAATTATGACATAACTTTTATAAATATGTCTCAGAAAAAAATATTACCAGTGTGCAAAATATGTCAGCGAAAGACACTTCAGTGTTGGATTTCAGTAAAATGTGTTTTAGACTAAAAAACGGGTCTGTAAAACCAGGACAAAAATTTAATATTTCATACAAGTAAAAGACGTTTAATTATTTGTAACTACCTATTTTCGATAAATGTGCTACTAGATTATGTTTAACATCATCATTAGCACTTAAAAGCGATGCTAAAAAAGATTTTGTGCTCGTCTCTTCTCGTCGTCATTTTCCCCCTCAGTTTTTCTACGCCTGAAGAATATTCGTTTCAGTTTTGCAGTCCAATTTCCAAAATAAATCAGATACATAAATGGGGCCGGCAATGAAGCAAAGGCCATGGCTGTGTCTGTGCACTGATTCGCGTTCTTAAGGTGATCGGTCGGTCTTACAGGTTACCTTGCGAGAACACAGAATGCAAATGAGAAATGAGATCGAGCAAGCTTCCTGTTGATCACATGACCTTCACACGAAAACAATTTCAACTTTATTAAAATTGTGATTTTTTTTCTTTTCAGTGAAAATGTATAAATATTTAAGTACTAAAGAACCGCCAATAAAGATAATTGTAAAATGCAAAAAAAAAAAATTTCAGCAAGGAAATGGCTCGCACCACTAGTGGGTTGTGGGGGTCCCCTTGTGGCGGTGGGGCCCTAAGCAGCTGCTTAGTTCGATTATATGGAGGGCCGGCTATGGGTCCCTTGAAGAGCTTTAAAATATACATTTTAATTTAAGGTTTGATGTAATCTCAACCGAAACACGAAGAGGGTGTGGGACATAGTGTAGCTCCCTCCCTTTTTAAAAAAACAGCCAATACCGTTTTGTTTTCACACAGCTCTGCCAGTGAAAGCGGATGAGCTAAAGTGCATCAAATGAAAATCAATTGAGAAGCGTCTTGAAGGGGACCAAACATGTCAGACACTAGAGAGCATTTGATTGGTTATGAATTGATGAGAAATTAAAGTATGATGCGACATGAATAAAACCATTGATTCATTTAGGCAGAAGTGACAAACTACAAGCTTTACATGTTTATATATGCAAATTGTGTCACTATTTTGGAGCACACTAGTTAATAGATATTTTAAAAACCAACAATGCTCATAATAACATCAAAAAATTTTTTAATTTAATGGCACTTTTAAAGGAAAACTTGAATGCTTAACTATGCTAATTAGGTTAACTAGACAAGTTAATGGACACTAACTATATCATGCTAGTAATATTGACCTTAGCAGTTTTTAAATTTAAAATATTAGCCTAACTAAAAGAAATAAGACTTTTTCCATAAGCAACATTCAATAGGACATACTATAGAAAATGTCAATGATCTGTTAAAAAACATTTGGAAAATCAGAGAAAAAAAAAAAAAATCAAAGGTGGACTAATAACTTCATCTTCAACTGTAGATTATCCTCATTACTCTGTACCTGTAAGGTGTAGCGGTTTTTGAAGCAGTTGGTGACCAGCTCTCCTTTGGACAGGTGGTAAAGCCAGGTGAGTTTGCGGCCGCTGTGCCTGCTGGCATAGAAGGCTGTGAACCTTTGGTAGCTCCTCTCCAACTGGATCAAAAGAAATATATAACAAAGGTTTAGGAAACAAAAACTGAAACAATTAATAACGAGATTTACAGGGTTCCCACTCTAAGCCAAATTGACGAATTCCCTAACTTTCTGTGACTAAAAACCTGAATTTCTATGACCTATAATGAACAGAAAAACAGGCTGATGTTGTGTTGAGCAGACCCTCCAGAATTTAGTGATTTGCTGGAGATTTTCTGCTAACATTTTGGTATGTGACCTGCTTTAGATTATTATTATTATTGCAACGTACAAACACACAAACATTACCTCGAATTTTGAGAAAAGGCACTGCAAAATCAGACATTTTCCCAACTAAACTTTGGAGGGTCTGTTTGAGCACTGAGCAGACAAAAATCAGCCAACAGTATTTTATCAGGTACAGTAATGCTGGTAACTGCATTAGATTGCCAGTTGACAAGAAAAAAAAACTAAAATGGCAGTGAAAACATAACCAAAAAATAGGCAAAATGTGTGAAACGACGTGATAATAAACAGTACAGAAATACATTTTGATAAAAGAAAAAGCAAATTTTAAGTTGACAAATTAAAATCCCTGATATTGCATGACTTGAACATAAAATATATAAAATTCTCTGATTTTCAATGTCTGGAATAGACCTTTTAAAATCCCATCATATTGCAGAAAATTCATGACCCATGGGAACAATGGATTTACATCCAAGCCCATTTGCAGAATTACCTCAGATGGCAGAGCAAAAGTGCAGGACTGCTGGAAGGGCCATGAACCTGAGCTCAACACCTGAATGCTGAAGTCCACTAGAAAACAACACAACATTCAGCAATGATTCAATCATGAATCATAGTATATGAGAGAATTAAGAACGTTAAGATAGTTTGTTGCCACCTATTGACATAATATCATTTCTACCTTAATAAGTCATAATTTTGACTTTTTATCTTGTAATTTCAACTTAAGGCATTTATTTTTACCTAGGCTCATTTTTATTTATACTCAATGCCACTTCAGCATATTATGTCTATTTGATGGCAAGATCAATATAGATAAGAACATATGACATTATAATGATGACAAATTCATGCATCAATAAAAGACAACACAAAAAAAAAAAAAACACTTTAATTTAGGGCTGTGCGAAATGACAAAATCTTGGCGAAAATATGAGTCATATATATCCTGATAACAATATATATTACGATGTAGCACCATTTTTGTGAATTCAATCAGTTATATATATATATACATACACACACATACACAGTGCTCAGCATATAACAGTACACCCCATTTTGAAAATAAATATTTGTATCCACAATATATATTGTATAAAACAGATTTATTAAACAGATATATTTATTAAAATAATATTTTAGTCACAAAACATCTTTAGAAGTTGAAAGATAATACATTTAAATTCATGCAAAATATTCCAAAAAAAAAGACAAACTACAACATTTCAACAAAAGTTTTGGTATTTTTTGTTTCTTTTGACTTTTGCTATTTATGAAATTTTTTTTATAAAAAGCTCCAGATTTGGCTTCACTACTGTCTAATCTAATGTATTTGCACAAATATAATATTTTATATCTTCCTATAGAAAATATAAATTCAAATGAGAGATTTGTGTACTCATATATGCTGAGCACTGCACACTAGAGGTGTGAACCTACACTGGTCTCACGGTTCGATTCGGTTACGATTATCATGCCATAGATTCGGTTCAATTCGATATCTCGGTGCATCGATGATGCTTTCCAAACCCAATTTTATATTTTCTTCACAGCACAGCAATTCTTGTATTAGAATGTTTAAATATATTTATATTTATATACTATTTGTAATACAATTTTGTCCTTTAATGCAAACAGTCAGATATATGAACTGTACCTTTAAAAACTCAAGTACATGCACAGAACAACCCGAGCATTTATAGCAAATAAACAAATATAAATATGCTGCTCGCTTTCTGAGCCTTGTCTGGCGATTTCTTTCTTACACCTCTTTGATTGGTCACGCGCTCAACATAAAGATCTGCGATTGGCTCTTACGCGCTGGCGCTCTGCACCGATGATAAACACAGATACACGGCAGCGCAGCGGCGATCACAGCTGATCCATGGCACTGGATCCATGATAGACGCGGTGGGGGAAACTCTGCAGACACTCGCTTGAGTCTGTATCCAGAAGTAACATTGTAACAGCCGAGAGATGAAAAGTCACGCCAGCAGGTCAAATGGGCCACAGTGAGCGAGAGAAAAGGAGTACTTTCATTTTCTCAATCGCAGTGAAATAGGGGCTTCTGCTGTAAGTGTCAGTGAAAGACTGTTCAGTAAACACACACACAGTGAAATTGTGCACATTTTCTGATTTTTTTAAGTAGTGGAAGTGTTTTAAATACTCGCGCTCGCCACACTCGCCATAGTAAGCTACAGAGACATAGCGGATATGAGATAAATGACGTCAGTACATAATAACCGGTTTTGATTATTACTGAATCGATACCGAATTGTCCGCATCGCGGTGCACCGAAGAAACAATTAATTTTGACACCCCTACTGCACACACACACACACACACACACACACACACACACACACACACACACACACACACACACACACACACACACACACACACACACACACATGTAAAGAACTATTTCTTTTTTTTACATTTTTAAGTATATACACTCAGAAATCTATTTTATTTAGAAAGGACAAATATATCTCGTCAAATTGCACAGCCCTACTTCAAGTTAAAATATGATTTTTAGAGAACAACTCATACTTACGGTCTAGAGGCTCAGAGTTTGTGAGGTGCTTCTTGAACTGTTCATTGAGGTCTTTGCTGACTCCGATGTCCTGGAACATGCGCTGGAGTTTTGATGTGTATTCAAAGCCACACGCTTGCTAAAAAAATGACAAACCGAATAGTGTTAGAAACTAATGATGACAATCTATAATGTTTTGTTTACTGAATGCATAATTTGAATCCAATGGAGGTCACATGTGACTTAAATTGTTTTTGTCACAATACGTCACACACTTGCACTTTGTCAGAGTATTCTCTTCAGCTGACGCCGATTCTACATGCTGAATCAGGCCAACGAGTGACTTTAACCGAAGAGAGGCAACGTGTGGAAAACACCAAACCAACTAGCTGGACTGACAGACTGAAGAAGCCCAATGGCCAACTGTCAGCTTGGTGTCTTCCGGTCTTTACATTAAGCAGAATTAGAGTTTCTATCCTTTTGTTTAATAATTGGAAACTCTGTGTCAGTACTGTCATCTTAAAAATCTAATATTTTATTAAAGAATTATTCAAGATGAACAAGCTCTGAATGCAAAAAAGTCAATTACAAAGAGCAATTATGAAAAACAAGAATATTCCATGGCTGCACGGTGGCTGAGTGGTTAGCACTGTCGCCTCACAACAAGAAGGTCGCTGGTTTGACTCCTGGATAGGCCAGGTGGCATTTCTGTGTGGAGTTTGCATGTTCTCTCTGTGTTCTGTTTTTTTCCTTCACTTTAGTCAACTGGTGAAGTTTGTTCCTCGCCACTGGCTTGCTTGGTTTAGGACATGTGGAGCTGCGCATCGATGGATTTGCCCTTTAGTGTTTGGAATTTCAGCAGTGAGTTTTAAACCACACTGAAATGAACTAAACTGAACTTCAACTCTGAAAACTGGACTGACACAGTTTCAATTTACTACAACTTCTATGTTGAGCTGCTTTGACACAATTTACATTTTAAAAGCGCTATAGAAATAAAGATGAATTATATTTGCATGGGTTTC
This sequence comes from Danio kyathit, assembly GCA_903798195.1. Lineage (NCBI taxonomy): Eukaryota > Metazoa > Chordata > Actinopteri > Cypriniformes > Danionidae > Danio > Danio kyathit. Next base: position 59,083,085 of record LR812520.1, read on the forward strand.
CTCCAGGTGCTTCTGTTTCCCCCACTGTCCAAACACATGAGCTATAGGTGACTTAGATGGACTAAATTGGACTAAACTTATGAGTGCATGTGAGAGTGTACTGGGTGTTCCCCAGTAATGGGGGGGGGGGGGGGGGGTCCTCATCCACCACCAGTGTGTAGCATCCACCTGGATGACGCAACAACAGCCATATTGCGCCAGACTACACACCACATTAGTGGAGAGAAGACAGAGTGATGAAGCCAATTATCATATGGGTAGGAGGCCATGATGGACAGAGGCCAGTGGGCAAATTTTAATGTTCTTAATTTAATTTAATTTTTCAAATTTCTTGAAGACCACAGAGAGTCAAGACCTCGGTTTAATGTCTCATCCAAAATAAAGCATTCACTGAGCAGTATAGAGTCCCCATCAATATACTGGAGCGTTAGGACCCACACAGAACGCAGGCTGAGCGCCCCCTGCTGGTCTCACTAACACCACTTCTGGCAGCAACCTAGCTTTCCAATGTGGTCTCACATCCAGGTACTGACTGGGCACAGCCCTGCTTAGCTACAGTGGGCAACCATGTGAGAGTTGCAGAGAACTAGCTGCCAGCTATCAAATAAATGAGAATCGATCCACAATTGTTAGAGAATCGCAATACATTATTTTTTTTTCTCCCGACCGCTAACGTAAAAGCTTGAACACTAACGTGAAAACTTCTAAATAGGAATGTTTGGATTCCTTGTCATGGTAATCGGCAGATACCAAGTACTGATTCTGATGCTTCAAGCTTTATATTGCATAAAGCACATTTTCCCTCTAAGTATGATACTTAAGTGGAGTTTTCTCCTTACCTAAGAGAATAAATTAAGGATGCTGCATATAACCCCTAAACACGTCTATTATAACCATTTAGTGTGTACATGTCATGGCCAGAAGCAGTTTTACAGAAAATAATAAACACAAAAAATTGGTAGGAAATGATTAACAGTGCAATTCACGGAAGCAGAGGCATCACGGAGCCACTATGAGGAAGACTCGCAGAGCTTCTGGGGGAGGTCATATGGTTGGACACTAGATAGGAATGATCACTCTGCTCAAGTCACAGCAGCTCAAAACACTGGAAAAAAATGGCTGCAACAAGAAACCATCACTTGCGCGAGTTGCGCCAACAAACTGTATAAACAGAGGTCGCACTGCATCTGTACATATTTTATTTAGCTGTTGTGACGTGAGCGCACTGATCGCTCACGCCCCCACACATCATTTACCTCCACATGTGTTGTGGCACTGCTGATGTATAATATACGGGTGCGCAAGTGCCTCTTCCTCTGCTTGTAAACTCAGAAAAAATCAGTTCATGAGATTGGCCAGATTGGTGAGAACCGATTGAGTCATGAAATGTGATTATTGGCCAATACCGATCTCTGGCCGATCGATCGGAGCATCCCTACTTCTAAATGCACCAATAAATTGTTAAACGACAATAAAATGAATAATTGAAACAGCTAGAACGGATAGCATTTTCCTCCAATAAATCAAACAACAAAAATAACATAACACTGAGCGCAGATTGTAGTAAACGTTTCAAACTGCTGCACCTTTAGTTTGGAGATCATGCTGGCCTCGGCGTCATCACTAGCGCTGTTCTGATGTACCAGACGTTTGGCCAACATCTTTGCATAAAACTTCTGAAACACGTCCTTATCCTCGATGTATTTGAACACCACCATCTACAAATGAGGAAGAGGATCAATACAGATAAAAAAACAGAAGCAGGTAATGGGAATCTCAAATAACCTGAAACGCACCACTTGATTCAGAGTGTCTTCAAGTTCTGCCTCTTCTGGGTTTTTGGAGCTGAAATATGAGAGGTTTGATTCGATTTAGCATTAATCATTTATTAACAGTGCGTGTCAGGAGAGTGAGATGGAAACACACACACACCTCTTCTTGAGCAAAGAGTCGCAGTATCTGGCCAGCAGTTCAGGAGATTTGCTGGAGGACTGAACCATCTTGGTAACAGCATTATTATTAATGAAGCGTCCACAAGCCTGAAGACACAGAAAACACAGACTCTCAATATATATATATATATATATATAGATAGATAGATAGATAGATAGAGACTGACAGACAGACAGACAGACAGATTGATTGATTAACACAGTTTGAAAAAGGACAGACAGACAGACAGACAGACAGACAGACAGACAGATAGATTAAAACAGTTTGAAAAAGGATAGATAGATAGATAGATAGATAGATAGATAGATAGATAGATAGATAGATAGATAGATAGATAGATAGATAGATAGATAGATAGATAGATAGATAGATAGATAGATAGATAGATAGATAGATAGATAGATAGATAGATAGATAGATAGATAGATAGATAGAGACTGACAGACAGAGAGACAGACAGACAGATTGATTAAAACAGTTTGAAAAAGGATAGATAGATAGATAGATAGATAGATAGATAGATAGATAGATAGATAGATAGATAGATAGATAGATAGATAGATAGATAGATAGATAGATAGATAGATAGATAGATAGATAGAGACAGACAGACAGATAGATTGATTAAAACAGTTTGAAAAAGGATAGATAGATAGATAGATAGATAGATAGATAGATAGATAGATAGATAGATAGATAGATAGATAGATAGATTAAAACAGTGTGAAAAAGGATAGATAGAGATAGATAGAGAGAGATAGATAGTAGTAATGGGCGATATTAACGATATGCGATATAAACGATACAAAATTGGCCTACGATAGAGATTCTAATTCTATTGCACTATCGCGATAATGCATGTTTGATGACGCAATCTACTCACTCTCAACAACAGCACTAAGCAACGCATGGCACCGAATGTAGGCGTGTCGCACAACTTGCGAGCCTCATGCATGGGATATCGTGGCTTGTCACACAGATTCCCACACAGCGCTTCCCACACAGATTTTACCTGGGCGGCTGATATATTATTGGGGCGGCCCGGTTCTGTGTTCGCGAGAAACTGAGAACACTCTGCCACAGACTCACATGCTCTGCATGCAGACCCACAGAGACGCGCTGGATACAGAACTGTTGTCCTGCCTTTATAGCAGCTTTGAGAAGAGCGCGAAGACTAAATAGACTGATCCAGCTCATTATTTGGGGTGACAATACATTCTCTTTTCCCCGGACATGTCCGAAAATCTGCTTTCGCTTTCGATATTAATTGTATTCATTTTTGCATTACTTTATAAGCAAACTTTGTCTGGTGCGTCTCAATCTCTCAGCAGCACCAACACTACAGCAGACAGAGAGAGAGAGGGAGAGAGAGAGAAAGAGCAGATCAAGACACCAGTTTTAATTTCATTAGGAGAACAAAATGTTTAAAATCAAATGCGTTACCTTAGGCTGCAGGTTAGAAATATGTTTTTATTTAAAGTATCTGCAATACACAATTTGATTTGACTAATTTAATACTGGAAGTATTTTCAGTACAGTGTAAGTTCCTTAACGAAACACCAGTTTTTTTGTTCTCTGCAACTTGGCATTTAGGAACTAAGGACTTAAAAGAAAAGTCTTTCTTTCTGAAAGGCACTACATTTAGTTTATTTATCTGCAACATTGTGTTGTTTAATTACAGTTTTTCTTTTGCACAATAAATGTTCTCAAAATGACATGCAACGTTTCTTTATTTCTTAAATAAAATAGCAGTTTGGCTTTCCTAAGGGTCTATGTAACCTGTCCTGAAATGGTTCTATTATAATTTATATATTGCAATCGCAAGAGGCTGCAATGTATATCGCAATATGGATTTTAGGCCATATCGCCCATCCCTAATAGATAGAGAGATAGACAGACAGACAGACAGATAGATTAAAACAGTTTGAAAAAAGGATAGATAGATAACTGGTCTCAACCTGCTGGTTTGTCCATTTACACGCATTTTTATAATCACATGATCTCTTTTTAATGCGCACACTGGAATTTGTGCGGTAAAAGTGTTTCCATCGTAGTTTATGCGCATCTTTTCTTATCGAATAAAAAGTTTATCCTACTCAGCATATGTTTTTTATGCGCATTTTTTTTTTATTTATGCACATCATGGCGTTTCCATCAACCGGTTTTTTTATGCGTATCTCCAAAATGCGTATAAAAATAGGTGGATGGACACAGCTATTGACTCCACTTTCTGCCCATTTGCTTTGTTGTGCATTTTCTATTCTGAAGGCATATTGCTGTAAGTTTTAACATCTTACTTAGTCTACCAATATGCTTCAATTCTACAACCTTCCCACTTGATTTGTACTCGTTTCAGATTTTAGACACAGCTGACTGGGAATAACCAACATCTTTTGTAGCATTCCGTGAAGATCAACCTTCTTTGATAAGTTTGATAATACTCTCCTTTGTTTTAACAGACATCTCTCATGTTGGAGCCATGAGTTATGTCAATCAGCTTGGTTCAACATCTCACTAAGGTGTGTAAGTGCTTTTTTTTTAACTGCAGACTATTTAGCGGTTGTAGTCAGATTAAGTTGTTTGTTTTAAAAGTGCAAAGTACATGGTGATTCCATATAATTTTTCCTCTATTTGTTCTGTAAAAGCAGTTGTAATTGACTACAGTGTTCTTTCTTTCTTTTTTTTAAGCATTTCATATAGCCAGAAGGTTGGATTGCTGAATGAAAATAGTTTTGTGACACGTTTGTTTATCTGCACAATTAAACATTTGAATGAACATCTTCCAAGAGTGGTGATTCCATACTTTTTGCCAGGGGTTGTATATCTGTCTATATCGATCTATCTCTATCCATAAAGCCACCCACCCACCCAAAACCCATGCATCCATCCATCTATATCCATTTACATCTCTCTATCTATCTCTGTGCGTGTGTGATGTTTGCTTTATTTCAAGTAACACATGTATTAATTTTCAGATTTAATGGGAATATCCCTAAACTAAAAGATACCACAATTTGTTTATTGTTCAGTCCCTCCGGGATCTTCCAGGGACTAACATTTTGAGATAGCTTTGCTCAAAATGTATGCATTATTTGCCTCAATTAATACACAAAAATGTCCCTTTTTTGATCTCAAGAACCACTGAACTCTAGATGTACTTTGCTGACTAAATAAAACTGAAAGATGGCCATACCTTGTCAAGAGCAGCAACAAATCCAGCATCATTGTTAAAGGCGGACATCACCAGGGCATTGTACTTCTTATGAACATCCAAAATGGTCTGGACGTACATTTTGGGGTCCTAAAAGCACATCAACAATTTCAAAGCAGCTCAATCATGAAAGATCAGATTTAAAGCTTGATGTACATGAGCATCACAAACAAACCAAGACTCACATTGAGAGCAGATTCCCCACATTTCTCGATGGCAGCCAAGCCTTGATTATAAATGTGCGTTTCAAGAAGCTTCTTGAGTTCTCCCAATCCATCTGTGATCCGCGACACAAGATTGTACATCCGCCCGAGATCTACAGACCGAGATCAAACACATTATAGAAGAGAATTTCAATCTTATGGTCTCATGCAAGGTTTCTCAAAGTGCACTTCGGTCTGGATCCGAACAGGGAGAAAACACAAATGCGTACTCCACCACTATTTCACATTTAATTAAGTGAAGAATAATCCCTCATGTGAACTGAGGGGGGAGTCATCATTATCCCTTCATCGCTAAGAGCTTTTACTGTACTTCCCTTCAATATGGCCAGCCATAAAAAAATGAACAATTTTTTAATCACCCTTAAAACTAGGGTAGAAAATTATAGAAGGTCGTTCCCGCCACTGAATAATAAAAAATAAAATAAATTTTTTTTTAAATTATAAAGTCAGAATTCAGAGTTTATAACTAGAGTTTATTTATAAACTAATTTCGAGAGGATCACATGCTTATGATTGCTTGGAGCCGGCCCCGCATTATTCAATTTATGATTCACCAATCAGATGATTCCTAAGCCCCTATAAATATCCTAAGTTCCATTGAACAGCCATCTTCATTTTGAAGAATCCCCCCTTCCACCCCTACTCCTCCTCCTTTCCTAGATGGGTGGCACGGTGGCCCAGTGGTTAGCACTGTTGCCTCACAGCAAGAACGTCACTAGTTCTAGTCCCTACCAAGCCAGCCTACGTTTCTGTGCGGAGTTACAAGTTCCCCCCTAGCTCATGTGGGTTTCCCCCAGGTTTCCTCCCACCATCCAAAAACATGCAATTTAAGTTGATTGACTAATCTAAATCAGCACCATAGACATGCTACTAGTAAGTAGTCATCTCTTAAGAGCAATCACAGTTGCTGCGTCCCAATCCGCAATCTATCCGTCCTAAATAGTATGTGAAAATAGAATTAGTATGTCGCAAATCGTAGTATGTTGATAAGAGTATGCCAAAAAATCCCTGATGGTTTACTATTTCCGGTCAAAATTTTAAGTGTAGAAGCGTCCATACTCTAACTGCTGATATTGCCCACAGTACATTGCGCGTTGGACGTGAATTCGATTGGAACTACAAAACGCGGGTGAAAAGTGTAAACAAACTACAAACATGATGGACACACGAGACCAACCGTCAAGCAGAGAGGCTTTGGTAAAGATGTATGACTGTTAATTAATATCTAGCCCAATGGAGAATATTTAAATAGCGTTGTCTGTGTTATATTTCATCTGCAACAACAATACTGAACTTATATAAAGAAGTGTTTGGACATTACCGTCTGAATGCAGAATTATTCAAAGACCTGAGGAGATTTCTCTGCATGAAAGACTCGTGAATGGGAGATTATCCTGCTGCTGTTTCTCCAATAAGGTAGGAAATAAATACGACAGAAATGTGGATGATTGACAGGGCTCTTAACTAAGCAAGACAACAATCTGTGTAACGAGGAAGTAGTAAATCCCAAAGCTTGCATACTTTTCTGTTACATACTCAAAAGTATATATTTTTCCTCCACAAAAAAGTATATACTTTTAGGTCGTAGTATAAGTATGCGAATTGGGACGCAGCATATCTGTTCATTAGCTACTACAGCAGGGGAGTTCTGAGATCTACCTGAGCTCAAACTCCACTGTCGCCTTGCAAACGGGAGGGAGCCCCAGGCTCTGGGATCTTATAAGCTCAGGGCTCTCTCTCTCGGGACAGCATGCCAAACATGCTTTATAATCAATCATCAGCTAAGTGTGAACTCTTGAAATGATTAAAATTGTGGAGTTGCTACGTGATTAACTCAATCTTGTTAGTTTTTAATGTCTTTTTGGCGATCATCTGAAATGAAAGTGATAGGCTGTTTCTCAATTCTAAGAGCGCAGAGAATGAACTTGCGTTTTTGTAAAGACCGTTCTTGCTAGGTTACCTCGAAAGAACAAACTCTGGACATCACAGAACGTGTCCTGTGAGAATTCTTCCAGATGGTCATGTGACCTTCTCGGGTTTTTAATGGAAACTTATTTAAACATTACAGCATTCATACAACGACTTATTCTTTTTCACAAAACCTTACAAATATACTTTGCACAATACAAATAAAACAGATATTAATACGAATTTCAGCAAATAAACACCCTTAATGTGTTTATGAATTTATTAAGATTTTCAAGTTAATGTTTACTTTGACCATCTCATTTAGGGAAACCCCTAAGATAAATAAATTATTTCTCTGAACTTTTCTCTAAAAAAATCTAAGTATCATCTTTTGATATGATGTACTTTTAGAGAAAAATGATGTCCATATACGTGGACTCGTGGTCCGAATTTACATAAAACACTTTTTCCCGAATGTTCTTTTATGCATATTTAATATAGAATTTTTTTTTTACTTGCTTTGACTATTAGAGAGTAAAAACAAAATTTCTTCCCATTTTGGACAGTAAAAAATAGGGTTTGGGACATTTCATATGCTACAAAAAAGTTGCAGGATGACACTGTATGTCTGTAACAAAACATAATACATTCAAAGTATTTTAAATAGCCACTAAAGAGCTAAAACTGTGCTGTCCACATATGTGGACACTTGGGCCCTAGGAGGTTATTAATAAACAGATATAGAATACTGCGCTTCCCACCTCCTTTATTCAGCCACAATGACTTCTGAGACTTCTCGAGTGAGTTTTGCGCTCAGGTCTGCAAATTAAATAGAATCCTCCAAAATATTTCACTTCTTTGCAACAAATGTAATTCATCATATGTGGATCTATCTCACAGTTTTATTTTTTGTTCTAGGATACAGAATTATTGGAATGGAATTTTATAAGTGCTTTCCGAGGTGTTGAAGTTGCCGAATCCAATGCTTTTAATTCTGCGATTCTCTGAACAAATGTATTTGTTGTCAAACACACAACATAAATTGACCTCATACTGATTAACTACTGCCAAAATGCTACTGCTACTGTTTTGGGAAAAAAGGGAATCCCCTACATGTAAACTGTGGCTTGGAGAAATTACTTCTATGTTACATCTGGAGTGAGTTAGATGCTATGTAGGTGTTTTTTTTATTTTACTTATTATTATGATTTTCATATAGTTTTTCCCCCTTTTTTTTTTTGCTTTGCCTGTTATATGTGGACAAAATATGTAAACAGAGAACCTTTTCTTTCTGAATCTGTGTCTTCAAAAAAACTTATTTGACAAAAAGAACACATCCGGGAACTTTTAAGCGTCCTCCGTTCTTGCGGTCTTGAGTTTTGGAACTGAACTTTGGCGGCTGATGACGTTACATGAGAACACAACGATGCAAGAACGCATATTGAGAAACAGACATAGCTTTCCTGTGCGACAAAGTTGTCATGACAATCAGTCAGTTTAGGATGATAGCCGTAATCAGACGACACTCTTCACCGCAGTGAGCTTGTATGGGTGTGGTTGTCAGTTTCCAGACAAGAAAAGGTGATGAAGAAAATGAGTTTTTAAAGATGATTGGACAGAGGTATGCGTTAATTTTGCTCCAATCCAACACAAAACAACTATGTTTGATTAGTAAGGAGATACTTAGAGTTGTGTGGAAATGTGAAATGCCACTATAAAACCGAAGTTTAGTCAGCTGATGGGTTACAGACAGCGTCATTTCTCACATTTGACTTTTCTGTATTTGTACACCATGTTAGATTTGACCTACCTCTGGTTGTTGTTTTTTTTTTCAGAAAATAATTGTTTATTTGTTAATTCAAATTGTCATTAATTAATTGTCAATAGAGTTTAGATTCTCTGGTCAAGCCCAGACTTGACCTGACCCGCGAGCCAGCCCAATATTTCCTGTCACTGTTTTTAAGGCCGTGATCAAGGATTTGTTTTTTTTGTCATTACTTAATTAGCCTAATTGGGTGGAGAGCTATGCACAGCTCTATAAAGCATTCGATTACCTTCATACTGTTTGTGCTTATTTAAGACAAAATGATGTGCGTTTAAAAATAAAACATGTTTAGCTACATATTAAGTGTATTTGTCTGTTTTAAAACACACCCAAATCCCAAAGCGTCCACTTTGACTTCTCTTCAAAATGTGAATACAGAAGCTGATCTAGGAACAGTGTCTTTATACGGAGTGCATCCATTACATGAATTGACTGATTCAGAGGTCGCATAGTGAATGCAGCCATTTTTATATTCATTTCAAAGTGGTTTCAAGCCAAAATAAAGCGAAAGGATCATTCTCTTAAACAGCTCTTGCTCTGTTCTTTGATGCTACTTTCAATTTTCATAGAAAGATTAAAAATACAGGAGAATACGTAAACGGGATAGAATGGTAAAACACGGGAGAATTAAAGCAAAAACAGGGGGGTTGACAGATATTGATTAAGGATGATAGTCAGCCTTCGATGTCCTCTTTTGTTACTTCTCCAAGCATACCCCTGAGACTGAGGCAAGATAAATCTAATTTCTGTAGTTCAAACATCTCAGAATTGTAATTGAGAATGTCTGTTATAACGGCCCACATATAAAAAAAAAGAGTCTGGTTTAAATTGGGCTTGGGTTCATAATTACTGTCGGGTGCACAGGCTCGGGTAGGGTCAGGTTTAATTTTTTGGGCCCGACCTAAGCTCTAATTGTCAAAATGGAAAGTGTTATTTTGCAACTTTTTGTTATCATTTACTTTGTTACTTGTATTTTTAAATGGAAAAAGGCATTTAATTTTTTAAATGGTTGATTTATGTGCATGTTTATTAAAATCACATTTTGTTATAACCAATTTCCAGACCTATTGCATTGATGAAAATTCAGATTTAGACCTTTGAATTGAGACTTTTAGAGCCCCTGGTCTAATGCGATGATAAATTAACATTCAGCTTTCTCTGTGCTTCGTACCTTCATTTTTGTCTGCGTCCAAAAGGTTCTGGAACTCTGTGTGGAAGATCTCCAAGTGTTTCTCGATGAGGACCTGCTCACACTTTCTGGCCAGCTCATCCTGTGTGCTTTCATGGAGGTAAACCTGCACCCTTCTTTGCTCCTCCAGAAGACGAGCCTCGGCCTGCAAAACGCACACAATAGTTTGATATAAGGCTGGGTTGTATATTGAGTTTTATGATGCATCATTATATTTCTATAATATTTTTAAATACTTCTTATATTTATTTTTTAATCGTTTGCATGGAAAGTGCAAAACAATTGGTCCTCAACATAAGTTGTGCCATAAATTAAAAGCATGTAATGTAGCAGCAAGTATGTAATTTTCACCACTAGAGGGAGCCTATTTACAACAAACAAATAACCCCAAACCACCTACACATTTATAAAAGTGCACAGCGTTCAATTATTTATTTACAGCATGTCCAGCTATTGTGGCATCACCTTTTTCATGTACTCAGTAACAGGATTCTGTTGCAGGAACTCTGTGCTTTCCCTGGTGTAAAAGCGTTCGGTGTCAGCCAGAAATTGAGTCTCAAAGTACTCCTTGTAGACAGACAGAGTCGGCCCTTTAGCAAAGGCATCGTCCTCATTAAGACCCAACTCAACTGGAGAGACGAAGGGAAACACTGAGCAACACTGCATCTAAACCCACATTTGAACAAACCAACAATAAATAAAATCTGCAATACCATAGGACTGAACCACTCCACTGATGAGTCTAGTGTTGATGGTTTCTCCATTCCTCTCCTTCTCGATCAGCTTCAATACCGCATTTGTGACCTAAAAATCAAAGAAACCAAAAATAATATTCATGTTAAAAGAGTCCTTGATGTCGGCGCCAATAGCCTAATGGTTATGTGCGCTGACATATAGCACCATGGCGCTCACGGCGACCCGAGTTCGATTCCCGGCTCGAGGTCCTATGCAGACCCTTCCCCTCTCTCTGCTCCCAATACTTTCCTGTCTGTCCTCCACTATCCTATCCCAATAAAAGGTGAAAAAACCCTAAAAAATAATTATAATAAAAAATAAATAAAAAAAAAAAAAAAAAAAAAAAAGGAGTCCTTGATTATTTCTTTAACTAGAGTTAGTTAAAATAGTGTGCAAGTTAGTAGTGACCAGTGCATAGCACTAACTGCGTGAGCCCACCCGCAAGAGGTGAAGGAAAGTTGTAGCAAAATCTGACTCCCTCTTTGCGTGTACGTGCATCACGTAGCGCCTGCAGTTAAACTCACATCGGTTTATCATAATGCTTAAATCGATCATTTTTTTCCACAATTGACAGCAAGAACAAACATAGAAGCGTTGACTGATTGACAAGCAGCACCTAACAATGTTCAAAAGAATCTAAATAAACCAAGTGGGACAAATTTAAAGTAAAACATACTCTAAGAGGTATTATAATCTACACAACAATTAGTGCAGTGTGAGGGTGAGAGAGGGGTGCAGTGTTTCGATGTGGTCCGGTTTTGTTGTAATTTTACTATTGTGGTTCTGCGACTGCTGGTGTTGGTTGCTGTATGGTTAAAAAACTATGACAGTTAAAGTAACTAGGTTAATATCTGATTTAAATAAGTAAAAATTAAATAAAATATTAATATTAATATAATCGTTTTGGTTATTGAAAAAATATGATAATTGTAATAGTTTAATTAAATTTATTTGATTTTTGGAAATCACCAATGGCCCGTTTACCAATGGTACCCTTATGGTGGGCGTGGTGTACGACAGAAAGTTTCAGTCGACGTCATTCTCGATCAAGGAAATGTCAAAGTAAAGCTGTACAGGTCGTTCACATATCATATGAGAAGCATTTCTCACAAAACAGATGCTTTATACACATAAATACTTCTGTATAAATGTTTATTACTAACCTTTCTATGAACATGATTTGATTACAACTGCAGATCAATAAAAGCAAAACAGCTACTGTAACCTCTACAATTATATAAAATAAACAAATAAATGCAGCATATATGAACACATACAGACCCTTACAGTCTCCGATATGTTACTAATGACAGGAAAACTACACACAGCATACATTTAGTCCTTATTTGGCTTCAAAAACACGCAACATATAGCCCACAGTCAGTGCAAACCTCTCATCTGTATCTTTAATCTTCACTAGCACACGTAATCTCTTGTTAGACAGACAGTTCCAAGTTCATAATAGTCCAAAAGGTGATGATAATAGTTATACATGGCAGTTTGTTCATGTTTTAGGTTGCTGAAAAGAATCATTTGCTATCTTTGTTTTTCATGCTTCACTCTCGCGTTTGTCCATTTCTGAAAGGATGTCACGGGCACGTTATTATCATCAGCTCAAGGAGTTTGTTATTTCAAATATAGATGCGCACGCGAGCTCTCTCGAGAAAGTGAAACCGCTTGCACTTTAGACGGCCTTGTAAACAACTATGGGGCTCAGGGTAGATTCTGCTGTTCTTCTTGGCTTTGTTGCTGTTCATCAAGATGACGACAAGCTTTGTTTAAGTTCGGGTCGACTACGGCTCGTTATTATATGTATATATACATTGACAATAATATATACTTTTGACAGTAGAAACGGCAATAAAAGCTTACCGAACAGTACCGTACCACTCAGTAGAATCAGGCCACAAGTTACCCCTCTCATTGTCCCGCAACCCCCACTTTGGGAACCACTGGTATAGGACAGTGTTGGGTAAAGTTATTTTTAAAAGTAATATATTAAAAGTCTCTCTTAATCTTCAAAAAAAAAACTTAAAAAAAAAACGACATAAAATAACAGAGTAACCTAAAAAGTAATTAAAAACAACTTACTTTTTTTTAAAAAAGGGACTTAAGATTGTATTTATTACTTCGTATCATTGCACAATTAAAGCATGAACTGATATCAAACCTTCAAAAATAGCTGATTATGACAATATGACATCCTGTTTCCAGTCTTACCTGCTTATTCAAAGGTCGAAACAAACATTCTCTCCACGTCACCAAAGCCAGCTGAAACAAAAGTCAAACATCACAATACAATATAAACTGAAATTATGTTGTAATGATGAAGAAGAGTAGGAGTTGCTTACAGAATAGATTTCATAGATGCCTTTGCGGCCCTCGTCACACTCTCTGCGCACCCAGTGGCGGTTGAGGTAAGCACAGATCCCGTTGAGTACTTTACTGGAGAACCGGTAATCCTCCCACTGCTGCGTGTAGAACTTCAGAACACTCTCATCCATCAGATCCTCTCCATCCTGACCACAACAGACAAATATTTTGTCTGTTCACTGGGGGTTCACGTTAAACCAGTGTTTCCTAAAGCAGTCTTTTAGGTACAACTGGTCTATAATGGCCTTGATAAACAATCCTGAGCGCAAGCTTCCCGATGCACAATTTATGCATGGGTACAAATGTATACGCCGACAAGTATGTACACTTACAACAATGCATACATCTTTCTTTATACTGTAAAGAAACAGCATCAGCATATGTGCATTTGCACCCAAATGTACATCATGGCATAGAAACTTGTGCTCCAGACTGTCGTGAACACTCAAGACTGGATTAATGTAACTGTGTTGTAAATAAAGTTCAGTTTGTTGTAGACTAATCGCTTTAAGACCTTAATGTATCAACCAGGAGCCATGTGTATCAATATTGTTTGCCCTGTATGTGTTTTTCCCACTTTCAAAGTGCCAGTAGCTCTTGCACTTTCCAGTTTCAACTAAAAATCTTCATTAATATTTTACTGATGATAAAAAAAATGTCCACTAGGGATGGATTGAGGGTGAATAATTTGCAAAATGTTCATTTTTGTGTCTGAACCAAATAACATTTTATTGTAATTGTCTTGAAGTACGATTGGATTTCTCAAAAGCTCTATTAAACACACTACCATTCAAAAGTTTGGTCTCAATAAATGTTTTCTGAAAGACATAAACAAAATTAGCATTTAAGCATTACAGTAAAAAGGGCGACTGGATAAACATTCACAATGCTATAAAAAATACCTTTCAAAAATAAATGATGCTTTATAAATGAATATGTCCTGAACTATTATTCGTCAAAATAAATATTATCCACCACAACCATATTTAATACTGATTACAATACAAAATGTCTCTTAAAGGGGTGGTCCAGAGTGTATTTTTAACCTCTTAAGGCCCAAGGTGTTTTTACATGCATTTTTTTATTTCTCTTTGCTATTTGGGCTTATTGGAAACTAATTAGAATAAAAATCTAAGTATCATCTTTTGATATGATGTACTTTTAGAGAAAAATTATGTCCATATATGTGGACTCGTGGTCCGAATTTACATAAAACACTTTTTCCTGACTGTTTTAATGCATATATAACATAGAAAAAAATTTGGAACTTGCTTTGACTATCAGAGAGTAAAAACAAAAAATTTTCCCATGTTGGATAGTTAAAATAGGGTTTGGGACATTTCATATGCTGCAAAACAGTTGCAGGATGACACTGTATGTCTGTAACAAAATATAAAACATTCGAAGTATTTTAAAAAGCCACTTAAGAGCTAAAAATGTGCCGTCCACGTATGTGGACACTCAAGCCCTAGGAGGTTATGGCTTGGTTGTTTATAAGATGCAAATCAATGTGTGCTCATGCTTCACTTATAAAAAATAACGTTATTTGTTCATATATCTTTCTTTGATTATATACTGCTACTGTGCTAACATCAAAACGACTGTCATATTTCCGAGTTCCTCTGAAAGGGCCGCCCTCAAGAGGCTCTGATTGGTCAGCTAACATAATGTGCTGTGATTCACGGATCGGCTCCACGTCACTAGGAAAAGCATCATGCCCCTTTAAGCACACTCTTTTGCACTGTGTAAACAAATTCTGTCAGTCAGAGTAGCTGTTAGCTAGTGGTGTAACGGATCACAAATCTGCAGTTCGGATCACACTACGGATTTTTAGTCACGGATCATTTTTCGGATCAGCAAAAAAGTGAGGAGGCAAATGTCATTTGCTTTACATTTATATAAAAATATTACTGCAAAAAAAACATTTCTTATCTTCAATTAATGATTCAACAATTCACACATAAAACTTCACGTTTTATTATACTGTAGGTTTAGTATTTTTTAAAACATTCAGTGACATAATTTTGATGGTTGTTTGTCGCCATCTGTTGGTTACATGATGTAATTGCTTTCACCAGCATCAAAAATTCACCAGCGTCATGTTTCATTAAACGGTGATTTTAATCTTTACCATAAACATCAGTGTTTATACAGTACTATATACAGTATAGTATATAGAACTATAAAATGGTCTCCCAGCACTTATGTGTTATTTAATTGTACGATGGATGGCAGAGGGGTGTCGCTGACGAGAGTGAAGAGGGTTGGGGAGTCGCAGAAGAAACTGAAAGTGAACAGCGGACGGGTGAGGAGGGGGATCGGTAAAATGAGGTGCCGATCAGATTTCAGATCCGGAGTGTTCCGGCACAAATTAAGCCCTGGGTAGGTCGCACCACAACTTTTCCCGTCATCATCATATCTTACAGGGAAGCCAAAATGCTTTTATGCACGTGATTTAAATGACGCGTGAGGCGATCTCTCTGCAATGGTTATAAATGTTGGATTAACCGACAAATTCAAAATGAATTATTAATCGTTCCGAGCGTTCCGAACCGTGAGTTGTGATCCGTACGGATCACGGATCAACAGTGATCCGTTTCACCCCTACTGTTAGCTGCATTGGTTTGTGCCTGAAGCAGACAGAAAATGAAGAGGACACAGCTGAACCTCACGCCTGCTCTCTAAAATACAATCTGACAAGTGTCTTTCATATATATTCAGATTAAGCATGTGTAAGTAATGTGAAACAATCACATATCTTTTGTGAGTTCGTTATTTGACAGCATTTTCCGTTGTTTACATCCTTAAGTCCTTGCTACAACATACCGTTAACACTATAAACTGTGAATGTAATAGATCAATTTTAACAAATACTTACAGGTTGTGGCTCACAGACCACAGCTTCATCTATTATGGTTGGAGGAGCTATATATTTTTTATAATTTTCTGGAACATAATTAAAATAAAACTGTAAGCACTTCTCTCTTTGTGTCGTGTCCTTTGGAAGCCCAAATACAGAAACAGAAGAAGCTCTGTGGAAATAGCAGCGTTTGGATGGCATTGTAGCTTTCACTGCTACATTACAGCGCCTCTGGCCAAGCCCCTTTGCTGCGCAGGGTGTATGCAAGTGGTGAATGCGTGTAACGTGAAGCGTTTGGGATCTCACTAGCCCGGATGTAAAAATTTTTTTGTCTCCAAACTTCATTCACCGTAGGCTTTGCTAAGCTAACTCTGTAAAAGCCAATGTCTCCCTCTGCATTTTGAGCGTATTATATTCAGAGATGTTGTTTATGTTCACACAGCTACAATACACCTCAACTAAAGTTTATAATATGATATCATAGTGGACCACCTCTTTAAGCATCAAATCAGCATATTATAATTGTTTTTGATAAATTGTGCGACATTAAAAACTGGAGTAATGATGATACAAATTCAGCTAATCACAGATTTTCAATTTCAGATCACAATTTTTTTAATTAACTTTTTTTAACCGTTTTTTTTAACCTGGAGTCAACCGTACTGACTCCAGTCTTTCAAACAGTTCCTATTCATTTAATCTACCTTTAGCAGATTTGTAAGGTAATTCTTGAGAAATTCCTTCAGTCTCTTGTAGAGTTCCAGCCCCACAAACTGAGCTCCTCCAGGTGTGGGGGTTTTCTTTGAAGGTTTGGACGGGGGGGCGCCTGAACCGCGGACCGGATTTGACTGATGCACACTAGTGCAATAATTATACACATGACTGAAAAACAACTGGTTAAGGACACAACAGACACCGGAAAACTTCTTTCAATAAAATAAACAAATACACTACAATGAAATAAATAGGCTTCTGAAAATATCAAATATTCCTCTTGTGATTAATTGCTGAAGTTTATCATGGTATATGGTATTTTTACAATATTAACCTAAGCTGAAAAAAAGGTGTAAAAATTAGTGTATTGTTTTCTTGTATACATGTTTAGGGTAAATAAATATTTTAAGAAGATAATAAAATACAATAGGTAACACTTTATAATAAAGTCTCATTAGTAAAACGTTATTTAATGCATTGAAATCAACAGAGAGAATAAATACAACTGAATTTTATTAGTTATTACCTCCATTTAATAAAAAAAGGCATTATTAGGCCTTAATTAAGAAAATAACAATAAATGCTTCTGTAGTTGTCACACTGACTTTAGTTAAATTAAGTGATGTTAACAAATGACACCTTGTTGTACAGAGCAGTATTGTCACGATACTGAAATTCGTTACTAAAATTTTTAAAAACGTTGAGCACGATGAGCACGTTCTTAAACAGTGCTGATTTACCACTGTTTACGTGCTCAACAGAAATTACTGTGATTGGCCAGGTCATCAGTTCACCGAACTAACCGCTGTTTACTGAGTCTAACCACAGATACAGGGACACTGGAGCGTTTTAAAGCCGCAATTTATCAGCGGATCGCTTGTAAGTCAGCTTATAGACAAACCAGCTGATAGATGTGACCAACAGCAACCAACCAACAGTATCTGAGGTTTTCGCTAAAATTACTAAGCACAAGCGTGAAAGTGAAAAACTGAAGCAGTGTACTGACACTGTGACATGTTAACTGATAGATTCAAAAGACTGAAGGGTCGTTAGATAGAGACAAGAATAATTAAATATCATGTTTAACAACTATAGTGAGACGCGATCCAGCGGTACATCCTTGATAAACTGTCCGACGTGCACTGCTCTCTGGGGTGACTGCTGGAGCTCAGACGCTGCAGCGCATGACAGAGTGTTGTATTAGTGTATTAGTGTAAACAGAGCCTAGGTGTGTATTTTTCGCGAGCGGGTTGCTGCTGCGACAGGGGCAGGATAGAGCATCGTGATGGCCATCGGCGATGGACGATGGCATCATCTATCGACCCAACTCTTGTACATATTTCCCATATTTTCTGTTTGTATATTAAAGGTATAGTTCACTCAGAAGTAATGACCCTGCATTTGCTCCATACCTTTTAGATAGATTGTGCAAAAGTCAGCCTCCCAAACAGTGTTGGCCTAAGACTTTTGCACAGTACTGTAGTTTCTTGCCATATTGACCTAGAAAATAGCAATTCTCTCAGTTGTAGCACACAATGTATGCACAGAAGGGTCAAAATAAGAAAATTATCTAAACTTGTTTGAATTTTTTTTTGAGCGAGATGCTTATGGTCTAATCCGATTCAATGATCTATGCTAAGCTAAGCTAAAAGTGCTCCCGTCAAACTCGTAGATCGGCTGAATGGATTCAAAAATGGTCAAACTCAACGGTTTAACTCTAAGGCACTTGCAAAATGAGCCTATTTCCAAAACAAAGTGGAGAGTTCCTTTGAGACACTCTAAAAGTTGAATAAACAATTATTCACAGTATCTTAGTGTCCTTGATATCAATATTGTGCATGGTGATTATCACAGTTATTATGGAATATCAGCATATGTCTACGATGAAGGATACGTGTAGAGCTCCATGTAGCGTGACTTGGCCATGCTCTGGCGAGTGTACACCTGCTGTATCCCCGCACGCAGATCATCCCAGATCTGGTCCAGCCCGATCTGCTTCAGACCGTGAGGAGTCTGGGGCCGGTTAGACGACATCCTCTCTTCAGTCTGACTCTCCTCCTGCCGTTCGATTGGTTCTTGTGCCTGTCACTCAAGAGCTACTCCTCCATAGGGTCCAGCGGAGAGAGAGGGAGAGGACGAGGAGGGTCGGACCCTCAGGGTACAGCAACACACAGGAAAGAAACCTGAGAGGAACACAAGACAGAGATGGATTGATACAGACTCTCCAGCAAACGAGTCTCTGGAGTGTCCATGAATCAGAAAAAAACAACAGCAAGAAGAAGAGGATTCTGCTGATAGATCTCTAGCAGCAGGTTTTTTTTTTTCTAGGATAAACAATACTTGTATGGAATCTGTTCATTATATCCTGGGGTTTCCTTCCTGTATCCATGGCAACAACTCAAGGAACAGAGAAGATTGTGCGCGGAGCTCAGAGCCGCAGCCGGTGCTGTAACCAAGCAAAGCTCACAGTGTTCTGCATTAGATCATTATGACTAACAGTGATTTACTCAGGCAGAACGGCACACCTGTGGGACAGCAGAACATCTGGACTAGAACAGTCTTCACTCAGTTCTTAATTACAAAACAGCTGAACACTGTAATAATAGCATATTGTGAGGAAAAGCTTTTTTTGCAGCAACAGCATAATATAATTACAGCATAAATATAATTATCTGTATTAGCATTGTTTTAAAGACATTTAAGTATTTGATCTATTCTAGATTTATTATGACCATCCATACATATGTAGAATACATGAGCAAAAATTATAGCTATTATTCATTTCTATCAGAATTTACAGAAGACACACCATGAAATGCAAGTATACCAATTGTTTAATACCAAAAAATATATACTTTCTTAAAAAAAATTCAAATTTGAGCACTTATCAAGAACTTTCCTGATAAATTTTCGAACTTTTCCAGCACTTCAATTATGAAAATTCAATTAGGGCTGCATGATAATGGAAAAATCTAACATTGCGATATCTTGTTATTCTGCAATGTACAGTTAAAGTCAGAATTATTAGCCACCATGAATTATTAGCCCCCTGTTTATTTCTGTTTAATGGAGATAAGATTTTTTCAACACATTTCTAAACATAATAGTTTTAATAACTCATTTCTAATAACTGATTTATTTCATCTTTGCCATGATGACCTCAAATATTATTTTACTAGATATTTTTCAAGACACTAGAATTAATCTTAAAGTGACATTTAAACACTTAACTAGGTTAATTAGGCAGGTTAGGGTAATTAGCCAAGTTATTGTATAAGGATGGTTTGTTCCGAGACTGTTGAAAACAATATAGCTTAAAGGGGCTAATAATTTTGACCTTAAAATGTTTTTTTTTTTTTTATTTATAACTGCTTTTATTCTAGCCGAAATAAAACAAATTTGTCTTTCTCCAGAAGGAAAAATATTATCAGACATAATGTGAAAATGTCCTTGCTCTGTTAAACATAATTTGGGAAATGTTTAAAAAAAGAAAAATAAATTTAAAAGGGGCTAATAATTCTGATTTCAACTATATGAATGCAATTTCACCAGATGACCGGAACATCTCTGTTTATAATGAATTGATATTTTTAGATTCTTAGTGGGAGTCCATCAGCGTAAAATATAATAAAGAAGCATAGATGGATACAACAGAGAAAAATATACAATTGAAATAAAAAGTGTTTCAATGTTTTCCGAGCCTAGCATTATTCAGGTACGGTAATTGAATATTAGAAATAAAAAATTTTATAATTATTAAAGTTTACAAAGAGTACAATTTCTTATTGCTGAATGCTTTAAAAAAAAAATCAGGCCTCAAAAACACATGTAAATGATAAACTACAATACAAACTCAATATTGCAAATCCTGCGATGTGACTATTGCGAATGATCATATTGTGATACCAATGCTGAAATGATATATTGTGCAGCCCTAAATTCAATGCATCTTTATTTCTATAGTGCTTTTTACAAATGTAATTGTAGCTTTTTAACTATGTAACTTTACAAGTGACCAATTACATGTTACATACTAGTGTTGTCCTGATACAGGAATTTCCAACTCCGATATGATACCTTGAAAAATATCGATATTCGATACCATTTTCGATACTGTGGGGAACAAATTCTGCAACATTAAAAGTATCAACTAAAAATAGGAAAAATAACTAAACCATATAACACTTATACCAGGTACGTCAGCAGTCCTTAAGTCCAAAGGGCAAAAAATTACAAAAAAACAGTATCAATGCTAACCAATAATATAATTGTATAATTTTAAATATTTCAGTATTGATATTAGGGCTCCACAATATTGAAAAAATCTGATATTGTGATATTTTACTTTTATGCGATAAATATTGCGATATGTATAGTTTCACAAGATGGTTTGAATGGCTCAATATGACGGTCTTCTGGGGAGTCTAGCAGTATTCAGGTACAGAAACTGAATAATCACAATTTTTTCTTATTTTGCTTTGTCTCGTTTCTTGTTCAAACATCAAAAAAATCTTGTAGATCAAGTAAAAATATTGTTTTGTTTTTGCCTTCAGAAGAATTCAATTAGATTTTTTCCTTCAAAACAAGCTAAATTATCCAATTGGGGTAATTAAAATAAACTTAAAAATATATATATATATATTTTTTTTTGCATAAATCATATAAATAATTAAATAGAATTAATCTTTGTTACATCTCCAAACACTTTCCCTTTTTAAAACATTCTTGAAATGCTCAGTCAAAGGCTTTAAAAACACATGCAAATGATAAACCTTCACTCTATTATAGTAGTTATTAACAGTGAGTGACTCTACAAACCAGATATGTTCTGTGGCTCCTTGTCAACATTGCATATCTTGCGATGTGACTATTGCCGATGTGCATATTGTGATATCAATGCTGAAACGATGTATTGTGCAGCCCTAATTGACAACACTATTACATACGTCAAACTACATTATATCAGATGCTAATTGTTCTAGTGTTCTGTAGTATAGAATAGTATTTTAAAGAAAAAATTAGATTTTTTGCCCTAAATTTGCCCTAAGCCCAACACTGAATTACGGTTATTTACTCTCTAAAGGTAATGTTAGATGTAAAAAAAAAAAGACATGAGAGATTATGCTACAGGCATATGCACAGACTGCAGTTTTCATTTAATGCAAAAGCAAAAATATTTTTTTGAATTTAAAACACTGCTGTAGTTAATTTCTTAATTTGTCATAACAAATTTGATTGGAAAGAAATGACAACAATGTTTAACAGGTTTTAAATAAACACACTGTAAAACTTAACAGTGAAAATCATTAAATTAAATAAGTTAAACTCTTAATGAAAAAGAGTTATGGTAACTCATAAACTGATAACATTAAGCAGAACTCAAACCGAATGAGTTATGAATGAATTCATTATATTTTTGTGTTGACTTAACTCTAATGCTTTAAGTTAATTTAGTTGATTAATTCTAGTTCTTCTAGTTATTAATTCTATAGCGTACAACAAAACAATATTTAAACAAGATTACAAAGTACACTTAAAAGTAAAGGTTCTTATTGATATCAGTGGTTAAAAACTATTAACTTCGTGAAAAAAGTTTGTTGAATTTTTTTGCCCTAAGCCCAATATTGAATTACTGTTATTTACTCTCTTAAATGTAATGTTAAATGTAAAAAAAAAAAAAAAAAGACATGAGAGATTATGCTACAGGCATATGCACAGTCTGCAGTTTTCATTTAATGCAAAAGCAAAAATATTTATTATATTTAAATTGTTTATTACCTCTTTAGTAGCAAATTATGATGAAAGCAACACAATTACATTTTCAAGCAGTTACTAGCATCTTTACACAAAATCCAAGCACTTTTCAAGGATTAAAATTCAAGCATATTCAAAAATGTCCAGCATCCCTAAGAACCTAAAATCAACTAAAATCCTAAAGTCAGATGGTGTTGAAAAAGTAGTAACACCCTATAGGCTTGTCACAATGATCAATACATGGACTTATCGCACAACACATGGACATGACATCAATCATTTTTGGTGATGCAATAAATATCGCCCATACATAAAAACTAATTCTAGCAACATTTTAGTTGATGGTGCATCTTTATTTCTATTGGAGGTGTCAGTGTCAGTATAGTTAAAAACACTACAGTATTTACTATAAATGACGTTAGTATATTTTCATGTGGGTGTCTGACAACTGAAAATAGATCTGGTAGCGGATATCGCAGCCTCTTACTTTTTACCTTGCACTTTTTACTTAATATTTATTATTATTTCGGATATGCGCTTTCACATTCTGATGCCTACTTATTAAATTGTTAAAACAACTATAAATTAAATTAAATATTCTTAAGATTAAAATATGATGTGTTCTTTGGAAGTGTACTTGCATCATGATGATATTATATTGTCATTCTGGCATTATATAAGGAGTGGCATAAAAAGGTCTTAAAATAACAATAATATCGTTCAGAGTTTCCTCTAAAATTTTTTCCAGCTGTGGCGGCAGGCTTTTTTTTTTTTACACAGATCTGCCAACTATTTCAAAGACAAATATTACACGCAGTATTACAAGTCGAGAACGCATTCATGTAATAGGAGCATCTCTTTGCTTGCGCGCCGATTTCCTCTTCGTGCACAAAACTTCTTGCACGCCCTCAAATTTACATGCTCAAGTGCAGATCTTCTCGTGCGCTCTCCAGTAAGCGCTGCTGAAGTGCGATTTAGTGCGTTTTCTGACATTAACGCGTCCTGAAGTAAAGTGAAACGGCTATAAACTCCAGAAAGATAAGTATACTTATGGAAACTGTGTTCATCTTAACTGAAAGCTACGCCGTGTTTGCTGGCGCCCCACGCATCACGCACCTGTCAGTCAGTCAGTCAGCATGTCACCTTAAAGGGTTGAACAAATAGCGCACAGCACTACTACGGTTACAGAAATGTTTGCGCTGTTATAATTCACTTACCTTTTAATATGTTTCGGTGCGATTATAACCCGCTATAAAAAAAACACGACTAAATGTTTTAATTGAGAAGTTGTAATGTAGCCGTGGCGGGATGAACTTTGGCGTGGCGGCCCGCCACGGATGAATGAATGTAGCGGAAACCTTGTCGTTTATCACAATTTATTTTAGTGCAATATATCGTACAACAAAAAATAGATATCGTGACAGGCCTAACCGACATCTATCTATGCTGAGACCGATTGTGGTAAAGTTGTTTTTATTTTCGCACATTCGTTCAGTGACAACTTGTGATATGCTCCCTATATTGTTTACAATGGTACTTTGAATATTCGGTCTGATATCACATGTAAGTATGACTTGAACACAACATTAGCACTGTTTATTTGACTTTGAACAATGTCGTAACATTACGTTGATAGTCATTGGCTAATATGATTTCCCTATGTAGAACTCGCAAAGAATAATTTCTGAAATGATATTATTAACCCTTGTGCACTGTTCAAATATCTTATAACAAAATCACATGACCTTTTTTTTTTAAAATGCGCACACTGGAATTTGTGCAGTAACCGTTTTTCCTTCGTTCAAAAGTTTATCCTACTCAGTTATGCGCATATGTTTTTTATGCGCATTTTCAACATTTATGCGCATCATGGCGTTTCCATCAACCGTTTTTTTTATGCACATCTCCAAAATGCGCATAAAAATAGGTGGAAGGAAACATAGCTAGTGTCACTAATCTGTGAACAGCCCCTATAAAGTAAAATATAAAATAGTGTATGGAAAGCATCGTCAATGCACCGTGATGCACCGAGATATCGAATTAAACCGAATTGATGGCATGATAATCGTAACCGAACCGAACCGTGAGACCAGTGTAGGTTCACACCTCTACTATTTTAAGGTATCGACCCAGCTTTACAATTAGTGTATGATAATTAACATGCACAATATTCAAATGTTTGTTTGTTTTTTAAAGGAATAATAATTTATGCAGTCATGCACATGTTTTGACAGCTAATATGCTGGTGATTTGATGGTTTGCAGAAGTTGCAGAGACCTTTACAGATATCAAAATGCTCTTTCGATGCAAAATTATTGTAAATTTGCCGATTAAGAAACTTCAGGCCTAGGCTACAATGATAAAGAAAATCCGCTCTAAAATGTGAAACTTTAAAAAAAAAAAAAAAAAAAAAAAAAAAAAAAAAAAAAAAAAAAAAAAAAATCGCTAAATATTCTTGACACATGAAAGTGTAAGCCTGCAGCTCAAAACAAATGTGGAAAGTTATTGCGTATCATATTTAACAAACCCTTTACTGCGAATTTTATGTAATTTTGCTCACATGGATGATTTAATATTAATCAGAGGATGTCATCATTACGCTGCTGTGCCGTCAGCCAATCGTTGCATTGCTGATCATGATTTCGAGGATCCACAGATCTGTCCTTTACAACACACGCAGCAGTGTCAGATCAGTTCATCCTGTCCTTTTAATCTGATTCGCGAACTTGTTTGAAGAACCAAATTAGCCAGAGACCAGTTATCAAGATTAACAAATCTGCCAACTCATCCTAGATCATTTAAGTGAGGTACAAAGAACAGACCCCAAAGATGCATATTTTGATTTTCTCAGACAAATCAAGGTAAGTGCATAAAGGTCACTCTCACACACACTTTAATTTGCTGTTATACTCCATATAAAATCCAGAAACTAAGCTTTTTTTTTGCACAGGCTTATCTAAAGGGTTAATGGTGCCAACAGTACAAATTTACCTCTACCCAAAAGGAAAAACCACCAACAATAAAAAAAAATGCGTGATTATATGGTGTCATGGTTTTGCAATCAAACAAATGTGGTTATAATGGAAGTCAAATGGGCAAAAACAGCCACCAACAGTAAATTAGGGAGAGAAAAAATAAAATCAATAAAAAACAATGCTAAGGCAATGTTGTTTCAAAGACTGTGATAAAAGGTAAAAAAATCCAGTCCACCATTACTTTTTTTATTGAAAATATTTTGTCTAAGTTTTTTTCACCAAATCAGTGACATCATTTATGAATTTGTCAATTAAAGAGTTAAAATCCTGTAATTTTCTAAACAATTTAGTAGTTTTGGTCAGGACTGAGGTTGATTAACAAATTTATGCTAAAGAATTTGAACAAAATATTTATCTGATGCATTTTTACAGAAGTTTAATTTAGTGGATGTTTTTATCCTGAACAAAATAAGATTTGATAAGACCAAAAATCATTCTGCTAGCTGAAACAGAGAAAAGTATGGCCAAATTAAAACTCAAAATCACCCCAGAGTGGATGAAAACATCCCCAACAGTACACAAGGGTTAAGCAGAAAGTCCGAATGTGTGAATAATTTTCTTATCACTAGATTGGACTATTGTAACTCAGTATACTTTAGAATTAGTCCGAAAACCTTATCCCATTTACAATTACTTTAAAATGTTGCTGCGAGGCTTTTAACATACACCCAGAAACATGACCACATTACACCAGTTTTACGCTCTTTGCACTGGCTGCCTGTGCACTATCGAATCACTTTTAAAATTCTTCTCTTTGTTTTTAAATCTCTAAATGGCCTGGCACATTCTTATATGTCAGACATGTTAATTGATCATCAGCCTGGTCGGTCTCTTCGGTCATCTAACCAGAGACTGTTATGCATCCCTAAGTCGAGGCTGAAATGCAGAGGTGACCATGGCTTCACAGTAGCTGGTCCTAGGTTGTGGAATGCTCTGCCCCTCTGTATTAGATCTGTTTTATCCCTGTCTGTTTTTAAAGAGCTCCTTTTATGGGTTTTTGAAAATGACCTTCCATGTAGTGTGTAACACAGCTCTAAGTGAAGTGAAATATCCAGCTAAGGCTTAAATTTGAAAGTGGACCGTGTTTAAAACTATTGATTCATTTATAAAAGAGTCGAATCATCGTGCTTCAAATGAATCGTCTTGATAACGAGTCTTTAGCCGTTTAGGCGTGACGTCGATACAAAACTTAAGCCCCGCCCAATTGTTGTGCGCAAACCCGGGAAAATTTCAATCTGCGACCCCGCCCACAAACACAGTAGCAAGAAAACAACTTGTGAAGACGCTGTGCTCAGCTGGATATTATTGGAAGTGTGAGGAAAAGTTAGTGTTAATTTCTCTACCCAAAGATAAAACTGTGAAGAGTCAGTGGTTGAGGTTTATTTTTGCAAAAATACCTCAGCATTTTAGCCCCAGCCTTGTGCTGTGTTCCCATCATTTTTCTGACCAGTGCTTCAGCAATCTACACACTTACAACAGGGGATTCGTCAGCCGTTTGTTTAAGGATCGCGGGAGACGGGTCTGAAATACGGTAGACTCCCGGAAAAAACTTGCTCACACATACACTCTGCACTCTGACTACTTCAATATTGTTGATAAGCCGTGGTGGGCATTTCATTCTGTCTCGCGCTGAACGCTGTCGACCAATCGCAACAGACTATTATCGGTCCAATCAGCGCAGATTAGCTTCGCGCTAAGGAGGGATTTTGGAACAAATGAATCGCTGAACGAATCATATGAGAGTCGCTGGGATGATTAGGTAAAAATAAATGCATATTATAAGACCATGAAAGTGTTTTTTGACATTGCATGCATATCAGCCTGTTGTTGGAGAACCTTAAAACCAAAATATGACTCTTTTTAATGTATAATAGGGGTTCTTTAAATCTAAGTTGAAAACTTACCTCTTTGATTTGCCATTTTATCAATGAAAATGGTCTGTTTTAGCTATACTTTTATATTTTTTCTCTGTTGTGATTTGTACTGTGCAGCACATTGGTCAACCTCTGGTTGTGCTTAATAGTGCTATATAAATAAAATTGACATTGACATTGAATAAAAAACCAACTTTACCTCAATCTGAGGCCGAATGACATGTCAAAACTGGCTGCATTTCTCATAATCTGAATGTAAAACCTGATCTAGTTTAGTCGGTTTGCTCGCCATTCGTACATAACTAGCGATACCAAAAGTCGATTGATTTATCTTGCTTTATATTTTTGTGAATATACAGAGTATCAGTCCTCCATTAAACCCAAAAGCAGAAACACACAATTAAAAGCTTCGTTATCTGTGCTTCATGTAAATACATTGTGACTGCCGAGGCCTTTCCTCAAAACACACCAGAAATGCTCTATAAAACACGCTGAGAGTTGTTATTTCAAGCTATGAGAGAAGAAGCGCATAACGCAGTAGTTAGTGTGACGATAATATATTAATTGGGGTTAAATACTGTGCGTGTTTGCGTTCAGGATTAAAGCTAAAGCTAACCGCTAATCTCGCGCTCTTACCATCATCCAGAAAGAACGACGAAAGCAAACATGAATCTCCAGCACCGCTCGGGCTCCTGGTCAGTAAGATTCCTTTTTGTGACTCCGAATGCGTGTGTGGCGAGCTTTGTTTTTCACGTATAAAATAAAAAGAAGCGACGCCGAAACAACGAACAGAAAAACTCCGTCAGCGCGTGCTCACGGAAACACAGTCCCTCCGGAAACAGAGACAAGCTCCGGCAGCGCGCGCGGCCTTCGGAAACTACGGCTGTGGCCGAAGGTTCCGCATTAGCACCCGTCACGCGAATTGTGCGATAAAATGTTTTTGAATAATTTCATATTCTGCGTGTTTACCGCATAAATACGCTTATTGTATATTGACCAGTTAGTTTAGAATGATTGGGTAGAATTTAGTGTATACTGAACGTTAATAAACTCTAATTCGAATAACAAAATGAAACACTTAACAGCTTCCTAAGAGTTTCACTTAAGAGTTTCCTTCACATTAGGCACCTTAAAATCGTTTTAAAAACTGTTGTTTGTGTTTTTTTTGGTCTGCAGTGTTTAACCTCAAAAAATGAGTTTGTCAACCAATATTTATACTCTTTATAACTAAGAATTTGAACAAGATTTAATATTATCTCAGCAGAACGTTGACCACACAAATGCACATATTATATATTGACCAGATAGTCTGGTAAATTGGGGGGAATTTAGTGTATAATGAACATTAATAAAAGTTAAACATTAATAACAAATGTGCAGAAGCAGATCATAATAGCTAATATTTATTACATTCCTCAGTTTATATTAAGGGCGGCATGGTTGCTCAGTGGTTACTGTCGCCTCAGAGCAAGAAGTTCGCTGGTTCAAGTCCTGACTGGGGCAGTTGACATTTCTGTGTGGAGTTTCCATGTTCGTGTTCGTTTCCTCTGGGTGCTCCGGTTTCCCCCACAGTATGCTTTATAGGTGAATTGGATGAACTTAATGTAACCTATGTGTGTGTGCCAATGGGAGAGTGAATGGGTGTTTCCCAGTACTGCCCTGCTGAAAAATCCAGCTTAAACCAGCCTAAGCTGGTTGGCTGGTTTTAGCTGGTCGACCAGCCTGGTTTTAAAGGGGTTTTGGCCATTTCCAGGCTGGTTTCCAGCCATTTCCAGCGTGGTCTTAACTGGCCAAGCTGGAAGTTGACCAGCTAAAACCAGCTTGACCAGCCAAAACCAGCTATGTCCAGCTTAAACCAGGCTGGTTAAGCTGGTTTTAGCTGGTTTAAGATGGTCATTTTCCAGCCTGACCAGCTAAGACCAGGCTGGAAATGGCTGGAAACCAGCTTGGAAATGGCCAAAACCCCTCTAAAACCAGGCTGGTCGACCAGCTAAAACCAGCCAACCAGCTTGGGCTGGTTTAAGCTGGATTATTCAGCAGGGTGGGTTGAGGCTGGAAAGGCATCCACTGTGTAAAACATATGCTGGAATAGTTGCCGGTTCATGCCACTGTGGTTTATGTTTTTTTGTCTGCAGTGTTTACCCATAAGGCACAGGACGTCAGATTGATGTTGTACCCCAAAGTTGTGGGGATGTTGCATTTTGTTTGTAACTGAAAATAGGGTTGACGTTAGAACCCAACATCTGGCCGACAATGTCCAACGTCCAACATAAAAAACAAACAAATATCCACGTCTAATGATGTTACAGCTTGACGTTGTGTGGACGTTACCAATATGTCTATCAGACAATGGATTTTGGTTCCCATACCTGACAAATTAATGCCAGTGTTTGACGTCAATATAACGTTGGTTTGAGATGTTGGCTTGACGTTGGATTTTGGTCACTGTCCAACACAACCTAAAATCAACCAAATATCAACGTCATTTGATGTCGTTATTGGACGTCAAAATAACGTTGTCCTTAGAAGCTGGGTAGACATTGAATTTGAATCACCTGACATTACAACCTAAATCTAACCTGTCAACTAATATATATATATACTCTTTATAACTAAGAATTTGAACAAGATTTAATAGAGTATTATTTCAGCAAAATGTTGACCACATAATTACACATATTATATATTAATCAGATAGTCTAGAATGATTGGGGAGAATTTAGTGTACAACGAACAGGAATAATCTCAGAAATTAACAAACGTGCAGAAGCAGATCGAAAATGGCAAACATTTATTACATTCCCTAGTTTATATTAAGAATTGGAACCATTTTTGTACTACAAGTTTTCAACAATGAAACACTTAATAGTGTATTTTAGATGTTTCCTTCACATTAGGCACAAAATGTGCTTAAAATCTAAATCCAAAATTTACGCATATGGAAAACCTTTTTTGCTTGTTTATGTTTTTTGTCTGCAGTGTTTAACCTTAGAAATTTAACTTGCCAGCCCATATTTTTATACTCTTTATTACTAAGAATTTGAACGATTAAGATTTTAATTTTATTACAGTAAAATGTGCGATACAAAATTGTGGTATAGCCTAATTAAACAATCCTACATAATGATCATAGTATTACTATCCCATGCCATAATTTTTGCCATGGTACCAACACAGTACATTTTTTGCAAGACGTTTGATACAGACATAATTATGGGAAATTTAAAAATGGGTGTCACAGTGGCGTAGTGGGTAGCACGATCGCCTCATAGCAAGAAGGTCGCTGGTTCGAGCCCCGGCTGGGTCAGTTGGCATTTCTGTGTGGAGTCTGCATGTTCTCCCTGTGTTCACGTGGGTTACCTCCGGTTTCCCCCACAAGTTCAAAGACATGCGCTATAGGTGTACTGAATAAACTAAATTGGCCGTAGTGTATGTGTGTGAATGGGAGTTTATAGGTGTTTTCCAGTGATGGGTTGCATCTGGAAGGGCATCCGCTTGGTAAAACATATGCTGGATAAGTTGGCGGTTCATAGCGCTGTGGTGACCCCAGATTAATATAAGGGACTAAGCTGAAAAGAAAATGAATGAATAAATGAACGAAATTTAAAAATGGGGTGACATGGTGGCCACCACCCCCTGAGTTTCCTGAATGGTTGCCGCCGCCTGAGCTTCCCGAATGGCGGGCGCCAGATCCCCTTGAATCCCTCGAATGGTGGGCGCCAGATCCCCTTGAATCCCTCGAATGGCAGGCGCCAGATCCACTTGAATCCCTCGAATGGCAGGCGCTAAATCCCTCTGAATCCCTTGAATGGCAAACACCAGAGTCCCTTGAAGTCCTCAAATGGCAGGTACCAGATTCCCTTGAATTCCTCGAATGGTGGGTGCCAGATCCCCTTGAGTCCCACGAATGGCCAGAGCCGCCACCTCAGTCCCACGAATGGCCAGAGCCGCCACCTCAGTCCCACGAATGGCCAGAGCTGCCACCTCAGTCCCACGAATGGCCAGAGCTGCCACCTGAGTTCCATGAATGGCCAGAGCCGCCACCTCAGTCCCAAGAATGGCTGCCAAAGCCGTGTGATTTCCCAGAGTCACTAGAGCCATGTGACTTCTCTATGCCTCCTGAGCCAAAGCCTCCTGACCCACTGGGTTTATATGAACTGCCAGTGCTCCTTGAACGCAAGCCTCCTGACCCACTGGGGTTATATGAACTGCCAGTGCTCCTTGAACCCAAGCCTCCTGACCCACTGGGGTTATATGAACTGTCAGTGCTCCTTGAACCCAAGCCTCCTGACCCACTGGGGTTATATAAACTGCCAGTGCTCCTTGAACCCAAGCCTCCTGACCCACTGTGTTTATATGAACTGCCAGTGCTCCTTGAACCTAAGCCTCCTGACCCACTGGGGTTATATGAACTGCCAGAACTCCTTGAACCCAAGCCTCCTGACTCTCTGGGGTTGTACGAACCATCTATACCTGCTGAACCAAAGTCCCCAGACCCTCCACAGCTCCACTCTCCAGGCCCTCCGCAGCTCCACACTCCAGGTAGACCTCCGCTGCATGGTCCTGGCCCTCCATCCCTCCCCCTGTTCCACCTCCGCTCCACTTCCCGCCTGAACTGTGTTAGGAGCATCTGGAAGCCGGTCCGTAGAGGGGGGGCTATGTCACGATCATCAGCGATCACAGCCAGAGATGGCTGGTTAACACACACACACACACACACACAGTCACAAGGACTACAATTCTGCTGGTTCATGGACTACATATCCATACATGCACTCCGCTCACATGTTCTAGATCCTGACTGATTGCACTCTCACAGCTGAAGCCACTCATGAACTGATTACATGGACTATAAAGTGAGCACACAAACACACAATGTGGCTGAGTCTTGTATCCTGTATAGTGAGCATTACGACGCGTTTTCCCTTGTCCTAATTCCTGTGTTTTGACCTTTGCTTTGTTTTGTTTGATTATCCCTGTGTTCCGCCTGCCTTGTGACCTTCTGCCTGCTTTTATGACTACGACTCTGGATTGCACAAATACATCTGTTTGTTGCTGTTTTGACCACTGCTTGTCTGACCATCCTGCTAATAAAGACCTGCATAGGATCCTCACTACATTGTAGCGTCCATCCATATTACACCCCCACAGTCCAAACACATGCACTACAGGTAAATTGAATACACTAAATTGGTCGTAGTGAATGTGAGTGTGTATGAATGTTTCCCAGAACTGGGTTGCGGCTGGAAGGGCTGTGTAAAACATATGCTGGATAAGTTGGCGGTTCATTCCGCTGTGGCAACCCCTAATTAATAAAGGGACTAAGCCGAAGGAAAATGAATATATGAAATTAAAATTTCCACTATATCTATACAAAAGAAGCCATTTTCCCTGCTGAAAAATCCAGCTTAAACCAGCCCAAGCTGGTTGGCTGGTTTTAGCTGGTCGACCAGCCTGGTTTTAGAGGGGTTTTGGCCATTTCCAGGCTGGTTTCCAGCCATTTCCAGCCTGGTCTTAGCTGGTCAGGCTGGAAAATGACCAGCTTAAACCAGCTAAAACCAGCTGGTTTTGGCTGGTCAAGCTGGTTTTAGCTGGTCAACTCACAGCCTGACCAGCTAAGACCAGGCTGGAAATGGCTGGAAACCAGTCTGGAAATGGCCAAAACCCCTCTAAAACCAGGCTGGTCGACCAGCTAAAACCAGCCAACCAGCTTGGGCTGGTTTAAGCTGGATTTTTCAGCAGGGTTATGCACTAATTCTTAACTACATTATAAGCAGATTTAAAATGCCTAAAATATACAATTTAAAATTAACATCAATTATGTAATAATTTCAAAAATTACAAGTAATAAAGAGAGGACTACATTAACAACTGTTTTCTCATCAATCACACCACAGTTTTTGTTACAAAAACAATCCAGTAGTTTATTGAGATCTGCAACATGTTCATTAATGGAGGGTCATTTTCTTTACGACCCTCAACAAGAAATGACATTGCATCAACATGAGCATTTTGGAAAAAAAAGAACAAAAAACAACTAACTGATTACATATTATAAATAAAAAGCCACATTAAGCAACTCTGATGTGACAAAACCTTAATAAATATGCAATTTAATTCATTTTAAAAGACCAAACAACAGATTGGTAATGCACAATTTTAAAACAACCCAAAGTATACGCAAAGCAACATTATTGTGCTTTATCGTAAACCAACTTTTTAAATCTATCTGATGGCTGAATAACACTCTTGTTAGTGGATTCGTGTGAGCAAAGACGCTTATAAGACCATGTTAATAAACACCCCCAAAAATGACAGAAATGCTTCTTTACGTAATTCGGACATAGTTAAGAAATAAAAAACCAAGCACAATGAGGACAATATTCAAAATGGTTTGTACATAAATTTGTGCTGCTGCAGCTGATTTTAAACTAACACAACTTCTCCTTAATTATGGTCTTCAAATCTATCACAAAATCCATGCTTGGCCAGAAGAAGCCTTCGAGGCACATTAAAAGACATCGGAGCAAATGAACCAGCCATGAACATTTACTACTGAACTATCCAGAGCTTCCTTGTTTTAAAAATGCCCCTATTATGCTCACGTAGTGTGTAGCTGTTTATGAATGTAAAAGGTCAGCAATATTTCAAATATAAATGAAGTTGGTGTCTCCAAAACAAAGAAGTGATTGTGAACTACATGAAAAGAATCTTCAGTAATTCCTACACAAACCTACACAAGTTTATAACAAATTTGCATAATGCCAGTATGTTGTCTTGATTGGCTGCCTGTGAATATTGTCTTATTTAACTTATTTAACTTTGAAACACTGCTGCGACCTGGAAGAGTTGAGTTTGGATAAAAAAAAAAGATGTTGTTTTCTGCACTGTGAAAGCAAATCCACTTTTTCCCACTCTTAACAACAGAACATTTATCTGACCAATCAGAGAAGACTCTCAAAAAGGCGGGGTTTAGATAGACCGGATCGTTGAAGCAACCATTTCAGGCACTAAGGCCATGTCCACACTAATACGATTTCGTTTAAAACAGATCATTTTCTCTTTGTTTTGGCCTTCCGTCCACACTAAGATGGTGTTTTTAGGAAACGAAAATATATATTTTTGAAAACGCCGACTTTGTGTTGTGGCGTGAACTGTGAAAATGGAGGCTTTCGAAAACGATGACAGTAATGTTATGTAGTCATGTGATCAATTCAGCTAACATGGTGGACGATGTTGTAAAGCGGATGTTTTGGATGCTGTCCGATTTGACAGCTAGATTAATATCAGTTTGTACATGATCCATTTCGCCTCTCTTCAAAGGACACGCAAGTTTACTGGGAGCTGTTGTTCGGCGGTTTGACGAGGCGTTTCAAAGAGATGGAAAGTAAATAAACAGCAGGCATATAGATATAATAGCAGGTAAAAGTGTCTTATGACTATGCGCATGTGCAGTTCATGAACGAAAGCATTTTCAGTTGTTTTAATGTCGAACATCGAAAAAATTGAAAATGATGGTGTTGACATGGAGCATTTTAGCATTTCAAATTCTGTTTGAATTTGGATGACTCTAAGGGCTCACCTACTTTTGGGGCCCCCAGAGTTGCTATTAAAGAGGTCCAACAACCACCACGTGATGTCGCGGTAGAATACTATGGCGAAGGAGGCGAGGGTGAGTAAATAAAACACTCCTACTACTTAAAAAGCAGATAATTGTGCACGTGTGAGTGTGCTGTACACAGTCTTTCACTGACACTGAGGAATGGTAAAGCACGAGCCACTATTTCACTACTAGGGAGAAATGCTGTAAAACTCCATCTCTGCCCCTCTCTCTCTCTCTCTCTCTCTCTCTCTCTCTCTCCCACACACACTTTGGGCATTTGACTCGTTGGCATGTTCGTGAGGTAAAGTTTCCTCTCCTCTCGGCTGTTAAAGCAATACTTGTGGATCCAGACACAAGCGTGCCTGTGGTACGAGTTTATTGTATTGTATTTATTCTATTACGGATTACCTGATAACCGCGTATTATGCGCATATAGACTGACCCGCGGCTGTTTTTCCCGCGTCACTCATGGGTGAACAGCGCTTACGTTTCTAAACCCAAGCGCAGCCCTTTCTGTTGAGCGGGTGAAGACAATGACCAATCATAGGGGTGTAAGAACTTGCCAGCGCTCAAAAAGCAAGCAGGATAATATTTACATTAGTTTATTTGTTATGAATGCTCGTGCTGTCTTCTGTGCATGTATTGGAGTTTTGTCTAAAACATTCACAAAGCAGGTAAAAAATTTTGAGCAGGTAAAATTAAAGGTACAGTTCATATACCTGACTGCTTGTATTAAAGGACAAAATTGTATTACAAGTAATATATAAATACTGTATAAACATATTTATAGATTTTAATACAATTTTTTTCTTGTGTTGTAAAGAAAAAAAATCTAATTATGTATGGAAAGCATCGTCAATGCACCGTGATGCACCGAGATATCGAATTGAACTGAATCGATGGCATAATAATCGTAACCTAACCGAACCGTGAGACCAGGGTAAGTTCAAACCCCTAACAAAAAGCGTCCCGGTGTGTACGAGCCTTAAGCCTAAGAAAAGTGCTGTGCATAATATTGGAAAAGAGAATTTTTTTGTCTTAATTTAACTCTTAAACACTGTAACTGAAACCTGGAAGAGTTGGTTTTGTGGCTCAAAAGGATGTTGTTTTCTGCACCGTGAGAGCAAATTTACTCTCTCCACCAATCACAATAAACTTGAGCGGTCTTGACCAATCAGAACAAAGCAGGCTCTCAAAAAGGCGGGGTTTAGAGAGACCAGATCCTTTAACCAACCACTTCAGACACTAAGGCCATGTCCACACTAATACGTTTTCATTTAAAAACACATTTTTTTTTTCTCCGTTTTGGCATTTCGTCCACACTGAGATGGCATTTTTAGAAAACAAAAACATATCTTTTTAAAAAAAAATGTCCAAAGTGTATACATTTGAAAACGCCACATTAGTGTTGCTGTGTAGGCTGTGAAAACAGAGGCTTTTTAAAACGATTATGCATTTTAGTCATGTGATTCAGTCATGTGACCAATTCAGCTAACATGGTGGACGACATTGTAAAGCAGATGTTTTGGATGCTGTCCGTTTTGACAGCTTTATTAAAGATTAATGTCAGTTTGTAACATGATTCATATTGCCTCTTTTCACAGGACATGGAATGTTTACTGGAAGCTGTTGTTCAGTGACTGAAGCAGACGAAAGTTGCCACATTGTGCGGTGACGTTTCAAAGAGACGAAAAGTAAATAATAATAACGGCAGGATATGATGCAGGTAAAAGCATTTTATGCCGGAACAAAATCGTTTTCAGTCGTTTTAGTGTGGATGATGAAAATAATTGAAAACAATAGTGTGGACGTGGAGTGTGGACATAAACTGAGCTAAACTGAACTGAACTTAAACTCTGAAAACTGAACTGACACTGTTTCAACTTACTATAATATTCTATGTGAAGCTGCTTTGACACAATCTACATTGTAAAAGCGCTATAGAAATAAAGGTGAATTGAATTGTTTTTAGACAAATTTTTTTTATCCGTATTAGTGTTATTTAATTATTCATTTAATTATTTAACACCTAAACACTGTAAATGTAGCTAACACATGGAGGAGTTGAGTTCTTGCCTCAAAAAGGTTTTTTGCACTATGAGAGCAAATCTACTCTTTCCACCAATCACAACAGACTGGAGCAGTTTTCTGACCAATCAGAGCAAAGCAGGCTCTCAAAAAGGCAGAGTTTAGAGAGACGAATACTTTAATTAATAATTTCAAACACAGTGAAAAGAGCTGGTGCTGTGCATATTATGGAAAAAGTGTGTTTTTTTGTCATACTTAACTCCTAAGCACTGTAAATGTAGCTGAGAGCTGGAAGAGTTCTTGGCTCAAAAAGATGTCCTTATCTACACTGTCAAATCAAATTTACTCTTTCCACCAATCAGAACACAGTGGAGCAGTCATTTCACAAATCAGAACAAAGCCAACTCTCAAATAAGGCGGGGTTTAGAGAGACTGAATGCTTTAATTAACCATTTCAGACACTAAGAAAAGAGCTGGTGCTGTGCATATTATTGGTAAAGTGTATATTTTTGTCTTATGTAACTCCTAAGCATTATAACTGTAGCTGAGACCTGAAAAAGTTGAGTTCTTGGCTTAAGAAGATGGTATTTTCTGCACCTTGAGAGCAAATCTACTCTCTCCACCAATCACAACAGACTGAACCAGTCATTTGACCAATCAGAGCCAAGCAGGCTCTCAAAAAGGCGGGGTTTAGATAGACTGAATGCTTTAATTAACCATTTCAGACACTACGAAAAGAGCTGGTGCTGTGCATATTATTGGTAAAGTCTATATTTTGGTCTTATTTAACTCCTAAGCATTGTAACCAGGGCTTGACATTAACTTTTTTGATCACCAGCCAGTGTGGCTAGTAGTTTTCAACATTACTAGCCACTCGCCATTTTCACTAGCCACATTTTTGTTGTTGGGAAATATATTTTATATGCATAAATATGACTTTGACATGCTAAAATTACTTGATTTAGATTTTGTGCAATGTCCACATGCCTCCTCATTCATTTTACTTTTTGTGTATGTTGTGTATGAGCTTGCTCAGTGAGCATGAGCACATGGGTCATGGTTTCATAATGTTGTATTACAATTAGTTTTTATTTCACATGACTTTTCAGAGCTCAAAGGATTTACCAAATTTATCTCTAACAACACTAAAAATAAATAAATAATTATTTCTTAGCCACAAATATTATTAAATAATGTGTCAAAACAAGCAAAATATAGCTGTATACTATACATTTTATTTAACAAAACATTTCTTAAAAAAAAAAAAACAGTTAACACCAGTGTTAACTACACATAAATTGGAAGTTAATATCCTATATCCTGTTTAAATAACGGCTGCTTACAAAAAGACCAATCTGGAGCTCTTGAAAGCAGCAGGACTGTGGGTGCGTTAACCTTAATTTTTGTCTAGTCTATTTGAAAGAGAACCGATCACACCAGTTGCGTTTCCAGGCACGGTTGTTTCAAGCAAGGAAACGGGAGCGCGTATGTGTTTTAAACAGTCGCGCGCACGTGTTTTAAACAGTCGCGCGCATCACATCAGCTGTTGGCGCGAGTGATTTTCCTCTCATTCAGTAATCAACCGGCTTTCTTTTGCCCGCACCAACACGATTATGTTTGTCAGTCATGCTCCTTCTCGATTCTAAGATCGCATTTGCACGAATATTGGGCCAAAAGCAGGGTGTCGAACCCTGCTTTTAAGAAAACTACAATTTAAAAATGTTTTTCAACCAGCCAAAGTGGCTAGTGGAGGTGGCTGTCTAACCCGCCAGAGCTGAAATCTACCCGCATTTGGCAGGTGTTAATGTAAAGCCCTGATTGTAACTGTAGCTGAGACCTGAAAAAGTTAAGTTCTTGGCTTAAAAAGATGCTATTTTTTAGCACTGCGAGAGCAAATCTACTCTCTCCACCAATCACAACAGACTGAACCAGTCATTTGACCAATAAGAGCAAAGCAGGCTCTTAAAAAGGTGGGGTTTAGAGAGACCGGATCTTTGAACCAACCATTTCAGGCACTGGAGCTGTGCGTTTAATTTTTGTTTTTTGTTAACTTTAAGTCTGTAACTACAGTTGCGACCTATAAGAGTTTGGGTTTTTATATCAAAAAGATGTTGTTTTCCGTTTGTTGCACTTAAAAAAGGAGAACTCATGCTCAAATTAGGATGGTAAAACTACCGCCATTATTTATATCACTGTGCTTACAAGTGACAAAGAAAAGCTCAAATGGTGCATGCAATGTAAGTTATCAACCAATCACAACAGACTGAACCAGACATCTGACCAATCAGAGCAGAGCAGGTTCTCAGAAAGGTGGGGTTTAGAGAGGCCGAATCCTTGAACCAACCATTTCAGATACTAAAAAAAAGAGCTGGTGCTGTGCATATTATTGGTAAAGTGTATATTTTTGTTTTATTTAACTCATAAGCACTGTAACTGTAGCTGAAACCTGGAGGAGTTGAGTTCCTGGAGCAAAAAGATGTTATTTCCTACACTGAGAGAAGTCATCTGACCAATCAAAACAAAGCAAGCTCTCAAAAAGGCGGAGTTTAGAGAGACCAGATCCTTGAACCAGCCATTTCAGACACTAAGAAAAGAGCTGGAGCTGTGCATATTACGTATATATTTTAGTTTTTTGTCATCTTTAAGTCTCAAACACTGTAAATATAGCTGCAACCTATAAGAGTTTGGGTTTTTATATCAAAAAGACATTGTTTTCTGCAATTAAAAAAGGAGGAGAACTCATGCTCAAATTGGGATGGTAAAACTAACGTAATTGTTTATATCACTGTGCTTACAAATGACAAAGAAGAGCTCAAATTCAGATATATGGTAATCTGAATATGGTTTCTGACATGCAATGTAAGTTATCAACCAATCACAACAGACTGGACCAGTCATCTGACCAATCAGAGCAGAGCAGGCTCTCAGAAAGGCGGGGTTTAGAGAGACCGGATCCTTGAACCAACCATTTCAGACACTACGAAAAGTGTTGGTGATTAAAAATGTGTTTTTTAAACTCGGATTGACGAAATAAGAAAAACAATAAACCCTAACAGCATAATAGGGGCACTTCAAGAACATTCACCTCACAAAACCCCCCTAAACTGTCTGTCTGCATCATGTTATCCGTAGAGATTGAACAAGCACTTATGGAGAAACAGATAAATAACACTGAATTCTGGCAACTATAAAGAACATTAACCATGAGATACAAAAGTGCTGCATTAAACATCGATGGGTGATTCAGAAACGCCATTGGCTGATTTCCATGCTACAATATATTATTATTGTCCTAAAGATGCTGACAACGAAACGCTTAAATACAATCAAACGTCATTATCGGAAACATAAGTATGCATTCTGTACACATTCCGCTTTGTGCTATTGGAGTATTTGCTGCATTCGTGATCGCCGAACACACATCTTTTTTTTTTAATCAGACCAGAAATATTGCAATGATAAAAATGCATCAGTTGTTGTTTAAAACTGTCATCGTGTGTGCATGGGATGAATTGGATCTTACAGAAGTCCTTGTGCTGTACTCACTTACAAAATAATTACAGAACAGACATGCCAGACTTCGCCAAGTGTCCGTTTCACATGGGCTGCTGTCAGAGAGTGAAGCCCCTCCCCCAGGGGGTGTGGCTAAATGAACCACTCCTTCTTGCTCTCGTCGATGGTCTCTGTGAAGGCGGGGTCATTGACGATGATGGCAGCATCGGCGCAGTCTGCAGACTCCGCCCCTTTGGCCTCATTGGTGTGGTAGGAGCCCTTGTGACGGAACATGTGACGGACCAGAAACACCAGCGTGCAGAGGATGGTGAAGATCACCACTGCGATGATGCCTGCGTCAACGATATTACATTTACATTTAGTCATTTTTACAGATGCTTTTGTCCAAAGCGACGTACAATTGAGGAGGCATTCGGTGATTCAATATGAAGAGGCAATACACACAAGACGTGCTAATTATACAAAGGAATTGTTAGTGCTCTGAGAATTACAGTAGGTGCTAGAATAAGGTGGAGTGTTGTTGTTTTTTCTATATGAAATATTATATGATCATTGCATTGCATTAATTCAATGACAAGTCAAATAACTGTAGAATTGTTCTTTTATTAATTAATTTTTTTATTAAAATATGATTTTAGCATAAATTAGCATGTTTCTAGTAT
Organism: Danio kyathit; assembly: GCA_903798195.1. Lineage (NCBI taxonomy): Eukaryota > Metazoa > Chordata > Actinopteri > Cypriniformes > Danionidae > Danio > Danio kyathit. The sequence continues at coordinate 59,124,546 of LR812520.1, forward strand.
GGTTCTAGCACGAATTAGCAGATCTTTAGCATGTCTAGCATGAATTAGCATGTTTCTAGTATGATTCTATCATGAATTACCATATTTTTAGCATGTCAAGCATGAATTCCCTGCTGAAAAAAACAGCATATGCTGGTAAGGTATGTTTTGATGCTGGTATGCTGGTTTTGCTAGACTTGATGCTGGTCCTGCTGGTCTCAATGCAGATCAAGACCAGCACTCAGGCCAACAAGACCAGCATTGAAACCAGCAAGACCAGCATAGAGACCAGCAAAACCAGTATCAAGACCAGCAAAACCAGCATTGAAACCAGCAAGACCGGCATACCAGCATCAAAACATACCTTACCAGCATATGCTGTTTTTTTCAGCAGGGTTACCATGTTTCTGGTACGATTCTAGCATGAATTAGCATATTTTAGCATGTCTAGCATGATTTAGCATGTTTCTAGTATGATTTTATAATGAATTAACATATTTTAGCATGTTTAGTATGAATTATAGCCTGTTTCTAGTATGATTCTAGCATGAATTAGCATATTTTTAGCATGTCTAGCATGAATTAGCATGTTTCTAGTATGATTTTATCATGAATAAGCATAATTTAGCATGTCTAGCATAACTTAGCTGGTTTCTAGTATGATTCTATTTTGATTTAGCATATTTTAGCATGTTTAGTATGAATTAGCATGTTTCTAGTATGATTCTAGCACGAGTTAACATATTTTAGTGGGGTGGGGTTGGGGAGTTAGGACGATTCTAAGAGCCACGCCATTTTAGGGCGCCCAGAGTTACTATTAGGGTAAATGCAATTGTTTACAAATCTAAGTTTACAAATGTACTTCAAAAAAATATTCATATTTATATTTATTAAATAAACACAATAATAAAATCACAATAATCTTGAGTTTAGAAATGTTCTGAACATTTGCTTCCGCATTTGGAGGGGCGGTGCTTCTTAGATGACATTAGTTTGACACTTCAGCCACAATATTCTTAAAGAGCCCCTATTATGGATTTTTGAAAATGACCTTCCAAGTGAAGTGAAATATCCAGCTAAGCCTTAAATCTGAAAGTGCGCTGTGTTTAGCACTATTGATTCATCTACAAAAGAGTTGACTCATCGTGCTTCAAATTAATTGTCTTGATAACGAGTCTTTAGCTGTGCTGGCGTGACATGGAAATAGAACTTAAGCCCCGCCCATTTGTTGCGTGCGCAAACCCGGGAAAATTTAAACCCCCGGCCCCGCCCACAAACACAGTAGCAAAGAAAAAGAAAAAGAACACTGTTGCAGACGCCGGTAGAATCAACTCGTGAAGACGCTGTGCTCAGCTGCATATTATTGGAAGTGTGAGGGAAATTTAGTGTTATTTTTTCTACCCAGAGATGAAACTGTGAAGAGTCAGAGGTTGAGATTTATTTTTGCAAAAATACCTCAGCATTATAGCCCCAGCCTTGTGCTGTGTTCCCGTCATTTTTCTGACGAGTGCTTCAGCAATCTACATGCTTACAACGGGGGATTCGTTGGCCGTTTGTTAAAGGAAATTACGGGAGTTTTCCAGGATAAATAACAAAACGGGAGAGTGGGGGGAGACTCCCGGGAAAAACGGGAGTGTTGGCAGGTAAGCACACACATACAATCTGACTACTTCAATACTGTTGATAAACCGTCGTGGGCATTTCACTCTGTCTCGCGCTAAATGCTGTCGACCAATCGCAACAGACTGTCATCGGTCCAATCAGCGCAGATTAGCATCGCGCTAAGGAGGGGTTTGGGAACAAATGAATTGCTGAACGAATCATATGGGAGTCGCTGGGATAATTAGGTAAAAATAAATGCATATTATAAGACAATGAAAGTGTTTTTTGACCTTGCATGCATATCAGCCTGTTGTTAGAAACCCCCAAAGCTAAAATTTGACCCTTTTTAATGTATAATAGGGGCTCTTTAACCCCGCCCCTCTTACCGCTAGTTTGCTACTAGGGAATGATGTGCAAAAGAAAGCCCCGGCCACTATTCAATATTCCATTTCAGTTGGAAGTGCATCAACATACTAAAATAAAAGTCTCTGCAACCTACGGTTCACACAGACTTTAATGTAAGCATATTTAAAGCGTAAAAATGGTTTAAATTAATAAAATAACAGTATATATGTAAAAGTGTGTAGAAAAAGCATATTTAACCTCCGATTATTGCAGAGTCTCTGTTGACTCCATCTCGACTGATGCGCTCCTCGTTGAATGGGAACTGAGCACCAACTTAAAGAAAAAAGAGAAAGAGTTTGAGTTTAATGGTGGAGTACAGCAGATAAGTAAAGAGCCATACTTTGATTTAATATAATTTATTCATAGTGCTCAAATACATGTAGTTTATATACAGTTATTTTTTCTTCTGGAGAAAGTCTTATTTGTTTTTATTTCGGATAGAATAAAAGCAGTTTTTAATTTAAAAAAAAAAACATTTTAAGATTAATATTTATTAGCCCCCTTAAGCAATATTTGTTTCGACTGTCGATCAGCTTTATACTTTTGTATGGAATATACACTATTCGGCAGGCTACTTCAGACAAACACAGAGCACCCAAACACTGCAGTGCTTTGTAATTTTCTCCATAAAAAACTTTCAGAGTTACAGCAATGTTTTGTCAGCTTGTCATCCTCTGAGAAAACAGTTGACGGTAGCCTATCAATTGGGGACCACTGGTCTACAGAACAAACCATCGTTATACAATGACTTGCCTAATTACTCTAATTTGCTTAATTAACCTAGTTAAGCCTTTAAATGTCACTTTAAGCTGAATACTAGTGTCTTGAAAAATATCTAGCATATATTATGTACTCTCATAATTACAAATGAATTAGAAATGAGTTATTAAAACTATTATGTTTAGAAATTATGAGAAAAAAATTACTCCGTTAAACAGAAATTAGGGAAAAATATACAGGGGGGCTAATAGTTCTGACTTCAACTGTAGGACACAATAAGATCAGAAAGAGTGCATTTCGATTCAGTCACCTGACTCTGGGTGCCAGGGGTCAAAGACAGCAGACATGGGTGGGACCGTGAGTGGAGACGCGCCGCAGTTTGACTCCACTAGGACTCCCTGTATGGAGGCAGTGGATGGGCCGGTCCTAAGCGCCGCCTTCAGAGGAGAGATCCGATTGAACTGAACTCTGGACAAACAGCCCACGAATCCTGGAGTGTTGTATCGCTCTATCAACACCGGATCAATCTGACCCGTTTCTGAAAGACACACATACAGTAGCAAGTATCAGCAAGAGAGATCAAAGATACAGTGTTATTAAATGAAATATTTAAAATCTGAAAATGCACATTACTACTGTTAAGCTCATTGCAAAATGTAAAAAATAGTGCTGGGCAAAGATTAATCACATGCAAAATAAAAGTTTGCTCAATTGGTACTAAGGGGCCCAAAGTGTGCCAAGAAAATATCTCCCACACCATTACACCACCACCACCAGCCTGAACCGTAGATACAAGGCAGGATAGATCCATGCTTTTATGTTGTTGATGTCAAGTTATGACCCTACCATCCGAATGTTGCAGCAGAAATCGAGACTTATCAGACCAGGCAACGTTTTTCCAATCTTCAATTGTCCAATTTTGGTGAGCCTGTGCGAATTATTTTGCCTCAGTTTCCTGTTGTTATCTAACAGGAGTGGCACCCAGTGTGGTCTTCTGCTGCTGTAGCCCATCTGCCTCAAGGTTGGACGTGTTGTATATTCAGAGATGTTTTTCTGCATACCTCGGTTGTAACGAGTGGTTATTTTTGAGTTACTGTTGCTTTTCTATTAGCTCGAACCAGTCTGGCCATTCTCCTCTGGCATCAACAAGGCATTTGCGCCCACAGAACTGCCGCTCACTGGATATTTTTTCTTTTTCTGACCATTCTCTGTAAACACTAGAGATGGTTGTGTGTGAAAATCCCAGAAGATCAGCAGTTTCTGAAATACTCAGACCAGCCCGTCTGGCACCAACGACCATGCCACATTTAAAGTCACTTAAATCACCTTTCTTCCCCATTCTGATGCTCAGTTTGAACTGCAGCAGATCGTCTTGACCATTGAGTTGCTGCCATGTGATTGGCTGATTAAAAATTTGCGTTGACAAGCAGTTGGACAGGTGTACCTAATAAAGTGGCCGGTGAGTGTAAATACACACATGTATACATATATTAGAGAAAATGTTTATTTATATTTGGATACAAAATATATGATACAAATTATATATCAGTTTAAATACCTGTAACTAAATTGTTTTGTTTTTATGTGTGTGTGTGTTTGTGTATCACATATACAGTTAAAGTCTAATTTATTAGCTCCTGTGAATTTCTTTTTCTTTTTCAAATAATTCCCAAATGATGTTTAACAGAGCAAGGACCTTAAAATATGTTAAATAAAATATTCGTCGTCTTGACTGTTTAGTCATTATATTTTTTTACAGTCTAGAATTCTAATAAAAATTTGACATTACTGTTTATTTAGTATTTTTTTTTTATCAAATAAAGGCTATTTATTAAACAAGATTTCATTTGAAAATCATACATTATTAATGGAAGATACTGTCAATGCAATCAGATTTTGAAGTCACAGAAATAGTGATTCAAAGGAATAATAAATAAAATAATAAAATACTAAAAAATCATGATATTACGGAAGCCCTAAGAGGCCATGCATTAAAATATTTTTTCTCTCTTGTTATGTCGTGATCACGACTTAATTATCTCGTGATCTCGACATAACAACTCGTTTTCTCGTGATCTCGACATAACAAAAAGTTGTTATGTCATGATCACGACTTGATAAAGTTGTTATGTCGTGATAACGACTTAATTTTCTCGTGATCTCGACATAACAAAAAGTTGTTATGTCGTGAACACGACTTATTTTTTTTTGCTTTTATTTATTTATGTATTTATTATTATTATTATTATTATTATTATTATTATTATTATTATTATTATTTATTAATATCTGGCAAATATCTGGCCAGAGAGTCTACACCGGCCCTGCGAACAGGGAGAGAATAGCCCAACTGCAGACACGCATTTGTGCAACACATTAAAGGCGTTCAGAACAGCCATAATATGAGAGCAAACGCTCGTGTTCATGATTAATGTACATTTCTGATTATATTCACGTATTTGATTATATACCATTATTTACAATAATATTCCCTCAACTTACCATTTTAAGGCAACTCTATATGGCACTAAATAAGTTGCTGCATGCATGAATTAAATTCTGAAGAATGATAAAGATCCTGCACTTGCTTTGATCCTTTCCGCAAATTATTTACAACTTTAAAAATGCGCCATAGAGTTGCTTTAAAATGGTAACAGTTGATGCAAATTATTGTAAATAATGATCATATACATGAACATAATCATGAATGTACATTAATCAGGAGCACGAGCGTTTGCTCTCATATTATGGCTGTTCTGAACACCTTTAATGTGTTGCACGAATGCGCGTCTGCAGTTATTCTCTCCCTGTTTGCAAGGCCGGTGTCCTGACATTTGCCAGATATTAATACTAATACTACTACTATACTACTACTACTACTACTAATAATAATAATTAATACATAAATAAATAAATTAAAGCAAAAAAAATAAGTCGTGATCACGACATAACAAGTTTTTGTTATGTCGAGATCACGAGATAATTAAGTCGTGATCACGACAAAACAAGAGAGAAAAAATATTTTAATGCATGGCCTCTTAGGACTTCCGTATGATATCACTGTTTTCATTGTATTTTTCCATTCAAATTAATGCAGCCTTGATGATAGATTTAAAAGCAGTATCTTAGACTCATTTAAATGGAGTTTTATTATTCATTCATTTAACTTTCAGTCGTCATTTCAATAGTAATTTTGTCAAAAATGCTTACCAAACACCTTTCCAAGGAAAATGGTTTTGACCAGGTTAAATTCAGTGTCTGAGGCTTCAGGAAGAGCGTAGCTCACTGTAGGGTAATGATCCACCTGCAACAATAATCCAAGAATAAAGTCACCATAAAGTCGTGTTTTATGAGTGTCTGACGTCCTGATCCAGATAGATATACTGTAGACAGAGACAGACATCCTGTACCTGCAGCTGAACGAGTCTGTCCTGTCGGCTGATGTTGACGTTGTGAGGCTGACCGTTCGCCATGTTACGATGATTCAGGCTGATACTGAATGGCTCTCTCAATCCACCCAGATTATAGCGGATCTGTAGAGTACCTAAAGGGGAAACACGGTGTTGAGGGTTTAGAAGCAGGGCTGGCTATTATCTGTAACTACAATCAAAATAGAGCTAAAACCATAAAACAACATTATTAATTACGGCTAGATTAAATAAAAATGTATACAAATGTCTAAATTTAGTTTGTAAAAATCTTTACCTAAAATGAAAACAAAACGTAGTTAAATATGGTTAAAACAAAATGTGGTTAAATAATGTTAACAAATGAAACTTTATATTAGTCTTACCAAAATGTGTGTGTGTGTGTGTATATATATATATATATAAATAAAGTAAATATAACATTTATATGGAATAGTTTTGTATGTCTATGTATAGTTTTGATTTATTTTTTAGGTTATATACAAAATTAAAAAATAAAATAAATAAATATAAAAAATTATAAATAATAAAATAATATAATAAATATATAAAAATAAATATAAAATAAATAAGACTATACACATAGTCTGTGTGTGTGTGTATATATATATATATATATATATATATATATATATATATATATATATATATATATATATATATATATATATATATATATATATATATATATATATATATATATATATATATATATATATAGTCAAATATATATACACACACAGTTGAAGTCAGAATTATTAGTCCCCCTTTTAATTTTTTTTTTTTTTAAATATTTCCCAAATGATGTTTTAGGAAATTTTCACAGTATGTCTGATAATATTTTTTCTTCTGGAGAAAGTCTTATTTGTTTTATTTCGGCTAGAATAAAAGCAGTTTTTAATTTTTAAAAAATCATTTTAAGGTCAAAATTATTATCCCCTTTAAGCTATATTTTTTTCCGATAGTCTACAGAACAAACCATCGTTATACAATAACTTGCCTAATTACCCTAACCTGCCTAGTTAACCTAATTAACCTAGTTAAGCCTTTAAAAGATAAATAAATCAGTTATTAGAAATTAGTTATTAAAACTATTATGTTTATATTTATTAATTATTATATTTATTTAAAATTAATTTATTATATATTTTATATAATAAATCTTCTCTCCGTTAAAAAAACAGGGGGAGGGGGGGGTAATAATTCAGGGGGGCTAATAATTCTGACTTCAACTATACATATATATATATATATATATATATATATATATATATATATATATATATATATATATATATACAAAATGAAAAAAAAGTATAATAAATTAATTACAAAATAAATGTAATAATTAATAAATATATAGTAAATAAATAATAAAAAATAAATACAAAATTCTACATGTGTATATTTATAGTGTATAGTCTACATGTGTATAGTTCATATACAAAATAGTGTGTATATATATATATATATATATATATATATATATATATATATATATATATATATATATATATATATATATATATATATATATATATATATACACATTTTACTAATACTTTGTAGTTAACTAATCTTAATTAGCAAAACCTTACTGTTTGAACCTTAGTGTTACCAAAATAAATAAACAAACTAAAATTAAAAATTTAACTAATGAACACATGAACATATCGCAAAAAACATACAAACATCAATACATAAAAACATTTTCACCTATAGAAGCATTTCAATGTCAATAAAACATCATTTTAGGCTATTATTAAGAAAAATACATTTGTCCCTCATATCCCCAAAGCTTTAAATCTGAGCTGTGTCTCACCATTGTGTCTAAGCACCACGGCCAGGTAGTCCTGTGTCTTTGAGCTGATGTAGATGAGGACAGCCGGAGTGTTGGATGTGCTGAAGCTAAAGCTGAGCTCCTCATGCGTCAGATTACCCACAATGCCCAGCGCTGCAGACTCTCCTTCCTTCAGTGCAGGAGAAGAAGTGCTGCTCTCGGACATCAGGTCAAAACGCACCAGCGTCCCGCTCTCGAAATACCCTCCAACATCTGGAACGGAGACACAAAACATCATAACAGTCCTTAACACTTATACTTCTGCCACAGAAAACACAAGCTGAATAGATTTAAATGCATTACAATACAGATTCAGATCATGTGGTCAATCTGAAGCCTTTATTTTAGCATTATAGCATATACAGTTGAAACCAGAAGTTTACATACACTGTATAAAAAGGCACATAACCATTTAAAAGAAAGTCAGATGTTAATGTGACTAAACTTTTTCTCTTTTAGGTAAGTTAGGAGTATCAAATTTGTTTCTGTTATGCTTAACAGCAGAATAATGAGAGAGATATATTTTGAAAAATGTTACAACTTTTCTTGAAAGTCAAGTTTACATACAATAAGATTGTTATGCCTCTGAAAAAGCTCAGATGATGGTGTCAGAGTTTTGGAAGTTTCTGATTGGCTAATTGACAACATTTGAGTAAATTGGAGGCACAATTGTAGAATGGTATTTAAGGAAAACCTCAAACACACTGCTTCCTTGTGTGACAACATGGGAAAATCATCAAGCCAGAATACAATTTGCTAAATTACACTGGGGAAAAGACAAATTTTTGGAGACATATCCTGTGGTCTGATGGAACTAAGATTGAACTGTTTGGCCATAATGGCCAGTGTTACATTTGGAGGACAAAGGGGAAAGCTTACAAGCTGAGGAACACCATCCCAACTTTGAAGTATGGGGACGGCAGCATCATGTTGTGGGGCTGTTTTGCTGCAGGAGGGACTGGTCCACTTCACAGCATAGATGGCATCATGAAGAAAGAATATTATGTAGAAATACTGATGCAACATCTCAAGACATCAGCCAGGAAATTAAAACTTGGCCACAAATGGATCTTCCAAACAGACCATGACCCTAAGCATACTGCCAAATTAGTTCAAATGTACTTTAAGGACAACAGAGTGAATGTTTTGGAGTGGCCATCACAAAGCCCTGAGCTCAATCCTATAAAAAACTTGTAGGCAGGGTTGAAAAAGCTTGTGCGAGCAAGACAGCCAACAAATCTGACTCAGTTACACCAACTCTGTCAGGAGGAATGGGCCAAAATTCCATCAAACTATTGTGAGAAGCTTGTGGAAGGATATCCAAAACATTTGACCAAAGTTATACAGTTTAAAAGCAAAGCTAAAAAATACCAAGGAAATGTATGTCAACTTTTGACTGTCTAGAAATTAATAAAAAAAAATTCTCAAAAAAACCCCAATTCTCTTATTATTCTGTCGTTTAGCAAATGTAAATCATTTAGGTAATCCTAACGGACCTAAAATAGTAAACGTTTAGTATGATTTACCATCAGACATTTTTTTAAAAATGGTTATGTTCCTTTTTTTGGAGTGTATGTAAACTTCTGGTTTCAACTGTATATAGCATTAGCTTTATGTTTTATAGCATATATTACAATATATAGCATTATTAAAGGGTTCAAATGGGAATTTCAGGCATTTTTCCTTTATTTATTAAGGATACAGTCAAATAATCGTAATCAACAGTACAGACTACAATTATATAATTTATTTCTTATTAAATAAAAAAATTAAATATCTTATTAAATATATTTCTCAGATTTTATTACCTTATGTTTTTCTTATTGTTTATTTGATTCATTATTAGTGTTATATTTACATTTATTATCTTAAAAGCTCCTTTACAGACACACTTAACATTAATAAACATTTATTTTTTCATAATAATTTTATCATCAGTACCATCAATGCAGAAAGGCCCATCGAAGGCGGTCAGGCTGCAGTCGCATGAGTATCCATTGTATTTTTCGATGCATTTTCCTCCATTGTGGCAGTGCATCCCATAACTGCTACAGTGACCCGAACATCCAGGCTTCACCCCCGGTGTGACCTTCGCCCTCCCCTCGAGGTCAAGGGTCACTCCGTTGACCTTTAGGGATCGAATGCAGCCCAGAAATCCTCTCTGACCGCCTGAAGCACCTAATGATCAACACAGATATAACGAGATCTTAGTCTGCAACAATAACCGTTTACATTAAGGCTTCATTAGTTAATATTACCTGATAATTGAGCATGTGTTACATGATTTTTTGTTAATGTTAAAGTAAGGCGAGACGCTAATGGCAAAAGCACCGTTTTTTTCATGCTACTACATTTTTTGTGTTTTTTGGTGCATTTTTTAGTCTAATGTAAAGAAACTATCTAAAATACATGTTTAATTTTTTTTATTCACACTTTATCAATTTGAATCTGTAGATTTTAATTACAAAACATATTTTTAAAGGCCATTTTCAGGGCAATTATCAGTAACTACAAAATAAAAAACTAGAAATCAACATGTTTTATTACTATTAGATGAAATAAAACCTAAATATTTTTCTAATATTCAAATTTTTTTAATATTTATGTATGCTGCAGCAGGACAATGAACCAAAGCACACCAGAAAGTCCACTTCTGAATGGCTGAAGAAAAACAAAATAAAGACTTTGGAATGGCCTAGTCAAAGTCCTGACCTCAATCCAATTGAGATGCTGTGGCCTGACCTTAAAAAGGCAGTTCAGGCTCGAAAACCCTTCAATGTGGCTGAATTACAACAATTCTGCGAAGATGAGTGGGCCAAAATTCCTCCACAGTGCTGTAATAGACTCATTGCAACTTAACGAAAACGCTTTATTGCAGTTATTAGCTTTAGGGGGCAAATACTTTTTCACACAGGCCTATGTAGTTTTGTATTTTGTTTTCTCTTAATAATAAAAACCTTAATTTCAGAACTACATGATTGTGTTATCTATGACTGATATTTTAATTAGTTTGATGATCTGAAACATTAAAGTGTGACAAACATGCAAAACAATAAGAAATCATTAGGGGGAAAAGCACTTTTAAAAAAATATATGTTTTTATTGTTTTTTTTATTAAGTTTTATTTCATTTAGTAGTAATAATAAAATGTTGTTCATGGTTTTAGTTGTATTTTTACTTACTGATAATAGCCCTAAAATGTATATGTAATACAGTACTATGCAAAAGTTTTAGGCCAAAACTAAATCTGTTGTTTTACAGATGGTATAATGGATATATGTGACCCTTGAACACAAAACCAGTCATAAGTGTAAATGTTTTTGTCATTTTTTTTGTAAACTGAGATATGTAATGGGTGAATAAATGATCTTTCAGCTGATTATGGTTTGTTAGGATAAGAGTTAGATTAGGTTAGAGTTTAATTTATTTTTGGCTTAATTGTTTAAAACAAGTGAAATACAATGTTGGAGAGAGTCAGTTTGTCCTGGTTTGAGCTGCATTTCTACCAGTGTTGTTTTCAATATTTTCTGCAATGGAATTGTAAAAATTACAGTTAGGTTTTAATCCATTATGCTATTCCTTCTGGAAATGACTTCAGTGATAATAGTTTTCATTTTCAGCATGATAATGATCCGCTAATTGCAGTGAAATCCTATTTAGAGAAAGAAAACAGCTGGTCAAACACAGACCTGTGTGGCCTCTACAGGGTCCAGACCCAAATATTTTTGGCCCCGTTTACACTGCCAGTTAAATTTGACCCAATTCCGATTTTTTGCTCATATGTGACACAGATCGGATCTGTTCTATGACTGTGTAAACACGAAAAGAATGCATGCATTCGGATATTTAGAGATCGGTTTTAGACCTCCTTCATATATGGAAATAAATCAGCTATAAATCGGATGTGTGACAATGTGACTATCATGTAAACAGGCAGATCGGATTTATTGAGGCATTCCATTTTGTGCGTCATTAAACTTGCGACAACGTGGTACTTCTCCACGGTTTAATGACATAGGAGGAAGAGCTTGTGTGTACTCATCTTAAAATTTCAGACCAACTGCTCCTCGTTACAGCCCGCCACAATTTGCTCCCACCAGACCTGAGATCTCTCTCGTACCCACAAATTCCTCTGAATGGTGGAGGACACCATATATAAACCATAGGCGCAAGCTACGATGACGGCCCTTACCCTCCTCCTCCGCCTCAAAATCATTTTAAAGTTAGGTGAACTTCGTAGAGCTAAAATCAAGACAATTTCCTCCATCGTGGCTAGTGTGGTGCAGATGCTAGAATCCGCCTTTACACATTTGCGATGTCGTAAATTGTATGCCAAGTGTAAACACATGAAATGGATATGGGTCACAATTAAAAGAACGTGTAAACGGACAGGCAAAACCTGACAGTGTAAACATGGCCATAGAGGCTGTATGAGATCACATGGACATAAAAAAAAAGATAAGACACTCTAAACCTAAAGAAGATCTCTGGAAATTGCTAAAAGAAGCGTGATATTACCCAGGCCAGCACATTTCAGAAAATGTCAGAACAATTAGAACAAAACAGTTCAAGCTGTGTTTGGTGCAAAGGGAAGCCACATTAATCATCAACTTTTGCTTGAAGAGGAAATGATGTGCTGTTGTTGTTTTTTTTTGTACATATTTCCCATATTTTCTGTTTGTTTTTAATAGAGAGACTGATTGATTATATATTGTGTAAAGTCTTATGCCAACAAAACGGATATAGTGCTTAGAACTTTTGCACAGTACAGTATACTGTGTGTAAAAATATCATTGTAATTGGAATCTACAAATACAAATTGATAAAGTGCGATAAAAAACACTTAAACATGTTTTTTTTAATGTTTTCTTTACATTAGACTGAAAAAAAAAACACTTCATGACATCAGAAAATCACTAGATATTCAGAAATATAATTCACTGATTAATAAAAGTTTAACTGCTGAACTAAATTCCCGGTTTCTTACCTACAAACAGCTGGCTGAAGAGCTGCAGGCGGGTGTGGCCCTGAGGTGGTGCTGACCGCGCTTCCCGGTACAGCTTATCCAATCGCAAAACAGCCTCCTTGATATTGCGTTCCGCCTCCACCCTGTGCCACTGGTCATCATTGAGAGGTGTAGATGAGCGAACGCTTAACTCCACCAGCCCGTTGCCCACATCAAATGAAAACGACACCACTGACGCCGCTGAGAGAAACACAAATGGCACTGTTAACTAAAAATGATTGTGTCTGCATCAAATTAATTCAATTCAATTCAAGTTTATTTGCATAGCGCTTTTCATGATAATAAATGTTTCAAAGCAGCTTTGCAAAAGGTGTACACTACTGTACTGCATAACAATCAAATTTGGAAAAGTTAAGGTTATTAGTTACCAGAACTCTACCTAATTAATTAGTAACTAATAGCGTTTAACAGTTAAAGTTACTATATATTACAGTTTTTCTCAGTGGCTTTGGTGCATTTCTCACAACACTATTTACATTTGCACAACAGTTAATGCATTTCTCTAAACAATTAGTCATTTGTGCACATCATAGTAGCAGTTTCTCATTCCTTCCAACAAATTGCAAATGCTTTTGGACATGCATCAATTGCTTTCATACAACTCTCTGCTGTTTATAACATTATCATTTGCTTATGTCATGTCAGTCAAAATTAACTAAACTTGTAAATGCTGAATAGTCATTCCATATTAAACTAATAGTCCTCATTTCATTACTTGAGTCATTACATACAAAAATGTTGAACTAGTTGTCAACTAGCTGTCAAGCAAAGGTTATAACAATTTTTAAATCTTTTCATTCATTTTCTTTTCGGCTTAGTCCCTTTATTACAGTTTTCCTCAGTGGCTTTGGTGCATTTCTCACAACACTATTTACATTTGCACAACAGTTCATGCATTTCTCAAAACAATTAGTACAAACTGCAAAACATTGATAACCTGCAAAAGTGTGTCACTTGCTCAAAATGGAGAGCTCATTCCTCAAAAGCAAGTATTGATGTCAATGAAAGTGTCAGTGTCATCAAGATGAAAAGTCCTGGCACCATTGTTTATGAACAAGATAGTCAAATGGCTTTGTCATGTTTTCATTATGACAGTTTACTCTGTACATTTTTTCCAATGCAAAAAAGTCAGATTTTGGTGACACTTCCTGAAAATGCTCAAGACAGCACTATATACTATTTGCACAGCCATTTGAAAACTACAGTAAAGTTAGACATCACTGCATTTAGTGAGTGTCTGAGTACAAGACACTGAATATGTATGTTTCACATTTTTACTGCATTTGCTCTTTGCTATTCTAATTTATTCACAGCATTATGCAAAAGAATAAATACACCCTTATTTACAACAAACATAAAATTCCTTTGGGTAGAGCTGTGCACAACTGTAAACTATACTGCAGTACATATTGGAACTGAACCTACAACATACACAGCTCTGTAAATCATTCATCAAATTGTTCAATTTAGAAGACATTTTCAGGATTTTTTTTTTTTTATTTAAAAAAAATTAGCTTGACAGATTTTGACAACTAGTTCAACATTTTTGTATGTAATGACTCGAGTAATGAAATGAGGACTATTAGTTTTATATGGAATATTCAGCATTTACAAGTTTAGTTAATTTTGACTGACATGACATAAGCAAATGATAATGTTATAAACAGCAGAGAGTTGTATTAAAGCAATTGATCCATGTCCAAAAGCATTTGCAATTTGTTGGAAGGAATGAGAAACCGCTACTGTGATGTGCACAAATGACTAATTGTTTAGAGAAATGCATTAACTGTTGTGCAAATGTAAATAGTGTTGTGAGAAATGCACCAAAGCGACTGAGAAAAACTGTAATCTGGGGTCGCCACAGCGGAATGAACCACCAACTTATCCAGCACATGTTTTACGCAGCGGATGCCCTTTCAGCCGCAACCCATCTCTGGGAAACATCCATACACACTCATTCACACTCATACACTACGGACAATTTAGCCTACCCAATTCACCTGTACCGCATGTATTTAGACTGTGGGGGAAACCGGAGCACCCGGAGGAAACCCACGCGAACGCAGGGAGAACATGCAAACTCCACTCAGAAACGCCAACTGACCCAGCTGAGGCTCAAATCAGCGACCTTCTTGCTGTGAGGCGACAGCACTACCTACAACGCCACTGCGTCGACTTAAATCTTTTTATTTCATGAAACATTTACATGAATGATTTACAGACCTGTGTATGTTGTAGGTTCAGTTCCAATATGTACTGCAATATAGTTTACAGTTGTGCACAGCTCTACACCCAGGGGAAGTTTATGTTTGTTGTAAATAAGGGTGTGTTTATTCTTTTGCACAATGCTGTCAATAAATTAGAATAGCAAAGAGCAAATGCAGTAAAAATGTGAAACACACATATTCAGTGTCTTGTACTCAGATTCCTCACTAAATGCAGTGATGTCTAACTTTACTGTAGTTTTCAAATGGCTGTGCAAATAGTATATAGTGCTGTCCTGAGCATTTTCAGGAAGTGTCACCAAAATCTGACTTTTTTGCATTGGAAAAAATGTACAGAGTAAAACATGACAAAGACATTTGACTATCTTGTTCATGAACAATGGTGTCAGGACTTTTCATCTTGATGACACTGACACTTTCATTGACATCAATACTTGCATTTGAGGAATGAGCTCTCCATTTTGAGCAAGTGACACACTTTTGCAGGTTATCCACTAGGTTTTGCAGTTTGTACTAATTGTTTTGAGAAATGCACTAACTGTTGTGCAAATGTAAATAGTGTTGTGAAAAATGCACCAAAGCCACTGAGAAAAACTGTAACTTAGTTAACCTGCAGCTATATAGTATATAGGTGATGTCTGTGTACATGTTCAATAAATAAAAACTAAAGTCATTTTATATACATTAAATGCAAGTAACATGTCTACTTTAATGTACTGTAATGACTTGAAAATAATGTAAAAAAAAAAGTGAAATAATATTTAATTGTCATTAAAAATAATGCATATAGTTATGCAAAATGAATTATGAATGAGTAATAAAATATATAAAAGGATTACATTTTAAATGATCACTTGTTAATAAACAAATGGTTAAAAGCTAGTGGGTTAAAGGATGGTGGATTTAAAATGAAAATTAATGAGTGTTTTGAAAGCCTGTGATCCTTTTAACATGTCATAAACTATTTATTTTTGTCAATATGCTTGAGAGAATTTTTGCCACTTAACTATTATAACTATTTTGCCATTTAACTATCCAGAACGCTGTGGCCAGAATTCTGACCAAAACCATAAAATCAGAGCACATCATACCTGTTCTCAGGTCTATTACAAATATGCTCACTGGATACAAGGCTAATAGATCACTCAGATCATTAGGATCAAGTAAATTAGAAATCCCAAGAGTTCAGTTAAAGTAGGGTGAATTGGCCTTCAGCTACTGCGTCCTCCGCTGCTGTAATCAGCTTCCAGAAATGATCAGATGTGCTCCAACATTAGACACGTTCAAATCAAGACTGAAAACACATTTGTTTATCTGTGCCTTTACTGAATGAGCACTGTGCTACGTCCGACAGATCACACTATTATGTCTTTCTTTTCTTTTCATTCTTTTATAACCTGTTTTAACTCATTTTTATCTGTTTTTAGTCATTTCTAATTCTTTTAATCATTTTAATTTTCTTGTTTCTTTTATTCTTGTTTATGTAAAGCACTTTAAATTACCATTGTGTATGAAATGTGCTATAGAAATAAACTTGCCTTGCCTATTGTTTAAGAGAAGATAAAATAAACAGGACACATTCTAATGTAGTTTAAACTAAAGCTCTAAAAAAGATCACGAACTGAGCTCTTATTATAAAATATAACAATTTATACAATAAAATATTTAATATAAAACTAATAAAAATGACAAGTTAACATTAAAAATGTAATTTTTTTATAATAATAGTAACACTAATAGTAGCACTAATAATAGTGCATAAACAATACTAAAATGACACTGGCACTGGTTTTTAAACTCACTGATAAATTAAGGAAGAAAAACTCAATGACGCCTAAAAATGCTTTGAAATGTGCATTTTTGTTTGATGTGTGGCGTAATTTCAACTGAAACATAAAAATGGGGCGGGGCATATAGTAGCTCCTCCCCCTTTTTTAAAACAGCCAATAGCATTTTGTTTTCATCACAGCTCTGCCAGTGAGAATGGTTGAGCTCAAGTGCATCAAACAAAAAGCAAACGAGAAGGAGGCGGAGCATGTCTTGAAGGGGGCGGAGCATGTCAGATACTAGAGAGCATTTGATTGGTCAGAAGATTTGATGAGAAAATAAAGTATGAGGTAATGTAAAAAAAAAATCATTGATCCATTTAGGCGGAAGTGACAAACTGCAAACTTTAGATGTTTATATCTTCTTAATGTGAATTTTGTCATTGTTTCGTAGCACACTAGACATCCTTAAGACTAACATACTGATGCTAACATCTAAAAAACTTTATTTCGATTTCATAGGGACTTTAAAGCGCAGTTCCTCACAGTGCTTAAAAGGCAAATCCTCTCGAGATGAAGTGATAAAAATAAGCTTACATCTGAGTTCTAGTCGAATGAAGTCAGGGTTGCCCAGGTTTTCCAGAAAGACTCCGTGTGAAGCCGAAGTCTTAAAATAGAAGGACATGTCGGCGCTGGTCTCGGCTTGTAAGGTTGGGAAATGAAGGTAAGATGCAGGTGTGTTAAAGGAAGCAGCGTTCCAGTAGTGACCTATAAATGAAACACACAGGCAATACAGAAGAGGTTTGTTTTGGTAACAATTAAAGCAGCAGTGTGTCATTTCTACAGCCATTAAAGGGGACCTATTATGCCCTTTTTTTACAAGATCTAAAATAAGTCTCTAATGTCCCTAGAGTGTGTATGTGAAGTTTCAGCTCAAAATACCACACAAATAATGTTTTATAACTCTTTGAAACTGACCCTTTTAGGTTTTGATCCTAATTGTGCCATTTTTGGTGACTGTTGCTTTAAATTCAAATGAGATTAAAATGCCTATATGTCAGCATAGTGGCAGATTCAAAAACAAGACTAACATCTTATGCTAATGAGGAAGAGATTGTCACTAATGGGCGGGCTTGCCCCGCTGATGACATGTACAAAGGGAGAATGTCAATCAAAGTGTTTCTGCAGACTGCTGTTAGAATGTGTGACTATAAAAAATAAAATTAATATATTTTACCATTAGAAGCTGGTTATATTCACAGATTGTTGCCACACAACTGTTTAAACCCCTTATAAAAGTTATTTTTGCATAATAGGTCCCCTTTAAACATACATTAGAGTTAAAGTGGTGGCAAAAATTACCAGGTATAGATGGTTTTAAAGGTGCTATATGTACGTTTCTGACTCATATACTATAATATGTTTGCAGATGTTTAAGAAACATGCATACATATCTGACATACATATCTGAAAAACAATGCTAAAGTCAGTTATTGTCCTTTGAAAATCTGCGTTCCTTGTCAGAATGTCTGTATTTAGTGTTTTTAAACAAGACAGCCAGCCAAACTCCTGTCATACTGTCATAAATTACATGCGAGTCAGGACATAGCCTTCTAGCCAGGGATGGGCAGTATTTATGATACATGCATTTCAATTGTGTACTTTAAATACAAAAAAAGTATTTTGTAATTTGTATTTGATAGGGTTAATGAAAATGGCTTAATATTTGTATCAAAATACTTTAGTGTCTTGTATTTTTAAAATACTGTAAAATACTTGGTTCTACATGGTTTCATATAGATGCACCCTCTCTTGTTGCTGCTTTGGACAACTCTTCCATTTAAAGTATAACTGAAAAAATATAAATCTTTGGAGAAAGAGTATACTGTACAAATAATAGTAGTTTTGGATGGATTGCTGATGCCAAATGTTTGTCTTTAAAGCAAGCAACATAAAAATAAGTCCAACAGTGGCAATTTCTACAATACTTCTTTGGCTGTTTTAAACTGCAGTAGTTGAACAGCAGGTATAATTGCAATGTATAGTAAATGAAGAGGAAAGATGTATGCTTAAAGATGTCAGAGTGACACAACATGTGAAACACATATTTAATAATCTCCTACAAAAATGACAGGTTAACAGGAGCAGGATATAGTATATGAAGAGTTTGAGGAAGTTTTCAGGAATCATGTTTTTACATTGAGTATTGAAGAGTCAGATTAATGTGAAAGAGACTGATGTCATGCTTTTTTTTCTTTTTTCTTTTAAAAGTATTCTGTAGTATTTTTAAAATAGAAAATACAGTATTTTATTTTGATACATTTTGTGACTGCTGTATTTTGTAGCTTATTTTGATACATTTAAAATTAAGGTATTTGGTATTTTATTTCAAAATACATTTCGATGTATCTCTGCCAAACCCTGCTTCTAGCTCTGTTTAATAGAGACTCTTGTCAAATGCAGACATGAACAAATGAGTAAAACTGAAAATAAATACATACATACATACACACAGATTATTGCAGCAGAGAAGATTTCCAGCATGTGCTTTAACATATACAGTAACTTCCTGAGAGGGTGCTGGATGCAGACCTGGTGCAGTGCAATCCGAGCTGCCTCTAATGCTTTTTGATGAGCTCACCTAACCCCACCCCTAACCCTACCCATCAAAGTGACGTCACTCACTCCATTGAGTGCATTGTGTCTGACATTGCATCGCTCAGTGATGCGATCTCGGCTTGCATCATAAAGGCTGACTCCAGATACTTTTGACTCTCTTGCCTAAAGGTGCAACAAGTCCCACTGGGCAGAACAGTCTCTATAACCAGCCCAGAGCAAGTTTACTCAATTATATATCAGCACCCAGGGTTGCCTTTGTGGAAAACATAGAATATGTTGATTCAGTCATGAAGGTTGCCTCAATATATGCAAGCGTGGCCAAAAATGCAGGGCTTTCGGGGGTGAGGTCTCTGAATAACACTGTTGAGAACCGGAATAGGATGCAGGGGGTTTTGGGCAGCCGCTGCGATCGGGTACTGTACTAAAGTTGGCGACCCGGTGGTGTACCATAAATAAGGGGTGGGGGTGGGGGGGGGGGGGGGGGGGTATGAAATTATGGGTGATTTCCAGGAGAAATAACAAAACGGGATGGTTGCGGGCAGGGGCGATTTTAGGATTTAAAATATATATATAAAAAGCCTAACATTAAATTTATAAGTAGTAATTTAATAGTAATACACTTAAAAATGTTTGTTTAATATGGGTTGTATACTAGTATTCCACTGTATTACATAGACAGGTGTAGCCATTTGAGTTCTGAATAAGCCGAATAGGCTCAACCCCCCTGTTTACTGTAGTAAAAACCACTTTCTATATATTGAAATAAATAAACTGTCACTTTTCTAATTAAATCACATACAAATAAATATATATTTTTAAACGTACAGGCTAATTCACATATTTCACGATCTGGGGTGCGTTTCCCAAAACCATCGTTAGCCAACTAAGGTTGCAAGTTCCGTCGTTACAAACATAGTTCGTTGATTTGCCGTTTCCCAAATCCATCGTTCCAACAAACATTCGCAAACTGCGTCGCAAACTTGAGTACTTGAAACGACACCTCTGGAGCTGTAGTTAAAAGCATAGTTCCTGGCTGTGTTCTATTCCCACTTATCCCCCCTATGCCCTATTCATTTAGAACATTTTAACATTCAAAGTTGGAATTATTAAAAATAAAAAAGCATTAAAGTCATCTCTCTTAGGTGTAATTTGCTTTCAAAGTATTTTTACAGTTCAGTTTTAGCGATCTTCATGTTTACAATTGCGCCCCCTTCGCAGTGCACTTTGAAAACATTGATATCATTTTGAACACAGCCTCATGGCGAAAGCTATAGGTATATTTAAAAGCGGAAATTATGTTATGTCTCCAAAGCTTGTGAATATAAAAAACATAACATACGTTAATTCTTTTATTTTATAGTGGGTTATTTATTAAGTTTCTCTACTGTATATGACATGGGTCTGTTGGTTAGAACTTTCTGCTGTGGTTTGCATGTGTCAAATTTTAATATTTTTTTTTATAAATAAACAATATCCTAAATAATAATCATCATCATCATCATCATCATCATCATCATCATCATCATCATCATCATCATCATTAATATTATTAAAACTATTTTTCTACTATTTCCTATCATATTTTTTGTAGGGTAAGGGTCTAACAAGCAAAATTGTAAGAATTTTATTCATTCATTCATTCATTTCTGATGCCCTTCCAGCTGCAACCCATCACTAGGAAACATCCACACACACTCATTCACACTCATACACTACGGACAATTTAGCTACCCAATTCACCTGTACTGCATGTCTTTGGACTTGTGGCGGAAACCTGAGCACCCGGAGGAAAACCCACGCGAACACAGGGAGAACATGCAAACTCCACACAGAAACGCCAACTGACCCACCCGAGGCTCGAACCAGTGACCTTTTTGCTGTGAGGCGACAGCACTACCTACTGCGCCACTACATCTCACAATTTTAATCATTACAAAAAATTATTTGAATTATTACATCTTAAAAAAATTTGTCTTACACCCCCAATCATGAACCAGTCCAGCAGTCAAATCAAGTAAAAGTTTAGTTTGAAAAAATATTTATTACTTTCGATTTATTTATTAGGCTATTTTCAGTTGTAAATTCATTTAAAGAAAACAAATAATTTAAAATGTAGATATTGCATTAAGATAAGACATAGAAAAGAGATATTAGAAGCTTTTTTTATCATTAAAAAGGCGCATTTTAGGACTGTTGGGCCCCATGGCTGGAATTGCTTAGGGCCCCCAAATCACTAAATGGGCCCCTGTTGGCAGGTATGCATTTTTAGGCACAATTGTGAGGTAAAAATGCTGTAAAATGAGGATGCTGTCAAAAATAATGCCATAAATATATGCATCAAAAAAATTAAATCAACATTTGGTGTAACCACCCTTTGTATTTAAAACCTCTTTTCCCAAAAGCTTTTCAGGTAGGTCTCTTGAAGAGTCGTAAAGTGCCTAGGAAATGTAAACTGATATTTCTGACAGACACACTACAGTAAAAGAATAAAAATAACTGACTTGAAACCATTTTTTAGCTTGTTATAATACTAGTGTTTCTGATACATTTTAACCACCATTGCATTAACCTATTATTTCCAGTTGTTTATTTGATCAGACGGAGAAAGGATGTCAAACACGGATATCCTGCTTGGCTAAAGTATATTATAGTTGATACCATTTTAAAAAGCACTTACGATCTCCTTGGCAGCGGAGTGGTCCGACGGTGAGTTTGGCTTCAGATCCAGAGCGATAAATATCCCCAACCACAACCTGACTCACAGGCAAATGATCCTTATACATCAACATACCAGCATCTTCTTTCCTACAGAAACAAAAACCATGCAGAGGATGAATGATGGACCACAAGGGGGCAACATAACATTGCACAATGCAGCAGAAGACAGAATTTATACACTCAGAAATAACTAAGGGGTGTATATTTTAAAAAGGCACTAATATATAACATTTACTAATATGTACAATTCAGTTACTAATATGTTTCTTTGAGTTGCTAATAGGGACTGTATGAAACAAAACAAAGTATGAAAATACAATTATTATAAGCACAGTTAATGTGCTTATATGTCAAGAACAGTATTTGTAGCTGTATTTATAAACTGCTGACTAATGTCTATTAATCTAGAGTTAATGCTTAACAACTGATGAATTAACTATTTGCTAATGCTTAATAAATGATTAGATAGTGTGTAGTTATTATAAAGTGTTACATTATTGTTTTCTGACAGTGTATGTTAAATCTGAAATATTAGTGTACTGCATAGTGTATACAGCATAAGTTAAAATGTACTAGTTTTAGTAGTTTTAAGCACAAATATGAGACCCTTGACCACAAAACCAATCAGAAAAGTAAATTTGTACATTTGAGATTATTTTCTGAAATAATATTTATTCAAGATACAACTATTTAAAAATCAAAATCTAGATAACACGGGGAAAATTGATTGCAAACTTGACCAAATTAAGTTCTCAGCAATGTATATTACTAAACAAAAATTGAGTATTGATATTTACAGTAGAACATGTATAAAAATATCTTTATGGAACATTATCTTTACTTGATATTCTAATGATTTTTGGTACAAAAGAAAAATAAATAATTTTATTATATATAATGTATTTTTGGCTGGTGCCAAAAAGATATCTGTGCAACATAAGACTGTGGTATAAGACAATAAGACTTTCAGATATTTATGAAGATTTAAAATTAAAGTTTGTTTATGGAATGAGGAATTAGGACTGCAGTATCTTTATACATGCAAAAAAATATGCTTATTAGCTATTTCCAATATCCAATATTACTTTTTCCCCCTAACACACAGTATACAGCTATAAAAAAAATTGAAGAGACTATTTAAAAATTCTCTGGATTCCCAATTTATAGCTATTAGTTTGAGTAAAATGTTGTTTTTGTTTTAATCTGTAAAGAAAGGATCACATTTCTTCAAAATTTTAAATAAAAATGGTATAGAGCATGTTTTGTAACCATGTAAACAAAAAAAAAGAAAAAAAGAATTTGTTATTCTGACCAAACTCTCACCATTGTCTGAGATCGGCATCACAGTTGCAGTAATATCTGGGATCGGTGCAGTTGCGTTCAATACCACAGGCACATTTCTGCACACCCGGTCCTGAGCCGCCCCAGTAGAAGTGCTTCTCATTTCCCCTGCCGACCCAATATGTGGACGGAGGCACATCTAAAGCAAACCAAAAACATCTAAAGGTCCGCTTCAACTGGAAGTTGCTGAGACTTTTATTTCATAATGTGGATGTA
Organism: Danio kyathit; assembly: GCA_903798195.1. Taxonomy (NCBI): domain Eukaryota; kingdom Metazoa; phylum Chordata; class Actinopteri; order Cypriniformes; family Danionidae; genus Danio; species Danio kyathit. The sequence goes on from LR812520.1 coordinate 59,148,431, forward strand.
TTTCCAACAGAAACAGAGTATTGAGTAGTGGGCGGGGCTTTCTTGTTGTGCATCATTCGCTCATAGCAAACTAACGGTAAGATGGGCGTGGTTTAAAATATTGTGGCTGAAGCCGTTAAACTGATGTCATCAAAGAAGGACTGCCCCTCCAAATGAAGAAGAAAATGATCAGATTTTGATTGAAGATTACCAAAACAAGTGGATTAACTTGCATGGATTAATTGTTCCAACCGAGGCTCATTGTGGATACGTACCTCCATCTACATTTCTAGAGACCACAAAATACATACTCACAGGTACATACGGCTGCAGTATTTGTTTTCACGAACCCGCCAGAGGCCACTGTTAGCACTTTTTGACGACGTCAAATTTCTCCCACACATGCCGTTTGAGCATCCTCTTTTCACATAAATCCACCAGAGGGCACAACAACACACACTTCAGGCGTCCAGCTTGCTGTCGATTGACTGACTGACTGACCGACCCACACACAGCATTTCCTAAACCCAACCGGTAATGGTTTCAAAAGCAATCTAGAAAAAGAAAAGTTGCAGTTGCCGTCCACTCCGCTTTGCATCCCAAGTCCATCGGCCTACATGGCTAGCTACTGAGCAAACTGGTAACACTGGAAAAGCCGTCCATACAGACGTAAGCGGTCAGCGATAGTGCGAAAAGAAACAAAATCCATTGGCGGCGTCATACCGCCCCACTGAGTTCGTTTTTACAGATGAAATGCAGCCAGATGTACCTGTGAGTACATATTTTGCAGTCTCTAGAAATGTAGACAGAGGTACGTATCTACAATGAGCCTGTGCTGAATTGTTCACCTAATAACAATGTGTGCTAGCAAAATAAGCATTGTAAATTTTGATTTCACATGAAGTTTAATGCCTCAAACTCTAAACAGTGACATTCTCTTATGGGAGAGATTTACCTGGCGAAGGCACCTTGAGCAGGTGTGATTTATAGCACATGTATGAAACATGCTGCTCACAGAGCTCCGCGCTGCTGGTGACGGCGTTCACCTGAAATAAGAGCACCACATTCAGTGTCTGACGTTCAGGAATAGCATCAGTCTAATTCACACTGTTAAAGCGTCACCTGTTCAGTAGACATGCTGTAATTGAGTGTGAGCACAGTCTTGTCTTCAGGTACAGAACCTGCAGACACAGAACTCTGAGCCGGCAGGTCATTTGCTATGGTTGTCCACACTTTGTCTTCTGAAATACACACACATACAAGAGTACAAGTCAGTGAATTTGCAGACAAATACATATGCATCGATTGCATTGTTTCAACTCATTTTATACACTGTAAAAATATCTGTTAATTAACAGGTTCTGGATTTTGTGATTCACAAGGTTTTTCTGTTTATTTACAGTTATTTTAGTAGATTGAAATAATATAAAGTATAAGAAATAATTTAGGGAGAAAAAAGTCTGTAAGATGACAGAAAATGCACTGGCAGGTTTTTGTACCGTAATATACAACACCAACCCAGACAATATGTATTACTTTGAACTATAAAAAATAGAGGTGTGAACCTACACTGGTCTCACGGTTCGGTTCGGTTACGATTATCATGCCATCGATTTGGTTCAATTCGATATCTCGGTGCATCACGGTGCATTGACGATTCTTTCCATACACAGTTTTATATTTTCTTCACAGCACAGCAATTCTTGTATTAACATGTATAAATATATTTATATACTATTTGTAAAACAATTTTGTCCTTTAATACCAACAGTCAGAATAAAGGTAAAGTTGGTTTTATATTCACACATTCGTTCATTTAGAAGTCTCTATATTGTTTATCGTGTTACTTTGAATATTCGATTGGAATTAGCATACAAGTAACAAACAACATTAACACTATCTAATTGACTGTGAACAATGTTGTACTTTGATAGTCATTGGCTGCTAATATGATTTTCCTATTTAGAATTTGCAAATAATACTTTTCTGAAATTATATTATTAAGGAGAATGTCTGAATATCCCAATATAAAACCAACTTTACCTCTATCTTCAGATATATAAACTGTACCTTTAAGCAACACGAGCATTTATAGCAAATAAACAAATATAAATATCCCGCTCGCTTTCTGAGCCTTGTCTACCAACTACCAAGTGCTTTCTTACACCCCTTTGATTGGTCACGCGCTCAACAGAAAGGGCTGCGATTGGCTCTTACACGCTGGTGCTCTTCACAGCTGCACTCATGGACCACAGTGAGAGAGAAATGGAGTTTACTTTCATTCTCTTAATCGCCGTGAAATAGGGGCTTTTGCTGTAAGTGTCAGTGAAACAGTGTTCAGCAAACACACACGCAGTGAAATTGTGCACAGTTTCAGAGTTTTTACGTAGTTAGAGCGTTGTACACGCGCTCGCCATAGTAAGCTACGGCGACATAGCGCATGTGAGATAAATGACGTCAGTATATAATAACCGGTTATGATCATTACTGAAGGATACCGAATTGTCCGCATCGCGGTGCACCGAAGAAAACAATTAATTTTGACACTCCTAATAAAAAATGTTAATAAAAGTCACTTTTTTGAACTTTTTAATGTGAAAAGTTGCTGGAAGAAAGATCAGATCCCATAATGCAATTCAAAAGCATAAATAAATGGGGGAAAATAAAACCATGAATAATAAAAATACAGAAAACTGCTAATTTACGGATATTTTTACAGTGTAAGTAGTTTGAACATCTTTTTTTGAGTGTGTGTTTATGGGAACTTCCCATAGAAATAATTATTTTATAACCTCTTAAGGCCCAAGCTGTTTTTTACATGCATTTTTTATTTCTCTTTGCTATTTGGGCTTATTGGAACCTAATTAGAATAAAACCTAAGTATAATCTTTTGATATGATGTACTTTTAGAGAAACATTATGTCCATATATGTGGACTCGTGGTCCGAATTTCCATAAAACACAATAAAGTCACCTTCGTGTATAAGAATGGAAAACTATATTTCTGCCTTGAACACAGCAGTTTTTTCCTGACTGTTTCTAATGCATTAATAACACATACTGTACACACATATTTTTTGAACATGTTTTGACTATCAGTAAAAGCCACATTTTTTTGCCCATTTTGGACAGTTAAAATAGTGTTTGGGACATTTAATATGCTGCAAAACAGTTACAGGATGACACTGTATGTCTGTAACAAAATATAAAACATAAGACATAAAACATAAGAGCTAAAATGTGTTGCCCACGTATGTGGCCACTAAGCCCTAGGAGGTTAAAGTACAGACTTTTCTCTCCCCCTACCTCTAAACACAACCCTCACGAGAAACAATCTGCATTTTTTTCATATAAAACAACAACAACAACATTCTGTTATATACGAGCTGTGTTCTGCATGGTGACCAAAAATGTCCTCACAAGGTCAAAATTGACTGGTATTGCTATACTTGTGGGGACTTTTGGTTCCCACAACGTGAGGAAAACAAGGTACATTAAATCAAATGCTGACTGTTGACCTCAAAATGAATATTTACACAGCATTTATTAATCCTAAAGTCTTTTGAAAGTCTTTTTTTCATTACTGAAGATAATTTGAAGAATGTTGGAAACCACTGACATCCATTGCTGGAAAAAAATAATACTATGGAAGTCAGTGACCATCAGTTTCCAACATTTGTCAAAATATCTTCCTTTCCCAGCAGGCACAGGACGTCGACATGACGTCAGATTGATGTTGATATTGCATTTTGGGTGGAAATAAAAATCAGGTTGACGTCAGACCAACGTCAGTGTCCAACAAAGAACATACTTTGGATTTTGGTCACTTTCTAATACAAACTAAAACAGCCAAATGTCAACGCCTAATGATGTTACAGCTTGAAGTTGAGTGGACATTACCACTATGACCGACGTCTATCAGACATTGGATTTCGATTGCCATACCTGAAGAATTAATGCCAGTATTTGAAGTCAATATGACGTTGGTTTGAGAAGTTGGCTTGATCTTGGATTTTGATCACTTTCCAACACAACCTAAAATCAATCAAATATCAATGTCATTTGACGTCGTTATTGGACATCAAAATAACGTTGTCCTTAGTTGCTGACTAGACATTAGTGATGCGCGGATGGCGGTTAAATCCGCGGGCGCTGCGGATAATCCGCGGGTCGGGCGGGTCGGGTAATAAAAAAATACATTATGATTAATTGCGGGTGGGTCGCGGGTGGATGTAGCGGGTCATAGCAGTTGACCAGCAAAAAAGCAGAGAGTGGACTTCGCAGAATGTGAAGACGAGAGACGCCCAAAATAATGTATGAAGTGCAAGAGTACTGTGCTAACTTCAGTTAGAGGAGTCATCAGAGGGAAATCTGCTGTCATTCTGGGAGAAACAAGATCGCTTATTTACCATTTACACGACTGCAGCGCCTTGCAAGGAGAAGCTTGTGCATTCCTGCAACAAGCGGTTCGCGCGAACGCTCATTTAGTGCAGCCAGCCGTGTTTTGGAGGCGAGGCGGAATCGCCCGAATCCAGGCACAGTAGATGCTATTCTGTTTTTGCACAGTGTTAAGAAAAGGGCCAAGTACACACAACATAGCTGCTGTTTAGGCTGAAGGGACGCCGTTTTTGTTCTCTTTTTCCTGTATATGTAAAAGCTGAATCTGCTGTTAATAACGAACGATCCAGTTGTAGTCCATAGCATTGTGGGTAGTGTAGTTCGACACGCATGCTGTGTGATGTGAGCTCTCGCTGTGTGCTGTGCGTGCGGTGAATTAGAGGGAGAACGTTTTATCCGGTTTTGTTTTATGTTTACTTCAGTAATGTAGAAAACTCTGAAATAAGTAAAAGAAGGGCATGAATCGAGTACTTTTGTCCGTCTCATTTGCTCGAGCATGAATTAACGAGCTGTTACTCTGCCGCCGGACATTGCGGAGAAAGTTACACCTATCATCATGCTTAAAACAAAGAATTCGAATTATTAAAGTGGCGATCGGGTGCGGGTCGGGTGCGGATAAATATATCAGATGAAATAATATGTGCGGGCGGGTGGCGGGTGGATGATTAGAATGAAGGAGCGGATTCGGATGACATTTGAGCTGATCCGCGCATCTCTACTAGACATTGAATTTTGGTCACCTGACATCACAACCTAAATCTAACCTAATATTACCATCTTATTATGTTGTGTGCCTGCTGGGTTGTGTTCAACAGAAGAAAGAAACTCCTAAAGATTTGCAACAAGTGGAGGATTAGTAAATGATGACAGGATATTATCCCTTTAAACATCTATGATTGGATGATCTTCAACACAGTGATTGATATATTGTTCTGTCTAGTGTGTTTGGCAAGACTTCATCTAAAGCCTAAGCAATGCAGTGTGTAGCTTTTTGTGTTTTTATTTAGCTTTTTAATGTAAATAATCATGTTGAATGTCATATCCCAACCAATACTCAAATTTACACACATAAAATAGAAACTGAACCCAACTGAAGGTCTTTGAGATGCGCTGGAGTGGATTTTAGAGACTTTAGTTCTCCTCAGCAACATACTGTATATAGAAACCCTCTGTAGGAGTATCTTCAGCTTTTATTACAGTGTACATTATTTCGACAACCTTATGCAATGTCACAAAGTTTATTTTCATCAAAAGTTGCATTCATTTTTATATTGATAAAGGGAGCATGTGAGGTGATAATGAGGTTTAGGTCAATCAGTAGTCTGAAAATGAAGCATTCTTTCACAATGTTATTCTCAGGATCCTTCTGAAATGAAAGACTCGCATGCATTTCACTCACTGGCAGAAACATAAATTGGCACCTTCAGTATGAGCTGTCATGTTTTGCTTGCGTAAAGATCTGTCATTCAAATACTTGTGAGTTTTGACACATCACTCTCCATACTCTGACTGAATATCACACAATTCTTGATAACTCTGAGTATGGGAAATATTTGAAGTGACACTTTTGAGTGCAGAATTGTGACAAATGGTTAACTGCAGTGATGTAAATTTGCAGAAATGTCCATGTGAAGACTGTGGTCTAATTTCAGTATTAGATTTATTACCACATACAGCTAAAGTCAGAATTATTCGCCCTCCTGTGATTATTTTCTTTTTCAAATATTTCCCAAATGATGTTTAACAGAGCAACGAATTTTTCACAGTATTTCCTATAATATTTTTTTCTACTGGAGAAAGTCTTATTTGTTTTATTTTGGCTAGAATTAAAGCAGTTTTTGTTTTTGACTGTCTACAGAACAAACCATCATTATACAATGACTTGCCTAAGTACCATAACTTGCCTGATTAACCTAGTTAAGCCTTTAAATGTCTCTGTCATAATCACCAGCGATCTAAACCTAACAGATCGTATATGGACTACAAGTTACAGTCATGCACTTCACTCACACACCTGACCTAGATTCCCCATGATTGCAAACAGACACAGCTGAAGCTGTTCTTGACTAATTACACAGACTATTTATACACCTCTCAAACACACACACACATTGCTGAGTCTTGTTATATTGAACATTTCGACGCGTGTTTCTATGCCTTGCCGGTTTTGACCCTTGTCTTTCTTGTTTGTTTGTTTATGTTCTCTGCTTCCTGCCTGTACTGACCTATCACCTCTGTATTTGACTACGACTCAGATTTGCCCGCATACATCTGTTTGCTCCTGATTGTGACCAATGCTTGCCTGACCATTCTCATAATAAACCTGCATTTGGATCCACATTTCCTTGTCAGCGTCCCACTTCACTTTACAGACACTTTAAGCTGAATACTAGCATTTTGATAAATATCTAGTAAATATTATGTACTGTCATCATGGCAAAGATAGAGAAATCAGTTATTAGAAATTAGTTATTAAAACTATTACATTTAGAAATGTGTTTTAGAAATGTCTTCTTTCCCTTTAACAGAAATTGGGGAAAAATATTCAGGAGGGCTAATAATTCTGACTTCAACGGTATAAAATACGTTGTAAAAAGATCAGATTTCATGCAGTTTGTGAGACAAACATGAAAGCAAAAAAACAAACAAACCCTAATTTGAGCCACATATCACTGCAGTGAACCTATTCCTATTAGTCACTGCAATAAAGATTCACTTTTTGTGTATAGGCAGTATGGACAAATAATCAAATTATTGCATTGTATAGCTTAAGGGGATTATATTATAGTTTACAGCACATTCTTACACCACAAAAGCAACAATTTATGTGCTTAGTCATTTTTGTTGGTACCAAAGAGGTCACTGATGTGTAAATGTGGGCGATTATGTGTTAATGCATTCATTGTTATGACAATGAATATATTAGCACATGATATGAATATATTAACTGAACTTGTCATGTTCGTGCTTCTCATGTTGATGCTGATATTGTTTTTTCTGGTACATGTTTAAAAAAATATTTGTATTATATATTATATGTACTTTTTGTGTCTATATACAGTATGTGTGTGTTTTGTGACATATAGGACACAGATTTGTGTAATGACATAGGTATGGCAGGGATTATAAGATAAAGGTGACTTATGAGGATATTGCCCAGATTTACATTTTTAAAAAGCATCTAAATCATAAAGAATTAATTTTTTTTTAGAAAGTAAATATGAACACATTGACCTGGGTTTGGGGATAGGGTGATAGAAGATAGTGTGTACTGTATCAAAACTATGGGAACCTATGTCCCCACATGTCACAAAAACAAATGTGCATGTGTGTGTTTTATTTCCTTTTTATATAAAATACATTATATATATATTATGTCATATATAAATTGTATAATTAGCAGCACGGTGGCTCAGTGGTTAGCACTATCGACTCACAGCAAGAAGGTCGCTTGTTCGAACCTCGGCTGGGTTAAGCTGAATAAGTTGGCGTTTTTTTCCGTTGTGGCGATCCCTGATTAATAAAGGGACTAAGCCGAAAATAAAATGAATGAATGAATATAAATTGTATAATGGGTGTCACAGTGGTTCAGTGGTTGGCACTGTCTCCTCACTGCAAGAATTGGCCGTAGTGTATGAGTGTGTGTGTGAATGTGAGAGTGTATGGGTGTTTCCCATTACTGGGTTGCGGCTGAAAGGGCATCCGCTGGGTAAAACATATGGCAGATTAGTTGGTGGTTCATTCTGCTGTGGTGACCCCTGATAAACAAGGGACTAAGCCGAAGGAAAATGAATCTAGCTGTATTCAGGTAGACTGTCCACCTTCTACATTAGTGAATTTGTAAGTGTTTGTTGTTTCTGACCCCTCATGTTGCAGGTGACTCTGAACGGCTCCAGGGATCCGCTGCCATCCGGATCGATCCAGTATGTGTCCGAGCTTCGGCCCAAGTGTTTGTACTCCTCGCAGGACTGCTCATACACAGCTGCAGAAACACACAAAGTAAGCATCAAAACTGCCCCTGCTGCAAGAAAACCCACCACGCCAGTCAGCTAAATAAATAATGCACATAAAAAACAAATCTTGCACACAACAAATCCAAACAAAACAATCTTTTATATAAAGATTCAAATTGAGATTCAAAAAATGGTATTTGTGTTGACTAGAAAATATAAGGCATCAGATTATTTCTTTATAACACTGTATGGCAGTTATGATCTGAATTGGTTGTATACAGCATTCCAGAAGGTGGCACGGTGGCTCAGTGGTTAGCACTGTCACCTCACAGCAAGAAGGTTGCTGGGCCAGTTGGCATTTCTGTGTGGAGTTTGCATGTTCTCCCGTGTTGGTGTGGGTTTCCTCAGGGTGCTCCGGTTTCCCCCACAGTCCAAAGACATGCGGTAAAAGCAAATTGAGTAAACAAAATTAGCCATAGTGTATGAGTGTGTGTGAATTTGAGAGTGTATGGGCGTTTCCCAGTACTGGGTTGCGGCTGGAAGGGCATCTGCTGTGTAAAACATATGCAGGAATAGTTGATGGTTCATTCCGCTGTGGCGACAGACTAAGACTAAAGGAAAATGAATAAATGAACAACATTCCAGCAGGGTGCGAATTACAGTATGGTTTGGGTGTATTGACTCCCTAAATTAATGCTTGATCCCACTTGAAGGATGGTAAAACAAGATGTATGGGTGGGTCTGCACATTAATATTGAGAAATAGATTTCTCTCTATCTTAAATATTAATAATTGAATTTTTTTTTTATCATAAATATACATTTGACCACACCTAAAATGGTTCATTGTGAATGCATAATCGCGCCAAAAAAACAGCAGATCTTGAGCACCGATAGACATTGTAAGTGTTAACAACAAAACACTTTTCTCATATAGGTGTTTGTATCTATAGCCAGGCGCGGACTTAACCAATAAGCGAGGTAAGCAGCCACTTAGGGCCCAGGGGAATTAGGGGGCCCCAACCAATGCCAAGAAGCCTGTATTAATCATACAGCTCTTTGATACATTTTTGATCATATGTTGTAAAATCTGTCTATAACTGTTAAGATTTTAACGTTGTTACTTCTTTTCAAAACCGGGGCCCCCATGAATAATGGAACATTCCTTTCGTACTGCACATGCGCGAGGTGTGAGTGCTGCGCTCCAATCAATACACTGCCAGCTAGTGTTGTTAAGTTAGCAACTTTTCAGACCACCCCCCCCATCCCCCCCCCCTCCCCATTGACAAATTTTCAAAAAAGCAACTAGCGAATGTTTTTAGGTGTTACTGGAGATTTTTAGGGACTCTCATGTCTGTGCTGTACCGTTCCTAACGTTACACTTCGCAACGAGCTGCGGGTGATGCTGTCGCCCTCTCCCCCACCTCAGAGCACTCAAATGCAGCACAGTGCCCCACAGCCGTCTCTCACACCTGCAGCACTGAGAGCAGATCATTCCCCTGCATACTGATGGCAAATGTTGTAGGACCGTGAGCGTGATGTATTACCCTGGTACAGTCAAACAGATCTGCTTCTCCTGTTTTAAATGTAATAATTTTAAATGGACCGTTTATCATTTTCTTGCTGTTGTTCACAATCACAGAGATTTTAGTGACAGCAGTCTGCCAGCGATCAGAGGAGAGGCAGGTAGCATGTGCAACAGTGAGAATTTTGAGAACATTTGGGGAAAAATAAGACAAACAACAAAACGCAGCCTACTCCACGATCCTGCTGTCTGGCCGAAACAGCTGTCAGATGATGTGCACTGTGAACTTGTTAAGAGAGGGCCTGTTCACATAACATTTCCCAGTGAGCAGTGACGGCCGCCGATTCACAAACAGCCATTACTCAATTCATATTAGATTAGTTTGATGGATTGTGAATTAAATTTGTTTAAATGTTTTTAAAATCTAATCACAATCTATATATAGTTGAAGTCAGAATTATTAGCCCCTCTGAATTATTAGCCCCCCTGTTTATTTTTTTTCTCAACTTTTTTCAACACATTTCTAAACATAAAAGTTTTAATAACTAATTTCTGATAACTGATTTATTTTATCCTTGTCATGATGACAGTAATTTTCAAGACATTTCTATACAGCTTAAAGTGACATTTAAAGGCTTAACTAGGTTAATTAGGTTAACTAGGCAGGTTAGGGTAATTAGGCAAGTTATTGTATAACAATGGTTTGTTCTGTAGACTATTGAAAAAATATAGCTTAAAGGGGCTAATACTTTTGATCCTAAAATGTTTTTTAAAAATTAAAAAGCTGCTTTTATTCTAGCCCAAATAAAACAAAAAAGACTTTCTCTAGAAGAAAAAACATTATCAGACATACTGTGAAAATTTCCTTGTTCTGTTAAACATAATTTAGGAAATATTTAAAAAAGAAAAACAAATTCAAAGGGAGGCGAATAATTTTGACTTCAACTGTATATACTGTACACGCACTTTTTACTTTTTAACAAACAGTTTATTTTTCAATAGTGCTAGGACCCCATACCTGAAATTATTAGGGCCCCCAAATCACTAAGTCCGCCCCTGTCTATAGCCTAAAAGTAAAGTTAAATTAGACACTTAGTTTGTATAGTTTGACCTACAGTAACCTCTAAAATTTACTAAAATAACCTCACAAGACGTTTGGTCATAGGAAAAATGGTCATGCCCAACTGAGCCTGGTTTCTCTCAAGGTTTTTATTCTTCACTTTCGCCAATAGGTGAAGTTTTTTCCACGCCACTGTTGCCACTGGCTTGCATAGTTCGAGACTTGTAGAGCTGCGCATCGATGGAATTGCTCTTCAGTGTTTGGACTCTCAGCAGTGATTATTAGACCACACTGAACTGAACTAAACTGAACTGAACTAAACTGAACTAAAGTGAACCTAAACTCTGAAAACTGGACTGACACTGTTTCAATTCACTATAATCTTCTATGTGAAGCTGCTTTGACACAATCTACATTGTAAACGCTATACAAATGAAGATGAATTGAATTAAAATGGCTAACCAGAGGTTACTTTAGGTAAGAATACACTAAACATCCCTCAAAACACTAAAAACTTAAATTCTATTAATAAATATGATTTAATTTAAATATATAAATTTGATTTACTGAAGAATGTATTACACAATCTAACATTACCGAAGAAGTGATTATATTATTTCAAACTACTAAAATGTCAATAAAGTCACTCTGTTAAAACTGCAGAGTTGAATTTTCAACATCAAAACTGGACGGAGCTGAGATAAAACTCCCATAATGCAAATGACAACTGTAAATAAACAGAAAACACTTGTGAATCACAAAACACAGAACCTGTTAACAAACAGATATTTTTTTACAGTGCAGTGTTGGTTAGCTACTTCAAAAAAGTAATTGATTACTAATTACTAATTAAATCATCACAATTGTATTTAAATTACTTTTCTAATTACTTCATCTGAAAACTAACTTAATAAGTAATTTACTTCCTTGACTAAATTCACATAAATCGCAATGCATAGAAAACAGAAATGAATGTCTGATTATGGAATTTTGATTCAAATTCTTTACATTTGTGTCAAATAAGGATATTTTTAGTTCTTTAATTGACTTTTTAACTTCTTTAATTGAAATATTTAGTTAAAATGCAAAATATCAGAATAACAAAACATTACTATTTAAAATGACTCTGCTTTGCAGGATTAATAGCATATATGGTCATGCATTAAAACTCTCAAGTGATTTTTTCTTAAGCATATGCACTTGCCTTGATAAATGATACATGTTTTAGTTAAAATAGAATAATTCTGCAAAATATCTATTACTTTGCTTCTCTGAATTGAATTATATAGAACTGCTGAATTTATGTACAGTAGTGGGTGGCACGGTGGCTCAGTGATTAGCACTGTCGCCTCACAGCAAGAAGACCGCTGGTTCGAGCCTCGGCTTGGTCAGTTCTGTGTGGAGTTTGCATGTTCTCCCTGTGTTGGCGTGGGTTTCCTTCGGGTGCTACAGTTTCCCCCACAGTCCAAACACATGCGCTATAGATGAATTGGATGAAGTAAATTGGCCGTAGTGTATGAGTGTGTGTGTGAATGTGAGAGTGAATGGGTGTTTCCCAGTACTGGGTTGCAACTGGAAGGGCATCAAGGGCATCGTTGTCAAAATAAGCTCAGATGAATGTGTGTGTTTAGATTCGAGATGCTTACAGTTGTGGCAGGTGGCGCCAGAGTATCCAGTGCCCTCACAGGCACACTTAAACGTGTCTTCAGTTTGAGAGCACTTGCCCCCGTGTTCACAGTGGTTTGGGACACACCTGGAGAAACACAGAGTGAAGGATTAATTTGCAATTAATCAGAAGAGGTCATAATCTTTCTTTTCTTTTGTGATGTGCTTTTTGAAAAATAAAAACATTCACATAAAAACAGGGGCAGCATGGTGGCACAGTGGGTAGCACAATCGCCTCACAGCAAGAAGGTCGCTGGTTTAAGCCCCGGCTGGGTCAGTTGGCATTTCTGAGTTTGCATGTTCTCTCCGTGTTTGCGTGGGTTTCCTCCGGGTGCTCCGGTTTCCCCCACAAGTCCAAAGACATGCGGTACAGGTGAATTGGGTATACTAAAATTGACCATAGTGTATGTGTATGTGGATGTTTCGCAGTGATGGGTTGCAGCTGGAAGGGCATTCGCTGTGTGAAACATATGCTGGATAAGTTGGCGGTTCATTCCGCTGTGGTGACCCCAGATTAATAAAGGGACTAAGCCGGAAAAAAAATGAATGAATGAATGACATAAAAACAGGAGCTCAATTGTATAAATCTAAAATTAACTGGATGGCTGTGGTTTGCTATTGGTGGATCTTGTGACTCACAGGTTCATCCTGGAATAAAAAAAGGAAGTTCATGAATTAATCATTTAGAAGATTTATTTTACAGCAATATTAGAATGTTTTACAGATTTTACAGATGTGTGAAAACCACAGTTAAAACCAAATATGGCTGGCAATTCTTAATATATGTAGTAAATAAATGAAACTATCATGGAAAAAAACATTTATCTAAAACAGTGATGCAAATCTTTTTTGGAGTAATTTTTTTAAAATAAAAGTTAGAGCTGAAAATTGCAAAATAAATGTTATTTTTAATATTTTTATTTATTATAATTAATGTAATATAGATAAATTTATAAGAACATTCATTCATTCATTCATTCATTTTCTTGTCGGCTTTGTCCCTTGCGGGGTCGCCACAGTGGAATGAACCACCAACTTATCCAGCATGATTTTACGCAGCGGATGCCCTTCCAGCCGCAACCCATCCCTGGGAATAACATTTATATATAATTGTTTACAATATATACCATGCACAGCATATTTGAGTAGACTAAAATGAATGAAAATTATTATTTTTTATCCATTTCTTGGTGAATATAGACAATATACAGTATAATAGAATTTATATCTAATTAAGGCAGTACAAAAAATGACAAATGTTAACTACATTAAAGTAATTTTTATGGTTCTCTTTATTATAATTACTAACATATTGATTGGGGTGTACTAATTTTTGCACTGTGATCTTAAGGTTTTTTTTTTTTTTACGTAGACTTTTATTATGGATTTTTTTTCCCACTGTTTTTTATGGAAATCTTTTTCTCCTTAGATCAAAGTATAATTGTAGTAAGGACCAACCTATGAAAAATTCAACGCAATCTCACGGCAATTTGTAACTTTTTGATTTTGTGGCTAATTTGTATGAATTCGTAAGATCTAATTTGTACAAATTAGTACGATTTGCTCATCACCCAATGACGGTTGGGGTTAGGAGTGGGTTGGGTGCCATGCCTTCTTTTTAAAATCGTACATTTTCGTATGACTGAACTTGTACGAATTCATACGATTTAGCCACTAAACTGACAAAACGTAAAATACTTACGTTTCCTCGTGAGATCAGGCTGGAAAAATTACAATAATTTGCTACAGCTAAATTGATAAATTTCCCTGAATTTATAGTTTTAACTTGGATGAAACTTTTAGTTTAAAGTAAAAATACTGCTTTGTGAAAAATGTATGCTTTTAATTTTTTTCCTAGAGGGTTATTTTTTTGTTTTAAGGCATGGGTCTCAAATTCGATTCCTGGAGGGCCGCAGCTCTGCACAGTTTTGCTCTAATCAAACACAGCTGATGCAACTAACCACAGTGTTCAAGACTACTAGAGACTATTATGCAGGTGTGAGTTGAAGGTGGTTGGAGCTAAACTATGTAGAGCTGCGGCCCCCCAGGAATTGAGTTTGAGACCATTGATTTAAGGCAAATTAAATAAAAAAGGTTAAAATCAGAAATCATTTTTTTCACTTAATCCAATTTAAAAATTGACTTTGAATGAAAGACACAGTACCCTGCAAAAAGTGATTAGTTGAAAATGTGAGTAAACGCATTGCCTTCTAATTATTAAAGGGTCACGAAACACCAAAACACATTTTTTGAGCTGTTGACAGTCATATATGTATTTCACGCTGCTATAAACACTATTAGGACACATATATCTCACTAAAAAGTGAAAATTGGTTGTTTTTGCGTTATTTTGAGCAAATTCGTTCTTCCGGTTTGCAACGAATTTTTGAAGCTGCGTCACGGTCATGAGATACTTAGGTGTAAATCCAGCCTGGAGAGTGGCTGTCTGTCCTTTTGAGAACATTGTGACGTCTGAGTGTGCGGCATTAATTCATGACAAAGACGTGCTTCAAACCAATCAGCGCGCTCTATTGTGTATGACGCAAAACTTCATTAATATGCATGATAGCTCCGGAGACTGTTTACAGCAGGGGTGCTCAACCCTATTCCTGGCGATCGACCGTCCTGCAGTTTTCAGTTGCAGCCCTTATCAAACACACCTGCCTGTAATTATCAAGTGCTCCTCACGTTCTAAATAATTGGTTCAGGTGTGTTTGATCAGGGTTGGAGCTGAAATCAGCTGGAAGGTCGATCGCCAGGAACAGGGTTGAGCACCCCTGGTTTACAGTGTTCAGACGGCAGAGAGATGCCACGTTGTGTTGCCAAAACAAGTGAAAGATCTAGAATTTGGAGACACGGGTCGTCAGTGTTGCAACGAAGGTTTTGTTTTCATTTTCCCTCTATGAGAGAGCTGCTGGAATCACGTGTGGATTACAGTGCACGCGACAGAAACGCGTTTGTAAGGAACATTTTTTACCCGAGAGCTTTTCGCATCTGGAAATGGTGAAATCCGGATTTGCCGCTCGTCTCCTTTTAAAAAAGACACCGCTCCAGTTTGATTGTCTGTCTACAGATTTGGTAAGTGTGTGTGATCAATGCCCTTTGTTTAACCCAGATTGCAAAGTTAGTTTGTATCGTCAGCAGTGCTCTTTCAGTTTTTAAAGACATACCTCAGTCAAAATGATTTAGTTACTAAGTTTACAGTACGTTAATATCACTGCAATATTACAGTACAATATTATAGACTGAAAGATCCGCTGTAAATGCTGCTCTCCGAGTGTAAACATGTAAACACAAACTATTCCCGTCGTGCAGGATTTTCACCGCATTTTGTGACAGGATAGTCTATACACACACGGCTTTCTGACGCTACCTACTGAGTACATAATTTACAGAGAAATGCGGAGGATTTTTTTCTCCCATTCGTCGCGCCGTATCAAACATACTGCGTCTGTGTGTTTGTTTTGCCTGTGAAACTCAGCGCATGCCCAAATGGAAATGCCCTTCTTTGCAAGTCCTTCCCTCTTTCCCTCCCCCGACACTCCCACACTCCCAGAGCTGGACACGCCCACTTTCCTGACTTTTTTCAAACTAGAGGTGTGAAAACACCCTGCAGAGACAGGGGGTTTCGTGGCCCTTTAAGTAAATGAACTAGGCATAATTATAAAAATTATAAAAATGAAGTTAAGTGAACTCAAGTGTTGTTACAAAATAAATACATCCTTTAAGTAAAATCAACTTGTCATTTTTATGGCAATGGGTTTACTCACTTTTTTAAGTACTTGCTTTTTACAGTGTAGCTTCACTTTTGTTCGGTGAATTCCTCCATATTATTTTAAACAATATTCATTCATTCATTCATTTTCCTTTTGGCTTAGTCCCTTTATTAATCTTGCGTTGCCACAGCGGAATGAACTGCCAACTTATCCAGCATTTGTTTTACACAGCGGATGCCCTTCCAGCTGCAACCCATCACTGGGAAACATCCATACACATTAATTCACACTCATACACTATGGACAATTTAGCCTACCCAATTCACCTATAGCCCATGTTTTTTGGACTTGTGGGGGAAACCGGAGCACCTGGAGGAAACCCACGCGAACACGGGGAGAACATGCAAACCCCACCTAGAATTGCCAACTGACTCAGCCGGGGCTTGAACCAGTGACCTTCTTGCTGTGAGGCGATTGTGCTACCCACTGCGCCACCGTGCTGCCCCTTTAAACAATATACTTCTTTGAATTATATATACTAAATCATTGTAACTAATTTGAGTTGCTACTTTCTGACGCAATACCAGATGAGTAGAGCTACACTGACTCATTGCTCTGCTTGATAATCTGTTCTTTGTAAGTCTGTAAAGCTTCCTTTTGGCAGTCCTTAAATCCTGTCTGCGGGAGTATCAGATCAGCGGAGAGGTTCCCCTGATCCTGCATGTTCCTGATCAAACGGGGCAGGGCACGTGACAGAGCTTTGAGGAACTCCTGCTGAAGTCAGTCAGATGTAGCTTACATAAGCCGCTTCACAGCTCTGAAACTTCCCTCTAATAAAGCAATCAAGGACCCCGACTCAAGGAACAGCGCTTTTTTTTATAGAGACTGAGCAAAAATGACAATCAAAATACAGCGGCGGCTTTGATCAAAGGCAAGCATCTGTTCTGCATTAGTTTGCTCAGTCATTTGTTCATGCATGAATATGGATACGCGCAGGGGCTTGACTTTATCGCGAAGGGACGTGACATTACCATATGAAAAGCAAAGCTGTGAGGAGAGCGCTTGTTGACTTTTGCAAAGCAGAATATGCATAAATTTGTCAAATGTTTTGAGTAGCTGTATGCAAATTTACATCTGGCCTCTCTATCGGTCTACATTGGGAATGAATTACCTGTCTATGAGGGCGCACATATCCAGGCTGACGTTCTCGAAGCTACCCAGAATGCCTTGCTCCACAGACTGCAGGTCCATAGACTGGTCGTCCACATGAATGAGCTGCATGCAGCCCTGAAATGAGCGCTGTGATGGAGAAAGATCGGTCCGTGGGAAGTATCCTGCACATGGAGACAAGAAAAACCTGAAACCTTTGTGCAGGTTCAACATTGTAAAATGTACAACCCAAAATCAGAATGGGACAGTATGGAAAACGCAAATAAATAAAGCATGTTGTGATTTCCAAATCTACTTTGACTTGTATTTCATTGCAAACAATGTGAACACAAAATATTTAATGTTTTGTCTGGTCAACTTCACTTCATTTGTAAATATACATCCTTTCCTGTCATTCAGACCTGCAACACATTCCAAAAAAAGTTGGGACAGGAGCAATTTAGGGCTGGTAATCAGGTGAATTGGTTAAAAAATGATGTGAGTTAAAACAGGTGATGTCAACAGGTGATTGTAATTATGATTTACAAAAGCAGCATCCAAGAAAGGTCTAGTCCTTTAGGAGCGAAGATGGGCTGATGATCACCAGTTTGCCAACAAATACGTGAGGACACTATTGAAATGTTTTAAAACAATGTTCCTCAAAGAAAGACATGAAGACATTTGGATATTTCACTTTCAACAGTGGATTCTGGAGGAATTTCAGTGCGTAAAGGAGAAGGGTGCAAGCCTAAGCTGAACAACCGTGATCTGATCCCTCAGGCGGCACTGCATCAAGAATCCTCATTCATCTACTGTATAAGCGGCATCACCACTTGGGCTCAGGACTCCTTTGGCAAACCTTTGTCAAGTAATACTATGCCTAGTTACATCCACAAATGCCAGTTAAAATTGTACTGTGCCAAATGGAAGCCCTAGGTTAACAGTGTCCAGAAGTGCTGTCGACTTCTCTGAGTTCTCTGAGTTGGACCATCACACAGTGGAAACGTGTACTGTGGTCAGATGAATTAGTATTTCAGTCACTTTTGATGATGAATGTGAAGGACTGCTGACCCAATCACCGATGTTGATCAACTGCTATCAACAAACTGCGTCACCTGACCTCCCGTCCACCTCTCAGACTACATAGAACTACAGTCACACATATGCCGAGTTTAACCAGGCTGTGGATTAAAGCTAATAATATTGTAAATAATGTCCAATATTTTACACGAATCAATCGTTTCATTCCACAAGACCTCAGTGTGTCATCAGGAGCCACGTTATTGATTTGGACTTATGCAGTGCCTAATTTTTAAATTGCGAGGTCATGGAACTGATCGGGGGTTGGGGGAGGGGGGGAGGGGGGTGTTGATGATGTTGGATGCCAGAGGGGTGTCGCGGTCGCAGGACGGAAGTTTAGAGTGGGGGGTTGTCGCGGACGAAAATGAAGAGGGTTGGGGAGTCGCGGAAGAAAGTGAAAGTGAACAGCGGACGGGGGAGGAGGGCGGTTAAGGAGGGAGATCGGTAAAATGAGGTGTCGGATCAGATTTCAGAGGTGCCGGATCCGGATCCGGATCCGGCATGTTCTGGCACAAATTAAGCCCTGGACTTATGTATGTGTTTATTTGGAATCTAAAAAAACTAATACCAATCACTGACAATATATGAATAACCAAGAACCCTGGATTCAGCTAAAATCTGCTTTAAAGGTGCAGTATGTAAGTTTGACACCCAGTGGTTAAACTAGGTGTTGCACTCCTGGATCAAAACAAAAGCAAGCGCGGGTTGCCAGATTGAGTACAGGAGCGAGTGATTTAAACTGTGTTCTAAATAAAAGCAACGACACGCGATAGAGGGAATGTTTTCCATATTAAAGGGAGTTTTTGTCCTAACCAACACCTGGAATTGAATTATTAGAAACGGCTTCTATTTCTCACAGCTGAACATGTCAAACCTATGACAGTGACCACCTCAGGTAAATCTCGTGTGCTTTATTCAGTGCTAAATGATAACAATATGAGTTTGAATGCCATTATACATTTAATGATGTTAAAGAGGGTTAACATGTATTAAACAGATTCTAAACCTTACCGTTTCATGAGTGAGTGCATATTCTGTGCTTCTGAAAGGCTGTATTCAAATTTCTGTCGTGTTTCGTCTGGTACAAACAGCCAAATAGCTGATCACTGCCTCTCTCGTCACAGCATGTTGTTAGGACACGCGGTTACAATGTAACCTGCTCACTTAATGTTTACGTTCGTAATATTTATGTAATTTGCTAATTAATACCCTCATGTGGAACAGAATCTGTCTCCCATACTGTCCTTTTCGGTCGCGGACGCATGCTTTCAGAGCTTTTCTGAATGAATGAATGAATGAAATACGCTGCTTTCTAACAAGGCAACCCAGAGTGCTGAATTATAATTGGCTAAACTGGCATGTGCATGTGAAAATTACCTAAACAAAGACAGCGATCCGGCACGGAAAAAACATTTTCAAAGCAGAATATCTGACTTCAGCATTGTTTTTCAGTTAAACAAATATGTTCACTTGGGAGGTTTCTTAAATATCTGCACACATATTATGGTATTTTTATGCTTTAGAAGAGTAAAAAAACTTACATACAGCACCTTTAATGTTCTACTGAATAAATGTGAGTATGTGGAATGGGTGAGTATATTAACATGAAATCTTTATTTTTGGGTGAACTCTCTCTTAAACAGCACTTGGGAAATATTTGGAAAACAATACAAATTTCACAGGAGGGTTAATATTTTTGTCTTCATCTGTATTAAAATGATTACTATGCAAAAAAAAAAAAATGATGATGATTCACTTACCTCCGAAAAAATAATCTCCTCCAGTCCTGATCTGCATGGGCAGAGCAGCTCTTACGGTGGACATCTCATCTCCATTAATGGTCAACATGGCAATGCTTTCCAGTGCCAGAAAATGTACACTGTGCCACTGTCCATCATTAAGACCAGAACCTGCACAGACAAATGGTTAACCTGCATGAGCAATCGTCAGTTTATTCCTTTGCAGTTTTGTGGGTAGTTCTGGATAGTTGCTAGGGTGTTGCTACTGGAATGAAAGGAGGCATAATTTTGCTAAGATTGTTGTAAAAAAATGTTATGCAGTGTTCTGGGTCATTGCCAAGGTATTCCTATGTGGGTGCCATAGTGTTATGAATAGTTGCTAGAGGAATGACAAGAAGTTTTAAATGTATGAGATGCTATGATATAGTGATGCGAGAATATTCTTAGTGTTTAAAGAAGAACAAGCATTTTTGAGTAGGCATGCTATATGAATCATTGGGATGCTCATGCTACAGTTTTCTGACTGTTTTAAATCCACTGTGATTGCTAGAGCAATTATACATCTACAGTGTTACATTTTTAATATGTTGCTAGGTGGAATGAAAATGTTTATTATTATTATTATTATTTTATTAGCTTTTTAAATGATTTTGACTAAGATTAGATATTAGATTAATTAATTTGAATAAAAATCAGGAATAAAACAATAATAGACAATTAATACAACAATGAATTAATAGCATAATATATATATACATATATATATATATTTATATATATATATATATATATATATATATATATATATATATATATATATATATATATATATATATATAGATATATACACGCACACACACACACACACACACACACATGCACAATATTTCTGTCTGGTTCTCGAATCTGATTGGCTGATTATGTTCCCATAATAACAGCACTCGTACAGCCTCTTCATCCTCCTGTATTACTCCGCCCATATAGAGTGACAGCAGATGAATAAACTCATAACAGTTTGCAGCTGTTGGACTACATAATGTACTTTTGAGGCTTTTCAGGCAAGAATATAGTTTTCAGATTGAAACTAAGCAGTTTATTTATGAGGATAGTGCATATTTTAAATATTTATAATTTTCGAGATTCAGCGAGTCAGCATCCATCAGCCTGTCATACTGAGCAGAGCAAAGACGGTTGACGTTGTCCATCCACAAGATGGTGACAGAGACCACATAATAAGTCCTTAGGGGAGAAAAAAATTCAAACTACAACTGATCAAATCATTATAAAACAGGTAAGTGACTTTCTAAGTTGATCTCTCTCTTTTGCATATTGTAGTGCTGTATTATTACACCATAGTAATCTCGTAGTGTTTACTTTGCTTTGGTTTTTTCTGGGTTTATTATTGTGGTTACCCGATTGCAACAGAGAAATACTGGGAAATCTCTGTAGACTGATGGCATTTTATGCCGTTCAGCCTTATAATCTTGAAATGTGAGCAAAATCACCTGTTTTGTTACCATTTTAGACATTACGCTAGAGAATCATTCAAATACTAGCTCTAACGTGACATAAATTGTGAATTAGCAATGGTTTCTGCTGTTCTGACCGTCAAATAAATGGCGGAAGAAAGTAGTTCCTCATACAAAAGGATTTTTAGACTCTGTGTTTGATTTTCTTTTTTATATACATGATTACGCCCTCAAACTGTTGTATAAATGCAATATCACACTCGTAGCAGTTTGATATGGCTTTATATCATCATTGGTGGGGGGCACCAAGGCACTCGGCCTGTGGTCTTAAGCCAACGCACGCCTCCCAACATTGCCGATATACAGCCATATAGCACTGCTACTGGTGTGATATTGCTCGTATTGAAGTCAGAATTATTAGCCCTCCTGAATTATCACCCCCCCCCCCCCTGTATAGTTTTTTCCCCAATTTCTGTTTAAAGGAGAGAAGATTTTTTTCAACACAAATCTAACACAAATAAGCATAATAGTTCTAATAATTGATTTATTTTATCTTTGCCATGATGTCAGTACATAATATTTTACTAGATATTTTTCAAGATACTAGTATTCAGCCTAAAGTGCAGTTTAAAGGGGTAATTAGGTTAAATAGGGGTGATTAGGCAAGTCATTGTATGACCGAAAACAAATATTGCTTAAGGGGGCTAATAATACAGACCTTAAAATAGTTAAAAAATATTAAAAAAACTGCTCTTAGCTGAAATAAAACAAATAAGACTTTCTCCAAAAGAAAAAAATAATATAGCAAATACTGTGAAAAATCCCTTGCTCTGTTAAACATCATTTGGGAAATATTTGAAAAAAAAAAAAATGAACAGGAGGGCGAATAAGTTTGACTTCATCTGTACACACACACATATATATATATTAAAAGTGTAAGCTGAATTCTAGAAAGAAAGTCCAGAAAGTGAGAGAGCTGAGAGTGTATTGTTACCTGAGGATATGTCCACACGTGTGTTCTTGCCCAGAGTGACATAGATGTGGACTGTAACTTTACCCTCCACCAGACTGACCTCCACCCCTCCAGGCATGAGCGGAGTGAAGAACAGCAGGCCGCTGGGGTTCCACGTCCGAAACTGAAGCCTGACCGACACTGTGTCTGCATCAGTCCGACCCGGAAGCTGCAAGGAGCTGGTGGAGTTAAAAAAGGCAGGGAACGTTCGGGACTCCGTGCAGGAAAATGTCAGGTTATGCTGGAAGGAGGGTGGAAAAAGCATATGGGAAAATTAATATATTAGGAATGATTATGACAATTAAAGGGAAAGTTCACCAAAAATAATTGAATCTATTCTTTAGGGCATTTAAAATAAAGGGGATTTTTTTTTACCCCAGGAGAAAAATTTTATATGCAAGATTTTTTTATATATACTGTATAATGCAAGTCAACAGATATCGGCATTTAGAGAGTGAACATAAACATACAGGGCTCTATTTAACGATCTAGGCGCAAAGTCTAAAGCGCATGGTGCAAAAGCATGTCCGAATCCACTTTTGCTATTTTAAGGACGGAAAAATACACTCTGCACCCCGGCACATGATCTTACAGGGTTGTGCTTATTCTCTTAATGAGTTATGGGTGTGTTTTGAGCATTATGTGCATTAAACCAATCAGAGTCTCATCTCCCATTCCCTTTAAGAATCAGTTGCGTCGCGCCATGGCACATTTGCTA
The DNA here is from genome assembly GCA_903798195.1 of Danio kyathit. Taxonomy (NCBI): domain Eukaryota; kingdom Metazoa; phylum Chordata; class Actinopteri; order Cypriniformes; family Danionidae; genus Danio; species Danio kyathit. Next base: position 59,171,893 of record LR812520.1, read on the forward strand.
TTTACATGGTGGACTTTGTAAGTGGAAAAACTAAATGATTTACTAGCGAGAAAACAGTTTAACAGACCATCGGCAGCGCGAGGATAAAAAACGAGCCTCCTCCATTCAGCCTCTTTACTTTCTCTTTACTGTACTTTTACTCTTTACTTTACTCCTTTACTTTCATGGATTAAGGAAATGGTGTTGTATGCACTTCACTGAAGATATCCATTAGCCTATATATTTAATTTCGTTTGTTAAGAGCAGACTAAAGCCTCCTTTCCACTGCACATGACAAACGACAAGCGACAGGCTGGAAGTCATTCATTTCCAATGAAGAGCTGCGTGAAGTTTCGATCATCTCTGTATGCGGAAAATTCAGATCCAATTTGAGCTGCGGATCTGTTGAAATATTTGAACTCCTGCGACTAAACCGTATGCGATCGGCCGACCGCATGTGACGTATTTCTGTGTTGTCCAAGCAGGTCCGTGCACGCAATATGAGAAATACTAGTTTTTTCGTTATTTTTTGAATCAGAAAAAAGTCTATATTAAAAAAACATTTCTATTCATAAATGACTAATAAAAAATATAATTTTTTATGTTGTCTCCACATTTGCTCCAAAATTTTTAGCAGTCTATGAGTTTCTAGTATTCATTCATTCAACCATGGTGAACGCACGGAGAATAAAGGCTCTTTTAGCACTTTATTTTGGACACCACGAGAATTACTTCTCCCCCATGGTGCACAACAACACTGAAAATTCTGTGCGACTGCCACAAGGGGGCATACTCTGACAGTCGTGTCCAAATGTCCTGTGCAGTGGAAAGGCGGCTTAACAACGAAGATTTGTTTCAAAACTATTTCTAAATTCAGTTTTAATTTCCATCAAACTAATAAATGAGCAATAATAACAAAGTGTGAGTTATATCCAAACACACGTCTTATTCTTATGCCCCATATAGTGACGCCCCATATAGGTGGACAAATCTGAACTTTATTAAAACAAATATAAATATGCATATAATAAATAATATAGCATTATATTTTATATGTAAAGATATTTGAGTATTGCTGTACATCCTATGTGTATTAAGCGATGTCTCAGGGTTAGGACCCACATGGGGTTCTGCACTGGACTTAGACCAGCTTTTAGTTGGTCGATGGCGCGGTCTTTCAGTTCCTCAAAATAGCCACGTGTCAACAATGCGCTTTAACACACCTCCTTTTCAGACCAGCACCCATGAGTCCACAAAGTGGTGCAAATGGATTTGCTATTTAAACAACGTGGCGCAAAATGTGAAAATTACAGTTGTGCTGGTCTGAAAATACCAACAAATCGCACCAAACACGTCTTGCACCTTATTGGACTGGGTGTATGATAGGGCCCTTAGAAAAAAAAATATATTATATATTAGAGGTCTAACATATGGTCAAAAAGATGATTTTGCTGCTTGTTCAAACCACTTATTGAAAATGAGTTGAAACTACACAATTCTTGAGATTTTTTTTGATACAACTTAACTGTTTTATGTTCAAACCACTTAAATTAGTTACGTTAACTTAATCTATTTAATCTTAATCTGAAAAAATGTAATATCATGATTATCAGTTTTAGTTTTTAAATGACCTAAACACGTTCAAAATAAGTGTCACGCACAGCTAAGGCATTCATTACACCATGTTTTGCATCTGAAATGAAAAAGCAACAAACAAATTTCCTCTTTATGCAGTTTTATGGCAACCAACATAAACAAGGATCTGCGCATTTTGTATTTGTTTACTTGTGTTTGTATTCATTCATGTACATTGTTTTTTTTGTATGTTTTTAGGTAAATTTGATTTTCTTGTTAATTATCTGTTTATTAGTTTTAATATACAAAATAAAATCGTAAAAACAAAACAATTGAGACACTCAGTAACATAGGTCAAATACAGTAAGAAACATTTTACATTTTCAATATTTAAATAGAATAAATTGGTAAGAGATACCGTCCAAGTGCACTAAGTAGCGAAAAAAAACTAAACTAAACAAACAAAAAGATTTAAATAGATTATTAAAAATCTTACTTTACTGGTGTAGTTCTAGGTATGTTTATACACAAAAAAATTATTTTCTTATCCAGTTTTCTATACCTGCACCTGGAAAAATTACCTCAGAGGCATACAGTACATGTTTACCTTGTTTTTCACAAAACTGCATAAAGCTCCTTTATAAAAGCCAAAAAGGGTTGTTTGATTTTTCTGACTGATATTGCGATTTGATTTGTGATTTAATTTTGTGAATTGAGCTCAATAGTGCAGCACACACTTTAAACGAAAGGAATACAGCATACTTTAGCTGTATATATATATATATATATATATATATATATATAGATAGATAGATAGATAGATAGATAGATAGATAGATAGATAGATAGACAGACAGACAGACAGACAGACAGACAGACAGACAGGACAGACAGACAGACAGACAGACAGACAGACAGACAGACAGACAGACAGACAGACAGACAGACAGACAGACAGACAGACAGACAGACAGACAGATAGATAGATAGATAGATAGATAGATAGATAGATAGATAGATAGATAGAGATAGATAGCGATAGATAGAGATAGATAGAGATAGATAGATAGAGATAGATAGATAGAGATAGATAGAGATAGATAGATAGATAGAGATAGATAGATAGATAGATAGATAGATAGATAGATAGATAGAGATAGAGATAGATAGATAGATAGATAGATAGATAGATAGATAGATAGATAGATAGATAGATAGATAGATAGATAGATAGATAGATAGATAGATAGATAGATAGATAGATAGATAGATAGAGATAGATAGATAGAGACAGATAGATAGAGATAGATAGCGATAGATAGAGATAGATAGAGATAGATAGATAGAGATAGATAGATAGAGATAGATAGAGATAGATAGATAGAGATAGATAGATAGATAGATAGATAGATAGATAGAGATAGATAGATAGATAGATAGATAGATAGATAGATAGATAGATAGATAGATAGATAGATAGATAGATAGATAGATAGATAGATAGATATTACCTGTCCATATAAACATGCATTTACAGTACATAACAGCTAATAGCAATGTTACAGGATTTACAGTGAGTTTTCAAAATTCCTAAAGAATTAAATTATTTAAACGGTGATACTAACTAGTGGTTTACTTGAAAGTGGTATTCATAACAACATAAATAATATAATAATACTACCTGTGGGATTTTATGAGGTTGTTAAATTTATTACGCTTGTATATATATTAGTGGTGGGCCGTTATCGGCTTTAACGTGCTGCGTTAACGCGAGACTCACGTTAAAAAGTATTGGCGTTAATCTATTCTCAAAGTTGGGTTGGGAGCTGGGTCTATTCTATGCAAGCTATGATGACTTTCACCTTGATATTTTAGCGCGAATGTATACCTGGCTGAATTGCACTGTAGGGGGCGGGAACGAGTCTTCGAAACTGTGTGTATTCCTACTGTGAAATTACCACATCAATCATGACGTGCTAACATGGATGCAGTTCACTAGAGTGAATCCGATTAATGTTAGCTCCACATCTAACTATCAGGCACCTGTAGAGTTTATGCGTTCGAGTAAAACATATACAAATAAAATGGACCAGGTGTTTTTATAATGAATGACGGTGAATGAAAGTCAAACCAGTGAGCCATCTGACAAAAAAAAAAGTGCTCTTCTGAATCAAATCAGCAGGATGCCCTTCTGGATCTTTCACTAACTTTGAAGACTCTACTGACTACGCTTACATGGACATCTGTAATCTAGTTATTTGCCTTAATACACAATAATATAATTAAGGGGTTTACGTGAAGTGCTTTCATGTAAGTTTCCTGTAATTTTGGGTGACTTTAACTGCAGTTCGCCATTGACTTGCATTTCTTGAGACTACAATTTCAGCTAAAAATCGTATTTCATTTTCTACTGAAAACAAAAGTCCCCTATTTGTCTTGTATAGTCCAAGCGTGAGTAAATTAACAAATTAACAGTGAAATTGTTTTAGTTTTGGGTGAACTGTCCCTATAAATAATTGAACACACAGCACTATAGGAAGGAATGATCACAAACAAATTTCAGAGGGCAGATTCATTTGGGAGGCTTTATTCAGGAAACCTGGAGAGTTTGTGTACTGGAAAACCCAGCTAAAACCAGCTTAAGGTGGTTTTTGTGCGGTTTTCTAGCAGATCCACACTGGTCTAAATCTGCAGGAAATCCAGCAGGTGAATCTAAAGTTGTTTGTCAGCTAAGGTTGGCACACAAAACTTTAATTTAATCACTTTTAAACTGACATGTCCTGGTTTTTCCAGCACAGAAATGGAGTTTGATAACAACCGCAACTCATTATTAGTTACTGTGAATAATCACAGACCACAGACACACACAGATTGCTTCTCACTTCACATCTGTCCTCCTCTCACACACACAGAGCATTGTGGGAAAGGGAAGGAACCCGGTGCTTATGATTGAGGCTGGAGAAGGGACAGGAATTTGTATCTACTGAATATTTAATGAGATATAAATGCAAACCTTCGGGAGCTGAGATTACTGTAAACAATACAAAGAATCCAATTAGAACAGTCACTGAAGCCACATAACACCTAAAATGGGCACTAAGAAAACCAGTGGGGTTGTTTTTGATTTCATGTTGATTTTAATTAAAATAAATAAAATCTTTAACAGTGGTTCTCAATGGGGTTGGGTTTTAAAATGATTTTTATAAAAGACAACATAAGATAAAACAGTTAATACATTTTATTTCTTAATTTGATCTCAAAAAACTGTATATTTTTTAAAAGGGAGATTTCTGGACACAGAAAATTGAATGCTATAATCTCAAGGGCATTTCTATTATGAACACACACTTTCCTAGCAATGATTTACAGTGATTAGCATAAAAAGTCTATACACCCCTGTTAAAATGCAAGCTTTCTGTGTTGTAAAAAATTAACTACAGCAAATCAAATGGTGCTTCAACAAAGTATTACTTTAAAGGTGTCCACACTTATGCAACCACATTATTTTATTTTTTATATTTAGTTCTCCACATCTAAAACAAAGATTTGAGTTTGTTTTTTATGCAATTGTACATGTTATAGTTTACATTAAAAGTAGAAAAAGTGCTTAAATTATTTATTTTGCTCAATTTTTTTTACAACAGAGAAACCTTGCATTTTAACAGGGGTGTGAAGACGTGTTATATACACTGTACATTTGAATATAATATAATTTAGTTAGTTAAAATACAGTACATTGGGAACATTGTTGGTTTTAAAAAAATTTTTAGGTAAGTGGTTGCAAACAATTTATATGGGCTGAATTTAAACAAACAAATTTAATTTAGTAATGTTCAACTTAATTTGTTTGTTTAAATTCAGCCCATATAAATTGTTTGCAACCACTTACTTTAAAAATATTTAAAAATAAATTAGTATATATATTTTACATTTAACGTAACATTTCAATATGTAAACACATTTTCATAATTATACAGTGCCTTGAGAATTTTCCAGCGATATTTATTTTACTTTTGTGGCCTAAAGTGACTGCTTTTCTCAAAATTAAGGCATTTTTTTAATATAATAAATAATATAATATAATATAATATAATATAATATAATATAAAATAATATAATAAATAATATAATATAATATAATATAATATAATATAATATAATAAATAATATAAAATAATATAATATAATATTATATTTTATTGAAATGTTAAATATATAAATTTTTATCTTTTGAATTAAAATATTTTTAAATAATAATATTTAAAAATTAATATTTAAAAAGAAAATTTGTGAATATAATTTAAAAAATAGTTTTTGTTTGCATTACAATACGATAGTAGACACCAAGGTCATGTGTTTATGAATTAAATTATTCAGGTAATACAATTGTACAATTAATTAATTGTATTAATTAAAATATATTTTAATAATAAAAATATTGCAAATAATAATAATACAATTACAGCTCACAGCAGTTTCTGTAAATAATAATAAAAAAATGTAAGAGCTTAGAATAAACCTATTTGCCAATTACAGTAGAAGTATCTAACATGTTTTAACCTGCATATGCTTATCAAGCTTGTAAATATTGTGTAAAAATAATAATAGGTCTTGTAATTAAAAAGGTCGAGAATCACAGTTTTAGACTAACTTAATACCCAACCACAGCAGTCCTCAATACAGCGACTGAATAATCTCCACAAGGCACTGGAGAGCTCAGCAGTGATAAAAATAGACTTGTAAATTTGGCACGTACGAAGCTGGAGGTGTCTACTTTTCTCCTGCGTGCGAGGTTAGTGATGTTGTCCCCGTTGTAATGAATGGCCTCCATGCAGCCGATGTAGTTTTCTCTGCCTCCTGAGCTGGGCTTGGCCGACACTGGCATCCCTCCAAATGTAATCTGGGAATAGACGCCGAGATAAAGTGAAAGTGATGGAAACATTTACCATCCATAAATGCTGACAGGCAAACATTAATCTTATCCATGCTCTCTCTCTTTTTGAATAAACGCCACCCAGTGAACAAAATCATATACAGTTGAAGTCAGGATTATTCGCCCTCCTGTGCATTTTCTTTTTCAAATATTTCCCAAATGATGTTTAATAGAGCAAAGAAATTTTCATAGTATTTCCTATAATATTTTTTCTTCTGGAGAAAGTCTTATTTGTTTTATTTCGGCTAGAATAAAAGCAGTTTAAAAAAAACAAAAAAACATTTTAAGATCAGTTATTATTAGCCCCCTTAAACAATATATTTTTAGAGAACAAACCATCGTTATACAACGATTTGCCTAATTGCCCTAACTTACCTAATTAACCTAGTTAGGTTTTTAAATGTCACTTTAATCTGAATACTAGTATCTTGAAAAATATCTAGTCTAATATGATGTACTGTCCTCATGGCAAAAATAAAAGAAATCAGTGGAGAGGCAGAAATGAAACGTGAGAGAGAAACTGAGAGATTATTACATAATATGCAAATACATATTGGTGCTGTTGTCTTTTCTGTGATATTAGAGGGGCCGTTTATGCCAAAATCTTGACATTGCATCAGTGTTTCTTTTGAGTTTTAGCCATATTTTAGTCATCTGTTTGAGTTTTAGTCTATAGTTTAAGTTGGTTTTTGCAATTTTCTCACATCCTTAAATCAAGATTACTTGAGAAGCTTAAAAGACATAAGATACGAAGTCATATTTAAAAAATAAATAAATAAATAAATAAATATATATATATATATATATATATATATATATATATATATATATATATATATATATATATATATATATATATATATATATACAGTGCTCAGCATATATAAGTACACCCCTCACAAATCTATCTTTTAAATTCATATTTTAATAGGAAACTATACAATATTATATTTGTGCATATACATAAGATTAGTCAGTACTGAAGCCAAATTTGGAGCTTATCTAATAAAATAACTAACGATAATGGTCTAAAAACTAGTACACCCAAATTTATATGTTTTTCTTATAATATTTTTTTTGGGTTTTCACCTTTATTTGATAGGACAGTAGAGAGTATTTACAGGAAAGAATGGGGAGCAGAGAGAGGGAAGGGATCGGCATAGGACCGCGAGGCGGAATCGAACTCTGGTCGCCGTGAACACCGGAGTGCATGTGTCGATGCACTAACCACTACACCACTGGCGCCGACCCCAAACTTATATGTTATAGAAAAATATTAAATACAAATTTAAAAAGGAGGAAAAATTAAGAGAAGCAAAAAATTGAAAAATTTAGTTTAAATTTTGTAGGTTGAATTGTTTTTGCAATATTTTGCTTGAATTTAATTGTATTATCTTTCAATTTCTAAATATGTTTGGTGACTAAAATATTATTTTAATAAATATATCTGTTTAATAAATCTGTTTTGTTTAAATGCACCAAAATACATTGTCTATATTCACTGAGAAATGGATAAAAATATTCATTTTCAAAATAGGGGGGAAACTCAATTATGCTGAGCACTGTATATATATATATATATATATATATATATATATATATATATATATATATATATTATATATATATATATATATATATATATATATATATATATATAATTAAATTAAAACTTAAAAATATATATAAAATGAAAACTAAGTAATTTTAAGACAAATCTGCCAATAAATTAATAAAAATAAAGTTATCTTTTTGCAATTATTTTTACTTTTTTTATAAAACCGATTGGCAGATTTTTTTTCTTGCTATAAAGAGTAAAGCCTGAGCTTTAGTTTACATTTAAAGAGTCAAATAAAATGTTTGCTTTTTTTTCTCAGAAAACATGACTAAAAATGTATTTTGCTTCTCCAGTGCTGCACAATGTATCTTTAATATTTGTCTAAAATCTGTACTACATAACAAGACATTCGCAACAGTTTTTAGTTTAGCATGAAAAAAAGCAGCTTGCATCTCATTCTTTGTTGCCCAAACTTAAATAATGCAGCACCAATATTTATTTGAGAATATAAATCTTTATCCCCCAAACCATATTAATGATGAATAATCCTATCAATTGTTAAGTCAATTAAGTATGAGCTTTAGTTTAAATTTGAAGATTAAATAATATTTTTTGTACAGAAAACAAGACTGAATATTTTGTAATTTGCTTCTTCAGTGCTGCAAAAAAAATCTTTAGCAATGTTTAAATATCTGTACTGGATAACAAGAGACAAATCATGAAAAAGAGCAGCTTTCATCTCATACTTTGTTGCCAAAAATTCAAAAGATTATTTCTTTGAGGATATAAATCTTTAACCCCCAAACCATATTTAAAGGGGACCTATTATGTCCCTTTTTACAAGAGGTAAAATAAGTCTCTGATGCCCCTCAAAATAGCCCAGAGATAATTGTTCTGCCTATTAAAGGCTTAACTGGCAAATGAGATTGTGCTCTTTTCAAAAGAGGGTGGAGCTACAAATGCCTATGTGTCAGCATAGCGGCAGATTCAAATACAAGACTAACATCCTATGCTAATAAGGTAGAGATCATCACTAATGGGCGGGGCTTTCCCCCCTCTGATGACAAGTACAACGGGAGAATGTCAATCAAAGTGTTTCTGCAGACTGTTTATATCAAGTGTGATTATAAAAAATAGAATTAATTTATTTTTACCATTAGAAGCTGGCTATACTCACACACTGTTGCCCCACAACTGTTTAAACCCCTTATAAAAGTGACTTTTGCATAATAGGTCCCCTGTAATAATGAATAATCCCATCAATGGCTATAAATCTGTCATTTACTTCATAATCCAGGTCCAGGTGGTCAAACTCTCCATTGGTGCGGAAGCTCTGTGTGTGCTGGTCGAGTGTGAAGTTGATGCTGCGTCTGTAGCGCTCGATCCGAACCGAGTGCCAGTGGTCGTCATCCAGCAGACTCCCGCTTGATGCCGATGTGTGACCCTGAATGGAGCCGTACTGATTACTGCCTGAAATAGACACAAGCATCAAACGTCATTAGTGAAACGGGTCAGATCAATCAAACAGGTCATACGTTAGTAGAAACCAGGATATTTTTTTTTTTCCGGGATTCTACTCTTGATTAATAGAACGTTCCAGTATTTGTCCTTACTGTCACTTCCGATCAATGCAATGCATCTGAATAAAATATACATTAAAAAAAATGATATTATAGTATTATTATTATATTATTACAGATAAAGCCAGAATCATCAGCCCTCCTGAATTATTAGCCCTCCTGTATATTTTTCCCCCCCAATTTCTGTATACCAGAGATATTTTTTTTCAACACATTTCAACATAATAGTTTTAATAACTAATTTCTAATAACTGATTTATTTTATCTTTGCCGTGATGACAGTACATAATATTTGACATTTAAAGGCTTAACTAGGTTAATTAGGTTAATTAGGCAAGTCATTGTATAACGATGGTTTGTTCTTTAGACAGGCAAAAAAATATTGCTTTATAATGTTGACCTTAAAAAAATGTAACTGCTTTCATTCTAGCCAAAATAAAACAAATAAGACTTTCTACAGAAGAAAAAATATTATAGGAAATACTGTGAAAAATTCCTTGCTCTGTTAACTAAAGTAAATGTTTCAATCAAGTAGCTCAGTCAAACTGTTATGACTGAATAAAAAAAAAACTATTTGTGTTCATTTAACATCAATACTTGCAGTTCAACAAAAAACATAATTTCAAGGTAAATAGAAGTATTTTAATCATGTTTAATCAACATCATCTGTTCATGTTAAATAAACACAAATATTTTAAGCTGCTTTAAACATCATCTGAACCCAGGCTCATTCTGAAAACGTACCCTTATATACATTTCTGGAGAGTGCCAAATACGTTCCAGGAGCTATGTTTTTTTTGCAGTTTTTGTTTTCTCGAATCCACCAGAGGCCGCTGTGTACACTTTTTCAGATGTCAAATTTCTTTCACAAGTGCCATTCAAGCCTGCTGTTCTCAAGTAAATCCACCAGAGGCCACTGTCAACTGACTTACTGATTGAATGACTAACTGACTGATCGATCCACCGACCAAAACCCCCACCCACCCCCTTACCTAAACCCAACCAACAGTGTTTTCAAAAGCAATCTAGAAAAAGAAAAGCCCTCGCTCGATTTTTACCACGCTTTCAGATTTTACCACATTCTCACCCTGTTATTTACTTGTTTATTTAATTTTTTGGCTTCTGTTTTTGTCTTACCTGCTTTAAGGAACCGTTCTTGCCTGCCAATGTACATGTTGAGCTACTGGACAAACTGGTAACAGCGGGAAAGCCGTCCACACGGAGGTAAGCGGTCAGCTGGTAAGCGCGAAAAGTAACGTTCGTTTTAAAGACAAAATGCAGCCATACTGTACGTACTTCTGGCTACATAATTCGCGATCTCCAGAAATGTGTATAGGGCTACAATTGATCGTGTTGAACGTTGACGTAATCACGTGGAACCACAGCCCACGATTAAATCATGTTAAACCAAAGAGCTTTTTTTTTTCGAGTACCATTGTAACAAGATATAATATAAGACTTAAGACACGATCACATTGCACTTTTCGCCCCATAGACTTCCATTCATGCATTTAAAAGTAAAATATTGCTTAAGGGGGTTAATAATATTGACCTTAAGATGGTTTTAAAAAAAATTAATAACTGCTTTTACACTAGCTGAAATAAAACAAATAAGACTTTCTCCAGAAGAAAAAACATCATAGGAAATACTGTGAACAATTCCTTGCTCTGTTGACAGGCCCGGATTAAGAATTCAGTGGCCCCTGGGTACAATGTCTTGTAGGCCCCCTACCTGGCCGCACCCCCATAGTTGAATTAAAAAATAAGATTAATATAATATTTTTTAAAATAAAATGAATCTATAATGCATTGTCCGCATTTTTAAAAATAAATCATATACAGTACATATTTCTAGTCTACAAAGATTTAATTTATTTTTAAAGTATTTAAAGCACATTTTGAAAAAAAAATACTAATACAACTAGTGAAAATTTATGGATTTTAATATGCTAGTTCAAGTTCAATCAAGCAATACTAAAATTTATATTTAATGGTATTTTTAATGTAAAACTTCTACAAACTTATAATGCATATGATTTGGATGTAACACCTCTCCAATCCAGTTCTATGAATCTGAGTCCTCCATAATACACACACTTATTAATGATTCCTACTTGTCTTCCTCGTGATGAAGAGTAGGCAAAATCTGATATGTAGTGGGGGGAAAAAAGAAGAATGAGTTCATCATATGCTGGATTCGAACCAGGTTCATGGTGGATCGCGTTAAAACAAGTTGCCATGCACTTTACGAGCTGCGCCACTGACGCTGATATCTGCTGCACTCATTACTTATGTTGTCTCTGTCAATCAAACGGTGATGTGTGTGAATCCCTCATCTAGTTTATTCCAACGAGGTGTGCTATTTGCTTTTCGCCTAAATAGTCACTCCAAAATCGGCATTTTACCGCCCTCGCAGGGGCCCCAAGTGCGCACGGGCCCCTGGGCCTGTGCCCATAATGCCCATTGGTAAATCCGGCCCTGTCTGTTGAACATAAAATAAAGAAAATATTTGAAAAAGAAAGAAAATTAACAGACTTCAACTGTACAGTATATACAAATATTTAAAAAAAAACTTTACCCAAGTTGATCTGCAGCTGTAGTTTGGCTCGCCGCAACTCTAGCGTGATATAATCTCCCTGTTGTCCCTCCCCATGCAGCAGGATGCCGTCTCCTTTAGAGGTCTTAAACTTCAGCGAAATCACATCCTTCAAGATCTTCATCTTCTTCTGTCTGAAGCGATAGGAAATCACTCCCTGGCCATCGAAGCTGATCACGTCTGCCCCTGAAAGCAGGAATATGGGTCAATCTAATGAAGTCTTTACACTCAAAACAACTTTATGATGCAATAGAGGTGAAACTGAACATATTTGCTTTTAAAGAAACCATATTATGAATTATAATGCTGAATTATCTTTGTTCTTTAAAGTCCACATGAAACGGAAGCTGTGACGGCTTTTTTTTTGGTATTGTGACGCAGTTCCTAGAGAAACGGAATATTAAATGAGTAAACAGTGGGAGTGGCTTGTTTTTTCTATTGCGAGCTGATTGGATGTAGTAAATTAGGCATTTTATTCAGAAAGATCAGGAAAAGGGTTTGTGGAGAGTTCTTACAACCTAACAGACACCTCCTCCTCCTCACCATTTCTGTTTGTTGTCATAACTGACAGTTGGAGAGACATGGTTAAGTGTGTTAGCCCCGCCCAATACCTCAGACAGACATAATCTGAGGAATTAACTCAAAACAAAGAGGAAGTGCAGATTACACGGGCAAACTGTGGCTGCGTCCGAAACCGCATACTTCCAAACTATATAGTACGCTAAAATCAGTATGCGAGCCGAGTAGTATGTCCGAATTCATAGAATTCGAAAATCAGTGTGCGAGAAGTACCCGGATGACTTACTACTTCCGGCGAGATTCTGAAGTTGGCATCCCATGCACGCTGCGCTATCCCATGATGCCCCGCGAGAGAATTCATGAATGGGAGTGAATCGACGTAACTGACGCAGGTAGGTCACGTGACCACGACAAAATGGCGGATGTAGTACGTCCAAATTCCATTCATACTTCTCACATTCATATTGTATAGAACGTACTTTTCTAAAGGCCGAGTAGTATGATTAAATTCAAATGCAGTACCTACTGAGTAGTAGGCGGTTTCGGACACAGCCTGTTATTCTTTCTTAATGACATGCACAGATGAGTTGTTTTGATTTCATGTGTACTTTAAATAAGCATGTCTTGTATTATGTACCAAAGTATCATACAGTGCCATAGTTTTAGTACCATATTTTACAGGACAGAGGTCAACTAAACGTTGTGATATGTATACTCCAACTTTGAGAACTCAACCGTAGCCCAAAGAGACCAAACACAACACTGCAAAGTCTAATACTGAAGTGTGACACAATTATACAGAAACCGACAACATATTTTACAGTACCACAGTTTTAGTACCATAGCACCATATTTTACAGGACAGAGGTCAACTGTAGCAACGTATAAAGCAACTTATATAATGCAATTAATGTCAATCAAGCTCAAAATACTTGGACATGCAAGTATTTGTATTTTACACCTTACTTGTTTTAAGTTTTCTTCAAATAAATTTGTTTAGGCTTGACATTTATATCAAATATTGTTTATAATAAATGTCATTATAATTTTAGTTCTTTACTTACTATTATCGTTCCTTGTTCTGTTCTGATAATTTAAATGATTAATTATTTCTAAGCTGTGATTTAGGTTATTTTAAGCAGAGTTGAGTCTTGTTTTTTAACCATAGCAGTGCCAAATCCATAAAAACTATGAACAAAATAAAATAATTTTAAACATTTTTTTAAGTGTACACAAATACCAAGAAATATAAATTGAGCTGTGGCTAAATGTTTTTTCGAAAAATCGATTCTGCAAATTTAAAATTCATTGCAGATGGTGTTCTAGGCTTTAGATGGCACTCTAGGCTAGTTTTTAACAGCAGATGATGCTCTAGGCTATTTTTTAACAGCAGATGGCGCTCTAGTAGGGTAGTGTTTAACAGTAGATGATGCTCTCTAGGCTATTTTTAACAGTAGGTGGTGCTCTAGGTTATTTTTTAACAGCAGATGGCGCTCTAGTAGGGTAGTGTTTAACAGTAGATGGCACTTTATGCTAGATTTTAACAGCAGATGGTGCTCTAGGATAGTTTATAACAGCAGACACCGCTATAAGCTGGTTTATACAGCAGAAGCCGCTCTAAGCTAGTTTATAACAACACATGGCACTCTAGTAGACTAATGTATAACAGCAGATGGTGCTTTAAGCTAGTTTTTAACAGAAGATGGTGCTCTAGGCTAGTTTTTAACATCAGATGGTGCTTAAGGCTAGGTTTTAACAGCAGATGGTGCTCTAGGTTAGTTTTTACCAATGGATGATGCTATAGGCTAGTTTTTAACAGCAGACAGCGATCTAGGTTATTTTTTAACAGCAGATGGCGCTCTAGGATAGTTTATAACAGCAGAAGCCGCTCTAAGCTAGTTTATAACAACACATGGCACTCTAGTAGGCTAATGTCTAACAGTAGATGGTGCTTTAAGCTAGTTTTTTAACAGCAGACTGTGCTCTAAGCTAGTTTTAAACAGCATACGCCACTACAGGCTAGTTTTTAACAGCAGACAATGCTCTAGCTTAGTTTTTAACAGCAGATGGTGCACTTAGTTTATAACAACAGAAGCCGCTTTAAGCTAGTTTTAAACAGCATACGCCGCTACAGACTAGTTTTTACAGCAGATGGTGCTCTAGGATAGTTTATAACAACAGATGCTGCTCTAAGCTAGTAAATAACAACACATAGCACTCTAGGCTAATGTATAACAGTAGATGGTGCTTTAAGCTAGTTTTAAACAGCAGACTGTGCTCTAAGCTAGTTTTAAACAGCATACGCCACTACAGGCTAGTTTTTAACAGCAGACAATGCTCTAGCTTAGTTTTTAACAGCAGATGGTGCACTTAGTTTATAATAACAGAAGCCGCTCTAAGCTAGTTTCTAACAAAATGGCACTCTAGTAGGCTAACGTCTAACAGTGCTTTAAGCTAGTTTTTTAACAGCAGATGGCACTCAAGGCTAGTTTTTAACAGAAAATGGTGATGTAGGCTAGATTTTAACAGTGGGTGGTGCTCTAGGCTAGTTTTTAACAGTGGGTGGTGCTGAAGGCTAGTTTTTAACAGCAGATGTCAATTTAAGCTAGTTTTTTAACAGCAGACGGCACTCTAAGCTAGTTTTAAACAGCATACGCCGCTACAGGCTAGTTTTTAACAGCAGACGACGCTCGGTTAGTTATTAACAGCAGATGGTGCACTTGGATAATAACAACAGACGCCACTCTAAGCTAGTTTATATCCGCAGAAGCCACTCTAAGCTAGTTTATAACAACACATAGCACTCTAGTAGGCTAATGTTTAACAGCAGATAGCACTCTAGGCAGGTTTTTAATAGCAGATGATGCTATAAGCTAGTTTTTAACAGCAGATGTCGTTCTAGACTAGTTTTAACATCAGCTGCCGTAATAATCCTTCAGTTAGCATTCACATGAAGGATAATTTCTACAACACTCACAGTAAGCACAGCCATAGATCTCCACTCTCAGTCCAATTCTGCCCTCCTCGCTCCAGTCCAGTGGGATGAAACGCACATATCGAGCCACAAACGGGTGCTGAAGCTCATGTCGCACGGCCCGCTCTGAGTTCCAGTTACCTGAAAATGTCTGAGGCAGAAAGAAGAGTTTGTAGTTTGTAAAAACACAGAGAAAACCTCCTGCTGTGAGTGAGATGCTTCATTACTGATGCTTCAGAGTACACAGATCAATAAAACAGACTCTCACGCATTTCCATGAGAAATGGCTTTTCATCTTAATCTCTGTGATTGAGCATTTCAGTTTAATTATGCAATGAGGGAATAATTTGTGGTGAGGAATGAGCCTTCTTGCATGTATGATCTTGAAACAAAAATAATCACGTTAGCCTTTGACAAATAGAAATAAATTGAAGTAGAACTTTTTAAAGTTAGGGAGCAACTCGCAGGATACAAAAGTCTCCTTATTATTGCAAATACTTTTCCTAGACAGTAAATGGAGAGCGCATGACGACTTCTCTCTAGCTCTAAAAATATATTATAATAAGAGTTTAAAGTCCAATATAAATTCAAGCATTTTCAAATATAGTATTTATTTTAGTAATTAATTTATTGAATTACATTTTGTGTATATTTTCATTTTTAATTACAATTTTACTTAGATTTACAGTAGTGTTTATTTTTATATCAGTTTTGGTAGTTTTTGTATTTTCAGTAACTTTTTAACTTCAACATCTCAAAATTGTATTTTATTTGACAGAAATTTATTTTTGGTGGTTTTAGTTTGACAGTGTTGATGGAAAATATTTTATTATTTACATTTTTTGATGATATTTAAACAATATTTAGCTGATAGCGTGTTTGGGACATTGACTGGCTTTTTCCTGACACGCATAAATAAATATGACACTAAAACGACCAGTAGGTGGCAACAAGTACCTGTCTTAATGAGTGATTCATTGAATCATTCATTCAAATTGATTGATTCAGGAATCAACTGTTTTTGTAAATGCATGACTCACTGGCTTTGCTTAGAGCTATTTTCGCTGCTAAATCTAAAACAAAACAAACAATATTTTGTTTAGAAGTGTCAATCTGTATTAATTTTTTCTTGTTGGTTGTCCATTTTTATTTTTCAAAAGGATTTTGCTTTCTCTCTTTTGCTTTCTTTTACACTTTTTCTCATTTTAAAAAGTAAGAAAATATTATGATTATTAATTATAATTAGTATTACATATTTATATAATTCATTTTATTTTATAACATTTAAAAAAATAAATATATTTAAAAAAAAAAGGGAAGAAACTAATTAAAGGTTCACACCCCAAAATATGTCAATAAAAGTTGAGCTAAAACTTTGTAGGTCACGTACGTTTTGTGTAAGACAGCAGCAGTTGCTACTCTCAGATTCAGTAATGCCAAAACAATATTTACTCCCTGAGCCATAAATGACAGTTTTCCTTGTAAACTCACCCATATGTTGCTGTCCTGCCGATATGGTTTCCAGTTGCTCCCAGTGTCGCTGTACAGGAGCCTGTAGTTTTTGGTCCAGTCAGAGCTGCTGTATCTGCCCTGCGTTGCGATGGCCGTGATCTGTTTTCTGGCCCTGAGGTCCACCTGTAGCCACCGGTACCTGTCCGAGCCTGATGGTGACCATCCGCCATTGCCTTTCAAAGAGGAAGAACAATGTAAGAAAACAGCACAAGATGCCAAGTTTGAATCATGATGCTCTAGTGCACACCGCAGCTTCATAATGCACCATTAGCACTATATTTCCTCAACGCTCGCCAGCATGCATTAAAATTCATTATGATGTTTTCCTCAATTCTGCAATCTAAGCAAATCCTAATGCATCCTTTA
>LR812520.1:59194484-59230973 GCA_903798195.1 Danio kyathit
TTTTACGCAGCGGATGCCCTTCCAGCCACAACCCATCTCTGGGAAACATCCATACACACTCATACACTACGGGCAATTTAGCCTACCCAATTCACCTGTACCGCATGTCTTTGGACAGTGGGGGAAACCGAAGCACCCGGAGGAAACCCACGCTAACGCAGGGAGAACATGCAAACTCCACACAGAAATGCCAACTGACCCAGCCGAGGCTCGAACCAGTGACCTTCTTGCTGTGACGTGACAGCACTACCTACTGCGCCACCCGTGAATACTTATGTACATGTGATTTTTCAGGTTTTTTATTTTTAATAAATTTGCAACTATTTGAAAAAATATATTTTCACCTTGTCATTATGGGGTATGATTATGGGGGCAGAATTTTGAGGAAATAAAAGAATTAAATCCATTTTGGAATAAGGCTGTAACATAAAAAATGTGGAAAAAGTGAAGCGCTTTGAATACTTTCCGAATGCACTGCATATCTTTAACATTTTTGGCTCCACAGAAGGAAAAAACTAAATTCGAAAAACAAGACAAAATTTAGAACAACATGAGACTATGCAACTTATAAATAACAACATAAAAAATACAAATATTAGTGACTTTAAACCCATAAAACACTTGCATGTGCATATAGTCATGAGGCAGATGGTTTCACAAACAGACGCGAGCGATTCGTTTCTGCAGGGATTGGATATGCCCACAGTATATTCACCTCACATACATGTACATTCAGCATCAACTAAAACCTTCAGAGATCATAGAAACGTCAGCAAGCACATCTGCACTGTTGACCTTTAACCAGATGTGATGAGATTTCCCATCTGACACAAATATATTTACTAACTTCACCAATTATATTAAAAAGGTTAAACTTTGTCAGACTGTACATTTTGTAACGAACACACAAACATAACTCCTAATTTCAGTATGTATTTATGCACAAGATAAAGACATTAATTAGTCAGTAATTTTGTACTATTTGGGTTTCATAGAGGATTGTGTTATACTGAAATTATTAAGGCTGCCACTCTAGTCTGTAGACTGTGGTTTTCTTTAAGATGGGCTGAAAAAAAACTTAAAGGGGCCATTCACACAGAATGCGTCTTTGCATCTAAAAAAAAAATGCAAGACACAATGCTCAGGAATTTTTTCTTTTAAAAAAAAGCACCTCCTCTGCCATTCGTTCATTCATTTTCCTTTGGCTTAGTCCCTTATTTATCAGGGCCACAGTGGAATAAATCGCCACCTATTCTAGCATATGTTTTACACGGTGGATGCCCCTTCTAGCCACAACCATGGGGGAGCTATGGAAGGCATGGGCTTATATAAGGGCCTAAATAAGGCATGGGCTCCCCTAAAAACATGATTTGTAAAATTTTGGGGGGTTCAAAAATATTCACAATGTTTTATTTTGATGTGCGGTTTCAGTATTGTGTAAATACTGAATTATTATGTGTAAAAGTGCAAAAATATCATTCATTCATGCATCAAGGGGATTTACACCTCACTTAAAAAAATAAAAAATAACTACACATGCTATACTTGTCATGAGCAGAGCCAGCCCTGTACATTTGGGGGCCTTAAACAGAATAATTTTGGGGCCCTACCTTGCTCTAAATAGTGGAGTATTGCTATTGCAAACTGGCCACAATGATTATATTGCTTATTAAATTCAATCAATGAAACAGAAAAGTAAAGCCTGATTTCTTCTACATAATAACTGTCTGAATGATTTGGACATTTTAAAACAGCACTGTTTTTGTCAACTAGCAGCTTCAAAAATGAAGAATTAAACTATCTTTAATAAAGGGACCAGTGACTTCTATGCGTCCTTCTAGAGTGTTTAAAACATATTTTATTAAATTAGCAAACAGATTCTATAAAAAGATTCTAGGTCGAATTTTTTTTATAAATTCCAAAAGCAAAAATCCTGCATTCATGCAATGAAATGTCACTGTACAATAATTAGCCAAAAGTGACAGTTCAGTACATTCTGAACAATTAACATCAATGCAAAGATTAATCCATAAATAATAAAATCAATAAAATAATGATTCCTACTTTGCGTCCTTCTGGTGTGTTTAAAACATATTCTACTAAATTAGCAAACAGATTGAAGTTTCTATAAAAGATTTTAGGTTGAGTTTTTTTTTTATTAATTCCAAAAGCAAAAACCCTGCAATGAAACAACACTAAACAATAATTAGCCAAAAGTGAAAATGCATTACTTTGTGATAAAATATACATTCTGAGCTCATTAAAAACTAAACAACAACAAAACAATTAAATTTAATTCAAAAATTGATCCATGAATAATAAAATCTATAAGCAAAAAATATATAAAGTAAATATAAAAGATATTAATATAAATAACATATAAGAAAAAGGGAAGCAACAAATACTGGGGTAATGTTAATACCCAAACACAATAGTATTCCCTTCAGTCTTCTTCCCTGTTCCTTACATTTGAGATGCAGGGTCCAGAGCTTATATTATATGGTTAATTCAATTAGGGCATAACTTTTATAAACATGTCTCAGAATCAGAATCAGAAAGATCTTTATTTCCAGGTATGTTCACACATACGAGGAATTTGTAACGGGTCTGTAAAACCAGGAAAAAAGCTAAATATTTTATATAAGTAGACTGTTTATTAATGTGCTTTAAGATTATGATTTCATTATATCATATAGATTTATTATATCATTTTTCCCCTCAGATTTTCTACACCTGAAGGATAACGCTAGTTTCATTTCATTTTCGCAGTCCAATTTCCAAATTAAATCATAATAGGGAAGGCAATGAAGCAAAGGCCATGGTTGTGTCTGTGCACAGATTTGCATTCTTGTGGTGACTGGTTGGTCTTGCAGGTTACCTTGGAAGAACAAACTTGAAACGTGAGAACACAGAACACATATGAGAAATGAGATGCTGTGAGCTTCCTGTTGATCACATGACCTTCACATGAAAACAATTTTAACTTTAATAAAATTGTGATTTTTTTTTTTTTTTTTTTGAAGTCCTAAAGCACTGCCAATGAAGGTAATTTGTAAAATGCAAATAAAAACGATTTCAGCAAGGAAACGGCTTGCACCACCAGCGGGTTGAAGGGGTCCCCTAGTGGCGGCGGGGCCCTAAGCAGCAGCTTAGTTTGCTTATAGGGAAGGCCGGCTATGGTCATATGCATCAAGGTGTGGGGGCACTGAGGAGTAAAGTCGTCATGTCGAAAACTGACAGCCAGATACTTTCATATGGACATTGAGATACTGCTTATTCATTTTCCGAAACAAATGATGTGACAGTATGATGCTCTTTTTGTTTTAAACACTGTGACATAACTGTAAACATGTTGGACAATTAAGCTGAAAGGAGAGTAAACTTGACAAAACAGAACCCCTATTAATAGCATTTCTTTTATTTTTGAATTCGCGATTGTTTTACCAGAGTGATCCTGTGTGTTTTATAGCCTACATCGTTGTGGCGAGGGACTCTTAAGATCAAAGCAACACCCCCACCCCCCTTAGAAAAAAAGTGGGCTCCTTCAAAGACCATGGTGTAGTTTGAACACTGGTCACATATATTTAAACACATGCTTCCTTTAATTAAAAGTCTCCAGGAACAAAAAAAAGTGTCCGTATTAAAGTGAAAGCCCATCATCGGCTGTACCTAAACTCTTCAGATCAGTGCTGCAGGTTCCTCTGAGCCCAATAATGAGAGCGAGAGGGCGATTGTTTACAGGAGATTCTCTGATCGAACACCAGAGTGCTCGTATTGATCATCATCTTCTCCTGGGATTGAGCTTTCATTTATCCAGAGAGCCTCTGAATCGCATGGACTCAATGCTAATCTCTCTATTCAGTGCTGTTTAATATCAGCAGGTACACAACAAATGGAGGAAATGTGACGTTCGGTTCATTTAGGACACTTCTTACAGGGACCGAAGCAACGGTTATATGTGTTGTCTTGAGTTTAATTGTAAAACTAAACATTTATACATCTTATGCTGTGAAAATGGATTGCTTACTTAGAGTTTTTAACTTGTTTTTTAGTCCAAATTTTTAAAAAAAATCTTAAACCAAGAAGAAAATATTGAATATAAATATAAAAACATATATAAATATATATATATATTGTTTTCTTTTCAGAAATACTAAATTGAAATGAAATGTTTATCCTTAAAACAAGTAAATGTCTTGTTTTCGGTTTGAAATAAAAACATTTTATAATGTGTAACATTAGAACTAGTGATGTGACATTGTACACCGAGGCTTCGAAGCATGCATCAAAAAAATGATACATCTCAAGCTTCATTTTCACCTATACCCACGTGACTGCTTAGAATTTTGATTCGAAGGTTTAAACACCCTCGTGGGTTAGGAAAGTGTATGGTGAGAGATTAGGCGTTAATTACATACATTTCTACTGTTTCAAAGCACTGCACCGGTCCCACACACCAGTAATTCAACTAAAATAGTAGTAATTTATAGTAAAAACCCTTTGAACCATACTAAAGTGTATTAGTGTATTATTTACAACTATTTTTAAAGAAGGCCACTGCATATTGTAGTATAGTGTGTATCCGAGGCCAGCTGGCGAGTGCAACCCAAAAGCCTCACTCCCATAGCCTCCTCCTTAGAGCATTCACCGGTTGGAATGAGTGTGTGGGTGTAGAATCGGTTGGAATATGATAAATATAAAAACTTTTGAATACCTTGGATTTTACTACAGTCATCGGTGGTGTAATGTAACATACCTCATGTTTAAAAAACTACAGTAACTGAGTAATTTGTTTATTGTTGTATTACTACATGAATCAGTTGGTCAGTTGTGAACATTTGACATTTTTGCAACGGTGCTTTTCTGCACTTTAAATAGCAGAGGTCCTTATTGAGCTCTGATTTGGAAAGCTTCAAGTAACGAACCTTTTTCAGATACAATTGAGTCGAGTGGTTCACTGGTTCAGAAAGCTTCATTTCACCATCATTAATTAGAACGCTAGATAACGGAGTTGAGGATCCACACATAGTTTATTAAAAAGATTAATCAGGCAGGCAATGGTCAAGAAAGCGGCAAACTGAAGCATTCAGGAAATCCAGAATTTTAGTCAAGAAACTAAACGAATGGTCAGAACAGGTGGCGAAAACAACAAAACCAATTACACAAGGTATTGTAGATAACAAGACACACGATAACAAGACTCAGCAACGTGTGTGTTTGAGAGGTGAATATATATATAGTGCAAATAATCAGTCCATGAGACTGTCTGTGTGTGTCTGTCAGTGTCCGGATGACTGTCAGCTGTGGCAGGAGTGATTGGAGGAATCTGGGATTTGTAGTTCATAGCGGCAGAATTGTAGTCCTGCAAAGGTGATCATGATAATTTGCTTGTTTTAAGTAAATAAGTCAACTTTGACTTATTATTTCTGAAAACCCAATATGTTTTACTTGTCTAGAAAATGCCTAAAAATAAGAATTTTTTGATATTTGGACTAGAAACAAAACTTTAAGTAAGAAAAGCCTCTTTTGCAGTTTACTTAGACATGTTGGAAAATACAGAATGAAAGTTAATATTACATATTTTAGGCAAGTCCTCTGCTATACATGTACTGTTACTGATTTACATTTATCTAAACTACATATTTTAGGACAATATAAATATAAGCAACTGCAATAAATTGTATATTAATGATCAGGTTTGTGGCACAGCACGGTGGTTCAGTAGTTAGCACTGTCGCCTCACAGCAAGAAAGTCACTGGTTCGAGTCCAGTTAGCGTTTCTGTATGGAGTTTGCATGTTCTCCCCGTGTTGGCATGGGTTTGCTCCTGGTGCTCCGGTTTCCCCCACGGTTCAAAGACATGCGCTATAGCTGAATTGAATAAGCTAAATTGGTCGTAGTGTATGAGTGTGCGGAATGAACCACCAACTTTTCCAGCAAATGTTTTACACAGTGGATGTCCTTCCAGCTGCAACCCAGTACTGGAAAAACACATATACACTCTCGCATTCACACACGCACTCAAACACTAAGGCCAATTTAGTTAATTCAATTCACCTACTGCATGCCTTTGGACTGTGGGAAAAACCG
Source organism: Danio kyathit (assembly GCA_903798195.1). Taxonomy (NCBI): domain Eukaryota; kingdom Metazoa; phylum Chordata; class Actinopteri; order Cypriniformes; family Danionidae; genus Danio; species Danio kyathit. The sequence goes on from LR812520.1 coordinate 59,200,574, forward strand.
GAGCACCCAGAGGAAACCCACGCCAAAACGGGGAGAACATGCAAACTCCACACAGAAATGCCAACTGACCCAGCCGGGACTCGAACCAGCAACCTTCTTGCTGTGAGGCGACAGTGCTAACCACTGAGCCACCTTGCTGCCCTTAATTTGTGTCAGTATATTGTAATTATTAGATTGTAATTTGAAAAGCATTCATGATTCCGCAGAGTTCATTTTATTGATTTCTCTAAAGAAAAACAGCCTCCCCATCCATCTCACATATGTCTGATTAATTTCTCGAGTGTTATCTGTTCAGAAAACTGACTGAATGCTTTCAATACAACTGTATAATGTGCAAAAAAGATGCTTCAGACCGAAGGACAAAAAACAGCTTTACACATGATCCAGTCAATACTGATGGCCGCCGTCACGGAGAAACACTTTCAGGTCCTCATCTATCATTAAGTGTGAAAGAATCGACTAAAGAGAATATTAATACAGTCAAAAGAGGTGATGTCTGAGAAATAAACAGACTTTTTCAGTATTGGAATGTTTACAGACAGCTTGAACTGAGATGATATAAACAGACCCTGACTGTAAATTAAACATAATGAATTGAGAAAATAATATCACAAACTACACCCAATTTAAAGCTTACCAAAGAGAGAAATGGAGTTAACAAATAGAAACTTTCAACAACATAGGCTCATTCTGAAAAGGTGGATTTACATGAGAAGAGCAGGCACGAATGACACTCATGAGAGAAATTTGAAAAAGCATACACAGCGGCCTCCGGTGGAATCACTAAAACAAAAACTGCAAAAAACGTAGCTCCTGGGACGTATTTGATGCTCTCCAGAAATGTATATGTGGGTATGTAATCAGAATGAGCCTGGGTGGGCTTTCGAATAGGTCCTGATTTTTAAAAAGGTTTTCTCTTGAGAAAACACACATTGTAAAAAAGGTTGGGTTGTATCAACCCAAACAAGCCCAACTCAAACCCAGTTATATATATATATATAAATAAACACAGACACAAATTAGTAAAGTACAAAAAACACTTAAAGGTGCATTTTGGAAGTTTTTTTTTGCATTATACTGAAAAATACATTTTGTAAAGACAAAATTATATATAATTTGTGTCTCACCTTTTCATTTCAAATAAAATATTTAACCAAGAGGTTGTTTTTATATATTTTACCTAAATTTGTATCGAAACAAAGCCAGCAACCAGCATTTTAAATATTATAATTTAATATTATTTGAATAAAATTTTTTTTTAGTTTTATCAACTATTGAGAATTCAAACATTGAGTTAAAATTTTAGTTAAAAATTTAAGCCAGTGATTGGACTTATCCATATTTTACCCAATATTGAGACGAACCAGCATGTTTTAGAATGTAAAATCACACAATCAAGACATAAAAGCTGAACTGAATAAATATGCAGAACATCTGGCAATTTTTTATAAATATATCTAAAGTAGAGCTGTACACATAATCAAACACGCTCTAAAAATGCTGGGTTGTATTAACCCAATATTGGGTCAAATTTAATTTTTATATTACACTGTTGGGTTTGTCCATGTTCGACCCAACAATTAGTTGATACAATGCAGCATTTTTAGAGTTTATGAACAAGCGTCAGTAGATATAATGGAAAACCTGTCACCTGACACATAAAGCAACTTAAGAGTCTTCATGAGAATCTGCCAAAATGAGATTGATTTATTTTCAATTATCAAATCTAATTAAAGTTGGCGATTTTATTGCACTGTGGCGACCCCAGATTAATAAAGGTACTAAGCCGAAAATGAAATGAATCTAATTAGGGGCGACACGGTGGCTCAGTGGTTAGCACCGTCGCCTCACAGCAAGAAGGTCGCTGATTCCAGTCCCGGCTGGGTCAGTTGGCATTTCTGTGTGTTTTGCATGGGGAGTTTGCATGTTCTCCCCGTGTTGGCCGGGTGCTCCGGTTTCCCCCACAGTCCAAACACATGCGCTATAGGTGAATTTAATAAACTAAATTGGCCATAGTGTATCAGTGTGTGTGAATATGAATGTGTATGGGTGTTTCCCAGTACTGGGTTGCAGCTGGAAGGGAATCCAGTGCATAAAACATATGCTGGAATAGTTGGCAGTTCATTTTACTGTGGTGACCACTGATATATAAGAGATTAAGCCAAAGGAAAATGAATGAATGACACAAATAAATAAAGAAAAACACTTAAAAGTGCATTTTAGAGGTTTCCTTTTTATTATACTAGAAATACTTGATGTAAAGGCAAAGAAAAACTATTTTCCATGTCTCACCATTTCGTTTCAAATAAAATATTTAACCCAGAGGTTGTTTTTATAAATCTGACCTAAATTTGGATCGAAAGAAAGCCAGCAATCAGCATTTTAAAGATTATGATTTAATATTATTTGAATTAAAAGAAAATTTAGTTTTATCAACCCAAATTTGGGTCAACTATTGACAATTCAAACATTGAATTAAAATTTTCAGTTAAAAATTTAAGCCAGTGGTTGGATTTATCTATATTTTACCCAATATTGAGATGACCCAGCATGTTTTAGTGTAAAATTACACAATCAAGACATAAAAACAGAATAAATATGCAGAACATATGGCAAATTTTTGTACTGTACACGTAATCAAACACTCTAAAAATGCTGAATTGTATTAACCCAATGTTGGATCAAATGTGGAAAAAGCTAACATTGGGTTAATTTCATTTTCATGTTAAATTTAAATTACATTTTAACCCAACTGTTGGGTTTGTCCATGTTCCACCCAACAATTAGTTGATACAATCCAGCATTTTTAGAGTTTATGAACAAGGGTCAGTAGATTCAATGGAAAACCTGTCATCTGACATAAAGTAAGTTAAGGATCTTCATGTGAAAATGCCAAATAGCATATATTTTACACAGCAGATGCCCTTCCAGCTGCAACCCAGTACTGGGAAACACCCATACACTCTCAAACACTACGGCCAATTTAGTTTATTCAATTTACCAATAGCGCATGTGTTTGGAGGAAACCCTGGGAGAACATGCAAAACTCCACACAGAAATGCCAACTGACCCAGCTGGGACTCGAACCAGCAATCTTCTTGCTGTGAGGTGACAGTGCTAACCACTGAGCCACCGTGCCACCAATAAACAGTACTCTGTGATCTAAAACATCAGTCATCATTCCCTCGCACACTGTTCTGAGATCTGTCCTTATTCTGCCTCTCACCTCATTACACGAAGCTCTAAAAGTGCAGCTTTAAATTGAATGGGACTCTGCTGAGTCGAGCTTGTGTCAAAAATAACCCCTGTGTCCTGTAAAAAAAAAAAAAAGAAAAGAGGATGATATTCTCAAGCTGCGATACACACTCATTCTCAGTCTGAGCGCTGTGAAGAAACTCCTGCAGATTTTTTTTCTTTCTGTGAGTTTTGGGAAAGACGTGATGAAGATAAAAATGCTGGGTAATAAAATCAGCCCACGCTGTATTCACAGCCATGAAATTGACTTTTTCTAGGGTTGATGACCCTGTTGCAAAAATAAGACAGCATTTTATAGCTTTAGCATAATGGTGGTTAGCACCAACTTTTTTTTATGGGGTAATAATATTAAGCCACAAAATTTTTTTAAGCTTGACCCGTACTGAGTCCAGAATACTGTTTTAATATTTAACTCAGTGCCAAATGTACTGATAAAAGTTCAATCTTATAAAAACTGAATCTTTCTGATATTTTTGAAGTTGGGTTTCATATATTTTGAATTATTTTTGACATATGAGAGTACAAAAAATGTACAGAGAGGATTTTAGGTACATCTTTTATCTTTTTATTAAAATAAATGTTCAAAATAAATCTTTGTTGGAGAATAAATTGTTGTACGCACTCTAAAAAATGTTGGGTTGTTGTAACCCAACAATGGATCAAATAAAAACAAAACCAGTGTTGTTAATTAAATCAATGACAATGTCAATTAAATTTTAATTACACTTTTTAACCCAATTAGTTTGTCCATATTTGACCCAAAGGTGGATTACAACAACCCAGCATTCTTTATTCATTTATTCATTTTCCTTCCACTTAGTTCCTTTATTCATCAGGGGTCGTCACAGCGGACTGAACTGCCAACTATTCCAGCATATTTTTTACGCAGCGGATGCCCTTCCAGCTGCAACCCAGTATTGGGAAACACCCATACACACTCTTTCACACACACATTCATACACTATAGACAATTTAGTTTATTCAATTCACCTATAGCACATGTGTTCGGACTTGTGGGGGAAACCTGAGCACCCGGAGGAAACCCATGCCAACACGAGGAGAACATGCAAACTCCACACAGAAATGCCAACTGACCCAGCCAGGACTTGAACCAGCGGCCTTCTTGCTCTGAGGCAACTGTGCTAACCACTGAGCCACTGTGCCACTTTTTTGTGAGATATTTGAGTAAAAACAATTACAGAGATTTTAGGTACATCTTTTATCTTTTATCAAAATAAATGTTCACTTTTTTTTTGGAGAATAAATTGTTGTACGCACTCTAAAAAATGTTGGGTTGTTGTAACCCAACGTTGGATCAAATAAAAACAAACCCAGTGTTGTCAGTTAAATCAATGACAATGTCAATTAAATTTTAATTACACTTTTTAACCCAATTAGTTTGTCCATATTTGACCCAAAGGTGGATTACAACAACCCAGCACTCTTTATTCATTCATTCATTTTCCTTCCGCTTAGTTCCTTTATTCATCAGGGGTTACCACAGCGGAATGAATCACCAATTCCAGCATGTTGTACGCAGCGGATGCCCTTCCAGCTGCAACCCAGTACTGGGAAACACCCATACACACTCATTCACACACACGTTTATACACTTTAGACAATTTAGTTCATCCAATTCACCTACACAGAAATGGCAACTGACCCAGCCGGGACTGAAATCAGCGACGTTCTTGCTGCGAGGCGACAGTGCTAACCACTGAGTCACCATGCCGCCCCTTTTTTTTTTGACATATTTGAGTAAAAAATGTACAGAGAGGATTTTGGGTACATGTTTTATCTTTAGTTAAAATAAATGTTCACTTTTTTTTAAGAATAAATTGTTGTACGCACTCTACAAAAATGCTGGGTTATTGTAACCCAATGCTGGATCAAATAAAGACAAACCCAATGTTGTCAATTAAACCAATGTCGATGTCAATGAAATTTTAATTACACTTCTTAACCCAATTAGTTTGTCCATATTTGACCCAAAGGTGGATTACAACAATCCAGCATTCTTTATTTATTCATTGCATCGAATATGGACAAACCCAACACAATCTCACGGCAATTCGTAACTTTTTGATTTAGTGGCTAATTCGTATGAATTCGTACAATCTAATTCGTACAAATTAGTACGATTTGCTCATCACCCAATGACGGTTAGGGTTAGGGGTGGGGTTGGGTCCCACACCTCCTATTTAAAATCGTACATTTTCGTATGACTGAACAAATTTGTACGAATTAGCCACTAAACTGACAAAACGTAAAATACTTAAGTTTCCTTGTGAGATCAGGCTGACAAACCCAACAGTAAGGTTAAAAATGTAATTTGAATTTAATATAAAAATAAAGCCAATGTTAGGTTTTTCCACATTTGACCCAATATTGGGTTAATACAACAATGACCACAATTGCTGGGAAAATATTTTTTGAACACCATGTATCTTTGAAAAGCAGCACTCATTTCATTTTCCATCAGCTTAGTCCCTTATTTATCAGGCGTTGCCACAGAGGAATGAACCACCAACTATTTCAGCATATGTTTTACACAGCGGATGCCCTTCCAGCTGCAACCCAGTATTGGAAAACACCAATACACACTCATTCACACACACATTCATACACTATGGACAACTTAGTTTTTATTCAACTCACCTATAGCGCATGTCTTTGGACTGTGGGGGAAACAGGAGCACCCAGCAAAGTCCACACAGAAATGCCAACTGACCCAGCCAAGGCTCGAACCAGCAATCCTCTTGCTGTGAGGTGACAGTGCTAACCACTGAGCCACCATGTCACCCCTAATTCAATATTATTTTAATTTAAAATAATAATTGTTTCGTTTTTTTTGACCTTTTGTTTAACTGTAAATAAAATCTGTACACATAAAAGACTTTCTAAAACATTAACATATACGTATAAAGTTCCACAGCATACAATCGGAGATCTGCGGTCAGAGTCAAAGTACTCGGAAAAAGTGAAGCAAACCACATGAGACTTTGAAACCGATCCCACAGATTGACTTTCCCCTTACAGTTTGGCACAGACTCCAACACAGACCGACAAGGCAGATCCCTGGGTTATACAGCAAAACTAATGCATGTCCTCCATTACTTATGCAGCAGTCTTAATATAGAAGATAAAGAGGGCAAATGAGAAATGAAAATGATGCATTGGTCTCATAATTGACATTTGTAGGTTGCACTAGGACAGATAACTCAAGTTGTCACATATTTTGGTTCTTCACCACCAGCATTTGTATGTATCCCAAACAGCGTGTAGTGAATGAACAGTGCATTAGACATTAGACACATCTCTCTCTCGCTGAAGCCAGTAAAGTAGAGTCAGTGGGCAAAAAACAGGACTCACAATGCCAGACTTCTGATTATCGGCATAAATCTGGCCAAGAACCACCCACTTAGACTGGAAGAGGCCGTCTGAATGACATGCTTTATAGGCGGGTGAATCTGAAATCGATGATGGCACAATAATACTGCAGACTGCAACATGGCACAGTATATTGAACAAAAATGATTCAGTAGGTATTCAGAGGTAAGTACTTTGCAACAATTTATAAGGGCTGAATTTAAAAGGCACATATTTTACCCCTGTTTCAATATTTAAGATTAGTATTTTGTGTTTGCCGAATGTGTCTGTAAAGTTTCAGCTCAAAACTCCCATCAGATTATTAATTATAGCTTTCAGATGATTGGAATTTTTAGCTCTGGACACATTGTAGCTGTTTTTGTTGCCTATGCCTTCATTGCAAATGAGCTAGTTCTCCCCACCCATCATTTGCACATGCCTGTCAGAGTGAGTCCTCATCTCCTGCTGTGTCAGATAAACAGCACAGTGACAGACATGAAAGAAGCAGATCTCACGTAAGATCGTACTGCGGTATGAATGTTCCCAATGATTATTTGATGTATTTGTTGTGGAGTTAATTCAAGCCTTTCTGCAATGATGAGTCACACACAATGTCGTTACAAAGTTGACGCACACACATCATCGTGTTCGTTTGCTTTGCACTTTGCACTGTTTTTGCATGCAAATGTGATGGGATGCACGTTAATATTCACTGCTGTATGAATATCTGTTATGTTAATATACAAATAAACCTGATTTAACGTCCACAAACTGGGATTGAAGCATCTTCTTCTATAATTGTAATGACATGTGGCGATAAAGTAAAGATGGTAAAATCGCTGTAATTCATTACAAACATGCACTGTTTTAAAAATGGTTTAAACTTGTAAAACTCATTCTTGATCACATTTGATGATGATTGATGATCACAGAGAGTTGAACAGATCTTTTAATCCCAGCTGCTTTGCGCATGTTCTGTCTTGTTGATATGATTATACTCGTTACTGTCATGTTAATACGTGGGTGTCAATCAAATTGGTTGGCGGAGAAACAGCACTCCTACGTCACATTGCGGTCGGCCTCAAAATGGGAGGGATATGGATCCTATTTTAACGTTAAAAAAAAAAAAGAAGAGCCTTATTGTCTTTATATCACCCCAATATGACTGTGGACACACTATACCAACACACAGCTTCCAAAAGATGATTTTCATCATAGTTGCCCTTTAAACAAACAAAGTTGAACATTACCAAATTTCATTTGTTTACTTAAATTGAGCAACAGACAGAACAAAAAAAACAAAAACAAATGAAAGAAAGATAGAAGGAACTAAAATATAGAACAAATAATGGAATGAAGGACAAAATAATGTAAAGAACAAACAACAAAAAATATTAATGGCAGATAAAACAAAATAGAATGACCGATAGAATGAATAGAACAAACAAATGACAAAAATATTCATTCATTCATTTTCCTGCGGTTTAATCTTAGATCACGTTATTTCTAAAATGATCTATTTTTTTTTACTTATTATATTCCATAATTTAGATTCTTATTGACATTATTATGTTTTTTTAAGGTCGTATGAGGTAGTATAAGCATTTCACTGCATATTGTACTGTGTATGAGACAAATAAAATTTGAATTTAAAAAGTTGCATTTTGAGAACAGAGAGTTTACAGATTATTAGCCTGCTGTTATTTTTTCTTTGTTGCTGACACAGGTTTATCTGTGAGACTCAAACAAAACCCTTGGCAGAATGTAAAATCAATGACACCCTTTGAGAGAAACCAGTTTATTATTTATTAGATGACTCTGCCGTAGACTTGTAGAGACTTTTGCAAACTTTGCCAAACTGGCTGCTCCTCAGAATCACTATGTTGCAGTCTGTTACCTTGCAAACTCAACTCCATCTCGGAGGACAGATAAAAAAGGCTTGTGAGTTTGAAAAGCCCTTGCATTTTGGTGTGCAGTGTGAATCAGACAGACTGCAGGCAATCTGAGGGTGTGCTGGAATACTGCGGTATTTTGTGAATGAGGCTGAAACAAAGTTGACTGAAGTTCTGCATTTAAAATGATATTCTATACATTTAACATGCAAAGATTGCATAAGGAACCTGCCGTAAGGAAATTATCATGGAATGTATTGTTGTAATTAGATATTTTACGGAAAACAAGGCTAATATTATGATTAAAATCTAATTGTGTAGACTGGACTTGGCAGGATTGGACGTATGAATGAACAGACGGATGGATGGAATGAAATGAAAGAGAATAGATGGATTCAGATGGAGCGGATGAAATGAATGAATGAAATGCCATAAATGTATAGAATAAGATATGACTTATGTACGGATGGACAGAAGGATGGATAGATAGATTTATAGATGCATCGATGAACAGAGGGATGGATGGAATTAAATAGAATGGATAGAATGGGATGGATGGATTCAGATGGAAGGATTGATGGATAGAATTGAATGGAATGGAATGGATGGATGAATGGATGGATTCAGATGGTATAGATGGATTTGGGTGGATGAAATCAATGAAGATTGAGGATGATCAATGAATGAATGACGAGGGAATGGCGTAAATGTATAAAATAAGAGGGGATGGATGTATGGATGGACAGATGGATTGATGCATGGACTAAACAGAATAGAGGGAATGGAATAAAATGAATAGAATGGGATGGATGGAATGGAACACAATGGGTGGAATGGCATGGATGGAATAGAATAGAATAGAATAGAATAGAATAGAATAGAATAGAATAGAATAGAATGGATGGAATGCAATGGATGGAATAGACGGAATGAAATGGATGGATGGAATAAAACCGAACAGAATGGATGAAACGGGATGGATGGAATGGAATAGAACAAAATGGATAGAAGGGGATGGAATGGAACAGAATGAAATGAGATGAATGGATAAAATGCAATAGAACAGAATGGATGGAATGGGATGGATGGATGGAATTGAATGGAATGGAATATAATAGAATGGATGGGATGGATGGATAGAATTGAATGGAACAGAATAGAATGGATGGAATGGGATGGATGGATGGATAGAATTGAATGGAATAGAATAGAATGGATGGAATAGAATGGATGGTTTCAGATAGATTCGGTGGGTAAATGGAAGTCATGGAATGATGGATTAGATAGATAAAAATCTATGAATAGAAGGAATGGCATAAATGTATAGAATAAGATGGGATGGATGGACAGATGGATTGATGGATTGATGGATGCATGCATGGATGGAATAGAATGGAATAGAATAGAATAGAATAGAATGAGATAGAATGAATGGAATAAAATGGAGGGAATGGGATGAATGGAATAGAATGAATGGAATGGAAATAAATGGAGGGAATGGGATGAATGGAATAGAATGAATGGAAATAAATGGAGGGAATTGGATGAATGGAAGGGAATGGAATAGAATAGAATGGATGGAATGGGATGGATGGAATGGGATAGATGGAATGGAATAGAACATAATTGATGAAACCTGATGGATGGAATAGAATAGAATAGATGGAATGGAATAGAATGAATGTAATGGGATGGATGTAATGGGATGGATAAAATAGAATAGAATGGATAGAATGGGATAGATGGAATGGCATAGAATGGATGGAATGGGATGAATAGATGGAAAGGAATAGAACAGAATGGATGACACAAAATGGATAGAAGGGAATAGAACAGAATGGATGGAATGGGATGGATGGTATAGAATGGATGAAATTAGATTGATCAGTGGATGGATGGATGGAATGGAATGGAATGGAATGAATGGATTCAAATGGATACATGTATAGAATAAGATGGGATGATGGATGAATGGATGGATTGAAGGATAGATGGATAGACGGATTGATGGAATGGAATTGAATTGATGGAATGGAATAGATGAATTCAGATAGATTGGATTGGACGGAATGGAACAATTGGATAGATTGGATGGACGGAATGGAACAAATGGATGGATAGATGAGTGGATGGAATGGAATGGATGGATTCAGATGGACTCGGATGAATGAATGGAAGTCATGGGATTATGAAAATCAATGTTGAAAGCATAAATGGATAGAATTAAGTTAATAGATGGAATGGAGATAAATGTACTGTACACATTGATGGATGGAAGGAAAGTGGTAAAATAATGTAAAAGATGGGATGGATGAATGGATGGAATTAGATGAATAGGGCAATGGGATAATCCGAATGAAGGTCTGTATGAATGGAATGAATGGAAAGGATAAAGTCATGGTATAGGAGGATTTATGGATGGACAGAAATCGATGAACAACTCATGAATGGATGGATCGAAGGACGGAAAGGGATAAATAAATGGAAAGAATGAAGCTAGGGATGGAATTAGACAAATAAGCGAAATGGAATAAATCAATGGAAGGGATGGGATGGATGGAATTAGATGAACAGATGGAATGGGAAGAACAGAAGAAAGGTGGATCGACGAATGAATGGGAGTAATGAGATAGATGATGATGGATGCATCAAATAGAATTAATGGATGGAATGAAATGTATAAATGGAAAGCAGCTTGATTTAAACTGCAAGCTCAGAGAGAATTTATAGCCATAATTAGATTTGCTTCTGAAAAATGAGACAAAGACACTGATCGAGGACAGGATTTTTTCTCAACGCAGTGCAAAACTTTTGCCAAACTCCATAAAATGAGGATTAATATGGTATAAAATCTGTCACTCATGGCTAAATTCGGTTCATGTGAGCCGGCATCTGCTCTAAGTCAACACGTTTAATTACCTTTGTGGTGTAAGATGTCAGTTATGAAGCCACAATCAACAAGCGCATCTTGAACTAATGAGTTGACAGGTCATCACAAATGGCCTTTGTTTGCCTTCTCTTGCTCTCCAAACCGCATCTGTTCATGGGGGATCGTTCATGAATCGGGATTTGATTGAAAACACGAGCTCTCGAGGCGTGGATTAAGGGAGGAGGGCCTGCTGGAAGGCTTTGTGTGAAACTGTGGTTCAGATTCATGGAACATGTTGGGAACTGTGGGTGATAATCAGACAGGGGGAGTAAATGAAGGCTTTATATCTAGAGGCATAATGGGCTAAATTATACTAAGAGACGCCCAGGTCACATCTCTCCCCCCCAAAAAACAAAAAAAGTACCAAATTATATTTTGACTAAATAAAATTAACCCTATTTAAGGGTCATTAAAGCTGACTAAATCAATAACCCTAAAAGTAAAACCACTTTTGTTACGTGAAATAAAATAAATTTATTGAATTAAATACATGAAAATATTATGAATGAATATTCTAAAAATATATATAAACAAAAATGCTCTTTAATTAAATCAATAAATGTAAAACTAAAACCACTTTTGTTACTTGAAATAAAATAAACATAATTAAATAAATAAAGATATGGTAAAATAATATGATAAAAATGTAGATAAAAAAACAAAAAATACCCTTTAAAATCTTTTAAAAAAAATTATCTTTTACTAAATCAATACCCATAAAAATAAAACCACTTTTGTTACTTGAAATAAAACAAACTTAAGGAATTAAATTAATGAAAATATTATGAATCATTACTATAAAATAATGTAGATAAAAAAAAACAAACAATAATCTTAAAATTATCTTTAAAAAATCTTTTTAAACAATTATCTTTAACTAGATCAATAGTGGCGACGCAGTAGCGCAGTGGGTAGCACGTTCGCCTCACAGCAAGAAGGTCGCTGGTTCAAGCCTCGGCTGGGTCATTGGCATTTCTGTGTGTAGTTTGCTTGTTCTCCCCGTGTTCGGGGTTGGCGGTTCATTCCACTGTGGCGACCCCTGATGAATAAAGGGACTAAGCCGAAAAGAAAATGAATGAATAAATCAATAGCAATAAAATGTACTTAAAATAAAATCAACTTAATGAATTAAATAAATAAAAATATGATAGATTAATATTATAAAAAATAGATAAAAAACAAAAAATGTTCTTTAAAAAAATAAACTTTAACTTCTTTAAAAATCTTTAACTAAATCAATAACTGTAAATCTAAAACCATTTTTTTGAAATAAAACAAACTTAATGAAATAAATAAATTGAAATAAATTAATATTATCAAATAATGTGGATAAAAAACTATTAAAAAATTATAGCATAGTTATTTTACTTTTTTAAAAATTAATAAAAACAAAAACAATATCTAAAAATAAAAATAAATTAATTAAAGTTATAAAATAAATTAAAAAAATAAATTTAAGCTATCAATAAAAATGGCAATAGTTTTTCAATATTAGTATTTGTATGGCAATTAAGCACCTTTTGTCCCCAAATTTTTTATTCTATGTGAGACATTAGATACAATAAGACGTTTTCTTTTTAAGATTAAGCAAAAATATCTGTTGGAAAATGTCTCAATGTTCTCACTTTTTTAATATGTATTTTTTACTGTATATTGTAAAAATACAGTACTTTTTTCTAATTAAATCACCATATGGGTACTAAAATTGTGCCATAATGTATTTATTCATTCATTCATTCATTCATTCATTTTCCTTCAGCTTAGTCCCTTATTTATCAGGGGTCGCCACAGCGGAATGAACCACCAACTTATCCAGCATATTTTTTACAAAGCGGATGCCTTTCCAGCTGCAACCCAGGTCTGGGAAACACCCATACACACTCATTCACAAACGTACACTACGGCCAATTTAGTTTATTCAATTCACCTATAGAGCATGGGAAACCGGAGCACCCGGAGGAAACCCACGCCAACACGGGGAGAACATGCAAACTCCACACAGAAATGCCAACTGACCCAGCTGAGACTTGGTCCAGGGTTGAACATAGTGGCAGTTTTTAAGACAATATGATGGTTTAAGACAATAGAAACTCTTTATAGATGGATTGTTTTTGCAGATATAATGTAAGTTATAGAGTAAATGAAATGAAATAATGCATCAAAATAAATTTTATATAAGGATGATTCATTCATGGATTTTCATTCATTCATTCATTCATTCATTCATTCATTCATTCATTCATTCATTCATTCATTCATTTATATATAATGAAATAATTATAAAATAATTTCCATGATACTTAGTACTCCAGTTGATATATATTTGCAGATATAATATAAATGATAGATTAAATAAAATGAAATAAAGCAAAGAAGATTCGTTCATTTATTCATTAATATATTATTAAGAAACAATTGTTATGAGACTTAGTAGCCCAGTTGAAAAAACTGTATTGTAAACTACAGTCTAGTATAACTATTTATATATGTTTATACATTATGGTGGTCGACACGGTGGCTCAGTGGTTTACACTGTTGCCTCACAGCAAGAAAGTTGCTATATAGTAAAAAATACAGTATTATTTCATAATTTAATTGGCACATAGGTACTAAAAATAATACCATGACGTATAAACATGTATGACATATATAATTTGATTAAATACATATTTATACTACAGTTTAATAATAATTCCTAACATTTATATAGCGCTTTTCTAGACACTCAAAGACCTTTACATATTGGGGGGAATCTCCTCATCCACTACCACTGTGCAGCATCCACCTGGATGACGCGACTGCAGTCATTTTGCACCAGACCGCACACCACACACCAGCTGATTGGTGGAGAGGAGACAGAGTGATGAAGCCAATTATGATTTGGGGAGGGTTCGGATGCCATAATGGACAGTGGGCAGATTTGGCTCCTACACTTTTTCAAAGGACATCCTAGGATTTTTAATGACCACAGAGAGTCAGGACCTCGGTTTAATGTCTTATCCGAAAGACGGCGCGCACTGAGCAGTATAGAGTCCCTGTCACTATACTGGGGCATTAGGACCCACACAGACCGCAAGTTTGTGCGCCCCCTGCTGGCCTCACTAACACCACTTCCGGCAGCAACCTAGCTTTCCCATGTGGTCTCCCATCCAGGTACTGACCGGGCACAGCCCTGCTTAGCTTCAGTGGGCGACCATGTGAGAGTTGCAGAGAGCTAGCTGCCAGTTTACAATACAGTTTTGTCAACTGGGGTGCTAAGTATCATGAAAATGATTTCTTAATAATATATGAATGAATGAATGGATGAATGGATGAATGAATGAATAAATCTTCTTTGATTTCGATGAATTATTTTTAATTTAATTTAATCTATCATTTATATTATTTCTGCAAATACAATTCATTTAAGGGTCTCAAACCCTTCTATTGTCTTAAAACGTGCCACTACAAAATTATTAGCCCCCCTTTGAATTTTTTTTCTTTTTTTAAATATTTCCTAAATGATGTTTAACAGAGCAAGGAAATTTTCACAGTATGTCTGATAATATTTTTTCTTCTGGAGAAAGTCTTGTTTGTTTTATTTCGGCTAAATAAAAGCAGTTTTTAAAAACCATTTTAGGGACAAAATGATTAGCCACTTTAAGCTAATTTTTTTTCGATTGTCTACAGCAGTGGTTCCCAACCTTTTTTCCAGGAGATCCCTATTTTAACGCTGACATTTTTTAAAGACACCCCCACACACACACACACACAGAAACATTAAAAAAATAAAAAATAAATAAAAATAATCGCACACACTGACTAGCACTACCACTGACTATCCAAATAAATCCTTGCTTTCTTTTTAGCACATTCATTTTTATCTCCTCCCTGGCGCTTTGCCATATCTTCTCTTTGGTGCATCTTTTTTAAAATTTGCTAATGTAAGCTCTGGTCTACATTTCCACTCTCACGATACGTTGTAAAATTCTCGACGTTAATGAAATCTATCTTTCTATATTTAATTTTTTTTTCCCTCCAAATAATCAGAATTGAATTATTTAATAAATGAAATTAAAAAACAAAAAAAAAAAAACATGAGTGCTCTTGGCGACCCCTTTAAAATCATTAGCGACCCCTAGTGGGGGTCGCGACCCCCAGGTTGGGAACCACTGGTCTACAGAACAAACCATCATTACACAATAACTTGCCTAATTACACTAACCTGCCTAGTTAACCTAATTAACCTAGTTAAGCCTTTAAATGTCACTTTAAGTGTCTTGAAAAATATCTAGTAAAATACTATTTACTGTCATCATGGCAAAAATCAAATAAATCAGTTTTATAGAAATGAGTTATTAAAACTATTATGTTTAGAAATGTGTTGAAGAAATCTTCTCTCCTTTAAACAGAAATCGGGGAAAAAATTAAACAGGGGGGCTAATAATTCTGACTTCAACTGTATATGGTATAAACAAATGAATGAATGAATGAATGAATGAATGAATGAATGAATGAATGAATGAATGAATGAAAAAAATCCATGAACGAACCATCTTTATGTACATTTTATTTTGATGCATTATTTCATTTGATTTACTCTATTACTTATAATATATCTGCAAAAATAATCCATCTATACAGAGTTTCTTCTGTCTTAAACCCTTCTACTGTCTTAAAAACTGCCACTGTGTTCAACCCTGGACCAAACGCCCTGCATTTTTTTTACTGTATATAGTAAAAACTACAGTATTTTTTCTTAATTAAATCATCATTTATAGTAGGTAGTAAAAATAATACCATAATGTATAAACATGAATAACAAATATAATTTGATTAAATACATAGTTATACTAAAGTTTACAATCCAGTTTTGTCAACTGGGCTGCTAAGTATCATGAAAATTATTTCTTATTAATATATGAATGAATAAATAAATCTTCTTTGATTTTGATGAATTATTTCATTTAATTTAATCTATCATTATTATTATTTCTGCAAATACAATCCATTTAAGGGTCTTAAACCCTTCTATTGTTTTAAAACGTGCCACTATGTTCAACCCTGGACCAAACGCCCTGCTTTTTATTGTATAAAGTAAAATAATACAGTATTTTTTCAGAATTAAATCACCATATAGGTACTAAAATAGTACCATAATTGATTAAAATGCATAAATTTGATTAAATACATATACTATAGTTCACAATACAGTTCTGTCATCTGGGACACTAATAAGTATCATGAAAATTATTTCATAATATATAAATGAATGAATGAATGAATGAATGAATGAATGAATGAATAAATAAAAAAAATGCATGAATGAATCATCTTTATGATGCATTATTTCATAGAATTTACTCTATCACTTACATTATATCTGCAAAAACAATCCATCTATAGAGTTTCTTCTGTCTTAAACCCTTCTATTGTCTTAAAAACTTCCACTACGTTCAACCCTGGCTGCCCTGCTTTTTTTAATATACAACCAGCAAACCAAAATAACCGCCAGCCTCAGCAGGACCCTAGAGGTGTGTTATTATGAATAGGGAGCGTGAAGTGCTTAAGGGGTGTGTGTTTTTTCCTCTCAATGCCTGGAAACATGCGGAGGCTTTTGTTCACTCGTGTCCATCGGCGGTGGACAAAGGGAGGTGCCTGCTGTATGGGGGAGGGGTGAGATGACAGGGGGCGGCACACGCTTTGACAAATCAAGATGGCAGGTGCTCGAATATAAATGCGCTTCTTTATTTGCATCACAAAACACAGCGGTACTGATCTAGAGGTGCCGCAGTAGCCAATAAGAGAGCCCAATCGGGTGAGATTCATCTCTGTCTGTTTTACAGAGGCTGTTTCATAAATGTTTCATAGCCAGAGTCAGAATAAAAATAAAGTATAATAGGGGGGGAAAAAAGGCAGGTTTTAATTGCAATGCAGAATTGTGTGATGCTTTACTGTAAGTCATTACAAATCTGCATGATTTTTTATGTGAAATATGCATAAAAATTAGTGTTTTTTAAAAAAAAATATCCCCATAATTCAATTTCAGTCATTATGTAGATATTTACATTCCACATTTCAGACACATTTGTTCATTATTTTCAAATGTATCAGTAGATTAATATTTCTGTCATTATTTAAATGACAATTCAACTTAAATGTTTCCACACTGTAAAAAAAATCCTGGTTACCTAATGGCCCATTTCCACTGACTGGTACTGTACAGTACGCTACGCTACGAGTTGGTACGGGTCACCTTTATCAGGCTTGCATTTCCACTGCCTAAAGGGTACCAAGGGTACCCTTTTGGTGGGCGTGGTGTAAGACAGAAAGTTTCAGTCGACGTCATTCACGCTCGAAGAAACATCAAAGTAAAGCTCGTTCACATGAGAAGCACTTCTTACAAAACAGATGCTGTATACACATAAATACTTATGTATAAATTTTCATTACAGACCTTTCTATGAACACGATTTGATTACAACTGCAGATCAATGAAATCATCACTGTAACGACTGCAATTATATAAAAATAAATAAATGAATACAACATATATGAACACATACAGACCCTTACAGTCTCCGATATGTTACTAATTACAGAAAAACTACACACAGCATACTTTTAGTCCTTATTTGGACACACGCAAAAACACGCAACATATAGCCCACAGTCAGTGCAAACCTCTCATATGTGTCTTTAACCTTCACCAGCACATGTAACCTCTGTTAGAGAGTAACTCCGTCATTCCAAGTTCATAATAGTCCAAAAGGTGATGATAATAGTTAAACATGGCAGTTGGTTCATGGTTTAGATTGGTGAAAGAATCATTCACTCCTTCGTTTTTTCGCGCTTCACTCTCACGTTTGTCTGTTTCAAGAGTTCACGCTTAGCTCATGATTTATCATAAAGCTTGTTTGGCATGCTGTCCCGGGAGAGAGCCCTGAACTCAAGTGATCCTCGAGCCCAGGGCTCCCTCCTTTCATTTGGCAAGGGGACATTGAGGTCAGGTCGATCTCAAACTCCCCCGCTGCTGAGGCCAAGGTGAACTTCTTGGGAGTAAGAAATTAGAAAAAAAAAGATTTAGACTTATTTTATCTATAATATAGAGCATATTTGGATGGTGGGAGGAAACTGGAAAACCCACGCGGACACGAGGAGAATATGCAAACTCCGCACAGAAATACCAGATGGCCCAGCAAGGACCCAACGCCATTGGTATTCTTGCTGTGAGGCAAAAGTGCTAGTCACTGGGCCACCATGCCGCCCATTCTGGATAAAGGTGGAAGAAGGGGAGGAGGGGGGTTTCTTTCAGACAAAGATAGTTATAGAAAGGAAATGAGGATATATATAGTGACTTGAGATCCTTTGATTGGAAGATCATGAGTAGCTAATGTGGGCCAGCTGGGTCAATCATGAGCACCTCTGGAAATTGGTTTAAAATTAAACTTCACTTATGAAAGGATCTGATATCAGAAGCACTTCAATAATCACACACACATTATTATCATCAGCTCAAAAAGTTTGTTATTTCAAATATAGACGCGCGGCGAGCTCTCTGGAGAAAGTGAAACAGCTCGCACTTTTAGATGGCCTCGTAAAACAAAAACAGGACACGGCAGATTTTGTTCTTCATGGCTTTGTGGCTGTTCATCAAGACGACGACAAGGTTTGTCTGAGCTCGGGTCAACCATGATTCCTTTATTATATGTATATAGTATTACGATGTAATTTTTCGGCTGTGTTTTAAAAATGGCGGTTCCTTTGTTTTCATTCTTCTGCTTGTGTATGCGCGAGTGACGCTTCTCTGTAAACCAATAGCGTTCAGCTGTGCCTCTAGCTCGGCCTTTTGGTACCCTTTTGTCGTTCTAGGTACCCTTTCCAAAGGGTGCCTAAAAAGTGGTATGGTACGGTTCATCCATCAGGTACCTTTTGACAGTGGAAACGGCCATAAAAGCGTACCGTACTGAACCGTACCGTACCGCATTGTACTACTCAGTGGAAACAGGACATTAAATTTTTAAGCTGAATCAAATTAACCTTATGAGTCCATTAAACTTATATTATTTTAAACTGACTTAAAACAGCTTGGTAACTTATAAAATAAAGTTAGAAAATGATTAACTTAATTAATAAGCTACAATGAACTAAAAACATGCTGTCATGACTAGGGTCAGACAGAATCTGCGGACATTTTTTGCTATTTCTGCAGAGAATTTTGTAAAAAATCTGTGGATTTATGCTGAATGATTTCAGGAGCATCATAACTAAACACTTAATATATGGAATAAAAAATAATACATTTTTACTTTTATTTAATGTTTACAATGCAAAGCCAATTAGATTCACTTATTTGGTAAACAAAGCAAGTCTTTCATAATATATCTACTAAGACGAAAATATTACTTATTTTAAATAAATCATATCAACAATTTAATATTACTATTATTATATCACAATAATATTAGTGAAATGAATTTAAAAACTGAACAAATATAAATTTACACACATTTACACAAGTAAATATATAAGCCCCTTTCACACATACAGACCTTGCCGGAAAATTACTGGCAATTTTTCAGAAAGGTCTGTATGTGTGAACAGGCCTTTTTGAAAATACCAGTAAATTTGTTCCGGCAATTTTCCGGAAAGAGAAGTTGTAACATTACTGGTAATTTGCCGGAACGCTGCTCTGTGTGAACGCAGAAGGAAAATTGCCGTAAAGAGCACGTTCACGCTTAGAACATGCTGACGTGAGACATCTACTCCAGCCAATCAAAACATTCAGACATGTGTGCACGTGAAGGAGCCGGTGAGTGCCAGCACACACACACATATGTACATCTCAACACGCGAAAGTGTTCCTCTATATGTTTTTATGGAAGTTGTTCACAATATTTATTCATTCAAAAAGTTTGTAATGTAGTCAAATGTTTACAAGTACAAGCGCAGCTGTTTAGAGCTCATTTCTGGATAATGATGTCAGAATTTACCAGTATTTTGGAATGAATGTGTGAATGATCTTTCCTGGAAAAATTCCTGAACGTCCTCGTCTGTGTGAACAGCGCTTTTAAATTTACTGGTAAAGTTGTTCCGAAAATTTTCTGGATATTTACCGGTATCACTGTGTAAAAGGGGCTATAGACTCAGTGATGGGCTAAAAATCTGCAAAAATGTTCTGTGTCGGCCTAGTCATGACTAATTGATCATATAACTTTTTACAGTGCCCTTAAAATGAACGGTTTGATGTCTAAATGTCTTGTTTCATGCTCTTTCATGTTCTGAAATGTGACTTTTGGCTACTCTAGGCAGTATATGAGTTTATTATTGCTCTAATTTTTTATAAAAAAATTAATTAATAAAAAAATATATTAAAATATATTCATTTATTCATTCATTTTCTTTCTCGCTTAGTCCCTTTATTAATTTGGGGTCACCACAGCGGAATGAACCGCCAACTTATGCAGCATATCTTTTACGCAGTGGATGCCCTTCCAGCTGCAACCCATCTCTGGGAAACATCCATACACACTCATTCACACACATACACTACGGCCAATTTAGCTTACCCAATTCACCTATAGCGCATGTGTTTGGACTGTGGGGGAAACCTGAGCACCCAGAGGAAACCCACGCCAACATGGGGAGAACATGCAAACTCCACACAAAAATGCCAACTGACCCAGTCAAGGCTCTAACCAGCAACCTTCTTGCGGTGAGGCGCCACCGTGCTACCCACTGCGGCACTGTGACGCCATAATTAAAATATTCATTCATTCATTCATTTTCTTTTCTGCTTAGTCCCTTTATTAATCTGGAGTCGCCACAGCGGAATGAACCGCCAACTTATCCAGCACATGTTTTACGCAGTGGATGCCCTTCCAGCCGCAACCCATCCCTGGGAAACATCCACACACACTCATTCACACGCATACACTACGGCCAATTTAGCGTACCCAATTCACCTATAGCGCATGTCTTTGGACTGTGGGGGAAACCGGAGCACTCGGAGGAAACCCACGCTAACGCAGGGAGAACATGCAAACTCAACACAGAAACGCCAACTGACCCAGCCGAGGTTCGAAACAGCGACCTTCTTGCTGTAGGCAACAGCACTACCTACTGCGCCACTGCGTCGCCAAAATTAAAAAAAAATAAATAAATAAATAAAAAAATAAATATATATATATATATAAAATTATTATTATTACATTTTAGTTATCTATTTACACTATTTATGTATTTATTTATTTAGTTTTTTTGTTATATTTATTTTTTTATATATTTATTTAGTTATTTATTCCATTACACCTTATTTACTATGCTGTAAAAACTATTATTTAAAGTAATAAAACCAGTTTTATTTAATTCTGAAAAGGATTTTTTATCATGTACTACACTGTAAAACCCAAAAAGTTAAGGTAACCGATTGCAACAAACCATTTAAGTTCAAAAACTAATCTATATGAGTACTGTGAACTTAATTCATTTGAGTAAATAAAGCAATTTGAGCACAGTAAAACCCGATAAATGAAGAGAACTCAAACTAACTGAGTACTATAAAACCCAATGTTAAGTCAACTCAAATCGTTTGAGAAAACCGATTGCAACAAAAGATTTGAGTAAAAAAAAACTAATCTATATGAGTACTGTCTTCCCAGAGATGGGTTGCGGCTGGAAGGGCATCCGCTGCGTAAAATCGTGCTGGATAAGTTGGCGGTTCATTCCGCTGTGGCGACCCCGCAAGGGACAAAGCCGACAAGAAAATGAATGAATGAATGAATGAGTACTGTTGACTTACTTCATTTAAGTATTTAATTAGCTCATTACCTTCAACACTGACTTCAAAACTCTTTTCAAATAAGTAAAACTTTCAGTAAAACTCATTTAATTTTATAAAGTTGACTGTTGGGTTTTACAGTGTATGTAATCTTTCAACATCATTCATTCATTCATTTTCTTGTCGGCTTTGTCCCTTGCGGGGTCGCCACAGCGGAATGAACCGCCAACTTATCCAGCACGATTTTACGCAGCGGATGCCCTTCCAGCCGCAACCCATCTCTGGGAACCTTTCAACATCAGATTTTCTAAATTAACATTAGAAAAACATTAGAAACATTAGAATTGATTTTAGATTATAATCACAAATGGGTGAACTGACAGCAAACTAATCCACCCCAGGTGCCACACAACATTGTCTCCTGGAGCATCTCAGGTTTCTGCACTGCTCCATCTGTAATCCCCTCTCTTCCGTTTATACTATATTAAAGAGCTTCAACATGTCCTTTTAGCCATTATTTATTAATGTGTTACCCCAAGCAGAAAATGAGGCTACATGTTATTGCTACAGTACAATTTCTTTGACCTGTATTCACCATTAGTATAAGCCACTGATCTATAATAGCCAAAGGAAAACATGACTACAGCAAAGAAAGAAAGAAGAATTTTATGTCAGCAGTAGGCCTGCTCCAAAATACTTTAAATGTTTCTCAAAATGAAATATATTGTGTTCAAAGGGGAAAAAGTTTTTGCTTTTTCCCCAGACATTTAAAAATAATATATTTTAGAGCAGTAATCACAATACCGTGAAATCGTGATATTTTTATCCAAGATTATCATACCGTCAAAATCTTATAACGGCCCATGCCTAGTCAGCAGCATAGTGTATAAACTGCCAGGTAACCAAAAACAAATGCACTAAAGAGTGGTGCCCAAAAAAGATCTATTTCTTGCTGATTAAGCACATAAAATTTAGTTTGGTTGATATAAAATAATGTATTTAAAATATTTCCGTGGTATTAAATAATACAATTGACGTGAGTAAAACCTGTTAGCTAAGAAATTAGTAAGTGTGCTTCATAAATCAAAATAATAGTATTTTTTATATCCCTGAATCAACTAAAATACAGAGAACATAGCAAGAACACATATATGTACACCCCTCACAAATCTCATCTTATCTCACTTATCTGGTGGACGGGTTGCGGGGGCAGCAGTCTTAGGAGAGAACTCCAGACTTCCCTTTCCCCAGACACTTCCTCCAGCTCCTTTGGGGGGATCTCGAGGCGTTCTCAGGCCAGCAGAGAGACATAGTCTCTCCAGCGTGTCCTGGGTCTTCCCCAGGAGGCATCCGAAACAGATGCCTGAGCCACCTCAGCTGACTTCTCTCGATGTGGAGGAGCAGCAACTCTACTCCTCACCCTATCTATAAGGGTGCGCCCTGTCACCCTGCGAAGGAACCTCATTTCAGCTGCTTGTATCCGAGATCTTGTCCTTTCTGTCATGACGTGACATCGCCCGGTATGACGCAGTCGGGGCCCCACCCTGGAGCCAGGCCTGGGGTTGGGGCTTGTATGGAGCGCCTGGTGGCCGGGTTTTTTCCCACGGAACCCGGCCGGGCTTAGCCCGAAGAAGCGACGTGGGACCATCCTTCTGCAGGCCCATCACCTGCAGAGGGAGCCGTAAGGGGCCGGTGCATTGTGGAATGGGTGAGGGTCGAAGGTTAGGACCACGACAACCCGATCATTGGGCACAGAAACTGGCCCCTCACAAATCTATCTTTTAAATCCATATTTTAAGGAAGCTATACAATATTATATTGTAAATATACATTAGTCAGTACTGAAATCAAATCTGGAGCTTATCTAACAAAATAATGTAATGTAATGTAATGTGTATTTATATATCGCATTTATTGTGTATGGCCATACACCCAAAGCGCTTCACAATCATGAGGGGGGTCTCTCCACACCATCACCAGTGTGTAGCATCCACTTGGATGATGCGACGGCAGCCACAGGACAATGGCGCCAGTGCGCTCACCACACACCAGCTATAGTGGAGTGAAGAGACAGTGATAGAGCCAATTCGGTGGATGGGGATGATTAGGAGGCCATGATGGGTAAGGGCCGATTGAGGGACTTTGGCCAGGACACCGGGGTTACACCCCTACTCTTTACGAGAAGTGCCATGGGATTTTTAATGACCACAGAGAGTCAGGACCTCGGTTTAACGTCTCATCCGAAAGACGGCGCCCACCGACAGTGTAGTGTCCCCTTCACTTTTACTTTTACTTTTAAATAACTTATGATAACGGTCCAAAAACTAGTACACCCAAATTTATATGCTATAGAAAAAAATTAAATACAAATTAAAAAAAGAGGAAAAATCAAGAGTAGCAAAAAAAAAAAAAATTAGAAACTTTAGTTTTTAATTTTTTTATTTTATAGTTTGAAATATTTTGCTTGAATTTAATTGTATTATCTTTCAATTTCTAAATATGTTTTAGTGACATAAATACTATTTTAATAAATATATCTGTTTAATAAATCAGTTTTGTTTAAATGCACCAAAATACATTGCCTATATTCACTGAGAATATTCATTTTAAAAAAGGGGTGTACACAATTATGCTGAGCACTGTATATATATATATATATATATATATATATATATATATATATATATATATATATATATATATATATATATATATAATAGTATATTATATAAAAGTATATAATTAAATACAAATAACTAATTAAATAATTAATAATTAGTAAAAACTTGGCCATTTTACAGTGATGTACTTGTGATGTAGGCTACATGTGATGTATTTTTGCTCAAAAACTTTTTGATAGCCAAAACAAGTGGCTACGTGCACGAACCAAGCACAATATATCATAATCACAAACAATGCTCATCAAACACCCACGTAGACAGAAAACTGAACAGCCAAACACTGATATTCCCATGATGCTTTCACGCATCCAGAAGAGCATTAAAGCATGAAATCTCACACGACCATATGGCATGCATAAATCAACTTCTGAGGTCTTTTTTTTAAATAAGCACGTGTGCTTCAATCACACTATCCTATTTTATTTCAGCCAGCCATTTAAAAGGACAACCTAGTATGCGGAATAAAGTATTTATGTTGCATCTATGAAGAATCACATCCTGACGCATAATAATAAGATCATTGAACACACACATACACACACACACACAAATTCATGTACTCACGGGCTCCTGTGCTGAGCTTCACATAAAAACACCATATCCACAATATGAGCGGCACCTCCAGTCCGACAATCCGTCGCATTCTCACTTTTATTCCGATGTAAACAAAGAGAAACCGCGGCGTTTTGTTCCTTCCGTCTCTCGCACCCTCCCTGCGCGGAAGGGAAGCCTTCAGAACTGGCGCTGTTTCTGCGTGCTTTACGTGCTCGACACAGTCAGCTTTCTGGTAAACCCCGGTAGAAATTGTGTTGGGAATAGCATTGTTTGTCAAAGCATGTCTTGGTGAAATCGCGTTTCGCTGAATGCTCGCATTGTTACGCTAGACGAGGTTTTCCGGGACGGTCGCTGTCCAGGTGCTGAAGTTAATGAGGTCTCGCGTCTCCCCCCCTCTCCGAGTGGAAATGGTACAGTCCACCTGCACAATGAAAAGCGATGGGCTGCTGAAAGGTAGGAAGGGAAAGGGGTATACGATCGATTCTTAAAGAGACAGCGCAAGCAAAACAAACGAATCTGTCAACGGTTTATTTGAAGAGTCTCTGAAGTTTTCATGATGTGAATGGGAAAATGTTCATAAAATGAATCCTTATGACTCTATTTAAGTAACTGTCTAAGATATAAATCATTATAATCAATAATTTAATAATTATAATAATGTTGTAAATATTATTCAGCTTGTACAGACTGATCAATTTACTCCATGACTCCTCAATCCATCATTGGGAGCCAGGAGTATTCATTTTGTTTTACCTGAATATGTTTTTTGTATTTCTCAAAGGCTCAAGGTGACTCAGTGGTTGGCACTGTCGCCTCACAGCAAGAAGGTTGCTGGTTCGAGTCCCGTTGGACCAGTTGGCGGTTCTGTTTGGAGTTTGTAGAGTTTTTCCTGTGTTCATGTGGGTTTCCTCCTGGTGCTCCAGTTTCCCCCACAGTCCAAACACATGCGCTACAGGTGAATTGAACAAACAAAATTGGCCATAGTGTATGAGTGTGCATGGATGTTTTCCAGTACTGGGTTGCAGCTGGAAGGGCACCTGCTATGTAAAACATATGCTGGATAAGTTGGCGGTTCATTCCTCTGTGGCAACCCCTGATGATTAAAGGGACTTAGCTGAAGGAAAATGAATGAATGAATGAATGAATGACCAATAATTTAATAATGTTGTAAATAAAGTTCAGCTTCTTGCACAGACTGATCAATTTACTCCATGAATCCTCATTGCATCATCGGGAGCCAGGAGTATTCATTTTGTTTTACCTGAGTATGTTTGAAATGAAATGAAAATCGAGTTGACGTCAGAACTCAACATCAGGCCGACGTCAATATCGAATGTCCAACCTAAAATCAACCAAATATCAACGTCTAATTATGGTTCACCTTGATGTTGACGTTACCACTATGACATCTATCAGACGTTGAATTTTGGTCACTTTCCAACAATGCAGTTTCATTTTCTTCACAAATGTGCATTGGAATGTCGATTTTACTGGTTTATTAAGAGTCAGTAATCAATAATAAATCAATCTTATTTTGGCAGATTCTCATGAAGACCCTTAAGTTACTTTATGTCAGGTGACAGGTTTTCCATTATCTCTACTTTATGTCAGGTGACAGGTTTTCCATTATCTCTACAGACGCTTGTTCATAAACTCTCAAAAATGCTGGATTGTATCAACTAATTGTTGGGTCGGATATTGACATAACCCAAGAGTTGGGTTAAAAACGTAATTTAAGTTTAATATAAAAATTAAATTAACCCAATGCTAGGTTTATCCACATTTGACATTGGGTTAATACAACCCAGCATTTTTAGAGTGTGTTTGATTACGTGTCCAGCTCTACTTTAGATATATTTATAAAAAATTGCCAGACATTCTGCATATTTATTCAATTCTGTTTTTATGTCTTGATTGTGTGATTTTACACTCTAAACATGCTGGGTCATCTCAATATTGGGTAAAATATGGATAAATCCAACCAATGGGTTAAATTTTTAACTGAAAATTTTAACCCAATGTTTGAATTGTCAATAGTTGACCCTTACATATGAGGGGTCGCCACAGCGGAATGAGCACAGTTTAATGCATTGTTGATATTACCATGTTCTCATTGTACCCTATTTAATTTATGCTGTTTAATTTTCTTCACAAATGTGCATTGGAATGTCAGTTTTAATGGATTAATTACAGTTGAAGTCAGAATTATTAGCCCCCCTTTGATTTTTTTTTCTTTTTTAAATATTTCCCAAATGATGTTTAACAGAGCAAATACATTTTCACAGTACGTCTGATAATATTTTTTCTTCTGGAGAAAGTCTTATTTGTTTTATTTCGTCTAGAAAAAAAGCAGTTCTTAATTTTTTGAAAGTTGTTTTAAGGTCAATATTATTAGCCCCTTTAAGCTATATATTTTTTCAACAGTCTACAGAACAAACCATCGTTATACAATAACTTGCCTAATTACCCTAACCTGCCTAGTTAACCTAATTAACCTAGTTAGACGTTTAAATGTCACTTTAAGCTGTATGGAAGTGTCTTGAAAAATAGTCAAATATTATTTACTGTCATCATGACAAAGATAAAATAAATCAGTTATTAGAAATGAGTTATTAAAACTATTATGTTTAGAAATGTGTTGAAGAAATCTTCTCTCCGTTAAACAGAAATTGGGGAAAAAATAAACAGGGCAGCTAATGATTCTGACGTCAACTGTATATTCAATAATAATAAATCAATCTTATTTTGGCCGATTCTCATGAAGATCCTTAAGTTACTTTATGTCAGGTGACAGGTTTTCCATTATCTCTACAGACGCTTGTTCATAAACTCTAAAAATATGCTGGATTGTATCAACTAATTGTTGGGTCGAATATGGACAAACCCAACAGTTGGGTTAAAAATGTAATTTAAATTTAATAAAAAAATTAAATTAATCCAATATTAGGTTTGTCCACATTTGACATTGGGTTAATACAACCCAGCATTTTTAGAGTGTGTTTGATTACGTGTCCAGCTCTACTTTAGATATATTTATAAACATTTGCCAGACATTCTGCATATTTATTCAATTCTGTTTTTATGTCTTGATTGTGTGATTTTACACTCTAAGACATGTGGGGTTATCTCAATATTGGGTAAAATATGGATAAATCCAACCACTGGGTTAAATTTTAACTGAAATTTTAAACCCAATCTGTGAATTGTCAAAAAAGTTGACCCAAATTTGGTTGATAAAACTAATTTAAAAAAAAATCTAATAATATTAAATTATAATCTTTAAAATGCTGGTTGCTGGCTTTGTTTTGATCCAAATTTAGGTCAAATATATGAAAAACAACCTCTGGGTTAAATATTTTATTTGATGAAATGGTAAAACACGGAAAACAGTGTTTTTTTTTATTAATTTGTGTCATTCATTCCTATTCCTTCAGCTTAGTTCTTTATATATCAGGGGTCACCACAGCAGAATAAACCACCAACTATTCTAGCATATGTTTTACACACTGGATGCCCTTCCAGCCGCAACCCAGTACTGGGAAAGACCCATACAGACGTTCTCACACACGCACACACACGGACACACACACACACACACACTATGGCCAATTTAGTTTATTCAGTTCACCTACTGCGAATGTCTTTGGACTGTGGGGGAAACCGGAGCACCCGGAGGAAACCCACGCTAACATAGAGAGAACATGCAAACTCCACACAGAAACACCAACTGACCCAGCCGGGACTCGAACCAGCAACCTTCTTACTGTGAGGCGACAGTGCTAACCACTGAGCCACCGTGTCGTCCATTTTAACCTATTATTTATATTATTTAATTGACAATTAATTATGCCATGGGGTATTAGTAGAGGCCTTCACTAATGAACAGCAAAACTGTTTTCGAAGTAGCTAATGATGAAACAAATGGTGGCAGACATTTTAAACTGTCTTCAGAAAACAGATGCTTTAAAAACAAAGCCGTTGGATTATGCACCTCGAGAATGAGTCAATAAAAGACTTGATCTGACACCATTTGAAATATTCTGCATTGATTAAACCCATATTAAAGACCTGATGGTTTAATAAGAAATCACATGCCAGCATTTGCTCTCAACACGTTTATTTAATCAAGAAAAATACAAGAGTAACCACTAAGGGGCGACAAAACCCCATTTAGAATAAACTTGCAGCAAGATCTGCATTTTTGCATATTTAATTAGTTGATAAAGATCACTGCCATTGATTTTGAATGCAAAAACAATGTTTGCTATTAAACAGTAAGATAGTAAGATAATTCAACAGGACAGCGCCAGACCTCTGAAATCAAGCTAAAATGTTTCCACTCTTGTCATCTGAGCTGTAAATGCATGGAAAATAACGCCAGCTAATGTGATTTACTGTAAATACGTGAACGCTGAAGATGTTAGGCCACATCTGAAGTGGAATGCAAAACAGGAAGCTGTAAAGGGATCTGTGTTTGGCTTGTGTGAGTGTTTGTGCAGTGCAGTGTCTGTTGTTCTTGGAGCTCATCCTGTTAGCCAGTGAATTCTTGCTCTATTCTGCCTGGATAACCTCATTCAGACCTGCAGTGTATGTTAGCATTTCCCAAATTAAGCCGAAGACACTTTCAAATTCAAAAGTGTCTGCATTAAAGTGGATGCATTATAAATGAACTTTTTATTATTGTTATCATTATTATTTATTTGGGATGGAGGTATGCTAGATAGATGCTTTTGGTGTACAGTCACCATTTACAATATTCAATTCAATTCAAGTCATCTTTATAGCGCTTTTATAATGTGGATTGTGTCAAAGCAGCTTAACATAAAAGTTCTAGTAAATTGAAACAGTGTCAGTCTCATTTCAGAGTTGAAGTTCAGTTTAGTTCAGTTCAGTCTGGTTTAATTTTCACTACTGAAAGCCCAAACACTGAAGAGCAAATCCATCGATGCACAGCTCCACA
>LR812520.1:59231073-59244686 GCA_903798195.1 Danio kyathit
AACAAAGCAAGCCAGTGGCCACAGTGACGAGGAACAACCTTCACCAATTGACGAAAGTGAAAGAAGAAACCTCGAGAGAAACCAAGCTCAGTTGACCATTTCTCCTCTGGCCAAACTTCCTGTGCAGAGCTGCAGGGTGCCGGAGGCTGGAGAACGCTGGACGTCCATCGTGGAGAAGCTGCAGGCCTGAGTAGGTCATCGGCGGGTGTTCAGGCTGGCCCACGGGATCAATGCGGAAACTCGTCTGTCACTGCGGTCTTTCAGGAATCAGTCTCATGGTCTCCACTACTCCATGACCGCCACAGCATCTGCTCAGGATACAGCCTGGTCCAGGGATATGGAGATAGTAATAAAAATAATAAACAAAATAAGGGCGACGTGGTGGCGCAGTAGGTAAGTAGGTAGTAGGATGTCGCTGGGTCGCAGGTTCGAACCTTGGCTGGGTCAGGTTCGAACCTTGGCTGGGTCAGTTGGTGTTTCTGTGTGGAGTTTGCATGTTCTCCCTGCCTTCGTGTGGGTTTCCTCCGGGTGCTCCAGTTTCCCCCACAGTCCAAAGACATGCGGTACAGGTGAATTGGGTAGGCTAAATTTGTCCGTAGTGTATGAGTGTGAATGAGAGTGTGGATGTTTCCCAGAGATGCGGCTGGAAGGGCATCTGCTGTGTAAAAATGTGCTGGATAAGTTGGCGGTTCATTCCGCTGTGGCGACCCCAGATTAGTGGAGGGACTAAGCCGACAAGAAAATGAATGACGTGGTGGCGCAGTAGGTAGTGCTGTAGCCTCACAGCAAGAAGATCGCTGGTTCGAGCCTCGGCTGGGTCAGTTGGCATTTCTGTGTGGCGTTCGCATGGGTTTCCTCCGGGTGTTCCGGTTTCCCCACAAGTACAAAGACATGCGCTATAAATGAATTGGGTATGTGTGTGAATGAGAGTGTTTGGGTGTTTCCCAGTTATGGGTTGCGGCTGGAAGGGCATCCGCTGCGTAAAACTTATGCCGGATAAGTTGGCGGTTCATTCCGCTGTGGTGACCCCAGATTAATAAAGGGATTAAGCCGAAAAGAAAATAAATGAATGAATAAACAATATAAAAAAGATAAGAGTGATATAGAGATTTAAGAGATTATATTAAAGGTCATGCAAGTTATACGTATGTCTTTTAAACGCTCTCTTGTAAGTAAATACAATAGCATCTGGAATTGTAAGTAATATTTAATCACTTGTATAAATGCTACAAAAATGAATTTTGCTATTTGACAATGTACTGTACATTTATGAATATAAAATCTACATAAAATATAATAAGGTTTATTATAAAGCAGACATGGCGACGCGGTGGCGCAGTAGGTAGTGCTGTCGCCTCACAGCAAGAAGGTCGCTGGGTCAGATGACATTTCTGTGTGGAGTTTGCATGTTCTCCCCGTGTTCGTGTGGGTTTCCTCTGGGTGCTCCAGTTTCCTCCACAGTCCAAAAGACATGCGGTATAGGTGAATTGGGGTAAGCTAAAATTGTCCGTAGTGTTTGTGTGTGAATGAAAGTGTGTGAGTGTTTCCCAGCGATGGGTTGCGGCTGGAAGGGCATCCGCTGGGTAAAACATGTGCTAGATAATTCCGTTGTGACAACCCCAGATTGATAGGGGGGGACTGAGCCGAAAATGAATGAATGAATAAATAAAACAAACATTTATAATAAATTTATAATGAGACTTGTGCAGCTATTATTATAATTATTAAAACAGCTCTGTTTGTACATTTAATCAGGTGAACTGAATTTACAAGCACTTTTTTTTTAGGACATCTCGATATCTTATTTTTGCAAAAATTAAAAAATAACCTGTAGTCAGGTAAGATATGATTACAGCATACCATCTGCTCCTGGCAGAAACACATCTGTCATTGACACATATTCAATTGTCATGCAAATCAGCGTAAAAGGCTATGTTCGAGGGCAAAAATACAGAAATTAAACAGCATCCTGAAGTTTTTGTTGCAGGGCAAACTGTCTATTTGATGTTTTGTCCTCTAGGCAAAACATTTTTATTTCAAATTGTGAAAATATTTATTAATATTAATATTTGACTGTATTTTCACCAATTAAAATACAGAATTAGAAGGTCTAAGAAATTTCATTCATTCATTTTCCTTCAGCTTAGTCCCTTTATTAATCAGGGGTCACCACAGCGGAATGAACCTCCAGCTTATGCTGGATATGTTTCACACAGTGGATGACCTTCCAGCCGCAATCCAGTACTGGGAAACACTCATTCACACTCATACACTACGGCCAATTTAGTTTATTCACTTCACCTATACCGCATGTCTTTAGAATGTGGGGGAAACCGGAGCACCTGGAAGAAAGCCAATGCCAACATGGGGAGAATATGCAAACTCTACACAGAAATGCCAACTGACACAGCTGGAACTCAAACCAGCGACCTTCTTGCTGTGAGCCACCATGTCATCCCATTTTTATTTCAAATTGTCAAAATATTTCACAGTATTACTATTTGACTGTATTTTTCACCAATTAAAATACAGAATTAGAAAGAAACTTTTATAAAAAATTATTACAAATGTGGGCAGCACGGTGGCGCAGTGGGTAGCACAATCGCCTCACAGCAAGAAGGTCGCTGGTTCGAGCCCCGGCTGGGTCAGTTGGCGTTTCTGTGTAGAGTTTGCATATTCTCCCCCTGTTCGCGTGGGTTTCCTCCGGGTGCTCAAGTCCAAAAACATGTGGTACAGGTGAATTGGGTAAGTTAAATTGCCCGTAGTGAATGAGTGTGTATGGATGTTTCCCAGTGATGGGTTGCAGCTGGAAGGGCATCCGCTGCGTAAAACATATGCTGGATAAGTTGGTGGTTTACTCCGTTGGGGCGACCCCAGATTAATAAGGGCACTAAGCCGAAAAGAAAATGAATAAATGAATATTACAAACATTTTACCACAAGTGTGCATTAGCGTTAGCGTACAATGCATATCAGCATAAGCCATTTACCTCACTGTAGATGCATTCCCAGCAGACACCTTGATGTGAAAATGACATAAAAAAAAACACGTCAAAACATGTCAATTTATTTGATGTCAAGACCATGACGTCCATTTGACATCAACACAATGATGCTTTTTTGACCACCAAAATAATGACACAAAACTATTATAGTATAAGAAAAGTTTTATTCATCTGAAAGCTTCAATTAGATGTCACACGGTGGCACATTGGTTAGCACTGTCGCCTCACAGCGACTCTTGGTTTGAGTCCCGGTTGGGTCAGTTGCCATTTTTGTGTGAAGTTTGCATGTTCTCCCCGTGATCACGTGGGTTTCCTCCGGGTGCTCCAGTTTCCCCAACAGTCCAAAGACATGCGCTATAGATGAATTGGGTAAGCCAAATTGTTTGTAGTGTATGTGTGTGAATGTAAGAGTGTATGGGTGTTTCCCAGCACTGGGTTGCAGCTGGAAAGGCATCTGCTGTGTAAAACATATGCTGGATAAGTTAGCGGTTCATTCCGCTGTGGCGACTCCTGATGAATAAAGGGACTAAGCTGAAGGAAAATGAATGAATGAAGCTTCAATTACAAATTTACACTGGATTTAGCTGTCAAAAAACTTGACATCTAACGCTGATGTCAAAAACACATCAAAAATTTATTATAAGACTGTCCTGTAATCGATTTTTAATGATCAATTTGATGTAATTTTGACATTAAAGTAGTTAATTGACGTAAAATCGATGAGCATTTTGTACATGATTTTTCTGCATTTTTTTTATTTCTTTTTGACATTAAAGTGGCATGGTGGCTCAGTGGTTAGCACTGTTGCCTCACAGCAAGAAGGTTGCTAGTTCGAGCCCAAGCTGGGTCAGTTGGCGTTTCTGTCTGGAGTTTGCATGTTCTCCCCGTGTTGATGTGGGTTTCCTCCAGGTGCTCCAGTTTCCCCATAGTGTGTGGAAGGGCATCCGCTGTGTAAAACATATGCTGGATAAGTTGGCGGTTCATTCCGCTGTGGCGACCCCTGATAAATAAAGGGACTAAGCCGAAGGAAAATGAATGAATTAAAGTTCCCACTGGCTTAGCATTGTTTGGTATTACAGTGTCCAAAATCCTGTTTACAGAGTTAGATCCAGGTCTCACCCTGTAAATCAAAACCTTTTTATCCATCTGAAGCCTGAGATTTTAAAAACACCCACCCTCAGCTTGGCAAACAGATTCACACAAACACACTGCTGAACAAAACAACCACTGGCGACAGGACTAAAGGTGCAAATGTGAGCAAAAACATGACTGATTGAGGTGGACAGAGTGAACTGATTTCTGACGTTGTAAATATTGGGTTCTTTTTACACAGACACACACACACAGAAACACAAATCTCCTGGTCGTGTATAGACTAGTCAACCCTGTTTAGCCCTCTGCAGTCCTGGAACCCCTCCATCGCCCTCCTGAGTCGCCATGACGACCTGAACAAAGGCCTCTTAGGCTCATTATTGCTCAACGCCGCTTTTGAGAGGAAAGCAAAGTGTGCCAAACTCATTCCCTACATTTATGAGAGCACTGTAAGAAGGATTTACTGTAACTAACACCTTTCTCAGCTCCCTAACAAACACCCACATCCCAAAGAAATGTTTTTAATCTGTTTGTTTTCTAAAAAAATTGCAGTAAGTTACCAATCCAAAATACACAAATATATTCCCTAAAATACAACAAACGATTTGTAATAATGTAACACTACACTGTTAAAAAATTGCTGTAAAATATACAGTATTACCGTCAATTTTGGTTGCCAGTAATACTGTAAAATTTACAAGTGCACTGTAAAGTAACAATTGCAATTGTAGCACCATTATAATTATTAATCTACAATATCTGACAAAAGTCTTGTCATCGATCCCAGTTGTAAGAGCAACAAATAACAACTTGACTTCTAGTTGATCATTTGGAAAAGTGGCAGAAGGTAGATTTTTCTTATTATTCATCTGTTGAACTGCATCCCAATCATCACAAATACTACAGAAGACGTATTGGAACCCTCATGGACCCAAGACTCTCACAGAAATCAGTCAAGTTTGGTGAAGGAAAAATCATGGTTTGGGGTTACATTCAGTATGAGGGCGTGCGAGAGATCTGCAGAGTGGGATGGCAACATCAACAGCCTGAGGTGTCAAGACATTTGTGCTGCCCATTACATTACAAACCACAGGAAAGGGCAAATTCTTCAGCAGGATAGCGCTCCTCTTTATACTTCAGCCTCCACATCAAAGTTCCTGAAAGCAAAGAAGGTCAAGGTGCTCCAGGATTGGCCAGTCCAGTCACCAGACATGAACGTTATTAAGCATGTCTAGGGTAAGATGGAGGAGGAGGCATTGAAGAAGAATCCAAAGAATCTTGATGAATCAAAATGGCCAGTAATACTGTAAATTTTAAAGTAAGTTTTTACAGTGTAGCATAGATATTGAAATAATTACAGATACAGCTAGGGGTATTTAAGGACG
This sequence comes from Danio kyathit, assembly GCA_903798195.1. Taxonomy (NCBI): domain Eukaryota; kingdom Metazoa; phylum Chordata; class Actinopteri; order Cypriniformes; family Danionidae; genus Danio; species Danio kyathit. The sequence continues at coordinate 59,236,555 of LR812520.1, forward strand.
AACTGAAAATAAAATAAACATATAAAATATAACAAAAAATTCAGCCCTTTACTTAAGATTAAAGTGTCTGATTGTTTCATTTGGCAATGAAAACTTTTTTAATGAAAGAGCTTATTACAAATATTTTGGGATGTCCAATAGTCTAATAATTATGTTCTGCCCTAGATGAGCAGATATGTTTTTTAAAATTAAACATTCCAAGTATTTTCGATCTCACTTTATTTTGATGGTCTGTTTGTTGAATTTAAGTTACATTGCATCTACATGCCAACTAATTCTCATTAGATTATAAGTAGACTGTTAGGTTGGGGTTATGGCTAGTGTAAGTTGACATGTACTTGCAAAGTTTCTTATAGTCAGTTAAATGTCTGTTGAAGGAGCAGTATCAACAGATATTAAGCAGACAGTCTACTAATACTAAAACGGACCATCAAAATAAAGTGTTACCCTATCTGCTTGTTAAGTCGTGACGTATCGGTGACGTATGAAGAACTGTTTCCAGGTCCATGTCGCTACTCATTTGAATTGAGAAAATATTCCTTTATGTCCACCTTTTAGTCATATCACACATTAAAGTGAATTTTATATATAATCACAGTGTACACATCAGTCTCTGGACTTGCTGCATCACAAATACCAAAATTGTAACAATTTATAAAATATGAAACACTTTCTGCCCATGTGTTATTAGGCATGGATATGTATATATATATATATATATATATATATATATATATATATATATATATATATATATATAGATATATATATATAATATATATAGTCATCGTGATTTCCGAATGTATTACATCGCTTTGTAAACATTTATTATTACCATTTGATGATCTCCCCATACAGTTTGATAGAGCACTTGGACCCAGAAGCCGATTCGCGTGACGTCACATTTAACAAGCAGATTTTCTTTACAAATTATTCATTTGAGTCAGTAAAAGTAATTTGTTCCAAGTGAAATATTGAGTACGGAGTTTTATTTTTTAACTCCTTCTCTCATCTTTCACTGACAGCAAACTAACAGTTGGGGGGCGTGGCAAAGCCGTCAGACGGACATCATCAGAGAAGGACTGCCATTCTAGATTGGAAGCTATTGGCTAGATTTTGATTAAAGATTACTAAAATAAACCATTTTCCCCAGTAAACTGCACTGATTAATTCTTCACCCAGCAAAATGGATAAACATTGTATATTTAGTTTTTTTTTTAATTTAATGCAGACTTCAAATCCCTTTCAATCAATCAAAAAGAGTATAACCCTATATATACAGAGTAATAATTATTATGATTATAGTGAGATATACACTTACCGGCCACTTTATTAGGTACACCTTAATACTACCGAGTTGGACCCACTTTTGCCTTTAGAACGGCCTTAATCCTTTGTGGCATAGATTCAACCAGGTACTGGAAATATTCCTCAGTGATGCTGGTCCATATTGACATGATAGCATCACGCAGTTGCTGTAGATTTGTCAGCTGCACATCCATGATGCGAATCTCCCGTTTCACCACATCCCAAAGGTGCTCTATTGGATTGAGTTCTGGTGACTGTGGAGGCCATTTGAGTGACACTGTGGTCATAAAGGGATGGACATGGTCAGCAACAATACTCAGGTAGGCTGTGGCGTTGACATGGAGTTGCTGCCATGTGATTGGCTGATTAGAAATTTGCGTTAACGAGCAGTTGGACAGGTGTACTTAATAAAGTGGTGAGTGTAGATCTGTAGTCTGTAATTAAATATAACAGAGTGAATATTAGTAAAATCAGTAATAACAAAAAAGACATTGCTTTTTAAATTACACTTTTAGACATTTTATTGTATTTTTGCGGTAACTTACTGGCAGCACTGATGAGTGCAATTTACCGCAACTGCGTGTTTACAGTAACTTACCTGTGAATGTGTTTTGCAGTAGCAGGGCCCTACCGCAATTTAATATTACAGTAACATAGCCTTACCACAACTTTTTTTGTGGTAAAATGCCCTTTAACATATTTTAATTTTACAGTATGACAATTTTTACACTACTTTTACTGTAATTTATTTACATTTTACGCTGGGCAGTGCAAAACTTTTATTTTCAGTATTTACTATTGGATAAATTCCAAACAAGTGACCATGTACAACAGTATTTTTATTATTCATTGTTATTATATCGATTTTAAATGGTTTACAAAAGTAATTTTCATTCATCAATCTGTTTAAAAAAATTTTGTGATGCGTTAATTGATCATTTTTTTTCCATTAACTGCCTCATTTTTGTCTTCAGCTACAGTAGCAGTACTTAATTACATTACAGTAGAATACTGCAAATTCCTAATATGTAGTCAATTACAGTCAAAGTTTTAAAATTACCACAGTGCAGTGTATATTACAGTAGTGAACTGTAAAGAATGTATGTGGCAGTTTACTGGGAGTTATTACAGTAAATAACTAAAATTGTGGCAAAGTCTAACCAGTGTAGGGTTATGGGGGAAAACTGAAGCCTCTCTTTATAAGGACATGTTTGTTTTGAGTTTTCCCATGGAAATGGGACATGGATGATCAGTGGTTCAAAATCACAAGAGGTAACACAAAAGAGCTTTTCAGCCATGTAGGCCAGAAGTTAAAAACCAAGGGCACAAAATAACAGCACAAAAAAGTGTAAAATAAGTCATTTAATGTTGAAGTAATAGAATCACAAGACCTGAGAAAAGACCTAGAATGTTAACAGACAAACTTGTGTCATGACCAGCAATATCGAATTAACTCTCCAGATGTATTTTGTATTCCAAAATGAGGTGAGTTTCTGCAAATCAGGGGTATTTTTCTCTCGTAAATTGATGATCCATTTAGGATGATGTGATTAAAAACTACTGCTGTGATCTCTCATCTTTTGCAGCCTCATATTTCTTCAAGTATTTCTCACAAAAGCAGGACAAACGTTCCAAAGGCTCACCAAAATGCATAGCCTGTGTTTGTGATTATGTGTGAATTGAATTTCACACAGGTTGGGGGTTTGCATTTGATCGTGATCATCTCAGCATTATTAGAAAGCGTTGCTAAAATATTCAGTGATCAACCTACTCAGAATAGTATATATAAAGGAACTTGAGCTTGGGTTTTTTAGACATGACAAAAAAGGATAGTAAATCATGCACTTAACAACAATAACATGAAATATAATCCTGGTAGCATTCAAAGTAATAAGAAAAAGGTAATAAATAGAAGCTGCTCAGTTAAGTCGTTATTTAAAAAGCAATAACTAAACCAAAGCTCATCATTGTTGAAAACAGCCGTACAATGAAATGCATAAAGTTCTTTCTGATTTTTGTGGGGGGAAAAATGATAAAATCTTCAGGATTGCGGGAAAGATCACTTCTGGATTTTACAAAAAGTTTATATCAATCTGCGCAGTAAATAACTTTAAATTCCCCTCACAATAGTTAAAGAACCCCTATTATACATTAAAAGGGTCATATTTTGGTTTTGGGGGTCTCCAACAACAGGCTGATATGCATGCAAGGTCAAAAAACACTTTCATTGTCTTATAATATGCATTCATTACCTAATTATCTCAGCGACTCCCATATGATTCGTTCAGCGATTAATTTGTTCTCAAACCCCTCCTTAGCATGATGCTAATCTGCGCTGATTGGACCGATGACAGTCTGTTGTGATTGGTCGACTGTTTTGAGCATGGCTTACAATATTGAAGTAATCAGAGTGCATAGTGTATGTGTAAGCATACCTGCCAACACTCCCCGTTTTTCCCGGAAGTCTCCTGTATTTCAGACCCATCTCCCGCCACCCTCCTGTTTTGTTTATTTTCTCCCGGAAAACTCCCATATATCAACCATCCCCCCTCCCTGTCCTCAGCCTTTTGGTACTGTCTGTGAAACCCCCGGGTCGCCAACATTGGTATAGGATCTGATCGCAGCGGCTGCCCGAAACACGCTTCATAGTAGTTACACAGTACACAGTATCTGGTTCTCAACAGTGCTATTCAGACACCTCACCACCGAACTAACCCCCACGGTCTCCCCGGATTTTCAAGGACAAATATTGGCAGGTTGTGTGTGTGAGCCCAATGCAGGAATGCATTAAGCAATGCAGGTTAAACTCCAGAATATTGCTCTATTCTTAACCATAAGTAAAAACAGTGACACACATTCAGTATTAATCCACACAGTGGCAAAAGCTGAACTATTTTGAAACTTGACTGCTGCACGTGTGTAGGAACAGCTGACAGTGGCAATAGCAAATGACAAACGGCAGTGGATTGCGAGGGGTCACAAGCACATTTAAATCCACAAACAAGCGGCATGTGATGAACAATATAGTTCAAGCGGTTACAAGTAACAAAACACAAATTAAATACATAATTTGCAAAGCTAGAGAAAACAAGGAGGCAACCATTTTTAATCGTACTTACTTACACTTGCGAAATGGAGGAAGAAATGGAGAAAAATGGAGGCCTATAATGCTGAGGTATTTTTGCAAAAATAAACCTCAACACTGACTCTTCCACAAGTTTCATCTTTGGGTAGATAAAATAACACTAACGATTTTACCGGCATTTGCTACAGTGTTTGTCTTCATCTTTTATTTGCTATTGTGTTTGTGGGCGGGTGTTTAAGTCTGTATTGACATCATGCAGGCATGGCTAAGACTCGTTATCAAGATGTTCAATCAATGTTTGCGCTCTAGGGATGTTATGTCCCCACCAATGTCAAGAGCGGATCTACGTCCTTGCAACTGTAAAGCAAAACAAATAAAATAAAATAAAATAAAACAAAATGTGAATAAATTATAATTAAAAAATAATATCTGCACCTCATTCACCTACTGTACATGAGGAGGTATTCATAAGAATGTAACTTGTGTTTCTCTTTGATTTTAGTATAGATTTTGTACAAATTTCATACAGAAAGTCCGTCCTGAAGATGGTCTCTTTAATCACTGTAAAAACCATTCAATGCATATATCATATCCTTTGTTGTAAAATAGTTTCTCACAGACAGTACTTTGGGTTAATTTACTTGAAGACCAACGAGTTAACATCACTGCTGAGGAACGGCACTATTCATTGTCTTCAATAAAGTCTTCTCCCCGTAAGAACTTTGTCAGCTTACTTATTTATGTATTAGAATCATCTAATACATTGGCGAGCCACCCAAGAACGGTTAGGTCAAATTCAGCAAAATCTAACAATTGGGATACACTATACAGTATATCTCTCTAGCTCTATGAGAATTGCACCGTCTCGTAACAGTCTTATATTTTTTTCAGTCTTATATTTTTTTTCTATCCATACTCCAAGCATTGATCAGCTTCTTCAATATTAATCAATTGTTTAGTCTAGTCTTGGCACAAAACTGAGAAAACACCACTTTTAAAGGCTACATTTTTATGATGCCATCACTTACACTTCTTACGAAGTATTTTACAGTATTTTAAAAATACAAGACACTAAAGTATTTTGATGCAAAATAATGAGCCATTTTCATAATAAAACCCTATCAAATACAAATTGCAAAATACTATTTTGTATTTTAAAATACATATTTGAAATACTTGTATCATAAATACTGCCCATTCCTGACTATAACTATGTATAATTTCCCTATCCCTATACGTTTTAGGGGGGAAAATCTCACAGTAGGCGGAGAAAAGTCAAATAACTCTCGAAACTCTCTCAGCCTGTTAAACTCAATAGGCTTCTGTTGGCGTCACTCAAATCCTTCAGCACAACGAGGTGCCTATATAATGCTTCACACTGTCTATCCCCATTTCAGGCAGTATTGAGCAGACTAACCGCGAGGAGAGCTTCAACAACCTTAAACTTTATCATGTCTACCTCTTCCTACAGAAAGAGATTCGGAGATGTGTCCCGGAGCAGCGCTTTCTCCAGCCGCCAGACTCTAACTCCTCGCGCGCGCACGGGTGTCTTTCGGCGCGTCCTCGTCTCCGGTTATTTACCGTCGAAAAGCTCCAAAATCCGAATAGTAGTGCCGCGATGCCACGACTTACATCCGAGACTTTGGATTTTAACCTCTCTGACGCCTTAAACACGGAATTCAAGGCAAATAGACTGAATGAAAAGGCGCAGATGCAGTCGCTAAATGACCGCTTCGCTAGTTACATCGAGAAGGTGCGCTTTCTGGAGCAGCAGAATAAGATCCTGAGCGCGGAGCTGGAGCAGCTGAGGGGTCAGAGGTCATCCCGCATCGCAGATCTCTATGAGGAGGAGATGCGGGATCTGAGGCGGCAGGTGGATCTGCTGACCACCGAGAAAACACGAGCTGAAGTGATGCGAGACAACCTGGCTGAAGATGTAGAGCGACTCAAAGAGAAGTATGTTGGCTACAAAACTCACAACTAATTCGCTTAAAGGAATAGTTCACAAAACTGTACATTTAAAGGGATAGTTCACCCAAATGAATTACATTTCTTCTTCATTTAGTCTACTTACAATCTAGTGGTTCTAAACTTTTATGAGTTTCTTTCTTCTGTTGAATACAAAACGAGATTTTCTGAAGAATGTTGAAAAGCAGCTGTGAACTGTATACTTCAATACTGTGGAAGTCATCAGCTGTTTTTCTCCAAACATTCCTCTGTAGGGGAGAGCGGGGCATAAAGTAAAACTTTTTGGTTTTGGCCAAATAATGTACAAAGTAATGGGGTTAGACAAACTATATATATGTTTTACCAACAACACACAAGCCTCTTATACAAATGAGCACTGGTTGTATGATTGCCGGACCTATGGTTTCTGTGCAGTATTGCCAAAAGTGCCAGGAGTAAAAATGTTACTACTGTATTTACCCCACCTGCGGGGCAAATTGTAACAGACAGGGTCAGTTGTAATGCATGCTTTAAAAGTCAGATTTCACACGTTTAATTTAAATCCAGTTTACTTTAAATAGTATATTTCCTCAGTACTTAACTCAATGTATTTTTATTCTACATATCACAGCATATTAATTATTTAATTAATGTATTTATTTATTTATCTATTGGATAAACACATTTGGATTTATCTGCATTATTATCCATTATTATGGAATGCATTTATTTGCAAAAAAAAAAAAAAATTATATTAAAAATATTTTCTATAAAATTAGGGTTGGGCGATGTCGACCAATTTGGCATCGTACGATGTCTAATGTGAAACATTGGGATGACCGATGGCGTCGTTGTAGACGGTGGTGAATTAATTATTTATGAATAATTAATTAATTCATAACGAATTAAATATTTTGTAGCCTACCGTTTCAACTACCTGACCCGCATGGTCTTTGTTTTACCTATAACAAGGCCCACACGGAATCTGCACACGCAGAATTTTAGTCCATCATTGAGTCTACAGTATGTATTTACTTGTGTAAATGTGTATAAATTTATATTTATTTAGTTTTTAAATTAATTTCACTAATATTATTGTGATATAATAATAGTAATATTAAAACGTTCATATGATTTATATACAGAGCAGTTTGTAAAGTAATATTTTCTGTCTTTTAGTAGATATGTTATGAGAGACTTGCTTTGTTTACCAAATAAGTGGATCTAATTAGATTTGTGTCGTAAACGTTAAATAAAAGTTAAAAATGTATTATTTGTTTTTTCATAAATTAAGTTTTTAGTTATGATACTCCTAAAATAATTCTGCATAAATCTGCAGATTTTTTACAAAATTATTTTCAGAAATACTAAAAAATGTCTGCAGATTCTGTCTGGCTCTACCATAACCAAATCATAAATAAAGATAAGTTACACACAATTTACCACCTGTCATTCACTTTTTCTGTGGGACTCATGAGTAGGCACAGTGATCTGTGTCGTTATAATGGTGTCGACAAACTTGGTTGGTAAAAAAGGTGCACAACCAACACAAACCAGCCTACAGTATCTAAGGTTTTCGCTAAAAGTCCAAGCGTGAAAGCAAAGATTGCAGCAGTTTACTGACACTGTGATGTGCGTTTTTTGCAGTATCGTGTGGAAGGAGGACTTTTCAGAAATGCTAGGTGAAACGCCAGTGTGGACGTGGATCGTTTTCATTATAAAATGCCATTTTAAACTAAGACATATTAGTGTAAACGGGGCCTAAGTGTGTATTTTTAGCGAGTGGGTTGCT